>FR989978.1:2270855-3516607 GCA_905404175.1 Anthocharis cardamines
GGAAAATGTTCGGTGTCGAGCAAAAAATGCTCGGCAAAATGTTCGGAGTCGAGCAAAAAATGCTCGGCAAAATGTTCGGAGTCGAGCAAAAAATGCTCGGCAAAATGTTCGGAGTCGGGCAAAATACTTTCGGAGTCGAGCAAAAAATGCTCAGGAAAATGTTCGGTGTCGAGCAAAAAATGCTCGGCAAAATGTTCGGTGTCGAGCAAAAAATGTTCGGAGTCGAGCAAAAAATGCTCGGTAAAATGTTCGAAGTCGAGCAAAAAATGCTCGGCAAAATGTTCGCATTCGAGCAAAAAATGTTCGGTGTCGAGCAAAAAATGTTCGAAGTCGAGCAAAAAATGCTCGGCAAAATGTTCGGAGTCGAGCAAAATATGTTCGGAGTCGAGCAAAAAATGCTCGACAAAATGTTCGGAGTCGAGCAAAAAATGCTCGGCAAAATGTTCGGTGTCGAGCAAAAAATGTTCGGAGTCGAGCAAAAAATGCTCGGCAAAATGTTCGGTGGCGAGCAAAAAATGCTCGGCAAAATGTTCGGTGTCGAGCAAAAAATGTTCGGAGTCGAGCAAAAAATGCTCGGCAAAATGTTCGGTGTCGAGCAAAAAATGATCGGAGTCGAGCTAAAAATGCTCGGGAAAATGTTCGGAGTCGAGCAAAATATGTTCGGAGTCGAGCAAAAAATGCTCGGGAAAATGTTCGGTGTCGAGCAAAAAATGCTCGGCAAAATGTTCGGAGTCGAGCAAAAAATGCTCGGGAAAATGATCGGAGTCGAGCAAAAAATGCTCGGGAAAATGTTCGGTGTCGAGCAAAAAATGCTCGGCAAAATGTTCGGAGTCGAGCAAAAAATGCTCGGCAAAATGTTCGGAGTCGAGCAAAAAATGCTCGGCAAAATGTTCGGTGTCGAGCAAAAAATGTTCGGAGTCGAGCAAAAAATGCTCGGTAAAATGTTCGAAGTCGAGCAAAAAATGCTCGGCAAAATGTTCGCATTCGAGCAAAAAATGTTCGGTGTCGAGCAAAAAATGTTCGAAGTCGAGCAAAAAATGCTCGGCAAAATGTTCGGAGTCGAGCAAAACATGCTCGGGAAAATGTTCGGAGTCGAGCAAAATATGTTCGGAGTCGAGCAAAAAATGCTCGGCAAAATGTTCGGTGTCGAGCAAAAAATGTTCGGAGTCGAGCAAAAAATGCTCGGCAAAATGTTCGGTGTCGAGCAAAAAATGCTAAGGAAAATGTTCGGAGTCGAGCAAAATATGTTCGGAGTCGAGCAAAAAATGCTCGGGAAAATGTTCGGAGTCGAGCAAAACATGCTCGGGAAAATGTTCGATGTCGAGCAAAATATGTTCGGAGTCGAGCAAAAAATGCTCGGGAAAATGTTCGGTGTCGAGCAAAAAATGCTCGGCAAAATGTTCGGAGTCGAGCAAAAAATGCTCGGCAAAATGTTCGGAGTCGAGCAAAAAATGCTCGGGAAAATGTTCGGTGTCGAGCAAAAAATGCTCGGCAAAATGTTCGGAGTCGAGCAAAAAATGCTCGGGAAAATGTTCGGAGTCGAGCAAAATATGTTCGGAGTCGAGCAAAAAATGCTCGGGAAAATGTTCGGAGTCGAGCAAAAAATGCTCGGCAAAATGTTCGGTGTCGAGCAAAAAATGTTCGGAGTCGAGCAAAAAATGCTCGGGAAAATGTTCGGTGTCGAGCAAAAAATGCTCGGCAAAATGTTCGGAGTCGAGCAAAAAATGCTCGGGAAAATGTTCGTAGTCGAGCAAAAAATGCTCGGGAAAATGTTCGGAGTCGAGCAAAAAATGCTCGGGAAAATGTTCGGAGTCGAGCAAAAAATGCTCGGCATAATGTTCGGTGTCGAGCAAAAAATGCTAGGGAAAATGTTCGGAGTCGAGCAAAATATGTTAGGAGTCGAGCAAAACATGCTCGGGAAAATGTTCGGAGTCGAGCAAAAAATGCTCGGGAAAATGTTCGATGTTGAGCAAAATATGTTCGGAGTCGAGCAAAAAATGCTCGGGAAAATGTTCGGTGTCGAGCAAAAAATGCTCGGCAAAATGTTCGGAGTCGAGCAAAAAATGCTCGGCAAAATGTTCGGAGTCGAGCAAAAAATGCTCGGCAAAATGTTCGGAGTCGGGCAAAATACGTTCGGAGTCGAGCAAAAAATGCTCGGGAAAATGTTCGGTGTCGAGCAAAAAATGCTCGGGAAAATGTTCGGAGTCGGGCAAAATACGTTCGGAGTCGAGCAAAATATGTTCGGAGTCGAGCAAAAAATGCTCGGGAAAATGTTCGGTGTCGAGCAAAAAATGTTCGAAGTCGAGCAAAAAATGCTCGGTACAATGTTCGGAGTCGAGCAAAAAATGTTCGGAGTCGAGCAAAAAATGCTCGGGAAAATGTTCGGAGTCGAGCAGAATATGTTCGGAGTCGAGCAAAATATGTTCGGAGTCGTGCAAAAAATGCTCGGGAAAATGATCGGAGTCGAGCAAAAAATGCTCGGGAAAATGTTCGGTGTCGAGCAAAAAATGCTCGGCAAAATGTTCGGAGTCGAGCAAAAAATGCTCGGCAAAATGTTCGGAGTCGAGCAAAAAATGCTCGGCAAAATGTTCGGTGTCGAGCAAAAAATGTTCGGAGTCGAGCAAAAAAATGCTCGGTAAAATGTTCGAAGTCGAGCAAAAAATGCTCGGCAAAATGTTCGCATTCGAGCAAAAAATGTTCGGTGTCGAGCAAAAAATGTTCGAAGTCGAGCAAAAAATGCTCGGCAAAATGTTCGGAGTCGAGCAAAATATGTTCGGAGTCGAGCAAAAAATGCTCGACAAAATGTTCGGAGTCGAGCAAAAAATGCTCGGCAAAATGTTCGGTGTCGAGCAAAATATGGTCGGAGTCGAGCAAAAAATGCTCGGGAAAATGTTCGGTGGCGAGCAAAAAATGCTCGGCAAAATGTTCGGTGTCGAGCAAAAAATGTTCGGAGTCGAGCAAAAAATGCTCGGCAAAATGTTCGGTGTCGAGCAAAAAATGATCGGAGTCGAGCAAAAAATGCTCGGCAAAATGTTCGGAGTCGGGCAAAATACGTTCGGAGTCGAGCAAAAAATGCTCGGGAAAATGTTCGGTGTCGAGCAAAAAATGCTCGGGAAAATGTTCGGAGTCGGGCAAAATACGTTCGGAGTCGAGCAAAAAATGCTCGGCAAAATGTTCGGTGTCGTGCAAAAAATGTTCCGAGTCGAGCAAAAAATGTTCGAAGTCGAGCAAAAAATGTTCGGCAAAATGTTCGGAGTCGAGCAAAAAATGCTCGGAAAAATGTTGGGAGTCGAGCAAAAAATGCTCGGCAAAATGTTCGGAGTCGAGCAAAAAATGCTCGGCAAAATGTTCGGAGTCGAGCAAAATACGTTCGGAGTCGAGCAAAAAATGCTCGGCAAAATGTTCGGAGTCGAGCAAAAAATGCTCGGCAAAATGTTCGGAGTCGAGCAATAAATGCTCGGCAAAATGTTCGGAGTCGAGCAAAAAATGCTCGGTAAAATGTTCGGAGTCGAGCAAAATACGTTCGGAGTCGAGCAAAAAATGCTCGGGAAAATGTTCGGTGTCGAGCAAAAAATGCTCGGCAAAATGATCAGAGTCGAGCAAAAAATGCTCGGCAAAATGTTCGGAGTCGAGCAAAAAATGCTTGGCAAAATGTTCGGAGTCGAGAAAAATACGTTCGGAGTCGAGCAAAAAATGCTCGGGAAAATGTTCGGAGTCGAGCAAAAAATGTTCGGGGTCGAGCAAAAAATGCTCGGCGAAATGTTCGGAGTCGAGCAAAATAAGTTTGGAGTCGAGCAAAAAATGCTCGGCAAAATGTTCGGTGGCGAGCAAAAAATGCTCGGCAAAATGTTCGGTGTCGAGCAAAAAATGTTCGGAGTCGAGCAAAAAATGCTCGGCAAAATGTTCGGTGTCGAGCAAAAAATGATCGGAGTCGAGCTAAAAATGCTCGGGAAAATGTTCGGAGTCGAGCAAAATATGTTCGGAGTCGAGCAAAAAATGCTCGGGAAAATGTTCGGTGTCGAGCAAAAAATGCTCGGCAAAATGTTCGGAGTCGAGCAAAAAATGCTCGGGAAAATGTTCGGAGTCGAGCAAAAAATGCTCGGCAAAATGTTCGGAGTCGAGCAAAAAATGCTCGGGAAAATGTTCGGAGTCGAGCAAAAAATGCTCGGCAAAATGTTCGGTTTCAAGCAAAAAATGCTCGGCGTGATGTTCGGTGTCGAGCAAAAAATGCTCGGCAAATTGTTCGGAGTCGAGCAAAAAATGCTCGGGAAAATGTTCGGAGTCGGGCAAAATACGTTCGGAGTCGAGCAAAAAATGCTCGGCAAAATGTTCGGTGTCGTGCAAAAAATGTTCCGAGTCGAGCAAAAAATGTTCGAAGTCGAGCAAAAAATGTTCGGCAAAATGTTCGGAGTCGAGCAAAAAATGCTCGGAAAAATGTTGGGAGTCGAGCAAAAAATGCTCGGCAAAATGTTCGGAGTCGAGCAAAAAATGCTCGGCAAAATGTTCGGAGTCGAGCAAAATACGTTCGGAGTCGAGCAAAAAATGCTCGGCAAAATGTTCGGAGTCGAGCAAAAAATGCTCGGCAAAATGTTCGGAGTCGAGCAATAAATGCTCGGCAAAATGTTCGGAGTCGAGCAAAAAATGCTCGGCAAAATGTTCGGAGTCGAGCAAAATACGTTCGGAGTCGAGCAAAAAATGCTCGGCAAAATGTTCGGAGTCGAGCAAAAAATGCTCGGCAAAATGTTCGGAGTCGAGCAATAAATGCTCGGCAAAATGTTCGGAGTCGAGCAAAAAATGCTCGGCAAAATGTTCGGAGTCGAGCAAAATACGTTCGGAGTCGAGCAAAAAATGCTCGGGAAAATGTTCGGTGTCGAGCAAAAAATGCTCGGCAAAATGATCAGAGTCGAGCAAAAAATGCTCGGCAAAATGTTCGGAGTCGAGCAAAAAATGCTTGGCAAAATGTTCGGAGTCGAGAAAAATACGTTCGGAGTCGAGCAAAAAATGCTCGGGAAAATGTTCGGAGTCGAGCAAAAAATGTTCGGGGTCGAGCAAAAAATGCTCGGCGAAATGTTCGGAGTCGAGCAAAATAAGTTTGGAGTCGAGCAAAAAATGCTCGGGAAAATGTTCGGAGTCGAGCAAAAAATGCTCGGGAAAATGTTCGGAGTCGAGCAAAAAATGTTCGGTGTCGAGCAAAAAATGTTCGAAGTCGAGCAAAAAATGTTCGAAGTCGAGCAAAAAATGTACGGAGTCGAGCAAAATATGTTCGGAGTCGAGCAAAAAATGCTCGGGAAAATGTTCGGTGTCGAGCAAAAAATGCTCGGGAAAATGTTCGGTGTCGAGCAAAAAATGCTCGGAAAAAAGGTTCGGAGTCGAGCAAAAAATGCTCGACAAAATGTTTGGAGTTGAGCAAAATATTATGTTCGGAGTCGAGCAAAAAATGCTCGGCAAAATGTTCGGAGTCGAGCAAAAAATGCTCGGCAAAATGTTCGGAGTCGAGCAAAATATGTTTGGAGTTGAGCAAAAAATGCTCGGCAAAATGTTCGGAGTCGAGCAAAAAATGCTCGGCAAAATTTTCGGTTTCAAGCAAAAAATGCTCGGCGTGATGTTCGGTGTCGAGCAAAAAATGCTCGGCAAATTGTTCGGAGTCGAGCAAAAAATGCTCGGGAAAATGTTCGGTGTCGAGCAAAAAATGCTTGGGAAAATGTTCGGAGTCGAGCAAAATATGTTCGGAGTCGAGCAAAAAATGCTCGGCAAAATGTTCGGTGTCGAGCAAAAAATGTTCGGAGTCGAGCAAAAAATGCTCGGCAAAATGTTCGGTGTCGAGCAAAAAATGCTAAGGAAAATGTTCGGAGTCGAGCAAAATATGTTCGGAGTCGAGCAAAAAATGCTCGGGAAAATGTTCGGAGTCGAGCAAAACATGCTCGGGAAAATGTTCGATGTCGAGCAAAATATGTTCGGAGTCGAGCAAAAAATGCTCGGGAAAATGTTCGGTGTCGAGCAAAAAATGCTCGGCAAAATGTTCGGAGTCGAGCAAAAAATGCTCGGCAAAATGTTCGGAGTCGAGCAAAAAATGCTCGGCAAAATGTTCGGAGTCGGGCAAAATACGTTCGGAGTCGAGCAAAAAATGCTCAGGAAAATGTTCGGTGTCGAGCAAAAAATGCTCGGCAAAATGTTCGGTGTCGAGCAAAAAATGTTCGGAGTCGAGCAAAAAATGCTCGGTAAAATGTTCGAAGTCGAGCAAAATACGTTCGGAGTCGAGCAAAAAATGCTCGGGAAAATGTTCGGTGTCGAGCAAAAAATGCTCGGCAAAATGATCAGAGTCGAGCAAAAAATGCTCGGCAAAATGTTCGGAGTCGAGCAAAAAATGCTTGGCAAAATGTTCGGAGTCGAGAAAAATACGTTCGGAGTCGAGCAAAAAATGCTCGGGAAAATGTTCGGAGTCGAGCAAAAAATGTTCGGGGTCGAGCAAAAAATGCTCGGCGAAATGTTCGGAGTCGAGCAAAATAAGTTTGGAGTCGAGCAAAAAATGCTCGGGAAAATGTTCGGAGTCGAGCAAAAAATGCTCGGGAAAATGTTCGGAGTCGAGCAAAAAATGTTCGGTGTCGAGCAAAAAATGTTCGAAGTCGAGCAAAAAATGTTCGAAGTCGAGCAAAAAATGTACGGAGTCGAGCAAAATATGTTCGGAGTCGAGCAAAAAATGCTCGGGAAAATGTTCGGTGTCGAGCAAAAAATGCTCGGGAAAATGTTCGGTGTCGAGCAAAAAATGCTCGGAAAAAAGGTTCGGAGTCGAGCAAAAAATGCTCGACAAAATGTTTGGAGTTGAGCAAAATATTATGTTCGGAGTCGAGCAAAAAATGCTCGGCAAAATGTTCGGAGTCGAGCAAAAAATGCTCGGCAAAATGTTCGGAGTCGAGCAAAATATGTTTGGAGTTGAGCAAAAAATGCTCGGCAAAATGTTCGGAGTCGAGCAAAAAATGCTCGGCAAAATTTTCGGTTTCAAGCAAAAAATGCTCGGCGTGATGTTCGGTGTCGAGCAAAAAATGCTCGGCAAATTGTTCGGAGTCGAGCAAAAAATGCTCGGGAAAATGTTCGGTGTCGAGCAAAAAATGCTTGGGAAAATGTTCGGAGTCGAGCAAAATATGTTCGGAGTCGAGCAAAAAATGCTCGGCAAAATGTTCGGTGTCGAGCAAAAAATGTTCGGAGTCGAGCAAAAAATGCTCGGCAAAATGTTCGGTGTCGAGCAAAAAATGCTAAGGAAAATGTTCGGAGTCGAGCAAAATATGTTCGGAGTCGAGCAAAAAATGCTCGGGAAAATGTTCGGAGTCGAGCAAAACATGCTCGGGAAAATGTTCGATGTCGAGCAAAATATGTTCGGAGTCGAGCAAAAAATGCTCGGGAAAATGTTCGGTGTCGAGCAAAAAATGCTCGGCAAAATGTTCGGAGTCGAGCAAAAAATGCTCGGCAAAATGTTCGGAGTCGAGCAAAAAATGCTCGGCAAAATGTTCGGAGTCGGGCAAAATACGTTCGGAGTCGAGCAAAAAATGCTCAGGAAAATGTTCGGTGTCGAGCAAAAAATGCTCGGCAAAATGTTCGGTGTCGAGCAAAAAATGTTCGGAGTCGAGCAAAAAATGCTCGGTAAAATGTTCGAAGTCGAGCAAAAAATGCTCGGCAAAATGTTCGCATTCGAGCAAAAAATGTTCGGTGTCGAGCAAAAAATGTTCGAAGTCGAGCAAAAAATGCTCGGCAAAATGTTCGGAGTCGAGCAAAATATGTTCGGAGTCGAGCAAAAAATGCTCGACAAAATGTTCGGAGTCGAGCAAAAAATGCTCGGCAAAATGTTCGGTGTCGAGCAAAAAATGTTCGGAGTCGAGCAAAAAATGCTCGGCAAAATGTTCGGTGGCGAGCAAAAAATGCTCGGCAAAATGTTCGGTGTCGAGCAAAAAATGTTCGGAGTCGAGCAAAAAATGCTCGGCAAAATGTTCGGTGTCGAGCAAAAAATGATCGGAGTCGAGCTAAAAATGCTCGGGAAAATGTTCGGAGTCGAGCAAAATATGTTCGGAGTCGAGCAAAAAATGCTCGGGAAAATGTTCGGTGTCGAGCAAAAAATGCTCGGCAAAATGTTCGGAGTCGAGCAAAAAATGCTCGGGAAAATGTTCGGAGTCGAGCAAAAAATGCTCGGCAAAATGTTCGGAGTCGAGCAAAAAATGCTCGGGAAAATGTTCGGAGTCGAGCAAAAAATGCTCGGCATAATGTTCGGTGTCGAGCAAAATATGTTCGGAGTCGAGCAAAAATGCTCGGCAAAATGTTCGGAGTCGAGCAAAAAATGTTCGGGGTCGAGCAAAAAATGCTCGGCAACATGTTCGGAGTCGAGCAAAATAAGTTCGGAGTCGAGCAAAAAATGGTCGGGAAAATGTTCGGAGTCGAGCAAGAAATTTTCGGGGTCGAGCAAAAAATGCTCGGCAAAATGTTCGGAGTCGAGCAAAATAAGTTTGGAGTCGAGCAAAAAATGCTCGGGAAAATGTTCGGTGTCGAGCAAAAAATGCTCGGCAAAATGTTCGGAGTTGAGCAAAATATGTTCGGAGTCGAGCAATAAATGCTCGGCAAAATGTTCGGAGTCGAGCAAAAAATGCTCGGTAAAATGTTCGGAGTCGAGCAAAATACGTTCGGAGTCGAGCAAAAAATGCTCGGGAAAATGTTCGGTGTCGAGCAAAAAATGCTCGGCAAAATGATCAGAGTCGAGCAAAAAATGCTCGGCAAAATGTTCGGAGTCGAGCAAAAAATGCTTGGCAAAATGTTCGGAGTCGAGAAAAATACGTTCGGAGTCGAGCAAAAAATGCTCGGGAAAATGTTCGGAGTCGAGCAAAAAATGTTCGGGGTCGAGCAAAAAATGCTCGGCGAAATGTTCGGAGTCGAGCAAAATAAGTTTGGAGTCGAGCAAAAAATGCTCGGCAAAATGTTCGGTGGCGAGCAAAAAATGCTCGGCAAAATGTTCGGTGTCGAGCAAAAAATGTTCGGAGTCGAGCAAAAAATGCTCGGCATAATGTTCGGTGTCGAGCAAAAAATGATCGGAGTCGAGCTAAAAATGCTCGGGAAAATGTTCGGAGTCGAGCAAAATATGTTCGGAGTCGAGCAAAAAATGCTCGGGAAAATGTTCGGTGTCGAGCAAAAAATGCTCGGCAAAATGTTCGGAGTCGAGCAAAAAATGCTCGGGAAAATGTTCGGAGTCGAGCAAAAAATGCTCGGCAAAATGTTCGGAGTCGAGCAAAAAATGCTCGGGAAAATGTTCGGAGTCGAGCAAAAAATGCTCGGCAAAATGTTCGGTTTCAAGCAAAAAATGCTCGGCGTGATGTTCGGTGTCGAGCAAAAAATGCTCGGCAAATTGTTCGGAGTCGAGCAAAAAATGCTCGGGAAAATGTTCGGAGTCGGGCAAAATACGTTCGGAGTCGAGCAAAAAATGCTCGGCAAAATGTTCGGTGTCGTGCAAAAAATGTTCCGAGTCGAGCAAAAAATGTTCGAAGTCGAGCAAAAAATGTTCGGCAAAATGTTCGGAGTCGAGCAAAAAATGCTCGGAAAAATGTTGGGAGTCGAGCAAAAAATGCTCGGCAAAATGTTCGGAGTCGAGCAAAAAATGCTCGGCAAAATGTTCGGAGTCGAGCAAAATACGTTCGGAGTCGAGCAAAAAATGCTCGGCAAAATGTTCGGAGTCGAGCAAAAAATGCTCGGCAAAATGTTCGGAGTCGAGCAATAAATGCTCGGCAAAATGTTCGGAGTCGAGCAAAAAATGCTCGGCAAAATGTTCGGAGTCGAGCAAAATACGTTCGGAGTCGAGCAAAAAATGCTCGGCAAAATGTTCGGAGTCGAGCAAAAAATGCTCGGCAAAATGTTCGGAGTCGAGCAATAAATGCTCGGCAAAATGTTCGGAGTCGAGCAAAAAATGCTCGGTAAAATGTTCGGAGTCGAGCAAAATACGTTCGGAGTCGAGCAAAAAATGCTCGGGAAAATGTTCGGTGTCGAGCAAAAAATGCTCGGCAAAATGATCAGAGTCGAGCAAAAAATGCTCGGCAAAATGTTCGGAGTCGAGCAAAAAATGCTTGGCAAAATGTTCGGAGTCGAGAAAAATACGTTCGGAGTCGAGCAAAAAATGCTCGGGAAAATGTTCGGAGTCGAGCAAAAAATGTTCGGGGTCGAGCAAAAAATGCTCGGCGAAATGTTCGGAGTCGAGCAAAATAAGTTTGGAGTCGAGCAAAAAATGCTCGGGAAAATGTTCGGAGTCGAGCAAAAAATGCTCGGGAAAATGTTCGGAGTCGAGCAAAAAATGTTCGGTGTCGAGCAAAAAATGTTCGAAGTCGAGCAAAAAATGTTCGAAGTCGAGCAAAAAATGTACGGAGTCGAGCAAAATATGTTCGGAGTCGAGCAAAAAATGCTCGGGAAAATGTTCGGTGTCGAGCAAAAAATGCTCGGGAAAATGTTCGGTGTCGAGCAAAAAATGCTCGGAAAAAAGGTTCGGAGTCGAGCAAAAAATGCTCGACAAAATGTTTGGAGTTGAGCAAAATATTATGTTCGGAGTCGAGCAAAAAATGCTCGGCAAAATGTTCGGAGTCGAGCAAAAAATGCTCGGCAAAATGTTCGGAGTCGAGCAAAATATGTTTGGAGTTGAGCAAAAAATGCTCGGCAAAATGTTCGGAGTCGAGCAAAAAATGCTCGGCAAAATTTTCGGTTTCAAGCAAAAAATGCTCGGCGTGATGTTCGGTGTCGAGCAAAAAATGCTCGGCAAATTGTTCGGAGTCGAGCAAAAAATGCTCGGGAAAATGTTCGGTGTCGAGCAAAAAATGCTTGGGAAAATGTTCGGAGTCGAGCAAAATATGTTCGGAGTCGAGCAAAAAATGCTCGGCAAAATGTTCGGTGTCGAGCAAAAAATGTTCGGAGTCGAGCAAAAAATGCTCGGCAAAATGTTCGGTGTCGAGCAAAAAATGCTAAGGAAAATGTTCGGAGTCGAGCAAAATATGTTCGGAGTCGAGCAAAAAATGCTCGGGAAAATGTTCGGAGTCGAGCAAAACATGCTCGGGAAAATGTTCGATGTCGAGCAAAATATGTTCGGAGTCGAGCAAAAAATGCTCGGGAAAATGTTCGGTGTCGAGCAAAAAATGCTCGGCAAAATGTTCGGAGTCGAGCAAAAAATGCTCGGCAAAATGTTCGGAGTCGGGCAAAATACGTTCGGAGTCGAGCAAAAAATGCTCAGGAAAATGTTCGGTGTCGAGCAAAAAATGCTCGGCAAAAATGTTCGGTGTCGAGCAAAAAATGTTCGGAGTCGAGCAAAAAATGCTCGGTAAAATGTTCGAAGTCGAGCAAAATACGTTCGGAGTCGAGCAAAAAATGCTCGGGAAAATGTTCGGTGTCGAGCAAAAAATGCTCGGCAAAATGATCAGAGTCGAGCAAAAAATGCTCGGCAAAATGTTCGGAGTCGAGCAAAAAATGCTCGGCAAAATGTTCAGAGTCGAGAAAAAAACGTTCGGAGTCGAGCAAAAAATGCTCGGGAAAATGTTCGGAGTCGAGCAAAAAATGTTCGGGGTCGAGCAAAAAATGCTCGGCGAAATGTTCGGAGTCGAGCAAAATAAGTTTGGAGTCGAGCAAAAAATGCTCGGGAAAATGTTCGGAGTCGAGCAAAAAATGCTCGGGAAAATGTTCGGAGTCGAGCAAAAAATGTTCGGTGTCGAGCAAAAAATGTTCGAAGTCGAGCAAAAAATGTTCGAAGTCGAGCAAAAAATGTACGGAGTCGAGCAAAATATGTTCGGAGTCGAGCAAAAAATGCTCGGGAAAATGTTCGGTGTCGAGCAAAAAATGCTCGGGAAAATGTTCGGTGTCGAGCAAAAAATGCTCGGAAAAAAGGTTCGGAGTCGAGCAAAAAATGCTCGACAAAATGTTTGGAGTTGAGCAAAATATTATGTTCGGAGTCGAGCAAAAAATGCTCGGCAAAATGTTCGGAGTCGAGCAAAAAATGCTCGGCAAAATGTTCGGAGTCGAGCAAAATATGTTTGGAGTTGAGCAAAAAATGCTCGGCAAAATGTTCGGAGTCGAGCAAAAAATGCTCGGCAAAATTTTCGGTTTCAAGCAAAAAATGCTCGGCGTGATGTTCGGTGTCGAGCAAAAAATGCTCGGCAAATTGTTCGGAGTCGAGCAAAAAATGCTCGGGAAAATGTTCGGTGTCGAGCAAAAAATGCTTGGGAAAATGTTCGGAGTCGAGCAAAATATGTTCGGAGTCGAGCAAAAAATGCTCGGCAAAATGTTCGGTGTCGAGCAAAAAATGTTCGGAGTCGAGCAAAAAATGCTCGGCAAAATGTTCGGTGTCGAGCAAAAAATGCTAAGGAAAATGTTCGGAGTCGAGCAAAATATGTTCGGAGTCGAGCAAAAAATGCTCGGGAAAATGTTCGGAGTCGAGCAAAACATGCTCGGGAAAATGTTCGATGTCGAGCAAAATATGTTCGGAGTCGAGCAAAAAATGCTCGGGAAAATGTTCGGTGTCGAGCAAAAAATGCTCGGCAAAATGTTCGGAGTCGAGCAAAAAATGCTCGGCAAAATGTTCGGAGTCGAGCAAAAAATGCTCGGCAAAATGTTCGGAGTCGGGCAAAATACGTTCGGAGTCGAGCAAAAAATGCTCAGGAAAATGTTCGGTGTCGAGCAAAAAATGCTCGGCAAAATGTTCGGTGTCGAGCAAAAAATGTTCGGAGTCGAGCAAAAAATGCTCGGTAAAATGTTCGAAGTCGAGCAAAAAATGCTCGGCAAAATGTTCGCATTCGAGCAAAAAATGTTCGGTGTCGAGCAAAAAATGTTCGAAGTCGAGCAAAAAATGCTCGGCAAAATGTTCGGAGTCGAGCAAAATATGTTCGGAGTCGAGCAAAAAATGCTCGACAAAATGTTCGGAGTCGAGCAAAAAATGCTCGGCAAAATGTTCGGTGTCGAGCAAAAAATGTTCGGAGTCGAGCAAAAAATGCTCGGCAAAATGTTCGGTGGCGAGCAAAAAATGCTCGGCAAAATGTTCGGTGTCGAGCAAAAAATGTTCGGAGTCGAGCAAAAAATGCTCGGCAAAATGTTCGGTGTCGAGCAAAAAATGATCGGAGTCGAGCTAAAAATGCTCGGGAAAATGTTCGGAGTCGAGCAAAATATGTTCGGAGTCGAGCAAAAAATGCTCGGGAAAATGTTCGGTGTCGAGCAAAAAATGCTCGGCAAAATGTTCGGAGTCGAGCAAAAAATGCTCGGGAAAATGTTCGGAGTCGAGCAAAAAATGCTCGGCAAAATGTTCGGAGTCGAGCAAAAAATGCTCGGGAAAATGTTCGGAGTCGAGCAAAAAATGCTCGGCATAATGTTCGGTGTCGAGCAAAATATGTTCGGAGTCGAGCAAAAATGCTCGGCAAAATGTTCGGAGTCGAGCAAAAAATGTTCGGGGTCGAGCAAAAAATGCTCGGCAACATGTTCGGAGTCGAGCAAAATAAGTTCGGAGTCGAGCAAAAAATGGTCGGGAAAATGTTCGGAGTCGAGCAAGAAATTTTCGGGGTCGAGCAAAAAATGCTCGGCAAAATGTTCGGAGTCGAGCAAAATAAGTTTGGAGTCGAGCAAAAAATGCTCGGGAAAATGTTCGGTGTCGAGCAAAAAATGCTCGGCAAAATGTTCGGAGTTGAGCAAAATATGTTCGGAGTCGAGCAAAAAATGCTCGGGAAAATTTTCGGTGTCGAGCAAAAAATGCTCGGCAAAATGTTCGGAGTCGAGCAAAAAATGCTCGGGAAAATGTTCGGAGTCGAGCAAAATATGTTCGGAGTCGAGCAAAAAATGCTCGGCAAAATGTTCGGAGTCGAGCAAAATATGTTCGGAGTCGAGCATAAAATGCTCGGGAAAATGTTCGGTGTCGAGCAAAAAATGCTCGGCAAAATGTTCGGAGTCGAGCAATAAATGCTCGGCAAAATGTTCGGAGTCGAGCAAAATATGTTCGGAGTCGAGCAAAAAATGTTCGGTGTCGAGCAAAAAATGTTCGAAGTCGAGCAAAAAATGTTCGAAGTCGAGCAAAAAATGCTCGGTAAAATGTTCGCATTCGAGCAAAAAATTTTCGGTGTCGAGCAAAAAATGTTCGAAGTCGAGCAAAAAATGCTCGGGAAAATGTTTGGAGTCGAGCAAAAAATGCTCGGCATAATGTTCGGTGTCGAGCAAAATATGTTCGGAGTCGAGCAAAAATGCTCGGCAAAATGTTCGGAGTCGAGCAAAAAATGTTCGGGGTCGAGCAAAAAATGCTCGGCAACATGTTCGGAGTCGAGCAAAATAAGTTCGGAGTCGAGCAAAAAATGGTCGGGAAAATGTTCGGAGTCGAGCAAGAAATTTTCGGTGTCGAGCAAAAAATGCTCGGCAAAATGTTCGGAGTCGAGCAAAATAAGTTTGGAGTCGAGCAAAAAATGCTCGGGAAAATGTTCGGTGTCGAGCAAAAAATGCTCGGCAAAATGTTCGGAGTTGAGCAAAATATGTTCGGAGTCGAGCAAAAAATGCTCGGGAAAATGTTCGGAGTCGAGCAAAAAATGCTCGGGAAAATGTTCGGAGTCGAGCAAAAAATGCTCGGGAAAATATTCGGTGTCGAGCAAAAAATGCTCGGCAAAATGTTCGGTGTCGAGCAAAAAATGCTCGGCAAAATGTTCGGTGTCGAGCAAAAAATGTTCGGAGTCGAGCAAAAAATGCTCGGCAAAATGTTCGGTGTCGAGCAAAAAATGATCGGAGTCGAGCTAAAAATGCTCGGGAAAATGTTCGGAGTCGAGCAAAATATGTTCGGAGTCGAGCAAAAAATGCTCGGGAAAATGTTCGGTGTCGAGCAAAAAATGCTCGGCAAAATGTTCGGAGTCGAGCAAAAAATGCTCGGGAAAATGTTCGGAGTCGAGCAAAATATGCTCGGAGTCGAGCAAAAAATGCTCGGGAAAATGTTCGGAGTCGAGCAAAAAATGCTCGGGAAAATGTTCGGTGTCGAGCAAAAAATGCTCGGCAAAATGTTCGGAGTCGAGCAAAAAATGCTCGGCAAAATGTTCGGAGTCGAGCAAAAAATGCTCGGCAAAATGTTCGGAGTCGAGCAATAAATGCTCGGCAAAATGTTCGGAGTCGAGCAAAAAATGCTCGGTAAAATGTTCGGAGTCGAGCAAAATACGTTCGGAGTCGAGCAAAAAATGCTCGGGAAAATGTTCGGTGTCGAGCAAAAAATGCTCGGCAAAATGATCAGAGTCGAGCAAAAAATGCTCGGCAAAATGTTCGGAGTCGAGCAAAAAATGCTTGGCAAAATGTTCGGAGTCGAGAAAAATACGTTCGGAGTCGAGCAAAAAATGCTCGGGAAAATGTTCGGAGTCGAGCAAAAAATGTTCGGGGTCGAGCAAAAAATGCTCGGCGAAATGTTCGGAGTCGAGCAAAATAAGTTTGGAGTCGAGCAAAAAATGCTCGGGAAAATGTTCGGAGTCGAGCAAAAAATGCTCGGGAAAATGTTCGGAGTCGAGCAAAAAATGTTCGGTGTCGAGCAAAAAATGTTCGAAGTCGAGCAAAAAATGTTCGAAGTCGAGCAAAAAATGTACGGAGTCGAGCAAAATATGTTCGGAGTCGAGCAAAAAATGCTCGGGAAAATGTTCGGTGTCGAGCAAAAAATGCTCGGGAAAATGTTCGGTGTCGAGCAAAAAATGCTCGGAAAAAAGGTTCGGAGTCGAGCAAAAAATGCTCGACAAAATGTTTGGAGTTGAGCAAAATATTATGTTCGGAGTCGAGCAAAAAATGCTCGGCAAAATGTTCGGAGTCGAGCAAAAAATGCTCGGCAAAATGTTCGGAGTCGAGCAAAATATGTTTGGAGTTGAGCAAAAAATGCTCGGCAAAATGTTCGGAGTCGAGCAAAAAATGCTCGGCAAAATTTTCGGTTTCAAGCAAAAAATGCTCGGCGTGATGTTCGGTGTCGAGCAAAAAATGCTCGGCAAATTGTTCGGAGTCGAGCAAAAAATGCTCGGGAAAATGTTCGGTGTCGAGCAAAAAATGCTTGGGAAAATGTTCGGAGTCGAGCAAAATATGTTCGGAGTCGAGCAAAAAATGCTCGGCAAAATGTTCGGAGTCGAGCAAAAAATGTTCGGAGTCGAGCAAAAAATGCTCGGCAAAATGTTCGGTGTCGAGCAAAAAATGCTAAGGAAAATGTTCGGAGTCGAGCAAAATATGTTCGGAGTCGAGCAAAAAATGCTCGGGAAAATGTTCGGAGTCGAGCAAAACATGCTCGGGAAAATGTTCGATGTCGAGCAAAATATGTTCGGAGTCGAGCAAAAAATGCTCGGGAAAATGTTCGGTGTCGAGCAAAAAATGCTCGGCAAAATGTTCGGAGTCGAGCAAAAAATGCTCGGCAAAATGTTCGGAGTCGAGCAAAAAATGCTCGGCAAAATGTTCGGAGTCGGGCAAAATACGTTCGGAGTCGAGCAAAAAATGCTCAGGAAAATGTTCGGTGTCGAGCAAAAAATGCTCGGCAAAATGTTCGGTGTCGAGCAAAAAATGTTCGGAGTCGAGCAAAAAATGCTCGGTAAAATGTTCGAAGTCGAGCAAAATACGTTCGGAGTCGAGCAAAAAATGCTCGGGAAAATGTTCGGTGTCGAGCAAAAAATGCTCGGCAAAATGATCAGAGTCGAGCAAAAAATGCTCGGCAAAATGTTCGGAGTCGAGCAAAAAATGCTTGGCAAAATGTTCGGAGTCGAGAAAAATACGTTCGGAGTCGAGCAAAAAATGCTCGGGAAAATGTTCGGAGTCGAGCAAAAAATGTTCGGGGTCGAGCAAAAAATGCTCGGCGAAATGTTCGGAGTCGAGCAAAATAAGTTCGGAGTCGAGCAAAAAATGCTCGGGAAAATGTTCGGAGTCGAGCAAAAAATGCTCGGGAAAATGTTCGGAGTCGAGCAAAAAATGTTCGGTGTCGAGCAAAAAATGTTCGAAGTCGAGCAAAAAATGTTCGAAGTCGAGCAAAAAATGTACGGAGTCGAGCAAAATATGTTCGGAGTCGAGCAAAAAATGCTCGGGAAAATGTTCGGTGTCGAGCAAAAAATGCTCGGGAAAATGTTCGGTGTCGAGCAAAAAATGCTCGGAAAAAAGGTTCGGAGTCGAGCAAAAAATGCTCGACAAAATGTTTGGAGTTGAGCAAAATATTATGTTCGGAGTCGAGCAAAAAATGCTCGGCAAAATGTTCGGAGTCGAGCAAAAAATGCTCGGCAAAATGTTCGGAGTCGAGCAAAATATGTTTGGAGTTGAGCAAAAAATGCTCGGCAAAATGTTCGGAGTCGAGCAAAAAATGCTCGGCAAAATTTTCGGTTTCAAGCAAAAAATGCTCGGCGTGATGTTCGGTGTCGAGCAAAAAATGCTCGGCAAATTGTTCGGAGTCGAGCAAAAAATGCTCGGGAAAATGTTCGGTGTCGAGCAAAAAATGCTTGGGAAAATGTTCGGAGTCGAGCAAAATATGTTCGGAGTCGAGCAAAAAATGCTTGGCAAAATGTTCGGTGTCGAGCAAAAAATGTTCGGAGTCGAGCAAAAAATGCTCGGCAAAATGTTCGGTGTCGAGCAAAAAATGCTAAGGAAAATGTTCGGAGTCGAGCAAAATATGTTCGGAGTCGAGCAAAAAATGCTCGGGAAAATGTTCGGAGTCGAGCAAAACATGCTCGGGAAAATGTTCGATGTCGAGCAAAATATGTTCGGAGTCGAGCAAAAAATGCTCGGGAAAATGTTCGGTGTCGAGCAAAAAATGCTCGGCAAAATGTTCGGAGTCGAGCAAAAAATGCTCGGCAAAATGTTCGGAGTCGAGCAAAAAATGCTCGGCAAAATGTTCGGAGTCGGGCAAAATACGTTCGGAGTCGAGCAAAAAATGCTCAGGAAAATGTTCGGTGTCGAGCAAAAAATGCTCGGCAAAATGTTCGGTGTCGAGCAAAAAATGTTCGGAGTCGAGCAAAAAATGCTCGGTAAAATGTTCGAAGTCGAGCAAAAAATGCTCGGCAAAATGTTCGCATTCGAGCAAAAAATGTTCGGTGTCGAGCAAAAAATGTTCGAAGTCGAGCAAAAAATGCTCGGCAAAATGTTCGGAGTCGAGCAAAATATGTTCGGAGTCGAGCAAAAAATGCTCGACAAAATGTTCGGAGTCGAGCAAAAAATGCTCGGCAAAATGTTCGGTGTCGAGCAAAAAATGTTCGGAGTCGAGCAAAAAATGCTCGGCAAAATGTTCGGTGGCGAGCAAAAAATGCTCGGCAAAATGTTCGGTGTCGAGCAAAAAATGTTCGGAGTCGAGCAAAAAATGCTCGGCAAAATGTTCGGTGTCGAGCAAAAAATGATCGGAGTCGAGCTAAAAATGCTCGGGAAAATGTTCGGAGTCGAGCAAAATATGTTCGGAGTCGAGCAAAAAATGCTCGGGAAAATGTTCGGTGTCGAGCAAAAAATGCTCGGCAAAATGTTCGGAGTCGAGCAAAAAATGCTCGGGAAAATGTTCGGTGTCGAGCAAAAAATGCTCGGCAAAATGTTCGGAGTCGAGCAAAAAATGCTCGGGAAAATGTTCGGAGTCGAGCAAAAAATGCTCGGCATAATGTTCGGTGTCGAGCAAAATATGTTCGGAGTCGAGCAAAAATGCTCGGCAAAATGTTCGGAGTCGAGCAAAAAATGTTCGGGGTCGAGCAAAAAATGCTCGGCAACATGTTCGGAGTCGAGCAAAATAAGTTCGGAGTCGAGCAAAAAATGGTCGGGAAAATGTTCGGAGTCGAGCAAGAAATTTTCGGGGTCGAGCAAAAAATGCTCGGCAAAATGTTCGGAGTCGAGCAAAATAAGTTTGGAGTCGAGCAAAAAATGCTCGGGAAAATGTTCGGTGTCGAGCAAAAAATGCTCGGCAAAATGTTCGGAGTTGAGCAAAATATGTTCGGAGTCGAGCAAAAAATGCTCGGGAAAATTTTCGGTGTCGAGCAAAAAATGCTCGGCAAAATGTTCGGAGTCGAGCAAAAAATGCTCGGGAAAATGTTCGGAGTCGAGCAAAATATGTTCGGAGTCGAGCAAAAAATGCTCGGCAAAATGTTCGGAGTCGAGCAAAATATGTTCGGAGTCGAGCATAAAATGCTCGGGAAAATGTTCGGTGTCGAGCAAAAAATGCTCGGCAAAATGTTCGGAGTCGAGCAATAAATGCTCGGCAAAATGTTCGGAGTCGAGCAAAATATGTTCGGAGTCGAGCAAAAAATGTTCGGTGTCGAGCAAAAAATGTTCGAAGTCGAGCAAAAAATGTTCGAAGTCGAGCAAAAAATGCTCGGTAAAATGTTCGCATTCGAGCAAAAAATTTTCGGTGTCGAGCAAAAAATGTTCGAAGTCGAGCAAAAAATGCTCGGGAAAATGTTTGGAGTCGAGCAAAAAATGCTCGGCATAATGTTCGGTGTCGAGCAAAATATGTTCGGAGTCGAGCAAAAATGCTCGGCAAAATGTTCGGAGTCGAGCAAAAAATGTTCGGGGTCGAGCAAAAAATGCTCGGCAACATGTTCGGAGTCGAGCAAAATAAGTTCGGAGTCGAGCAAAAAATGGTCGGGAAAATGTTCGGAGTCGAGCAAGAAATTTTCGGTGTCGAGCAAAAAATGCTCGGCAAAATGTTCGGAGTCGAGCAAAATAAGTTTGGAGTCGAGCAAAAAATGCTCGGGAAAATGTTCGGTGTCGAGCAAAAAATGCTCGGCAAAATGTTCGGAGTTGAGCAAAATATGTTCGGAGTCGAGCAAAAAATGCTCGGGAAAATGTTCGGAGTCGAGCAAAAAATGCTCGGGAAAATGTTCGGAGTCGAGCAAAAAATGCTCGGGAAAATATTCGGTGTCGAGCAAAAAATGCTCGGCAAAATGTTCGGTGTCGAGCAAAAAATGCTCGGCAAAATGTTCGGTGTCGAGCAAAAAATGTTCGGAGTCGAGCAAAAAATGCTCGGCAAAATGTTCGGTGTCGAGCAAAAAATGATCGGAGTCGAGCTAAAAATGCTCGGGAAAATGTTCGGAGTCGAGCAAAATATGTTCGGAGTCGAGCAAAAAATGCTCGGGAAAATGTTCGGTGTCGAGCAAAAAATGCTCGGCAAAATGTTCGGAGTCGAGCAAAAAATGCTCGGGAAAATGTTCGGAGTCGAGCAAAATATGCTCGGAGTCGAGCAAAAAATGCTCGGGAAAATGTTCGGAGTCGAGCAAAAAATGCTCGGGAAAATGTTCGGTGTCGAGCAAAAAATGCTCGGCAAAATGTTCGGAGTCGAGCAAAAAATGCTCGGCAAAATGTTCGGAGTCGAGCAAAAAATGCTCGGCAAAATGTTCGGAGTCGAGCAAAATATTATGTTCGGTGTCGAGCAAAAAATGTTCGGAGTCGAGCAAAAAATGCTCGGCAAAATGTTCGGTGTCGAGCAAAAAATGTTCGGAGTCGAGCAAAAAATGCTCGGTAAAATGTTCGAAGTCGAGCAAAAAATGCTCGGCAAAATGTTCGCATTCGAGCAAAAAATGTTCGGTGTCGAGCAAAAGATGTTCGAAGTCGAGCAAAAAATGTTCGAAGTCGAGCAAAAAATGCTCGGCAAAATGTTCGGAGTCGAGCAAAATATGTTCGGAGTCGAGCAAAAAATGCTCGACAAAATGTTCGGAGTCGAGCAAAAAATGCTCGGCAAAATGTTCGGTGTCGAGCAAAAAATGTTCGGAGTCGAGCAAAAAATGCTCGGCAAAATGTTCGGTGTCGAGCAAAAAATGATCGGAGTCTAGCTAAAAATGCTCGGGAAAATGTTCGGAGTCGAGCAAAATATGTTCGGAGTCGAGCAAAAAATGCTCGGGAAAATGTTCGGTGTCGAGCAAAAAATGTTCGAAGTCGAGCAAAAAATGCTCGGTAAAATGTTCGCATTCGAGCAAAAAATTTTCGATGTCGAGCAAAAAATGTTCGAAGTCGAGCAAAAAATTTTCGGCAAAATGTTCGGAGTCGAGCAAAAAATGCTCGGAAAAATGTTGGGAGTCGAGCAAAAAATGCTCGGCAAAATGTTCGGAGTCGAGCAAAAAATGCTCGGCAAAATGTTCGGAGTCGAGCAAAATACGTTCGAAGTCGAGCAAAAAATGTTCGAAGTCGAGCAAAAAATGCTCGGCAAAATGTTCGGAGTCGAGCAAAATATGTTCGGAGTCGAGCAAAAAATGCTCGACAAAATGTTCGGAGTCGAGCAAAAAATGCTCGGCAAAATGTTCGGTGTCGAGCAAAAAATGTTCGGAGTCGAGCAAAAAATGCTCGGCAAAATGTTCGGTGTCGAGCAAAAAATGATCGGAGTCGAGCTAAAAATGCTCGGGAAAATGTTCGGAGTCGAGCAAAATATGTTCGGAGTTGAGCAAAAAATGCTCGGGGAAATGTTCGGTGTCGAGCAAAAAATGCTCGGCAAAATGTTCGGAGTCGAGCAAAAAATGCTGGGGAAAATGTTCGGAGTCGAGCAAAATATGTTCGGAGTCGAGCAAAAAATGCTCGGCAAAATGTTCGGAGTCGAGCAAAATATGTTCGGAGTCGAGCATAAAATGCTCGGGAAAATGTTCGGTGTCGAGCAAAAAATGCTCGGCAAAATGTTCGGAGTCGAGCAATAAATGCTCGGCAAAATGTTCGGAGTCGAGCAAAATATGTTCGGAGTCGAGCAAAAAATGTTCGGTGTCGAGCAAAAAATGTTCAAAGTCGAGCAAAAAATGTTCGAAGTCGAGCAAAAAATGCTCGGCAAAATGTTCGGAGTCGAGCAAAAAATGCTCGGCAAAATGTTCGGAGTCGAGCAATAAATGCTCGGCAAAATGTTCGGAGTCGAGCAAAATATGTTCGGAGTCGAGCAAAAAATGTTCGGTGTCGAGCAAAAAATGTTCGAAGTCGAGCAAAAAATGTTCGAAGTCGAGCAAAAAATGCTCGGTAAAATGTTCGGAGTCGAGCAAAAAATGCTCGGCAAAATGTTCGGAGTCGAGCAATAAATGCTCGGCAAAATGTTCGGAGTCGAGCAAAATATGTTCGGAGTCGAGCAAAAAATGTTCGGTGTCGAGCAAAAAATGTTCGAAGTCGAGCAAAAAATGTTCGAAGTCGAGCAAAAAATGCTCGGTAAAATGTTCGCATTCGAGCAAAAAATTTTCGGCAAAATGTTCGGAGTCGAGCAAAAAATGCGTGGCAAAATGTTCGGAGTCGAGCAAAAAATGCTCGGCAAAATGTTCGGTGTCGAGCAAAAAATGTTCGGAGTCGAGCAAAAAATGCTCGGCAAAATGTTCGGAGTCGAGCAATAAATGCTCGGCAAAATGTTCGGAGTCGAGCAAAATATGTTCGGAGTCGAGCAAAAAATGTTCGGTGTCGAGCAAAAAATGTTCGAAGTCGAGCAAAAAATGTTCGAAGTCGAGCAAAAAATGCTCGGTAAAATGTTCGCATTCGAGCAAAAAATTTTCGGCAAAATGTTCGGAGTCGAGCAAAAAATGCGTGGCAAAATGTTCGGAGTCGAGCAAAAAATGCTCGGCAAAATGTTCGGTGTCGAGCAAAAAATGTTCGGAGTCGAGCAAAAAATGCTCGGTAAAATGTTCGCATTCGAGCAAAAAATGTTCGGTGTCGAGCAAAAAATGTTCGAAGTCGAACAAAAAATGTTCGAAGTCAAAATGATCAGAGTCGAGCAAAAAATGTTCGAAGTCGAGCAAAAAATGCTCGGCAAAATGTTCGGAGTCGAGCAAAATATGTTCGGAGTCGAGCAAAAAATGCTCGACAAAATGTTCGGAGTCGAGCAAAAAATGCTCGGCAAAATGTTCGGTGTCGAGCAAAAAATGTTCGGAGTCGAGCAAAAAATGCGTGGCAAAATGTTCGGAGTCGAGCAAAAAATGCTCGGCAAAATGTTCGGTGTCGAGCAAAAAATGTTCGGAGTCGAGCAAAAAATGCTCGGTAAAATGTTCGCATTCGAGCAAAAAATGTTCGGTGTCGAGCAAAAAATGTTCGAAGTCGAACAAAAAATGTTCGAAGTCAAAATGATCAGAGTCGAGCAAAAAATGTTCGAAGTCGAGCAAAAAATGCTCGGCAAAATGTTCGGAGTCGAGCAAAATATGTTCGGAGTCGAGCAAAAAATGCTCGACAAAATGTTCGGAGTCGAGCAAAAAATGCTCGGCAAAATGTTCGGTGTCGAGCAAAAAATGATCGGAGTCGAGCTAAAAATGCTCGGGAAAATGTTCGGAGTCGAGCAAAAAATGCTCGGGAAAATGTTCGGTGTCGAGCAAAAAATGCTCTGCAAAATGTTCGGAGTCGAGCAAAAAATGCTCGGCAAAATGTTCGGAGTCAAGCAAAAAATGCTCGTTAAAATGTTCGGAGTCGAGCAAAATATTATGTTCGGTGTCGAGCAAAAAATGTTCGGAGTCGAGCAAAAAATGCTCGGCAAAATGTTCGGTGTCGAGCAAAAAATGTTCGGAGTCGAGCAAAAAATGCTCGGTAAAATGCTCGAAGTCGAGCAAAAAATGCTCGGCAAAATGTTCGCATTCGAGCAAAAAATGATCGGAGTCGAGCTAAAAATGCTCGGGAAAATGTTCGGTGTCGAGCAAAAAATGCTCGGCAAAATGTTCGGAGTCGAGCAAAAAATGCTCGGGAAAATGTTCGGAGTCGAGCAAAATATGTTCGGAGTCGAGCAAAAAATGCTCGGCAAAATGTTCGGAGTCGAGCAAAAAATGCTCGGCAAAATGATCAGAGTCGAGTAAAAAATGCTCGGCAAAATGTTCGGAGTCGAGCAAAAAATGCTCGGGAAAATGTTCGGTGTCGAGCAAAATATGTTCGGAGTCGAGCAAAAAATGCTCGACAAAATGTTCGGAGTCGAGCAAAAAATGCTCGGCAAAATGTTCGGTGTCGAGCAAAAAATGTTCGGAGTCGAGCAAAAAATGCTCGGCAAAATGTTCGGTGTCGAGCAAAAAATGATCGGAGTCGAGCTAAAAATGCTCGGGAAAATGTTCGGAGTCGAGCAAAAAATGCTCGGGAAAATGTTCGGTGTCGAGCAAAAAATGCTCGGCAAAATGTTCGGTGTCGAGCAAAAAATGTTCGGCAAAATGTTCGGAGTCGAGCAAAATATGTTCGGAGTCGAGCAAAAAATGCTCGGGAAAATGTTCGGAGTCGAGCAAAAAATGTTCGGAGTCGAGCAAAAAATGCTCGGGAAAATGTTCGGAGTCGAGCAAAAAATGCTCGGGAAAATGTTCGGAGTCGAGCAAAATATGTTCGGAGTCGAGCAAAAAATGCTCGGGAAAATGTTCGGAGTCGAGCAAAATATGTTCGGAGTCGAGCAAAAAATGCTCGGGAAAATGTTCGGAGTCGAGCAAAAAATGCTCGGGAAAATGTTCGGAGTCGAGCAAAAAATGCTCGGGAAAATGTTTGGAGTCGAGCAAAAAATGCTCGGCATAATGTTCGGTGTCGAGCAAAATATGTTCGGAGTCGAGCAAAAATGCTCGGCAAAATGTTCGGAGTCGAGCAAAAAATGTTCGGGGTCGAGCAAAAAATGCTCGGCAACATGTTCGGAGTCGAGCAAAATAAGTTCGGAGTCGAGCAAAAAATGGTCGGGAAAATGTTCGGAGTCGAGCAAGAAATTTTCGGGGTCGAGCAAAAAATGCTCGGCAAAATGTTCGGAGTCGAGCAAAATAAGTTTGGAGTCGAGCAAAAAATGCTCGGGAAAATGTTCGGTGTCGAGCAAAAAATGCTCGGCAAAATGTTCGGAGTTGAGCAAAATATGTTCGGAGTCGAGCAAAAAATGCTCGGGAAAATGTTCGGAGTCGAGCAAAAAATGCTCGGGAAAATGTTCGGAGTCGAGCAAAAAATGCTCGGGAAAATGTTCGGAGTCGAGCAAAAAATGCTCGGGAAAATGTTCGGAGTCGAGCAAAAAATGCTCGGGAAAATATTCGGTGTCGAGCAAAAAATGCTCGGCAAAATGTTCGGTGTCGAGCAAAAAATGCTCGGCAAAATGTTCGGTGTCGAGCAAAAAATGTTCGGAGTCGAGCAAAAAATGCTCGGCAAAATGTTCGGTGTCGAGCAAAAAATGATCGGAGTCGAGCTAAAAATGCTCGGGAAAATGTTCGGAGTCGAGCAAAATATGTTCGGAGTCGAGCAAAAAATGCTCGGGAAAATGTTCGGTGTCGAGCAAAAAATGCTCGGCAAAATGTTCGGAGTCGAGCAAAAAATGCTCGGGAAAATGTTCGGAGTCGAGCAAAATATGCTCGGTGTCGAGCAAAAAATGCTCGGGAAAATGTTCGGAGTCGAGCAAAAAATGCTCGGGAAAATGTTCGGTGTCGAGCAAAAAATGCTCGGCAAAATGTTCGGAGTCGAGCAAAAAATGCTCGGCAAAATGTTCGGAGTCGAGCAAAAAATGCTCGGCAAAATGTTCGGAGTCGAGCAAAATATTATGTTCGGTGTCGAGCAAAAAATGTTCGGAGTCGAGCAAAAAATGCTCGGCAAAATGTTCGGTGTCGAGCAAAAAATGTTCGGAGTCGAGCAAAAAATGCTCGGTAAAATGTTCGAAGTCGAGCAAAAAATGCTCGGCAAAATGTTCGCATTCGAGCAAAAAATGTTCGGTGTCGAGCAAAAAATGTTCGAAGTCGAGCAAAAAATGTTCGAAGTCGAGCAAAAAATGCTCGGCAAAATGTTCGGAGTCGAGCAAAATATGTTCGGAGTCGAGCAAAAAATGCTCGACAAAATGTTCGGAGTCGAGCAAAAAATGCTCGGCAAAATGTTCGGTGTCGAGCAAAAAATGTTCGGAGTCGAGCAAAAAATGCTCGGCAAAATGTTCGGTGTCGAGCAAAAAATGATCGGAGTCTAGCTAAAAATGCTCGGGAAAATGTTCGGAGTCGAGCAAAATATGTTCGGAGTCGAGCAAAAAATGTTCGGGAAAATGTTCGGTGTCGAGCAAAAAATGTTCGAAGTCGAGCAAAAAATGCTCGGTAAAATGTTCGCATTCGAGCAAAAAATTTTCGATGTCGAGCAAAAAATGTTCGAAGTCGAGCAAAAAATTTTCGGCAAAATGTTCGGAGTCGAGCAAAAAATGCTCGGAAAAATGTTGGGAGTCGAGCAAAAAATGCTCGGCAAAATGTTCGGAGTCGAGCAAAAAATGCTCGGCAAAATGTTCGGAGTCGAGCAAAATACGTTCGAAGTCGAGCAAAAAATGTTCGAAGTCGAGCAAAAAATGCTCGGCAAAATGTTCGGAGTCGAGCAAAATATGTTCGGAGTCGAGCAAAAAATGCTCGACAAAATGTTCGGAGTCGAGCAAAAAATTAGAGCTACCACTTTTTCGCCTGTTCGACCTACCCGGACTGCTCGGACCCGTCTCATTCGACACTTCAAGCCCGGCCGCCCGAACTGTTCGAACAGTTCGCGTACCCGAGTACCTAAATTTACGAATTACCCGAACTCCCCGAGCTCTTCAAACAGTTCGAGTAATTATATATTTTTATGTATGTATGAAACATACTAGTTTCATACATACACGTAGAAAATACGTAGGTATTGCGTTAAGATTCACCTTAAAATTAATTCCAACAGAAATACGAAATACTACGATAAAATACTGACGTTGCCTAACCTGACTAACTTCTTTCTATTCTGTAATAGGTACAATTCGTGCGTAGGTATGTAGCTTGTTAAATGCATTAACAATCTTCTTTTTTATTTCCTCGTCACTATCACATTCACGGTCAAATACCATAACCCCACAGAAAAAAGTCCAGTGCGGTCATAAAAAAACTAAAATTTCACAACTAGATACTAAATTAAAACTATTAACAAAACACTTATCTAACTTAATTCTCGAGACGCGTACCGGTATAATACGGAGAGAGCGCAGCGTCATATGCAAGCGCGGCAAACAAGCAATTGACTAAGGCAACCGACATTGATACATTTGATATAATATCACCTTTGTATTAAACCGACTTCGCGCGTGCAAATTTTTTCAAAAGAAGCCGATTTTAGTCAAAACATACCGCGTCAACACAAAGGACGCCGCGAGCGGCCGTGAAGGCCATACCATAGGGATGTGAAAATACCTGTCGATAGTTATGGATATCGATAAGTTATACTTTTGCTAACATTACATTACTTACATAAAAGGGATTGTATTTTATTTATCTAAAACCATAGTTATTTTTAGCAATAAACAATCAAACTGTTTGCGCTCTCTTTAATTTTTTTATAAAAACCTCTTCTATGAATTAAAGTTTATTCATCGTTCAATAAAATATATTCCATATTTTTTGTCTTTAAAAATCTGTCTAAAACAAGTCTATTTAAAAAAATAACATTAATTAAAATGATAAATAAATATGCACACACAAATTGCTTATTAAGGCGAATTATTGTAAACCTTTTTGACACCTATAATACGGAAAAAACCACAGAACAGATAAAAATGTTAGAATGACCATCACGCATTATTCGTATGGGAACCAGTGTCGCCACTCTCCCTTTCTTGATGATTTTACTACACGCGCATATCAAATAAACACAAGCATTTGCACACATACGCAACCTCTTACGCAGTCCTGTCATTGGTCCACACATAGATAAGTAGCGTCCGCGTCGCGTGTGTGCTGTACAAAAGCAAATAAAACACGTACGTAGTGGTGGTACGAATAAATGTTATCGATATTTTTGTCGATAATTTGTATCCGCGTATTAAAATAAATTTATGTAATATTTGTTTATTTACAGTTATGAAAAACAAATTTTATAAATGGAATAAATTTAAAAATAAAATAAAACTTAAATAATTAATGTAACATACGTGGTAAGTGAATTTTTAAGTAAATGTTATAACAAAATTAAAATATGCAGTACCAATTTATTATTTAAGTAATTTGTTTTCTTTTAAGAACGGTGTATTATTTATTTAATTGCAACATTTTTTTTTATAAACAAGTAAGTCTCACTAAAATGCAAAATCAAAATGGTATATTATAAATCATAATTATTCTAAAAAAAATTTTTTTATTTAGTTTTATGAATATGAATAATGACACTACGTGACTTAAACGCGTGAATTTGAATTTAGTAGCCGTGGTTGTTTGGGAAACCTAAAAGTATCTTTTTGAGATTACCAAATCATGCACGAGATATTTTAAGGTAATAATATTATATAAAATTGATTTTTTCTTATTTTTAAAATGAACCTGTATAGAAACTTTATATAAGCCAAAGAAAGTGTTCAATCACATTATTACACAAAAAATAATTGTCATATCGAGCACAACACTATTAGAATATACAAAAGTGAATCACCGCAAAGCAATGAAAGAACTGTGGCAGTGTGTTTCGCAGTGAGGCTATCCATTGCGGACAATGATCGCGCGTTACTTTGATTATGCGCATCCATAGCGAGCGGTGTATATTGTTTTTTAGCCTTTTTCAATAGTATCGTTTGTTTTGAATTTTGTAGTCGTTCCTACATTTTTGTAAATAAAGAGATATACCTACTTCCCTACTAATATAATATTATAAATGCGAAAATAACTCTGTCTGTCTGTCTGTCTGTTACGCTTTCACGCCTAAACCACTGAGCCGATTTTGTTGTTTGGTACAGAAGTAGACTAGAGGTTGGGAAAAGACATATACTTTTTATCGCGAATATAGGCTTGGAGGGGTTGAAATAGGGGATGAAAAATTGTATGGAAGTTCGTTAAATATCGAAGATGATACCATGAAACGTTGTATTTAGGCACTTGATAAGATATAAATAAATATGTGTTCTTGCATTTTTGAAATTTCCAACTATGTGGGGATGAAATAAGGGGTGAAAGTTCGCAAGGAAGTCCAACCAAATCTATTAATATATTTACTATACGTGTATATTTATTGGAATCATTTACATATGATTAGAAAAAAAATCCCGTACAGTCAAAGATTTCAAAGTAACCAGGGTATCATGAGAGGGATGGTGGTAGATTTAGAAACAAAAAACGTAGTTTATAAAAATGTATTAAAATAAGCAATTTACAGTTAATCACAGTAGTTTGTATGTGTATTATTGTATATATTATGTGTATTTATCCTAAAAGATAATATAATAATATTATATTATAAATGTGAAACTTTGTGAGAATGTGTGTTTGTTAATCTTTCACGCAAAAACTTCTGAACGGAATTTGATGGAACTTTACAGTATTATTTTGTATTCATCAGAATATTATTTAAGCTATAAAATTGGCCAAATTATAACGACGTGTTTCTGCATTTTCGATCAATCAGATTAATTAGAGGTGATTTCGTTTATTTAAGATTTATTTTAATTTAAATTAATTTAACAACCATTACCGTATACCATATACCGTATCGTTTCTTGGGAATTGTGTCAGATTCTACAACAGGCTACCGAAGTGTGTAACTGATCTTACGAATAAAAAGTTCAAAAACGTCATCAAAGGAATCTTAATTAAAAAAGCGTATTATAAAATCCAAGACTATGTTGACGATAAAGATGTATGGTGCTAATTCATCTCTGCATGTGCGCCTTCCCTGGCAACTTGCGCTGTGCAAGTGTGTGTATCTCATTTTACACTAATAGTAAAAACTCAATTTTCTTTTGCATTGTATAGAATCTCTGTATACCTTGCATTATATAAACTTCTCAGCCGATTATTACTATTGTAACCGAGTCCTTGTAAGCTAAACCATTGTTGAAAAGAGTGTCCATGGAGTTTCTTGCCGGTTCTTCTCCATGAGACCCACTTTTTGGAACCGTGCAACTAGACGTTTCATAAGAGCCTGCAAAGGCCTATTTGAAATAAAAAACTTTTGATTTTGATTTTGATTTTGGTATTTACAGTCTAATACCTAACTCTACTACCACTGAGAGATTAATATGTAAATGATGAGAGATGAATATAGCCGCGATCAGAATATTGAAATAGTAAGGAGATTGATGAAAATTTAAAAAAAAACTAAAAAACACGCTTTTTATAAAAAACCGAACTAAAAAATAGAAAATAAATTTAAATTTAAAATATATTTTATTAGCTTATTAGTTCGGTTTTTTAGTTTTTTTTAAACTATTATTTATTTTCTACTTTTTAGTATGGTTTATTTATAATAGCTTGTTTTTTTAATTTAAAACTATTAAAATTAAAATTAAGTTTATGAAATAATATAGTATTAAGTACAGCGCCACCTTGTGACAGTAGCCAGAATGCGCGTGGCGTGACCGATAGTTTATACAACGCAGTGTTTTAAATGCCGCTTAATATCAATTTCTAGTCACAGCGCCATCTAGTAGCGCGTATCGTCGCATAGATGGCATCGCGTCTGCAGATAAATTAACAAAAATCATAATTTGCAAATTGAAAAAATGGAATAATTTTATCAAATTAGTGTATTGTCATCGGTCCTCGATAAATCTACAAAGTTTGAACGAAAGTGTTAAACGAAACGTTTAAAGTGGGTCAAAATCGCGCCCAAAGAAGTCGGTTACTAAATAACTAATTTTAAACAAATTTTTCGATTGTTCAGACGGTAAAATAAAGCTATAAAATTTTTAGATTATTTTATTTTTCTCTATTCTATTATATTTTTGTCAACAGTATCGTTACAAGGACATCATAACGGTCGACGGCGGCATTAACTGAAAATACTTTAAAGTATAAAATACACCTTATTTTTAAATTATTACGGTTCCATTTCCTATGCAAGTATTTTTTACTTTAAAGATTTTTTTTGTAAATACGATTGTGCTCCTTATTTCTAAAAAATTGCGGATCGTTTTCCTATGCGAGTATTTTATAACTTAAAGATTATTTTTTGCTTATTCGATTGTGCTGATTATTTGTATGAGTTTACAGTTCGTTTTTCTATGCAAATATTTTTTGCAAATACGATCCTTTCCTTATTTCTAAAATATTACAAGTATTTTCAATTTAAATTATATTTCATAAATTAATTATGAGGCGATCGCAGTGCCATACGCAAAAATACGGATATTTGTTGTTATTTTTGAAGTACGTAGTAGACTGAATTTTGAATATGAACCTACGATTAATAGGTACGGGAGATTTTGAAGCTATTTGGTAGCTAATTAGCAGTTTATGTACATAGATAGTTCTTTGTATTTTTCGAACGGCTTAAAGAATCAATACGAAACAGTAAGACTCAGACTTAATACAGTTTTTATTTAATCTTAGCAGTTAGGTATCTAAATAAAAGTACATACGAAAGCTTGAGATGATATTTTCAAGATATCCTGGGAATTAAGTGGTCAATTACGTTAGACATTTTGGCATGTTTTGGACTGCATCGAGATATCCGAACTACTCGAGCACCCGAGCTATCCGGCTATCCGAACTACTCGGGTACGCGAACTAAACGGATACCCGAACTATCCGGATTTGAAGTTTCAGTCTCACGGATACCCGGTAAAATACATATCCGAGTAGTCGGATAGTTCGAACAAAAACACGAGCCCTACAAAAAATGCTCGGCAAAATGTTCGGTGTCGAGCAAAAAATGTTCGGAGTCGAGCAAAAAATGCTCGGCAAAATGTTCGGTGTCGAGCAAAAAATGATCGGAGTCGAGCTAAAAATGCTCGGGAAAATGTTCGGAGTCGAGCAAAATATGTTCGGAGTCGAGCAAAAAATGCTCGGGGAAATGTTCGGTGTCGAGCAAAAAATGCTCGGCAAAATGTTCGGAGTCGAGCAAAAAATGCTGGGGAAAATGTTCGGAGTCGAGCAAAATATGTTCGGAGTCGAGCAAAAAATGCTCGGCAAATTGTTCGGAGTCGAGCAAAATATGTTCGGAGTCGAGCATAAAATGCTCGGGAAAATGTTCGGTGTCGAGCAAAAAATGCTCGGCAAAATGTTCGGAGTCGAGCAATAAATGCTCGGCAAAATGTTCGGAGTCGAGCAAAATATGTTCGGAGTCGAGCAAAAAATGTTCAAAGTCGAGCAAAAAATGTTCGAAGTCGAGCAAAAAATGCTCGGTAAAATGTTCGCATTCGAGCAAAAAATTTTCGGTGTCGAGCAAAAAATGTTCGAAGTCGAGCAAAAAATGTTCGGCAAAATGTTCGGAGTCGAGCAAAAAATGCTCGGAAAAATGTTGGGAGTCGAGCAAAAAATGCTCGGCAAAATGTTCGGAGTCGAGCAAAAAATGCTCGGCAAAATGTTCGGAGTCGAGCAAAATACGTTCGGAGTCGAGCAATAAATGCTCGGCAAAATGTTCGGAGTCGAGCAAAATATGTTCGGAGTCGAGCAAAAAATGTTCGGTGTCGAGCAAAAAATGTTCGAAGTCGAGCAAAAAATGTTCGAAGTCGAGCAAAAAATGCTCGGTAAAATGTTCGCATTCGAGCAAAAAATTTTCGGCAAAATGTTCGGAGTCGAGCAAAAAATGCTCGGCAAAATGTTCGGAGTCGAGCAAAAAATGCTCGGCAAAATGTTCGGTGTCGAGCAAAAAATGTTCGGAGTCGAGCAAAAAATGCTCGGTAAAATGTTCGCATTCGAGCAAAAAATGTTCGGTGTCGAGCAAAAAATGTTCGAAGTCGAACAAAAAATGTTCGAAGTCAAAATGATCAGAGTCGAGCAAAAAATGTTCGAAGTCGAGCAAAAAATGCTCGGCAAAATGTTCGGAGTCGAGCAAAATATGTTCGGAGTCGAGCAAAAAATGCTCGACAAAATGTTCGGAGTCGAGCAAAAAATGCTCGGCAAAATGTTCGGTGTCGAGCAAAAAATGTTCGGAGTCGAGCAAAAAATGCTCGGCAAAATGTTCGGTGTCGAGCAAAAAATGATCGGAGTCGAGCTAAAAATGCTCGGGAAAATGTTCGGAGTCGAGCAAAAAATGCTCGGGAAAATGTTCGGTGTCGAGCAAAAAATGCTCGGCAAAATGTTCGGAGTCGAGCAAAAAATGCTCGGCAAAATGTTCGGAGTCAAGCAAAAAATGCTCGTTAAAATGTTCGGAGTCGAGCAAAATATTATGTTCGGTGTCGAGCAAAAAATGTTCGGAGTCGAGCAAAAAATGCTCGGCAAAATGTTCGGTGTCGAGCAAAAAATGTTCGGAGTCGAGCAAAAAATGCTCGGTAAAATGCTCGAAGTCGAGCAAAAAATGCTCGGCAAAATGTTCGCATTCGAGCAAAAAATGATCGGAGTCGAGCTAAAAATGCTCGGGAAAATGTTCGGTGTCGAGCAAAAAATGCTCGGCAAAATGTTCGGAGTCGAGCAAAAAATGCTCGGGAAAATGTTCGGAGTCGAGCAAAATATGTTCGGAGTCGAGCAAAAAATGCTCGGCAAAATGTTCGGAGTCGAGCAAAAAATGCTCGGCAAAATGATCAGAGTCGAGTAAAAAATGCTCGGCAAAATGTTCGGAGTCGAGCAAAAAATGCTCGGGAAAATGTTCGGTGTCGAGCAAAAAATGCTCGGCAAAATGTTCGGAGTCGAGCAAAAAATGCTCGGCAAAATGTTCGGAGTTGAGCAAAAAATGCTCGGCAAAATGTTCGGAGTCGAGCAAAATATGTTCGGAGTCGAGCAAAAAATGCTCGGGAAAATGTTCGGTGTCGAGCAAAAAATGCTCGGCAAAATGTTCGGAGTCGAGCAAAAAATGCTCGGGAAAATGTTCGGAGTCGAGCAAAATATGTTCGGAGTCGAGCAAAAAATGCTCGGGAAAATGTTCGGAGTCGAGCAAAAAATGCTCGGCAAAATGTTCGGTGTCGAGCAAAAAATGTTCGGAGTCGAGCAAAAAATGCTCGGGAAAATGTTCGGTGTCGAGCAAAAAATGCTCGGCAAAATGTTCGGAGTCGAGCAAAAAATGCTCGGGAAAATGTTCGGAGTCGAGCAAAAAATGCTCGGGAAAATGTTCGGAGTCGAGCAAAAAATGCTCGGGAAAATGTTCGGAGTCGAGCAAAAAATGCTCGGCATAATGTTCGGTGTCGAGCAAAATATGTTCGGAGTCGAGCAAAAATGCTCGGCAAAATGTTCGGAGTCGAGCAAAAAATGTTCGGGGTCGAGCAAAAAATGCTCGGCAACATGTTCGGAGTCGAGCAAAATAAGTTCGGAGTCGAGCAAAAAATGTTCGGGAAAATGTTCGGAGTCGAGCAAAAAATGTTCGGGGTCGAGCAAAAAATGCTCGGCAAAATGTTCGGAGTCGAGCAAAATAAGTTTGGAGTCGAGCAAAAAATGCTCGGGAAAATGTTCGGTGTCGAGCAAAAAATGCTCGGCAAAATGTTCGGAGTTGAGCAAAATATGTTCGGAGTCGAGCAAAAAATGCTCGGCAAAATGTTCGGAGTCGAGCAAAAAATGCTCGGCAAAATGTTCGGAGTCGAGCAAAAAATGCTCGGGAAAATGTTCGGAGTCGAGCAAAAAATGCTCGGCATAATGTTCGGTGTCGAGCAAAATATGTTTGGAGTCGAGCAAAAATGCTCGGCAAAATGTTCGGAGTCGAGCAAAAAATGTTCGGGGTCAAGCAAAAAATGCTCGGCAACATGTTCGGAGTCGAGCAAAATAAGTTCGGAGTCGAGCAAAAAATGTTCGGGAAAATGTTCGGAGTCGAGCAAAAAATGTTCGGGGTCGAGCAAAAAATGCTCGGCAAAATGTTCGGAGTCGAGCAAAATAAGTTTGGAGTCGAGCAAAAAATGCTCGGGAAAATGTTCGGTGTCGAGCAAAAAATGCTCGGCAAAATGTTCGGAGTTGAGCAAAATATGTTCGGAGTCGAGCAAAAAATGCTCGGCAAAATGTTCGGAGTCGAGCAAAAAATGCTCGGGAAAATGTTCGGAGTCGAGCAAAATATGTTCGGAGTCGAGCAAAAAATGCTCGGCAAAATGTTCGGAGTCGAGCAAAATATGTTCGGAGTCGAGCATAAAATGCTCGGGAAAATGTTCGGTGTCGAGCAAAAAATGCTCGGCAAAATGTTCGGAGTCGAGCAATAAATGCTCGGCAAAATGTTCGGAGTCGAGCAAAATATGTTCGGAGTCGAGCAAAAAATGTTCGGTGTCGAGCAAAAAATGTTCGATGTCGAGCAAAAAATGTTCGAAGTCGAGCAAAAAATGCTCGGTAAAATGTTCGCATTCGAGCAAAAAATTTTCGGTGTCGAGCAAAAAATGTTCGAAGTCGAGCAAAAAATGTTCGGCAAAATGTTCGGAGTCGAGCAAAAAATGCTCGGAAAAATGTTGGGAGTCGAGCAAAAAATGCTCGGCAAAATGTTCGGAGTCGAGCAAAAAATGCTCGGCAAAATGTTCGGAGTCGAGCAAAATACGTTCGGAGTCGAGCAAAAAATGCTCGGGAAAATGTTCGGTGACGAGCAAAATATGTTCGGAGTCGAGCAAAAATGCTTGGCAAAATGTTCGGAGTCGAGCAAAAAATGTTCGGGGTCGAGCAAAAAATGCTCGGCAACATGTTCGGAGTCGAGCAAAATAAGTTCGGAGTCGAGCAAAAAATGGTCGGGAAAATGTTCGGAGTCGAGCAAAAAATGTTCGGGGTCGAGCAAAAAATGCTCGGCAAAATGTTCGGAGTCGAGCAAAATAAGTTTGGAGTCGAGCAAAAAATGCTCGGGAAAATGTTCGGTGTCGAGCAAAAAATGCTCGGCAAAATGTTCGGAGTTGAGCAAAATATGTTCGGAGTCGAGCAAAAAATGCTCGGGAAAATGTTCGGAGTCGAGCAAAAAATGCTCGGGAAAATGTTCGGAGTCGAGCAAAAAATGCTCGGGAAAATGTTCGGAGTCGAGCAAAAAATGCTCGGGAAAATGTTCGGTGTCGAGCAAAAAATGCTCGGCAAAATGTTCGGAGTCGAGCAAAAAATGCTCGGCAAAATGTTCGGAGTCGAGCAAAGAATGCTCGGCAAAATGTTCGGAGTCGAGCAAAATATTATGTTCGGAGTCGAGCAAAAAATGCTCGGCATAATGTTCGGAGTAGAGCAAAATACGTTCGGAGTCGAGAAAAAATGCTCGGGAAAATGTTCGGTGTCGAGCAAAAAATGCTCGGCAAAATGTTCGGAGTCGAGCAAAAAATGCTCGGCAAAATGTTCGGAGTCGAGCAAAATATGTTCGGAGTCGAGCAAAAAATGCTCGGGAAAATGTTCGGAGTCGAGCAAAATATGTTCGGAGTCGAGCAAAAAATGCTCGGGAAAATGTTCGGAGTCGAGCAAAAAATGCTCGGGAAAATGTTCGGAGTCGAGCAAAAAATGCTCGGCATAATGTCGGGGTCGAGCAAAATATGTTCGGCAAAATGTTCGGAGTCGAGCAAAATATGTTCGGAGTCGAGCAAAAAATGCTCGGGAAAATGTTCGGAGTCGAGCAAAAAATGCTCGGGAAAATGTTCGGAGTCGAGCAAAAAATGCTCGGGAAAATGTTCGGAGTCGAGCAAAAAATGCTCGGCATAATGTCGGGGTCGAGCAAAATATGTTCGGAGTCGAGCAAAAATGCTCGGCAAAATGTTCGGAGTCGAGCAAAAAATGTTCGGGGTCGAGCAAAAAATGCTCGGCAAAATGTTCGGAGTCGAGCAAAATAAGTTTGGAGTCGAGCAAAAAATGCTCGGGAAAATGTTCGGAGTCGAGCAAAATATGTTCGGAGTCGAGCAAAAAATGCTCGGGAAAATGTTCGGAGTCGAGCAAAAAATGTTCGGAGTCGAGCAAAAAATGCTCGGGAAAATGTTCGGAGTCGAGCAAAAAATGCTCGGGAAAATGTTCGGAGTCGAGCAAAATATGTTCGGAGTCGAGCAAAAAATGCTCGGGAAAATGTTCGGAGTCGAGCAAAATATGTTCGGAGTCGAGCAAAAAATGCTCGGGAAAATGTTCGGAGTCGAGCAAAAAATGCTCGGGAAAATGTTCGGAGTCGAGCAAAAAATGCTCGGGAAAATGTTCGGAGTCGAGCAAAAAATGCTCGGCATAATGTTCGGTGACGAGCAAAATATGTTCGGAGTCGAGCAAAAATGCTCGGCAAAATGTTCGGAGTCGAGCAAAAAATGTTCGGGGTCGAGCAAAAAATGCTCGGCAACATGTTCGGAGTCGAGCAAAATAAGTTCGGAGTCGAGCAAAAAATGGTCGGGAAAATGTTCGGAGTCGAGCAAAAAATGTTCGGGGTCGAGCAAAAAATGCTCGGCAAAATGTTCGGAGTCGAGCAAAATAAGTTTGGAGTCGAGCAAAAAATGCTCGGGAAAATGTTCGGTGTCGAGCAAAAAATGCTCGGCAAAATGTTCGGAGTTGAGCAAAATATGTTCGGAGTCGAGCAAAAAATGCTCGGGAAAATGTTCGGAGTCGAGCAAAAAATGCTCGGGAAAATGTTCGGAGTCGAGATAAAATGCTCGGGAAAATGTTCGGAGTCGAGCAAAAAATGCTCGGGAAAATGTTCGGAGTCGAGCAAAAAATGCTCGGGAAAATGTTCGGTGTCGAGCAAAAAATGCTCGGCAAAATGTTCGGAGTCGAGCAAAAAATGCTCGGCAAAATGTTCGGAGTCGAGCAAAAAATGTTCGGAGTCGAGCAAAAAATGTTCGGAGTCGAGCAAAAAATGCTCGGTAAAATGTTCGAAGTCGAGCAAAAAATGCTCGGCAAAATGTTCGGTGTCGAGCAAAAAATGTTCGGAGTCGAGCAAAAAATGCTCGGTAAAATGTTCGAAGTCGAGCAAAAAATGCTCGGCAAAATGTTCGGAGTCGAGCAAAAAATGTTCGGAGTCGAGAAAAAAATGTTCGGAGTCGAGCAAAAAATGCTCGGTAAAATGTTCGAAGTCGAGCAAAAAATGCTCGGCAAAATGTTCGGTGTCGAGCAAAAAATGTTCGGAGTCGAGCAAAAAATGCTCGGTAAAATGTTCGAAGTCGAGCAAAAAATGCTCGGCAAAATGTTCGCATTCGAGCAAAAAATGTTCGGTGTCGAGCAAAAAATGTTCGAAGTCGAGCAAAAAATGTTCGAAGTCAAGCAAAAAATGCTCGGCAAAATGTTCGGAGTCGAGCAAAATATGTTCGGAGTCGAGCAAAAAATGCTCGACAAAATGTTCGGAGTCGAGCAAAAAATGCTCAGCAAAATGTTTGGAGTCGAGCAAAAAATGTTCGGAGTCGAGCAAAAAATGCTCGGCAAAATGTTCGGTGTCGAGCAAAAAATGATCGGAGTCGAGCTAAAAATGCTCGGGAAAATGTTCGGAGTCGAGCAAAATATGTTCGGAGTCGAGCAAAAAATGCTCGGGAAAATGTTCGGTGTCGAGCAAAAAATGCTCGGCAAAATGTTCGGAGTCGAGCAAAAAATGCTCGGGAAAATGTTCGGAGTCGAGCAAAATATGTTCGGAGTCGAGCAAAAAATGCTCGGCAAAATGTTCGAAGTCGAGCAAAATATGTTCGGAGTCGAGCATAAAATGCTCGGGAAAATGTTCGGTGTCGAGCAAAAAATGCTCGGCAAAATGTTCGGAGTCGAGCAATAAATGCTCGGCAAAATGTTCGGAGTCGAGCAAAATATGTTCGGAGTCGAGCAAAAAATGTTCGGTGTCGAGCAAAAAATGTTCGAAGTCGAGCAAAAAATGTTCGAAGTCGAGCAAAAAATGCTCGGTAAAATGTTCGCATTCGTGCAAAAAATTTTCGGTGTCGAGCAAAAAATGTTCGAAGTCGAGCAAAAAATGTTCGACAAAATGTTCGGAGTCGAGCAAAAAATGCTCGGAAAAATGTTGGGAGTCGAGCAAAAAATGCTCGGCAAAATGTTCGGAGTCGAGCAAAAAATGCTCGGCAAAATGTTCGGAGTCGAGCAAAATACGTTCGGAGTCGAGCAAAAAATGCTCGGGAAAATGTTCGGTGTCGAGCAAAAAATGCTCGGCAAAATGATCAGAGTCGAGCAAAAAATGCTCGGCAAAATGTTCGGAGTCGAGCAAAGAATGCTCGGCAAAATGTTCGGAGTCGAGCAAAAAATGCTCGGGAAAATGTTCGGAGTCGAGCAAAATATGCTCGGAGTCGAGCAAAAAATGCTCGGGAAAATGTTCGGAGTCGAGCAAATAATGCTCGGGAAAATGTTCGGTGTCGAGCAAAAAATGCTCGGCAAAATGTTCGGAGTCGAGCAAAAAATGCTCGGCAAAATGTTCGGAGTCGAGCAAAAAATGCTCGGCAAAATGTTCGGAGTCGAGCAAAATATTATGTTCGGTGTCGAGCAAAAAATGTTCGGAGTCGAGCAAAAAATGCTCGGCAAAATGTTCGGTGTCGAGCAAAAAATGTTCGGAGTCGAGCAAAAAATGCTCGGTAAAATGTTCGAAGTCGAGCAAAAAATGCTCGGCAAAATGTTCGCATTCGAGCAAAAAATGTTCGGTGTCGAGCAAAAAATGTTCGAAGTCGAGCAAAAAATGTTCGAAGTCGAGCAAAAAATGCTCGGCAAAATGTTCGGAGTCGAGCAAAATATGTTCGGAGTCGAGCAAAAAATGCTCGACAAAATGTTCGGAGTCGAGCAAAAAATGCTCGGCAAAATGTTCGGTGTCGAGCAAAAAATGTTCGGTGTCGAGCAAAAAATGATCGGAGTCGAGCTAAAAATGCTCGGGAAAATGTTCGGTGTCGAGCAAAAAATGCTCGGCAAAATGTTCGGAGTCGAGCAAAAAATGCTCGGGAAAATGTTCGGAGTCGAGCAAAATATGTTCGGAGTCGAGCAAAAAATGCTCGACAAAATGTTCGGAGTCGAGCAAAAAATGCTCGGGAAAATGTTCGGAGTCGAGCAAAAAATGCTCGGCAAAATGTTCGGTGTCGAGCAAAAAATGTTCGGAGTCGAGCAAAAAATGCTCGGGAAAATGTTCGGTGTCGAGCAAAAAATGCTCGGCAAAATGTTCGGAGTCGAGCAAAAAATGTTCGGAGTCGAGCAAAAAATGCTCGGGAAAATGTTCGGTGTCGAGCAAAAAATGCTCGGCAACATGTTCGGAGTCGAGCAAAATAAGTTCGGAGTCGAGCAAAAAATGCTCGGGAAAATGTTCGGTGTCGAGCAAAAAATGCTCGGCAACATGTTCGGAGTCGAGCAAAAAATGTTCGGAGTCGAGCAAAAAATGCTCGGGAAAATGTTCGGTGTCGAGCAAAAAATGCTCGGCAACATGTTCGGAGTCGAGCAAAATAAGTTCGGAGTCGAGCAAAAAATGCTCGGGAAAATGTTCGGAGTCGAGCAAAAAATGCTCGGGAAAATGTTCGGAGTCGAGCAAAAAATGCTCGGGAAAATGTTCGGAGTCGAGCAAAAAATGCTCGGGAAAATGTTCGGAGTCGAGCAAAAAATGCTCGGCATAATGTTCGGTGTCGAGCAAAATATGTTCGGAGTCGAGCAAAAATGCTCGGCAAAATGTTCGGAGTCGAGCAAAAAATGTTCGGGGTCGAGCAAAAAATGCTCGGCAACATGTTCGGAGTCGAGCAAAATAAGTTTGGAGTCGAGCAAAAAATGCTCGGGAAAATGTTCGGTGTCGAGCAAAAAATGCTCGGCAAAATGTTCGGAGTCGAGCAAAATATGTTCGGAGTCGAGCAAAAAATGCTCGGGAAAATGTTCGGAGTCGAGCAAAATATGCTCGGAGTCGAGCAAAAAATGCTCGGCAAAATGTTCGGAGTCGAGCAAAATATGTTCGGAGTCGAGCAAAAATGCTCGGCAAAATGTTCGGAGTCGAGCAAAAAATGTTCGGTGTCGAGCAAAAAATGTTCGGAGTCGAGCAAAAAATGCTCGGCAAAATGTTCGGTGTCGAGCAAAAAATGTTCGGAGTCGAGCAAAATAAGTTCGGAGTCGAGCAAAAAATGCTCGGCAAAATGTTCGGAGTCGAGCAAAAAATGCTCGGGAAAATGTTTGGTGTCGAGCAAAAAATGCTCGGCAAAATGTTCGGAGTCGAGCAAAAAATGCTCGGGAAAATGTTCGGAGTCGAGCAAAATATGTTCGGAGTCGAGCAAAAAAAAATTGTTCGGAAACGAGCAAAAAATGTTCGGAATCGAGCAAAAAATGTTCAGCTATATGTTCGGTGCCGAGCAAAAAATGTTCGGCAAAATGTTGGGAGTCAAGCAAAAAATGCTCGACAAAATGTTCGGTGCCGAGCAAAAGTATTTAGTTCTGGCAACTTCAAACCGCTCTCCTATAAAATTCACTTAGGCCTGCAATGCTATTCTGTAAGAACGTTTTAATAATTCGACAGCTGAATCCGCGGTGATATTATATCGAATACGTATTCTCTAAAACTCGAAAGCGCCGGCCGCGCCTCACTGACGAATGCGGCAGTGAGATGAATTGTCGTGCGTGAGATTTTTTTATACTAAATGTATGTATTCGGTATTCTGCCGGGCTAGCATGACAAGCGCGACAAAATTTTGTCTACCGTTTTCTCGTGCTTCAATCGACTATCGCTTTATTTCTTTCGGGTCTATCATGACAATTACACTTAAAACTCGACTTTTAATATCAAAAATAGATACATTTGTCGATCGAGATATCTTTTCTATCAAAATTGTCGATGTCGAGATATAATATATTGAGATATTTAACATCTTAGTTTGTCTTCTCTCGCGCAAGATATATCTCGTGGCGGTCATGCTAGCCCGGATGTAGGGGATTTATCGCCTCGATCGTTCGAAGTTCGAAAGTATCGTAATACGAATACACCTGTCAGTGCAAAAGTGATCCAAATGCTTTCGAGATCGGCGTGATTTATGGATTTATTATGATTTTAAGTTAATTTCATTTTTCTTTAAATAACATAATATATAGTATTGCATTGATTCAATTATGTCTCGTTCCTTCGTGTTTATAATATATTAGAACAAACATATTTATTAGATATAAATGAATATCGACGTCAAGCTAATAAAATCGAGTTAAAACTGAATCTTAAACAGGAACTAAGATTATGTGGCCTGTCAAAAGAATAATTGATGCATATAGATAGATAGATAGATAGATAGATAGATAGACATTTATTCACAGCAAACACACGCACATACAAATATTACGACTATGAACAAACATCAAGGACGAAAGGAAAATTTAAAAATAAAATTAACATATAAAGTTTAAGAACTAAATCCTATTTTCTACAATCAAACAATCTATGCGGCAGTGTGCTGCCATGAAAAGGAAGGCTACTCAGTTTAAGTTAGGGAGTATTCCTCTAACACTGATTTTCAGTAGCTTCCTGGCTGAACGGTGTGTCCTGTCTATTTTACAAGATGTGAAAAGGAAAACAGTAATATTTATATTTAAAATTTATATATATACTCGTATAAGTATATAAATAATGTAAATTTAATAAGTTAGTATCGGCAATCAGTACAGAAAATAAATAAATAAATATGAGGGATATAGATACAATATGGTGGGTGAAGTGATTATGGTGAATTAATGAGGTAACTTGAAGGCATGTTATGTAAATTAGCATTATAATAAATTATATTAATAAGGGAACCGTTAAGAAGGAAATTGAGTTTTCTGTAAATTAAGTATTATAAGAAAATATTGTATACGTGGGACTTACCTCACGGGGAAATCACGTGGGGAATTTCCATAATGCATGCGGACGCTCTCGTTTCGTATGTCTCATTCTTTTCGCCTAGCCACTTTAATTTTTTGAAGAGATATACCGGGATTCTGTACTTTACTATTCCAAACAGTAGAGTAGCTAAGTGTAAATGTCTTCGATACTCCATTCTTAAAATATTGTTGTCATTGAGGAAGGGGCTGACATGAGTGCGAGGAGGAATGGAGAAACAATAACGAGCGCATGCATTCTGGACCCTCTGGATGACCTTTTTTGATGAAGCGAGCAGCCTAGGACCGAAAAGTGCATCTGCATAGTTAAACTTAGAGAGTATGAGGCTGTCGCATAGTAACTGACGAAGAGCCGTACCTATAGAATTTCTGATTCGGTAGAGTACTTTGAGCCTAAAGAAACAGGCTCTTGCCGTGTTAAGGATATGTTTTTCAAATCGAAGCTGTTCATCAAATTCTATGCCCAGGTTTTTCGCTTCAGAGACTCTCTCAATTGACGTTCCCTTAATTTGCACGGCGGTAATCTTTGAGATAATCTGTCTTGTTTGCGACGGAGTACCGATTACCATGTATTTGCTCTTTTGCGGGTTAAGAACAAGACAGTTATTTACTGACCAGTCCGCAATTCTTTTAAGGTCCTCGTTTAGGTGAAAAACAGCCCGCTCCACATCGCAAGTATTACAGGGTAGGTAGATCTGGATGTCGTCTGCATAAATATGATACCTACAAAACTTGATTTGATCGACAACATCTGCTGAGTACAGGACGAATAAAAGTGGCCCTAAAATAGATCCTTGAGGTACGCCTCTCGAAACACTCACCCAATTGGAACGACTTAAGGTACCATCATCACGCACGATTTCTACGACTTGAGAACGATTATGTAAATAACTTTTAAACCACTGGACACTTTCAGTATCAAAACCATAGAAGAATAGTTTTGAGATAAGCAATTCTATATTAAGGGATTCGAAGGCACGAGAGTAGTCCAAGAGAACCAAAAGTGACCCCTCCCCGCTATCCTGGGCCTCTAAAATATTATCCACCACATCCAGTAGTGCAGTGGTAGTACTACGATGTTTACGGAATCCAGATTGATATGCTGGGAGAATATTGTTGCTTTCCAGATATACTCTCAGCTGTTCTGCAATTACTTTTTCCAATACCTTCGAAAGACATGGCAATATGCTTATAGGCCTAAGGTCTTTGTATACAGTAGGACTATTACATTTTGGGAGTGGTTTGATAACTGCTTCTCGCCATAATTCAGGGTAAGTTCCGGATGTTATAGACTGATTTATTAAGAAAGTTAAAGCACTAAGAGAATAAGGCAAAGTTAATTTTATCATATCTAAAGATATATCGTCAACTCCTATCGCATTTGAGCGCAGCGATCTGATTGCCTTCAATACTTCATTTTCAGACACTGTCTTAAGAGAAAAAATCGTATTACCCTTCCTGTTCGTTCTAAAATATTCAATAAAAGAAGGGTTTACGTATGGGTTACCAGGGACATTGATGAAATGAGAGTTTATAAGGTTAGGGTCATTCAAATGGTCAGGTATTGGGATATTTATATTTGAATTAGGGTTTACATGTTGTTTAAGATGTTTCCAAAGAGAACGAGGTTTTTTTAAATTGGCATTAATATAGTAGTCGAAATAACAGGTTTTTTCTCTTTCAATTGCAGAAATCACCATTTTTTTTAAGTCCACGTAATACTTCTTGTGACTTTCTAGTTTAGTATTTTTATATCTTGTATGGGCTTCATCCCTTTGTCTCATCAGTAATCTAATATTGTATGTGATCCAGGGGTAGTGGTGATACTTAATGCGGACTGTTTTTTTTGGTGCCAGAATATCAAATAGGGTAGTAATAGCTAAATTGAATGAGTTGACCATCTTATTTACATCCGATGAATATAAGCCGTCCCAGGTTATAGCTGTCAATATTGAGTTTAAATTATCTATATTAATATCTTGTATAGGCCTGTATGTAATAGTTTTAGGAGGAATTGGCTGTCTGCTGAACTTAAATGTACTTACTATAAAGGCGTGGTGACTGAGATCCGCAACATGATCAACTTCAATATCTAAAACCTTAGCATCAGTACAAACAAGGTCGAGAAGAGACTCACAGTCGTTGATAAAATGAGTTGGGGTCGTTACATGCTGGATCAAATTTGAAATATTTAAAAAATCTATTAGTTTCTTGTATGCAACAGTAGATTTATTAAGGTAATTTATATTGAAATCACCTACTAAAATAAAATTATCTGCCCATGCAAAACAGCTGATTGACTCAGAGAGAGCATTTAGAAAAGTATCCAGACCGAGCCAAGGTGGCCGGTATGCTGTGCCAATAACAACCTTGCGACCGCCGATGCTGAACGATAGCCACATTTGCTCAACAGATGAAGCGGGCGGATATTTCAGCGAATGAGTGGAAATACCGCGTCTTATATAGAATCCAACTCCACCCCCACGCTCTCTAACCGAGGGGGGTCGCGGGATGTGAGTTAGACGGTAACCTGGTATCATTGGTGCATGGGCCTCCTGCCCCCTTCTAAGCCAGGTTTCATTGAGCGCCATTATATCCACACCATGCCGTTCCATAGCAACCACAAGTTCTTCGTGTCCAGTACCCAAGGAACATACATTGAGAAGACCAATTTTCAGATTGAACTTAGGAGAGAGGATAGTTAAAGTTGAGCCATATGTGTATTTTATATAAAATAAAACTCATGAAATTTAAATTATATGAGTTTTGTACTGTTCGAAATGTTTGGTTAGTATTATATTTATAAGTATTATAAGAAAATATTGTATACGTGGGACTTACCTCACAGGAATATAATATGTTTTTTAAAGCTAACAGATTTGCTAATATACTGACTTTAGAATAAAATAGTTCATTAATAAAGAAATAAAAATAAATTTCATTAAATTTCACCAAATATGACAGAGAGATATTTAGGACATAGAAAACCTGCACACTGCCGCTTATATTGAGAACTAAAAATATAAAAAATACATCAATATAAAAATATGATAAATACTGCCCAAAGAGAAAACGTAATAATGTTTGCATAATGACTCAGAAAATCACGGGCAATATCTATTTTTTTATACCCTATATTACCTACTACTAGGAAAGAGTAATGACATTTACGAGTATAAGACAATAGGTAAAAAGTATATAAAACATTTTTAGACATTATGTGCAATACTTTAGCCATTACAATAAGAAGATTAAACTTAACTAATTTCGATATCCCTATAGTAATAGCGATATTACTTATTAAACAAAGGCAATAATTAATTACTACACGAGGAAATCTTAATAACGAAAAACGCATAGGAATGTAAAGTTCGAATTTTATCCGCTGCCAAAAACCAGAGCCAGGTCTTCATCGCTCCGGATGCGCTTCACCGGCGAGTCGGACCGCCGACGTGCGTAGATATGCCCATCTCGGGTCCAGACATACTCCCACTTCAAGCGACGCTTTTCTTCACGAGCTTTATAGAAGAGTTGCTTATTTACCCGTGTAAGCCGTTCATTAACGTAAAACGGGCGCGGATTACCAGGTAAGTCTAAACCCGAAGTGTCCGTGCCCCGGCGTACACGCGCATTCTTTAAAATAGAATCACGTAGTGAGCGCCTGGAAAAGCGTACACATACAAGTCGCGCGCGGGGGGCCTGTAGGGCTATTCACGATCATTCGAAATCGATCCGCCCGGAAAGCTACGCTCTACCACTGAAAGTTATTTCGTATTTACCGGATATGAAAATGGTATTCACAATTCCCATAGGATTGAGCATCGGCATTCTTCGGGAGTTTCCGATTAAAATCTTAGTATAAAATGATAGAAAGCTTGATATATCGGTACGAAATCTTGTAATATCGGAACGGAAAGTTGTCGAATGATCGTGAATAACCCTACTGATCATTATTTTTCCGATTACGGTTAACACCCACTCGATGTACGCTTACAATGTCTTTGTCTTCTATGGTGACATCGAGCTTTGAGGCGACGAGAGTAACCAAGTGTATTAGGTTCTCATTCTCGGACTCCGGGAGACCGGATATTTCCACATCAGTAAGTATTAATTCCTGATCTCGATCATTCAGCTCGCCTTTTAATTGTTCGTATTAAAAGATTTTTTAAATTGAAGTTAAAATAGGTTGCTTTATACTAACATACAAAAAAAAATTATTCAAATTCTGTGCTGCTAATAAAAACCAGTTTCCGTGGAAATAATTAATATAATATGTCTGAACCGGGAATCGAACCCAGGATCATTGGCGCAGCGAGTTTACCGAGTAGGTGGTCTAGACATGGGTAACACTGCGCTGCGCCGCGCAATTGCGCCGGCACGCTTCACTGCGCAGGGTGAGTCAGCTCACACATTCATAATGTGTTGGCGCACGGCGCAGTACCCACTCACTGAGTGAACTATGAGCGTGGCGTTGCGTGCGTTACGGAGGTTTCACTGCTCGCTTTGCGCGTACAATTTTGTTGCGCCGCGGCGCAATTTTGAGTTGACTCAAGGAGCCGACGCACTATACTGCGCCTGAGTTGCTGAGTTGGCGCGGGAAATTTTGCTGAGTTACCCATGTCTAAGGTGGTCACGTGGGCAATATAAAATTGGGTATCATTTAAGCTATCACCAATTTAATTAGTTTTGTGTTTCTTAAATAATAGGGTTTGTCCTCAAAATACCAAAATGTAGTCACCAAACAATGCAAAATCAGTTCCATTCATTTTATTAAGCCAAGTAAAATAAGTAGAATTCGGTTCTGGCACTCATCGGCCGCTGCCGCGGCAACGCTCGCTTCGCTCGCTCGACTCGTGCGCGGTGGTCACCATACCAACATAACCTAACCTAGAACTTCAAAACAAGTCGCTCACTTAGTAATTTAGTCGCACGGCTAGTAAATTCATACCACTCAAGTTATTAAAACATGATAATTCATACCTGGGAACAATTTTTGTTTATCTGAGAACGAAAATATTTCGTGGCGATAGATCTATTTATTAGGTGATACAACTTGACGACAAATATAAATTTTGGTGATAGAAAATATAGTTCCCTATAAAATTCGAACATGAAATGAAAACTCACTTCATCATAGATATAATATAAGTAGGTATAACTTTAATCGAAACTTTTAATTTAAATTTGATCATTGTCATTAAGCATAATTTTATTAAATGTATGTACATAGCTTTTTATTATGTTAATAAAAAACCCTAGAATTTTCTTCAATTCAGACGTATTTTGTAAACTAAATAGGTTTTTAAATTCTATTGATATACATTTCTAATTGGAAGTATCTCGAGCATAGACGATCTTCGATAGTAATTTCACTTCACTTCGAATGTACGCACCAAATGTTTATAGAATCCCAAACCAAAGTGAAGTGAATTAACGTTCGAAGTGAGTTTTTTCGTTTGAGTGAGCTTCGATAGCGAGTTACTATTTTACAGAATAGCACTACTGTATAGTGTGTACGTAGGAGCCATCGCAGTAGGAGTGGATGTTAATTCAACAAACAGCTTTTTTAAAATAGCTTTTCTAATGTTAACGAATTAGCTGCTTTTCGTTTACCACAAAAGCCGTTAAATATATTAACTGTTTCATTCAACGATCTTCGAACGCAACGCGCGTATTAGCTCAACTAACATTCATCATTCAACGCGTAGTCGCTTACATCATCCGAAACAGCTTTTGTATTATTAACTGTTAATAAAATTAGCTGTTGCTTTAACAGCTTATTATTTTGTAATTAACAGTTTCATTTCGTTAACATAAAAACCGTCAACGACCCACGTTACTTGACAGATACCACTTGAAACCTGTCGGCCTAGCATAACCGCCACGAGATATGTCACGTACGAGAGAAGACAAACTAAGATGTAAGATATTATCTAGATTTATTATAATATCTCAACATCGGAAATGTTGATAGAAAAGATATCTCGATCGACAAATATATCTATTATTGATATTAAAAGTCGAGTTTTAAGTGTAATTGTCATGTTAGACCCGGAGGAAATAAAGAGATAATCGATTAAAACACGAGAAAACGGTCAAGAAAGTTTTATCGCGGTTGTCATGCTAGGCCGGCTGGACTCTCCGTTGCCAGAAGGTTGCTTTTGTAACCTTTTAGGTGATTTTTAACTCCTCCAGGTTCTTTTTAGGTTACACGACTCGAAAGGTTAATTTAAGGTGATTTTGCGGAATTCGTAGAATTTATTTTTAATTTCATACATGAAACCTCCTTGAAACAGAACACAGTGTTGGCTAACGAAAAACTTAATTCATAGGAAATGAGTGCAACTCTCAGACGAATAATCCTCTGAGGTTCAACTTCAAAAAACAAGTCTTTCTGTCTCGCACTGATATTTTCAATCGGCAATTCGGTAGGCTTTTTTTTATGTCAGATATCGACAGACGAGCATGAGGTTCACTTGATGGTAGATGATACCTCAGCCACAGAACATCAGTCAATGATGCGCTGTCGACCTAATTTTTACTTCGAGCATTCGGAAATCCATAGACTGAAACCGAAACGCGCAATATGCACTTCACGGCTTTTCCATCTATGAACGGTGGTTCGTTACCTGGTCGGAATTTAGATATTCCTCCCACCCGAAGTTACCAGACGCGGGGAAAACATGCTTACAGAAAATTATAAGCATGTGCTCCCGGTGGGATTCGAACCCACGACCCATCGATGCGCACGGCAGGTGTTCTACCGAACGCGCCAACGAGCTCGTCAAGCCCGGCTAGGTATATTTCTATGTAAAACATTAGTTGCTGGTAAATGCAACTTAAAATGGAAACATTACCTAATCATTCATATTTCTGTAAGAAATATACAAATAACAAAAAAATAAAATAAAGGTTACATACTTTTTTATCCATTTTAGGTAACTTTTGACGAGACACAGCTGGCAGCACTGCTTGGACTTGACACTTGACACGACTGAAGGACAAGTATCCATGGTCATGCAATAAATTAAAAAAAAATTGACACTTGACAGACTTCAGGTTGACACTTGACAGGTTCAGTTTACTTAAACTCGGTAAACACTAAACAGTAGATTTTCGGCACGTTTTATCTAAATTAAATAATGGCAAAAGATCCACTTGATGAATTAACAGAGTTTTTAAATCCAGATTCCAGAATTGACTTGAAACATATATCACTAGACCATTTGTTAGGATTATCTGGCACAGACGAAGGGATAAATGTTTTACTCGGAAAAGAAAAAATATTACAATGTATCATCAATTTAACTAGCGATAAAGTCGAGGAGATAAGTAAAAATGCACTTCTATTATTAGTTAATGTCACAGCGACCGCTAAAGGGGTTTTAGAGCTAATTAAATACAAACCAGAAGGGAAGAAAAATGTAATTGACTTATTTATAGGTTATGTGAAAGATCCACAAAAGAAAAACGCTGATGCGGTTTGTATGATACTCTCTAACATAACACGCGTCGATGACGCACTTGAAATAAGTATAGATACATTTTTGCCTCACTTAAACGATATTTTAAACATATTTGTTAATATAGATTTTAATAAAACTGGCTCTAATTTAAATTATTTAGCACCGATGCTAAGTAACCTAAGTTGTAATCTACGTGTACGTAAGTGGCTAACGGAAGAAAACCCACATGTTCCTCTAATAAAGCTCTTACCATTCTGTAATTACAACCAATCTTCTATTCGACGGGGAGGAGCAATTGGCACAATAAGAAATATATCTTTTGATACCTCATACCACAAATTCTTACTAACCAATGACTTAGATTTATTGACATACCTTTTAACACCTATAATGGGTAATGAAGATTACCCAGATGATGAAATGGACTCACTACCAATAGCTTTGCAATATTTGCCCAAAGAAAAGCAGCGAGACCCTGACATTGATATTAGAAAAATGGTTTTGGAGACGTTAAACAAGTTATGTGCTACAAAACATGGGCGAGAAGTTTTACGGAGTAATGGAGTATATTATGTATTAAGAGAGTACCATAAATGGGAGAATGATCCTAAAACCAAGTTAGCTTGTGAAAATGTGGTAGATATTTTGATTCAAAAAGAAGAAGAGGTCGGGGCAGATGATCTATCCAAAGTTGAAGTGCCAGAGGAGATGAATGATAAATTTAGAAATATGGATGAAGATTATGTTAATAATGTATAAATATATTGTAAAGACAGATTAAATATCATTTTGTTTGTAGTATTTTTTTTAATGTCTTATCATGTTAACCCACATTTATTTCAAGCGTGAATATCATAATCATAGCAATAAAATAATATGACTTCTTAAGGGTCATCCATAATCTATGTCACACTAATCGTCGTAATTTTTAGACCCCTGCTCCGTCCTTGTCACAATTGATCACATTTGTGAGATCCCCCCTGATGTCACATATTTTACATCTAGAAATAATCAAAACAGCAGTTCCGAAATTAGCTTTATTTACAAACAGCAGGCGGCTAACGAGTGACACTAGTAGAGCGAGTATGAGCTCGTCAATAAAACAATTTAAGGCATATATTCATACAGTTAGAGTTGAAAATATTTTTTTCGTTAATAGTTCAAATTTGGCATTTTAACACTTAGATGTCTAAGATTTTGAAATGTGACGTCACGAAACTTAGGAACCATCCCATTGTCACACAATGTCACACTTCGTCGATCTCCTCTCCCTTAACGTGTGACGTACTTTATGGATGGTCCCTTAGTAGAAAATATAACATCCTATTTCTCAACTTTCTTTAAATTGTGTTTAGCACGTCTTACAAGCTTCTTACTTCACCTGTTTACAATGTTTAAATTTTGCATCTAACTGTTCAAAGTAGGACAAAGCAAGTTTATTATTTCATTGAGTTACAAAATGACGAGGGAACTCAATGATAAATGAATGAGTTAAGGCTTGCTTGATTTCTTGAAAATTGGTAATCCAAAATGAATATACAGTAGAACCTCTTTAAGTCGAACCTCGATAAGTCGAAAACCTCCTGAACTCGAAAAAATGTTTTGTTTCCTTCCCTTCAAGACCCAAAACTTCTATTCCTCAAAACCTCAACCCTCTATAAGTCGAAATAATCAGTGAGTCCCTACAAGCCAATTCAGTACATATCGTCGCGATCGTAGAACAACGACGGTTCTGATTTTTTACGATTTTAGTTCTATTGTATAATTTAGAACTGTCTTAAAACCCTTTATCAACAGAACAAATAAAAAAATGGAGTTTGATAATTAGTCAGACAGTTTTATGCAATAAAACTAAAACCGTAAAAAATCAGAACTGTCGTTGTTCTACGATCATGATGATATTTTCCCTCCATAACTCGAAAAAATAAATTGGTACTCTGCATCTCGAACGTTTATAACTAGTAGTCGAAAACTATGTGACTCAAATTTTTTGGCGTCTCCCTTGAAGTTCGACTTACAGAGGTCCTTCTGTATTTGGTTCACATAATAAAAAAACAATATATACTCAATCTCCTTGGAGGAAAAAATTCATGAAATGATATTATATAATCAAGGAATCCTTGTTGCTTTGCTTAAAACAATAATAGGAACTTTAATCAAAAACTTGAAATGTTCTCACTATATGTTATCTTTAAACAAAATATTATTTTTTTAGTTAAATAATAATAATTAGGTACATATCATAATATGCAACAAACCAAAAATAATACTAATTTTTATAAGTAATTTTCTTTATTAGATCTTAAATTCCTATCTTATAATATAACAAAAAATGGATAAAGATCTCTTCCTATCTCTTATAAAATTTTTTAACAATAATCTAGCAACATTTTTATGCAGCGGGTCTAATGGTTTAAGTATGAGTCGTTCGATCCAAAAGAACCAGATATTCAAATCGTTCTTTTAAAATTGAACCAATCAGTTGATTGAACGAACGAACGATCCGGATCATTGTTTCAACGGCTCAGTATTGATTCAGTTCTTTACGATCGAACTAACAACACATGCTTATAATATAATGGTTTTATAAAAATTTGAAAATGTTTTTTTACAATAATAATTTTTTTTTAAATATTTTATGGCCTGGACATTATAGGATGAAAAAGTATGCAATGTCTTTATAAAAACGTCATCACTATGACAAATTTTAAAATCTTAAAACATTTGGCTTAAAAGTCTCGCTACAAGGCCATAATATCTTCAAAAAAAAACCGACATTTAATATAATTTGTAAAAACTGTTTTGTTCTAAGTGGAGTAACTGCATATGCTACGAAAAAGCATCTTATTTCAATGAGGGTCAAACATTTTTTTTTAATAAACTTTATTACTTCAGAATTACGCTTCCATCAGTATATTATATTACATTTTAGTTTTGAGCAAGAATTTAATTTCTAAAAAGTGCAAAAAACTATGGGAAATTCAAATATTTGAAAAGCCACGCCATTGGTTAGAGCGAAGATGACGTAAACGTCTATGCTACCAAGTGCGTAATTATTAGGTGTTTCTGCTTTGTGTTTGCGATTTAGACAGTTTTTGTAATAGACTATGACGTCAAACGAAGCGCACGAATTTTAAAATGCCCGAGTCGGTTGGCAATTTTTATCTTTTTTTTTTAAATACTTGATATCGCTTTTTTTGTCGTCGAATTTTTTTTTCTATTATTTAGCGATGTATGCCCGATGCCCGTATACCCGATTAAAATATAAAAAAGAGTCCATGCATATTCGCTTTTGTAATATTATTCAAATTTTTCAAAGCTACAAAATACTACACCCAACTATTTTTTAGACAAATTTTTTAAGCATCTGTTTATTATTATTCCAAATTTAACAATATATTTTTTACACAAAGTACACTATACTATACTAAGTAAAAAACAAATAGCACCTATTTATTAGGTTAACTTAAGGATTGTAAGATTTATACAATCATGTCATCACTCATCATAAAAATCCATAGTTGACACAATACTGAAAAGAAAAACTTGTTTACTGTCATCCGATGACAGATGAGTACAAGATTGACACATTGGTTTATGTATGAAAAAAAAAATCTTTGCCTGAACTGTCAAAATTAAAAAAAAAACAAATGCAACTTAGAAACTTTTATGTACACATATTCCTTCTGTGAAACAAAACTGAACAAAATCGATTGATTAAACAAAGATTGATATAGTCGGGTCAGAGCTAAAACTCACTAAGTGTCCATATTTTTTTTTCTACAGCAAGAACAATTCACCAACAACAAAATGATAAAAAAAAAATTGATACCAATCGCTTCCTGCTGGAGCTGGAGTACATATTTATCATTTAAATATTTATTAAAATTAATAGCAAAAATATTTAAAAAAAATGGGCACGAAAGTCGAAACCCTAACATGTTTAGAATATTTAACAATAATGCACTAAATTTGATTGCTACCATGAAAAACAATACAAATTTAGTATAATAATAAAAAAGGTATGTGTGTACTTATGTACACGCGTTAGAAGTTATACTTCTTTGGCGTCTGAAGAAAAATTTTAAAAACAAAACTGCAGTAAATATCGAAGCAAAATGTTAAAATCAATCAAATTGTATTCTGTAGCCAACTTCATCATGTCGTTTTTTTGGGACATCGTGCGCGCGCAGGTCATGTAGCCAACTTCATACTGTTAATTTTGTGTCACAGATGCGCGCGCATCTTAAAATTTCACTCTCATCATTTTTTCATAACGCGCCTAAAGAAGTATAACTTCAATAATTACAAAAAATCTATTATTTCTGTTATTTTAAAAAAGAAATTTACTAAAACCTAGTAAAAACTTCAAACTCAATTTTCTCAAAATTGCAACCATTTGGGTTGACGCTGTATTGATTATCAGCGTTCAACTAAACTATAAAGCGCAATACACACTTATTTATTTGTTATCGTAAATTTACGCTTAAAATAAACAATTGTAGCAACATTTATTTTTATTCAAAATTACACTTAGTGAATTTTCCTTTGAACCAACTATATACAGTAGAACCTCGATTATCCGAACCCTCAATAGGGATGTTGACTATTTTTTGGAATTGCTTTTATTTTATAGATACATCCTTTATAAACACGAAAAAAAAATCTTATCAAAAAATATTACATATTGCAATAAAAAAAACGTAAATAAAAATACTTTTCAAAAATTCCCGCTAAAACGCTCCAAACTGTCACGTGACGTCACAGACCGAATTTATTCGTGAGAAGTGAAAAGATTTGTTAAGATCTAACTTTGATCGAACGCGAGCGAGATTGTTTATCGGTCTGTGACGTCACGTGACGTTTTGAGCGTTTTAGCGGGAATCTGAAAAATATTTTTATTTACGTATTTTTTATTAAAATATGCATTAAATATGTAATAAAATTATTCGTTATTTAAATACGTTCTTGTTTAATTCTATTTTGTTTTGTACCTTTATTATTATTATTTTTTTTATTCTATTTTTTAAGTGTATCCTGTGAGTGTTTTGGGAAATAAATTTTTTTTCTTTCTTTCTTTCTTTCTAATATTTTTTATAAGATTTTTTTTTCGTGTTTAGAAAGGATGGAGGATCTATAAAATAAAAGCAATTCCAAAAAATAGTCAACATCCCCATTATCCGAACAATGACTTGGTTTATCCGAACGTTGGCGCGAAAGATACAATGTCTACAAGAACCGCTCGACGGGCTCGTTGGCGCGTTCGGTAGGACACCTGCCGTGCGCATCGATGGGTCGTGGGTTCGAATCCCACCGGGAGCACATGCTCCGTCTCAGCCATAAGTCAGATAGCCTTTGATTCTAAACGACTCAATTATTAATCTAACGCCGAATCGTTCCTTTTTCTTGTACATTCGTTTGTTAAATTGTGGCATGGCTTCAACGTCGAGTCCTTCAACTCAAGAGAAAACGCTTGGTTCTTACGGTGGAAAAAAATATGGAAATCTTGTCGAAGTTAGATAAGGGCGAAAATAACACATATCTAGCAAGCGTTTAGATTATATAGCGTTTATATTAGCGTTTCGATTATCCGGATTTATGATTATCCGAACTAGCCTCGGTCCCAATAGGGAATATGCATGTTGTTTAAATTTACTTGATATTTTTTTCCTTGAATCCTTATGGCCCAGATATTATGCCTAAACAATTATTTTCTTATTTAGTTCGTGTTTAATTGCAAAAAATATTAATTAAAATGTGTAAAATAAGGGAGAGAAATTCAAGTTTGCAAAACGCATTACCATTAGTCGAAACAAAACGTGACGTCACCTTACACATTCTGTCATTTATCGGCAGCGATTTATCAATGGCGTCCATCGACATCGAAGATGGCGTCAAACACTGGTTACCATAGTTACCTCACTCTATCCGTCACTGAGCGTGTAATGTGATGTCATCCAAAGCCCACGAAATATGGCCGCGTTTAAACAGATCAAATTTTATCGATGTTTTCAAAGTAATTTTAAAAAATAATTTGAACATTGCCAAGAGTATTTATATTTTTTATTAGGGTAAAATGATGTAACAAGTCGATAAAAAATATAAAAAAAATGCATGCATATTCCCTATTGGTTCGGGTAATCTAGGTACTACTGTAATCCAAGACTGTCATTTTTTGAGTCGTGTCATGGTTTTTTTTTATTATTACTTGTAACTTAAGCTTGTGGGGGTTTATAATTCTTGATGGCCTCCATTCTGGCTTTTCGTCGCTCGGAGGGCGTAGCCCCCTTGACTTTAGTGATGATATGAGGTGCTTTAGCGGCTGGATTAGGTATATATGATGTTGAATCCTGTAATAAAATGATTTTTCGTCAAATATGTCTCTGACCCAGTGGCGTAGCTAGGTAACCAAGGGCCCAGGGGCAAATTAAAAAATGGGGCCCCACTGCTGAGCTTGAGGGCCCCGGGGCACTGCCCCGCCTAGCCCCTTGGTAGCTACGACACTGACAGTCAGAGTCTGACCGCCTTCATAGTGCAGAGTTATTCATGTTGTGGATAACACTAAAAACCTCAGTTCAATTATTATCAAAATCCGAAAAAAAAAACCGTCAGAGCATGGAAACCTTGCCTATACTTTTGACAGGCTCGTTGGCGCGTTCGGTAGAATACCTGCCGTGTGCATCGATGGGTCGTGGATTCGAATCCCAACAGGACATGTTTATAATTTTCTATTAACCGACTTCAAAAAAGGAGGAGGTTCTCAATTCGTCTGTATGTTGTTTTTTTTTTTTTTGTATGTTTGTTACGCGATAACTCCGCAAGTTATGGTTGGATTTGGATGATTCTTCTTTTGTTTGGTAGGTGATATTTCAGAGATGGTCCCGGTCCGGTGGATTTTTATCGAAATTGGTTTGGTGCTTTTTTAGAAAATCAACAATAACAAAAAAAATCTTATACGTGGATGATATTATGGTTTGTAGTTCCTTTCACGGCGCTGTCTCATTTGAGCAGCACGTTTAGTGGTAGGTCTACTAAATTATTATGTAAGGATTAATGAACTTAAAAAATACACTTCCTACAAAAATTTTGAAAAAAATTTATTTTTAAGCAAAAAACAAAAACCGACTTCAAAACTATAACTAAAAAGTAAAAAATTATATTTTAATTATTACTTCAAAGCATTATTTATTAACAGTTATTTTTGGAGTCGGTGCCAGCAAAGCAGGACTGTTTAATCCTGCTTTTGCAACTTTTCGAACGGTACGGAGCGGCATCGGTTGGGTGGCACCGACTTCAAAAATAACTGTTAATAAATAATGCTTTGAAGTAATTAAAATATAATTTTTTACTTTTTAGTTATAGTTTTGAAGTCGGTTTTTGTTTTTTGCTTAATTACTTCGAGCATTCGCAAATCCATAGACTGAAACCGAAACGCGCAATATGCACTTCACGTTTCATCTATGAACGTTGGTTCGTTACCAGGTCGGAATTTCGATATTCGTCCCACCCTTTCAATGCCCGAAGTTACCAGTCGTGGGGAAGACATGCTTACAGAAATATATAAACATGTGGTCCCGGTGGGATTCGAACCCACGACCCATCGATGCGAACGGCAGGTGTTCTACCGAACGCGCCAACGAGCCCGTCAAATTATGACATATATGACATCGGAAGTTTATACAAAATAGTTGAAATCAGGGACTGAATACCGGTTAATTTACTATGGCAGTTATACCGGTATAATAAAGGTTTTTGTTAATATTCTTTCGTTTTTATACATATTTACTGAAAAAAATTACTTCTATAAGTTTAGTGTGTATTACTCTTTAAAACTAATATCATGGTATCTCAGTCAGACACGTATTTCGGAAAAAGAAAATTAACCGGTTTCAGTCCCTGGAAATACTCACACAATCCCACGTCTCCTCACAGGGGATGTCTGGAATAGTTCCAGTCACCTCGACAGGCGGTCGGAACTCATCGTCCATGACATACATCATGGTATCCAGCATTTCTCGTTTTTTGCACACGCTCACATGATACTGGAAATATGATTATAAAAAAACATAGGTCAAAAGGTATATAGTAGCGTAGTGGGGGGGGGGAGAGCGCGCCGCCCCGGGCGGCACTTTGTCGTGGGCGACATTTCACAGGTAACGGTAAAAAAATGACTTCCTTCAACTTTTTTTTTTTTTTTTTGTTATTACATCACCGTAATTGCAGAGTTTCTCTTTAGGTTAGTGTTATTCAATAAGAGTCCCAATTTTTACAATTAATTGCAAAAATAATGGGCCGGCGAATTTGGGATCCGCAACGGGTGCTAGTTGCCTATTAGGTCTGTTGATATTTTTTTTTATTAAAATATCGGATCTTCGATATATCGATATTTTTAAATATATCAATATCGGACTTTGATATATCGAAATATCGGCTTCATTTAAAAAAAAATCGTAAGGCAGCTCAAAAATGATCAAACAGATTATAGTGCCGTATATTTACTAAACAAATAAAATTATAAATGCAAAAAAGTGTTAGGTTCTTAGTAATAATTGCTTTAAGTACTAATATTTCTTACTATGGGGGGTTTTAAAAATACTCTGTTTTATATGTTCAGCTATTTGACTAATACGATAATTATACTAAACAGAGGTAGATAATAGGAGATTAGATAAATAGGTGACAACAAACAACAACTGTTACAGTCAGTACTCACATACGGTATTACTCGATAGTTTTACTCGAAGTCGAGTAAAAATCAACGTGTGGACCGCAAAACTCACAGCTCGAAGGCTCGCACCGAGCCGGCTCGATGGAATTAAATGAAAGTAATTTCCTTCGCACCTACTCGAGGCGAGCCGTCGAGCTTGACTCAAGCGTGTGTACGTGGCAGTGATGGGCAAAAAGTAATTAGATTAACAATTACAAATTACAGTTACATTGTAATTAGTAATTGAAATACTTTGTAACAGATTACTAAAGTAACTAATTACAATGAGTACCTAATGTAATTAATTACATTGTAATTCAATTACAAGTTAATCTAATTACATTTTAACAGATTACTTATGTAACCTGTTATAATGTAATTAAACATTTATATTAGTAATAAGACATCTGCACTTTACAAAAAATGCCTTATTAATTTAATTTTTGACAAATACGAAAATGAAATACATTAATTAGTATACAATATTTTTTAATCATCTGTCAATAAATGTATAATTTGACAATATTTTATTAGTTTTTATTTAATGCTAGATATCGACATACGAGCATGAGGTTCACTTTGATGGAATGTGATACCTAAGCCAAAGAACATCAGTCAATGATGCGCTGTCGACCTACTTTTACCTTCGAGTATTCGGAACGTGGCTAGTGCATTTACGCCCGATCGCTTGTGCGCTAGCAGTGATTGCTTCGCTTTTATGGAAAGGGTCCAATACATCTGCGATTTTTTTTAAAACAAAAAAAAACTTCATCCATGGAAGTTCCTCATCATTTCTCACTTCGACACCCATACCCTGACTACAACGGTTTCCACGAACTGATGAACTTTAATTTGTATGGAAAATGGAAACCAGAGGTCAAAACTGATTTCTGAGTATGCAGATCTGTTAGCCGGGTCAATTAATGGGGCCACGCTAATTTTCAGCCCAATCGCTTCGAAAACAGCAATATTGAAATTATATGGCGGCCATCTTGTTTTTCGACCATTTTGAAAAAAAACACACCCGTTAATAATCACTCAAGGTGATCACTTCAACGTCTCACGATTGACGTTAATCACTTCTTCAGTTTGTTCAAACATCTACCTCCAAGTATTACCATTTCGGTAGGCTGTTGAAATCTTTTTTCTTCACTCCGACCTTTACTCTCACCAACCGCCATGAAGCTCTCCTACACAACCGCAGTAATAAAATAAAAAAATCCATCTTTTCCTCAGATTCCAGAGAAAGTGACTTTTGTGGTGCAAAACTACCGAAAGTGTGGGAATTTGGTAATTATTCGCCCCCCTCAATGGCATTCCTCCAACAAAAGTCTCACCGTTTTCGAGAGCCGTCGGGCACCCATCGTATGCTTCCACAACCCTCTATCTCTCTGACCGGTTTTCCTCCTTTCAGACTTCGAACAATACAACCCTATCACCTTGCCATCCCAAATCCTCCGGCAAATACCCGAAACCACATTTGCCCCCCTATAAGTCAGATTTTGGTAGGTAGGGGGGCAAACTTCTCAGGCTTGGTAATTGTTTACTTCCTATTTACCTCCATTATCCCGTAAACGGCAACCCCCTCCGAGAAGGAAGGAAGGGAAAGGAATATAACAAGAAAATATATTCCATATTCAAAGTTATACTAATTACAATGTAACTGAATACTATGTAATTAGGTTACATTTTAACCAAATTATTTTGTAACTAAATACATTGTAACTGATTACATTGCACATCCAAAATAATTCTAATTACATTGTAACTGAATACTATGTAATTAGGTTACATTGTAATTAAATTATTTTGTAATTCAATTATTAATTAGATTACATTTGTAACTGGTTACGCCCATCACTGGTACGTGGCCGCGAGTGGCGCGAGTCGAGCATCAGTCCGACATTGTTAATTGTCGTGAAAACGCTTGTAGAATAAAAAAAATGGATTTACGAGTTTATTCCAAAGGTGTTATAGAAGAATTTATTTAGGAACTGCGAGACTTGCTAAATGTAGCCACCGTCTCCTTTGTTGAACAGACATGTTTTGGCTCGAACGGTTCGGTGAATACAGAGGGGTGAGCACGAACAATTATCGAAATCGTTTCTTTAAGGCATCGATTCATCGATATGATTCCGCTAGTTGGCAGCACGAAGCTAGCTCTGTCGACTATGGAGAGCTCGATATGATTAAGCTAGTGACGTCATATCCTAACGAGCAAAATGATCGGTTTAGAAATAATTTCAAATAGTAATAATTTTTTTATTTTTGTAAAAGATTTTTATTTATTATAAATTATTTATATTTATTATACAATTAATACAATTAACTAAAAATCAACACATGGGAGATTAAAAAATGACGTTGTCTATAAATAAATGAAATAATTTTGTAGATTACAAAAAATATGTAATGGTTTCGGAACGCAACAAGTCTGACACTTGACAATAATTTACAAGATGGCAGATTCATGGCTATAATATCTATATTCTATTGTAATTTGGAAATTGGAGTTGTTGTTTACATACGAAGATATATGGGATATACTAAATGGGATTTTTTATTATAAGTTTATTCATTTTTATTAATTATGTGATGAAATGGACTTTTGTCAAAACCCACTTTCGATCCACGATGCTGCTATTTTATAAAGAAAATAAAGGCTGAAAATAACACTAAAATCAAAAAGTGATGCAATGGGAGACTGGCTTTGAAACAAAATAGTGTAAGCCGAAGGTATATTATCTCAAGGGCCGCAAGACATTATAGATAAATTAGTATTTCCACTTCGTTTAATATAAATTTTAATGATATTATTTTTTTCAGGTGAAGTGAATATAAAAAACAATTATAAAAGATGTGTGCCAGTGCTTCAATTATATCTTAGGGATGGAAGAAGCTGAGTTAATTATTCAAGAAACACCAGTGTCATTTTGTGCCATTTTTCAGGTGAAGTGAATAAAAAAAAACAATTATTAAAGATGTGTGCCAGCGCTTCAATTATCTCTTAGGGATAGAAGAAACAGAGTTAATTATTCAAGAAATACCTGTGTCATTTTTCAGGTGAAGTGAATATAAAAAAAACAATTATAAAAGATAAATGCCAGCGCTTCAATTATCTCTTAGGGATGGAAAAAGCTGAGTTAATTGTTCAAGAAACACCTGTGTCATTTTGTACCAATATGAGTCTATACTTAATTCTGCATGTTATTTTTCTATAATAATAAAAACATAAAAATTATCTTGTTATTATTTCCAAATATTATGTTTGTGTAAATAACCTTAGACATGATACTTTACTCAACTAGTTAATTTAATTAATTTTTAGCTAAACTTGCAGCAATATACAAAGTATTCTGACTAGCCTATAACATAATTTTCTTATTTAAAGTTACCATAAAGCCTTATCATGACAACTACAAATATTACTACAATACAATAAAAAGAAATGATGGGTCAAATAAATTATAGATAATAATATACTACAGTTATAAATTCTTTGATAAGGTAGAAACAGTTTCCTATATGCATATTATATATCTATACCTACCTTCTTGAATAAACAGTGAGCTCCAAACTAGGAAACCCTGTATCTTGGGGCCCTGGATTAGAATTGATTTAAACTCATTGAAGTGTATACAAGATATAATAATAATAAGAAATAAAAGTAGACTCATGTATAAGGGTGAAAAAGTGTGTAAGGTATGTTGTATGATTAATATATTTATTCTAGAATGTCTAGGAGTTTTTCTGTTTTCATTAAGTCTAGAGACGAGACAATCCTTGAGAGTTCTTTTAGCTTCATAGAGGTTCACTGGTGTTCTGATTTCTTTGTTGACCACATTGATCAGAAACGGTTTCATGAATCTCGAGAAATAACGGCAAAATAATGTTCTGGCTCAGGGGGTCAGCACTCTGTGCTGTCTCTTTGCTCTTATTCTTTGGGTCCAGCTCAAAGGTTCTTTATAAGCTTCTATATAATATGTTCCATATATGTACAACTGTGGAACTATGGTCTTTATAGACTTCATCTGTGGGGTTTACATAGGATAGCTTTAAGCACAGCACGTTGTGATGCTGTGATGCACATTGAAGATTTCCCGGCCCCATATACAGCCACAATTTGCCTTACAAATTGATTCAGAGGCACTGCGACGGAGAAGTTTCATAACATACCAACATATTATTAGATTTACTTGAGTTCTATAATAATAATTAATAAATAATTTGCTATAAGGGAAAGCTTTTCCATTCTAGTCAATTTGTTGTTTCAAAAATGAAATAATACTTTTAAATTATATAAAAATAAATTTAAAGTGATTAAAACTAATAAATATTCCAATTAAAGTAAAAATTCTAAGTACAGTAGACTAAATAATTCACGAAAAAAATAAAAAAAAATATAAAAAAATTATATCAACCATCGATACCTAATTTAATATCGAACTATCGATATATCGAGGTATATTATCTATTGCATAACTTAGCTCTTCATATTTTAGTACAATGCATTAAGGAAAACAATATAACATATTATAATTTTAGTTTCGTTAAATTTTAATTATTTTAGTTATAAGAGTTCATTCATTTGTATTTTATTTTTGTTATTGGCTAAATAAACGTTTTTTATTTCATTTCATTTCAATACGATAGCGTTTGGTCAATTGCGGTTTTCATAGAGTGATTAAAGACGAAGTTATATAGTTTCATATAATATTATTTTAATATTATTTTCATGAAATATGACGATAATCGTTAAAGATTTCAGAATGAAGCCAACTAAGAGCTTTAATAGAAAATGCTATCTTGTTCGTTTGAAATTAAAAAAATATTATGTAGGATGAAATTGTCTGTGTGGTATACAGTATTTTATTTAAATGTGTGATACTCGCGTTAATAAAAGACAATATTGTGTGTGTGATTGAACATTTCCTAAACCACTGGATCGATTATGATGAAATTTTGAGTGGATGTGGGGATGGCTTAGGCCAATTGAACCCGATAGGTATATATACCCGTGATGAATAACTAGGATCTATCCATTATTTTAAACAAAATATTTTACTAAATTAATATATTTTCTGCCTCTATTATTGATGTCCGATTCTTCTATACTAATATTATAAAGAGGAAAGATTTGTTTTTTTGTATGTTACAAATTTAAAACCTACTGCACCGATTTCAAAAATTCTTTTGCCGTTAGAAAGCTACATTATCACTGAGAAACATAGGCTTTATTTTTTTATATTTTTTAGTACATATATAATATAAAAGATAACTCGATATATTATATCTCGACATCGACAACTTTAATAGACAAGCCGGCAGCATGACAACCGCGACAAAATTTTGTCATTATTTATTTATTTATTATAAGGAAACAAAACAAACACATCACAAAAAAAAACAGAACATATTAGAAGATATACAAGAATAAATATAGATGCGTCCTAATACATGTTTCACAGATACAGTAATAATAAAAGAAAACATTAAAGTGGTACACAATCGTAAATGCGAACATTCAAAGAAAAGACTAATTAAATTATACAGATTAATACTACATGATAAATAAGTTAATTAAATTAAATTAAATTGGGGGCAACGATAAGAATGATTTTAATTTTAATTCTAAAGCGTACTTGAACGCAGCAGGGGAGCACGAAAACATGTCGACGTCAAGAAAACAATTATTATAAGATTTACACATCCTGTGTAATGGCTCGCGAAACCCGATGTTTGTTCTTGGGCACGATAGTTCAAAAGTAATGCACGAGCGGAGAGACCTGGCTGGAACATGAAAGCCTACAAGACTGAGGAGCTCAGAAGAAGTCAGTTCACCAGTACATATCTTTTTTAACGTTACACAATCCGTTATAGTGCGGCGCTGACATAGCTGAAGAAAGTTATATTTAAGTAATAAATCGTTATAGTGTGCTCGGTTTCCTTTTACTCGGTAATTTAATATGCGTAAAAACTTTTTTTGAACAGTCTCAACTCGTTTTTCGTGGACCGAATAAAAAGGATTCCATATTGGGCTTGCGTATTCTAGCTGGGGCCGCACAAGTGACTTATATAGATATATGTAGGTACTTTTGTCTTTAAATTGCTTAGATACACGTGTTATGAAACCTAGCATCCGAAGGGAGTTATTTAAAATATGGTCTATATGGGTGACAAGGGTTAATGTACGGTCTAAATGAATACCCAGATCTCTTATGGTGGAAACTGAGGTCAGTTGTTGATTGCCTAGCATAAAGTTAGTCGTGATTACGTTTTTATTTTTGGTGAAGATTATATGTTTACACTTTTTATATGCCAGATATAATTTATTACGTCTGCAGTATGCATCGAGTCTGTTAAGGTCCTCCTGAATGCAGACGGCGTCAGATGGGCTAGTTACTTTTTTATATAACTTTAAATCGTCGGCGTAAAGTAAATATTTACAATGTGTAAAACATTGAGATATATCATTGATAAAAATGGCAAAGAGCAAAGGCCCGAGAATGGAACCCTGCGGGACACCGGATGTTACTAGAACTGGGGTGGAACTATATCCATTAACAACTACCGTCTGAATGCGGTCCCGAAGATAGGCCGCAAACCACCTCAAGAGGTTACCTTTAATGCCGTTGAAAGATAACTTTTGTAAGAGTAATACATGATCAACCTTGTCGAAAGCTTTCTGGAAGTCTGTGTATATAGTATCTATTTGAGTTTTACAATCTAAGCCGGTGAAAATGTAGTTGGTAAATACAAGGAGGTTGGTAAGTGTTGATTTGCCGGCAACAAAACCGTGTTGTTGATCAATAATCACATTTTTTAAGCTGGAGAAGACATGACGATGCAATAATCTTTCCAGTACTTTGGGAATTGTAGAGAGGATAGAAATGGGACGATAGTTCTCAATGTCATTTCTTGCTCCAGACTTAAAGATGGGTGTTATGTAGGCCAATTTCCAGCGACTAGGGAAACACCCTGTTGACAGGCACTTGTTAAAAATAATCTCTAGTGGCACACAAATTGACTTGTGTGTGTGTTTAAGAAATATTGGACTGATATTATCCGGACCAGGGCCTTTATTTTGGTCGAGCTTGTACAGTTCTCTGCTTATTTCAGCCTGAGAAATGGATACGTGACTAATTAGGACATGCGAGTGATTGTCGGTGACCTCATCAACTGCACAAGAATCATTTGCTGGGGACTCGAAAACAGATTGAAAGTATTGAGAAAACATTTCAACAATGGCATTTGGGTCGCCAGACAATGTATTTCCGTACTTCATTATTTGTGGATATCCTGAATTAGATTGCTTTAGCGATGAAGTATATTTCCAAAAGTGTTTAATGTTGTTCTTTAGAGAATCTTCAACACGTTCAATGTACCGATTATGACATAACTTCATAAGCATTTTTACCCGCGCTCTTAACAATGAAAACTCTTGATAATCACGAGGATTTTTATATGTTTTCCAACGAACCCACAGTTTCTGTTTTCGTCTGAGAGTACGTATTAAGCCTCTACTAAACCAAATGGGGTATTTATGTGATTTAGGGTTTATCAACGGCACATATGTATCTATGACATTGTTTATTTCCATATAGAACGCACTAACAGCCTCATCGCATGGAAGTGGTGACAAGAGAGACTTCCAGTCAACCTGTTTGACTTTAGTATTTATAGTGTCATAGTCTGCCTTAAAGAAATTTCTCTTACTAGTACGAACATGGGGCATCGGATTTAATGTCTGTATATGGCAAAGTATTTCCAAGGCCGGGTGATGAGGAACGACCTTCAGCAAAGGATCAATAGAGCATTCGGTCGAATTTTGAAGTGTGGACAGGACTAAGTCCAAAATTCTTTCGTTTTCATTAAATATATAGTTAGATTGGCTTAAGTTCATGAAGGACATAGTGTATAGAAGCAGTTTTGACTGTTCTGTAGTAGCAGATTCTAACAGGGCGTCAGGACTAGATGTCCAGTTAAGCTGAGGTAAGTTAAAATCACCGGTGATTATATAGTTATTAAAACGCGCACTGGAATATATATCGTGAAGTCTATAAAAATACGTGTGATATGATGTGGAGGAAGTAGAAGGAGGAAAATAACATGCATTTAACAAAAGACCAGACAAAGAAGGTAGATGAATATATATCTCCTCTAAATCCAGTGCTTCAAATTCAGGTAACCTTATAGCTTTAATAGAGTTCTTGACTAGTACTAAGATCCCACCACCTCCCTTTTTACCAGATGTTAAAAGATTTCTGTCTCGCCGAAATATTAAATAATTGCCCGTGCAGACCTCTCCATCAAAATAAGACTCTAATAACCAGGTCTCTACTAACACAATAATATCGTAACTGCTCGATGCGATATTATGCCTTAATTTATCGAGTTTACTTTTTATGCCACCACAGTTTTGATAGAAAATGAATAAATCATTGTGAGCCATTATCCATAGTCAAATAGGAAAATAGAAAGATAATAAAAAATAATATTCGCGCCCCCAACAGCATTGCTCAAGTACGAAAAGAAAGAAGCATTACAAACAAATATAAATAAAGATGAAATTGAAAATGACTGGAGAAAAATAATGTTGACTAGTCATACTATTTTTTTCAAATCGTTACCGGATCTCAGTTGTATCACTTTTGACTCGTCCGTTTTCCTGACAAAAATACAGCTGTTTTTTACCCACACAAATTTATAATCCTTTTCCTTTGCAATTTGTCGAGCCTTGCTGAAGAGGATTTTATTTTTCAAAGTCAGGTGTTCAGCAATGAAGAAACGGGAGCCACCGCCAGGAATCGCGGAAACACCAAATAGTTGTTCAGTCGTCAGAGAACGACGCGCGCGCGCTGCAGCTATCAGCTCGTCTCGCTGTCGTCGAGTTGTCAACTGCAGGATAATATTTTTTGGGCGGTCCGTTGCCAAACCAGGCGCAATACGGTGAACGCTCCGTATATCGCAATCTTTCAGATCGACACATAACAGCTTGCCAATCGCCAAAGAAAGTTGAACGAGATTTTCGCCTTTCTTTTCCGGGATATTTTGAATCTCAACATTGCAACTCCTAGAGGCTTGGTCAAGATCATCAAGTTTTGAAGTCAATGTTTCTAACTGGGCGCGAAGTGTGACATTCTCCTCTAACAAATTGTTAGGCAAAGATTCATTGGTGGCCATTCGATCTTCCGCTTGCGATAGTCTGTCTTCCCAGGTACTCATACGCGATTCAAGGGCATCTATGTCGTCTCTAAATTTCCGCGACACCTCCGAAATGGCAGCGTTCAGGTCGTCTCGCCACTGCTGTCTCAGGTCTGCGAGTTTTGTATCCATATATTTGGTCAGTATCTCTGTATCGACGTTTAATGATGATGCTAAACCTGATTTAGGTGACACGGATAAAGCAGCAGCAGCATTCTTTTTGTTCTTACACGCTGAGCACTTCCACTTCTTTCTATTCATGGGAAGCATTCTTTTAAACTCAGACTCTGATAAATCAGCGCAAAAGAAATGCAGCAACGTGAGACAAGACGTACATTTAATAACTTCACTATCGGAAACATCTTTAGAGCATTTGCCGCAATCCATATTGATTAATGTACTTTATTTTACAAAAAAAAAAAAAAAAAAAAAAAAAAGGAAATAACGTCAAAATGATTGTTATTCCGTAATCGGCTGATACGCAGGATCGAACTCGCGGCTCCTCGATGTAGTTAAGCTATTGAGACCGTTGCACTACGACGACTTTATTTCGTGTGGCGAATATTATGTACAGTTCCTTCAGATTCGATAATAACGACAAAGTGACTAATGCAAGAATGATATATTGCAAGTCACGTATGCACTTTCTACACGGTACTGTTCAAACACAAATCCAAGTTTTGGTGATGAAAAAACTATGTTTCCTTAATCCAGTTGCACTTCCAACATCTATATTCACACACTTTTGGATATATTTTGTAGGAAAGTATATTTAAGTCGCCAACCATAAACACAATTTTAAAAGTTATATTTTCACTTTAATCTGCGCTCGATTTGGCTGAATAACATTTCCTGGCATAGAACTTTCACTAATGCAGCCCGATAAGTACTTTAAACTGTATTAATTTAAGGATAACTATTTAATATTAATTTTTCTGTGAGGACACAGTGTTTACGTTGTGACTACCCACGAGTTATGTCGACTGTTTTCTCGTGTTTTAATCGATTATCTCGTTATTTCTTCCGGGTCTAACATGACAATTCACTTAAAACTCGACTTTTAATATCAAAAATAGATATATTTGTCGATCGAGATATCTTTTCTATCAAAATTGTTGTTGTCGAGAAATTATTTATCTCCATATCTTACATCTTAGTTTGTCTTCTCTCGTCCGCGACATATCTCGTGGCGGTCATGCTAGGCCGGCAGATGTCGAGTTTTAGGTGTAAGTATCATGTTCAACCCGGAAGACATAAAGAGATAATCGATTAACACGAGAAAATGGTCGACATAATTTTGTCGTGGTTGTCATGCTAGGACGGCTGCTTTGCGAAGTGTTTATCAAGGGTACCGAATAAACTTCGGCATAACTGACCCCATTGATAAGACCTCTGCGGTTAGCTTATTGTCGGTCATAATTTGTAATCTACTCAAATTATATTATACTAACTCGCCCCGGCTTCACACGGGCTCGTTGGCGCGTTCGGTAGAACACCTGCCGTGCGCATCGTAGGGTCATGGGTTCGAATCCCACCGGGACCACATGTTTTTAATTTTCTGTAAGCATGTTTTCCACACGTCTAGTAACTTCGAGCATTGATCGGGTGGGAGGAATATCGAAATTCCTACCGAGTAACGAACCACCGTTCATAGATAGAAAAACCGTGAAGTGCACATTGCGCGTTTCGGTTTCAGTCTATGGAAGTAAAAAGTAGGACAGCGCATCATTGACTCATGTTCTGTCCGAGGTATCACCTACCATCAAGTGAACCTCATGCTCGTCTGTCGATATCTAACATAAAAATATAGGTCGACCGCGCATCATTGACTGATGTTATATGGCTGGGGTTTCAACTACCATCAAGTGAAACTCATGCTCGCCTGTCTATATCTAACATAAAAAAACATAGGTTGACAGCGCATCATTGACTGATGTTCTGTGGCTGAGGTATCACCTACCATCAAGTGAACCTCATGCTCGCCTGTCTATATCTAACATAACAAAACATAGGTCGACAGTGCATCATTGACTGATGTTCTGTGGCTGAGGTATCCTACCATCAAGTGAACCTCATGCTCGTCTGTCGATATCTAACATTAACATTAACATTAAAAAATATTACTAGTAGTAATATATTTACTCACATCTAACTCAACATCATTCACTATATGAGTTGCGTCGAACGGACAATTCACTTTATTACACTTCGGATGCTGTTTCCTACATTTCTGCAGATGAACATGCATCCTATAGTTTTCAAGTTGGTGCGATTTGTTGTAGGGGCATGTCATCAATTGGTGTGGGTCTATATCGGCCATGGCTGGAAAATAAATTATTATCGTCATAACATCTATATATATAAAAGAAAGTTGTGTTAGTTACACCGTTTATAACTCAAGAACGGCTGCACCGATTTTAACGATATCTTATTTGTTAGATTCCTCTATGTCCGGAATAAGATATAAGCTATTAAAATATTTGAAAAAAATCAGGAAAAAAATATATGCATAAAATTAATTATAAAATAAATTAGATTCGGAACTCCGCCATCTTGACAGCTCACGTCATGCATTCTTAGCTTTTTTGAAATAACAGATGTCCACTGCAAATCAGTGACATATTAGACAATTATAGTGGGTAAATGGGCATACTTTGAATCAAAGTGGGCATATTCAAATTTCAGAATAATTATATAATTTCGAAGCCAAAATTGTGGCAGAACAACGCCTGCGGGATCCACTAGTTTACTTTAAATTCAATAGCACGCCAAAGCTCGCCATCAGCGACTTCTTCATCATGTGAATGTCGAGGCTGCCCAGCTCCTCGACACCACTGGACTATTGAGAAGACTCAGAAGGACGAAACCTTTTGAGTTAGTGTAACCTAGCATACACATTACTATGCAAAGTGAGAACAAAGTGGAAAGGGCAAGTGAACACAGTGACAATTATTAGTGTTAGTGTAATTAGACAATGTTTTTAAGGACACTAGTCGGTGAACTTTAAATTAAGAAAATAACCCTAGAAGATTAAGTTAAAATAGAACTGTTTATAATTAGCCTCTGTTGGCAAGATTACAGTACAGTTTTAGATTTAAAAAAAAAAAAAATACATTTACAAGATTTTTGGCAATCAGTCAGATTATTTATCTTATAATCAATACAAAGACGTCTAATCCTGAATCGCGCTATATAAATGTCCCCGAGTGCTGAGTATATATACAATATCTCGACATCAACCACTGAGGCCTTAGGGCCAGCCAGTCAGTGGTTCGACTGGTCGAGGATCCTCCCTTTAGGTTCCTCCACAATCTAGTGTATGTTAATTCTAATCTTGTAATTGACGGGCTCGTTAGCACATTCGCTAGAACTCTGAAGGGTCGTGGGTTTGAATCTCACCGAGACGATAAAATTTTCTGTAAGCATGTCTTCCCCATGTCGGGCATTGAACGGTTAGGAGGCATATTGAAATTTCAACAGGGTAACAAACCACTATTGATCGATGGAAAATATGGATTTCCGAATGCTTGATGTAAAAAGTAGGTTGACAGTGTATCATTGACTGATGTTCTGTGGCTGAGATATTATTATTATTATTAATTAGTGTTATGTATGCATTTGATTCCCCCTTTTATGATATTATTGTTAATAATATTTGTGTAAGTGTAGGTTACACTAGCAGCTTATGCTGATGTGTGCGTATCTCGCAATCTGGAGTTTAAGTCTAGTCTGTTTATAAAGGAGTTCAAGTTAGATGCTTGAATTACACTTTCGGGGAGCTTATTCCATTCAGTGATAACACGATTTGTCAGAAAGTATCTCTTAGAATTGCCATTACATGGTGTATTGTGTAGTTTGAGTGAATGACCTCTAAGATGCTTATTTTCACTAAGAGTATATATATCACCTACCATCAAATGAAACTCATGCTCGTATGTTGAATAAAAGAAACTCATGCTCGTATGTTGAATAAAAGTTAATGCTGCCCTGAAGGATCCCTGTGTCTTTAGGAGACTATAAAATGGATTGGAAGTTGGGCCACTATTTCTCTAGGCATTTTATAATACCAAAAATCAACTCTTCCACTCACACCCGATTCATAAATCTTTTTTGTTTCCCTACTTTCATCCATTCTTTCTACATTCTCATCACTACATCATCTTTTACTCAAGATTATTTTCAACTTTAAAAAACTATTATCTAGTATATATTGAGATTATACTTGGAATTACTAGCAGAATACTAAGCTAAGATTGGCTACAAATGCTAAGTTTCTAATTTAATAGACGAGTGCAGATAAGTTACTTAATAATTACTTATTTTTCATGTGTAGCTTCTTTACATAAGTTTTATATTAAATAGTAATAAGAAGAATGTTAAAGAATTTTATAAACATGCGTTTGTGAAAAGCTTTTCTGGAATATACCTATGTTTTTTTTTTCATTATTGTTGCACTTTTGTAATTAATTATTATCGTATTAAAAAAAACTCCCAAAAGTAGAGAGATAAATCATCAAGTTGTAAAAGGCTCGTTCGATTTGCTTTTTTGCTTTGTGAAATGGTACGAATACAAAATGAGTAGAATTTACCTTATTTTGTAGCTGAGATTCGAAGGTTAAATCGCTTGGGAAAATGTCAATTATATACTATAATAGTACTGATACTGGACAAACTATGTACAAAACTACTAAGTACTAATTACAGTAAGAGATGATAATTAAAAATTTTAAAATCACACACGACAAAACCGATTTTAGCTTGACCGAAGAAAAGAACACAGAGTACATTCTATATAACTGAAAAAAAGAATCAAGATAGGGAAGGGCATCAACTATCGATATATCAAAATATCGATATTTTTTTAGAAAATAATCGATAAATATCGGCGATATTTTTAATTTTGAAATATCGATAATCGATATTTATTTCCGAATATCGGATTCGATATTTTTTGAAGAGCTTTATTATATTTTATAATAATAATTATTTATTCTACTTATAATTGTAATATTTGTGTTCGTTTTATGTAAGTATAAATTAACGTAAACTAAAGCGCGCGAGTTTTGGTATAAGTGCTGCCTCTGTCTTCAAAATGATTTGTTCTGAACTATGTATATTATGCATAGTATCCCTCTGTAGTTTGTGAACGCAACCAAAAAAAATGTCTTGGATAGTGTGTTGTTAGCATGTTAACCAGTCTGTGTACAGTCTGTGAACCTAGTGTGGCTCGTTTTATGTTGATGTTTTTATTTTGTGTTATTTTTATATCAAGGAACGAGTGGTTCTGATGTATATATCCGATGTGTACTGGTTCGAATAAAATTTAAATAAGATACTATTGTTTAAATTGTTCAAATTTTTGACTAATAATAAGTATTTTTATTTTACTAATGATATTTAAATACGTATTTTAATAATAAATAAAACTCATAAAACTGCCAATTATGATATTTTTTTTTCACGTTCGTATATTTTGACAATTTTTCAAGTAATCGCGTTTTGAGATAAAAATATCGATTTATCGAAATATCGATATTTTTTGCTCGGTATGTATCGATATTGCTTGAAAGTATCGATACGATATATATCGATATATTTCATACATTTTCCCATCCCTAAATCAAGAATGCGACGGACGACGGTAATCGCCAATCCGCAATCGGTATTAAATATATTATTATGTATCGGTATTATTTTCTATACCGTATTTGGCAATACCACAGGAAGTATAATATATAATGTACTCTGTGACCACAGGCAATACTCTTTGGTATTTACTATTTGGCAATTGGCATTTGCCATTTCAAGTGTTGCCAACATCCACGGTCAAGATTACCCAAAAACCTAACTGAAAATCCCCAATGTTGGGGAAAATAAAATCGATATTCCCCACATTTTATCCACAAGCTTACAGCATGGAAATAAAAGTACTATTCATATAAATTACACATATTCTTTAATTATACTTGAAAAATAAATAACGATTTGAATAAATTTATAGCATCTTTTCATTGCGCCAAATATATTTTGATAACATAATATAATTTGACGGATCAAATAGGCTTCCTCCTTTCTTCTTAATACCTTCTGTAGTGGCCATACGTTTATAAAGAAGTGGTGCTTCTGATTTAAAGAGCGTATTAAAATCTGTCACCAGTGAGAGAACATAGGACATAAACTGTAAATACTCCAAAGTGTAGTGAGCCACTGATCATTAAATTTATTCAAACGTTTTATCTTTTTTATTTCTGTCTCCAAGTTTCTAGATCCAAGCATATATGTTTATATCGGAATTATCAATATTCGGTTCTGGGCTAGCGATGATTTCTAAGTTCCGTTTCTCATCATCTGGTTTTCGCTTTCGTTCAGTCTTCAACAAAAATAAATAGTTCATTTAAATAAACATTCAAAATATTCGGAATAAAACCTATGCTTTGAGAACCAGTGACCGATAAACTTACTTTTATTTAAATATTTAAAATAATGTTCATATAGATAATAGACAAACTTAATGCCATCAAAAACATAAATTGTAAAAAAAGCCAAGTCTTGCAACTCAGTTCTTCTATCGTAAAAAGTTGTGAGATCCATATAATACCAAGTCGGTCAATTTATTCAGTCTCTACTGAAGGATCCTTCTGTCTTAAGTAATTACATAATAAGCTAACCTAACAATATCTTATAGTGATCATATCAATGCCAATATTAAAAATCTTTGATGTTTAAAATAAATAGATTGACTCGGCTATCGCATGAAATCACAATGTATCTTTTTTTATTTTATTAAAAACATAATGTATCAAACATATGCGATTGCCTCTACTTATTTATTTTAAACATCAAAGATTTTTAATATTGGCATTGATATGATCACTATAAGATATTGTAAGGTTAGCTTATTATGTAATTACTTAAGACAGAAGGATCCTTCAGTAGAGACTGAATAAATTGACCGACTTGGTATTATATGGATCTCACAACTTTTTACGATAGAAGAACTGAGTTGCAAGACTTGGCTTTTTTTACAATTTATGTTTTTGATGGCATCTCATTTCTTTTTGTAGATAGTCCTTTTTTTAGTTTATTTGAATAAGAATTAATACAAAGCTATGGATAACGGTCTGATTTTGATCGGAATTTTTATCAACTTTTTAATGTAAAAATGTAGTTATAGTGACATAACTACAATAGTTGTACATATGGTCTTGTGAAGTTTTTTGTAGATTTTGATATGTTCTATAATATTGTAGAACGTTTTTTTGTTCTATCATCAATACTTTCCGCAGCACATGCGATGAAAGACATTTTATGGCTAATTTTGTTACACCTTGGGTTGTTTTTAGTAGGGATTTCTAAGGATCTCTATTTTTTTCTAGTAATAAATACCTTATGTTACTCAGTGATAATGTAGCTTTCTAACGGTAAAATAATTTTTAAAATCAGTCCAGTAGTTTTTAAGTTATTCATTACATACAAAAATACAAAAAAAAAATGTATATCTAGAAAACTGGACCGAAATTTCAAAATATTGTAGTTTTTCCTTGATTTATAGACTAAACACTAATTGTATTCTAAATTTCAAGTTTCTATGTCTGCTAGAAGTGCCTTAGAGTTTTGATGATCGGTCAGTCAGTGAGTGAGTGAGTGAGTGACAAATTATCAAACTTTGACTAGTTATAATTCTTAAACTACTGGTTCAAACAGAATGATATTTGAAATATACCGAGTTTATACAATGCCTGCTTAGTGACTTCAGGATTCTAGTTTTATCCACAACGAAGTTATAGGGGGTCGAAAATGGCCCGAACTACTTCGAGAAAAGGATAGTACGGCCGTGCCGCTTTTTGCTCGACTTGGCGGGGGCACTACCGTGCCCCCAGAACACCAAGATACAAATGATAAACGGACAAATCTGCTCTTCACACACTTTTGTCCGACATCGAACGTACGATTGATGACGTAGAATAAAAAGTGCTAATGACTATGCCACCGAATCAGTTATACAGTAGAATAGAAGTAGAAAAGGTACAATAAATAAAGTTCACTGTATGAATTTAATCAGTCTATCTTTTATAACACACCTTGGAAATTGGAATTATCGTCATAGATGGAAAAGCCGTGAAGTGCATATTGCGCGTTTCGGTTTCAGTCTATGGATTTCCGAATGCTCGAAGTAAAAAATTAGGTCGACAGCGCATCATTGACTGATGTTCTGTGGCTGAGGTATCACCTACCATCAAGTGAACCTCATGCTCGTCTGTCGATATCTGACATAAAAAAAAAAAAAAAATCGTCATCCTTAACTTTCTGTTTTTCTTTACATTTTAACAACCACGTGTCCATTATACCTTTGTAGTAGAAATATGAAAGAAAACACTTAACTCTATATTTTTTTTCTCCAATACCATAGTTCGTTACAAAGCTAAAGTAAACAACAGAAAATTCCCCGATCAACGTTCAAGTTTGACGGACATATCATTGCCATAAAATAAACTCTAAAACCTGCCTACCGGATAAGAAGTTTAATTAAATATACATAATGTATAAATGTTACTTACTGCACTACTTTTATTACTTCTAAGTTAATTTCTACTGTAAATGTCAAATTTCCCCGCATTTTACGCATACAAGACCGCTCGCCCCACAAATTACCTAATCGGACTGAAAATCCCCGCAGTATGGGGAATTCCCCACAAAATGGCAACGCTAGCCATTTGGTATCAAGTTACTTGATACTGACAGTTGACGGCACTAAATACCACAGATTAAAAAGAATAATCAAATGCAACGTACAATGTCTTGTGTGTAAAAAAATACAACATGTTACATGACTATAATATTCCGTATCGGTCACGTTGCCGTTGTATGGCGCGTTTGCAAAGATGTGACGAAACAATAACATATACTTTCCGTGTACTCTTATCGCTAATTTCAATAACGATCTACATATTTTGCTACAATTGTACAACAACCAATCCTAGTTACTACAAGTAATTGACAGCCACTTGCGCCAGCCACTTGCGCCAGCCACTTGCGCCAGCCACTTGCGCCAGCCACTTGCGCCAGCCACTTGCGCCAGCCACTTGCGCCAGCCACTTGCGCCAGCCACTTGCGCCAGCCACTTGCGCCAGCCACTTGCGCCAGCCACTTTCGTCAGCCTCTTGCGCCAGCCACTTGCACCATTCACTGGCGCAATAACATATACTTTCCGTGTTCTCTTATCGCTAATTTCAATAACGATCTACATATTTTGCTACAATTGTACAACAACCAATCCTAGTTACTACAAGTAATTGACAGCCACTTGCGCCAGCCACTTGCGCCAGCCACTTGCGCCAGCCACTTGCGCCAGCCACTTGCGCCAGCCACTTGCGCCAGCCACTTGCGCCAGCCACTTGCGCCAGCCACTTGCGCCAGCCACTTGCGCCAGCCACTTGCGCCAGCCACTTGCGCCAGCCACTTGCGCCAGCCACTTGCGCCAGCCACTTGCGCCAGCCACTTGCGCCAGCCACTTGCGCCAGCCACTTGCGCCAGCCACTTGCGCCAGCCACTTGCGCCAGCCACTTGCGCCAGCCACTTGCGCCAGCCACTTTCGTCAGCCTCTTGCGCCAGCCACTTGCACCATTCACTTGCGCTAGTAAATATGCAATTCGGTTGGCTAGGTACATTTCTATAATTTTTATTTCACTTGCAATTACAGTAAAATGGAAATCATTACTTAATTATCCATATGTCTGTAAGTAAATACAACCAACATAAAAATAAAATAAAGGTTATTTTTCAATTTTCATACTAAAAAGGTACTTTTTTATGCATTTTAGGTAACTTTTGACAAGACACCGCTGGCAACACTGGTTTCCCAGTTCCCACCGAAATATCAAAAATCAAAATTTGATCAAAATATAACTATGGAAGAAGAATTCGATGTACCTGTGCAGTTATCGGAAGGAATTTCCATAAGGTTCGTATTATATGTTATTATCGAAAAGGGTAGCGCCTGCCCGCTGTTCCAACTGATAAATCCTATTTATTATCCTTTTAAAAAGAACTGCGGTACTTTCTTCTAAATCAAAAGTTTTTTATTTCAAATAGGCCTTTGCAGGCTCTTATGAAACGTCTAGTTGCACGGTTGACGGTTCCAAAAAGTGGGTCTCATGGAGAAGAACCGGCAAGAACCTTCTATTACACAGGCCAGCGAAAATAATATTTGGAAAAACTTTTTGAACAAATTTACCTAAATCTTATTAATTTTGGGTGCTAAAATCGTATTTGGCATCATTTTTTTATCACCAACGATTCTCTTCCAACAATCAATTATTAAATATTTCCAAAACACGGAAAATTTGAAATTAAAAATAAGTAAGTAATGTCTTAATTAAATTCGAGACTGGATTGAAAATCCTCATCACTAAATTCAGGTGGCACAGGAGCAGGAAGCCATCTGTGTTCGTTCTGCCGATCATTTAGAGTTATATCCAGAAAAATCTATGTATCAAAAATACCAATCACTTGAATGATTTGTTTGCTCTCTCAGTGAAGGGATTGAAAGCTTTTTAATTATTAATAGTTTCAGAGGCTTTTATCTTAATTATTGATTTCTACACCGTATTATGTAAGGTACCTTTGATGTTTTTTAATAACAAAAAGTTTCAGGAGAGTTTCTACAACCAAAATTAGCCATATTGAAAAGGATAATTTATATTAAAGAAAATTATTAAAATATGAGAAATTATTGGGTGATAGGACTTTTTTATTAAATTCCGAATCAGCACACTCAGTAACACAATAATTAGGTAAAATTATCAAAATTATTAGCCTTTGTAGGCCTGTGATATTAATTACCTGAAAACCGTTACAGTTTAATACAATTGGTGTTACTTTCATAATACATTGGTAAACAAAACTGGTCCTTGACTTACCACTAACTATATTGTTGTTGCGCCTGCCAAATTCCATATGTGCATTTTTTTGATTTTTGGTTTTTGCACAAAAAATAATCTTCCTTTTATTCTCTATGTGTTACTAAAGTCCTTTTTGTGATATTCGAACTGGAAAGGAGTTTAACTAATTCCATATGTGATTTGACTGTTAAGAAAAACTCCGTATGTGAGTCAATAATACGTTTTTCGTTGTTTCCCAAAACTATACAAAAATGCACATATGGAATTTGGCAGGCGCAACGACGATATTGTATTTTAAATACCAACTGTCATTATTTATACTAATATTATAAAAAGAAACAATTTGTATATTTGTAACAAATAAACTCAAAAACTACTGGACTGATTACAAAAATGATATCACCATTCGAAAGCTACATTATCAGCGAGTAACATAGGCTATTTTTGTGTATAGTACATCTACATTGCACCCGTGCGAAGCTGGGGGGTGTTGCTAGTACAATATAAATAAATAACAGTATCATCCATTTTGTAAATGTTCAAAAAACCACCAGTTAAATAATATAAATGACTAGCTGATGCCAGCGACTTCGTTCGCATAGGCTTCACGTAAATAGTAAAGTGGCGAAATAATCAAACTATTTCATTTCCATATCAAACTGTTATTGACATCTGATAATTCGAAAACGTTAGACGCGAGTCAGTTTGCATTGCAATTTGTTGATATGGTGCCTTTAAAATAATATTTAAATGATGATAACTTTTCTTTCCAACAACCGATTTTGATGAAACAAAGCCTATATGTTGCCCCAGGCTTTGCTTAATATATTTTTGAAAACTGCATGAAAATCGGTTCAGTATCTTCGGAGATCAGCCCGTACAAACAGACAAACAGGCAGAGAAACAAAAAATTAAAAAAAAATCTGGGTTTGTTCTATTTCTCTTCTTACACCCCCTCACTCGATTTTAATGTTGTGATTCGTTAATTTAAAAGGCAAAATTGTATATTGTAATCAAATTTAGTATTAAAAATAGAAATAATTTATATTAATTATAATGAGTTTACATATTGTATCGATACTTCAAAGTGTATTTAATTCAGATGCTCAATTGTTATTATTGTGGAAGTAATATCAGTCATTCAACAGTTCACTCATCACGTGTTCACTCATGTCATTCGTTCCTTTCAATCACTCAATATTGAGAAAGTATCGTCTAATGTCTAGCTGTTAAGCAAAATTATTAGAAAACGGGCATTCTGTCTACAGTCGTGCTCCAGTAAAGTCCTAGTTATACTGTTCGTAATCTCGTGATGTATTAACGTCTATACAAAGTGAATATCGATATTTTAAGAAATTGTACACGTGTTGGTAGTTGAATATATTCATGTCCGAGAAGTCAAATCAGATGGAAATATACGTTTGGATACTGTACACTGGTGATTTTATTACAAATCAGAAGTGTAACGACCCGCGAGCCACGTCAAAGGACATTTTAGTAAGTACGAATTTGAGTTATATGGACAATATTTAAAAAAAAAAGTGTAAATTTGACTAGATCTAAGTAACCTGGCCCAGCCATAAGTTCTGTTACAAATGAAAATGCATTTTTGTGAAGTAGTAATCTTATTAAAACTTATATTTATCGAAGTATTAGAAAATTATTCTACTCGAATTCGCCACTCTTGGCTTTGAATTTGGATTTATGCATAAACACATCGGAAATTTAGCCATTATACCCCAGAGATTTCTTAAGATACTTAATGTTGGCGTGTCGTTTAGAGCAGACTATATTCTCTAAAAATGACCAGGTTTTGAACTGATCAGTAAGTAGGTGGAAAGTCCACAGTACATTTTTAGAAAAATATGATGACCACGTTATACCTTTTCAACCACTTATTGTAGTGCTCTTCAATCGTGAGAATTTTTTTCATCAGTATAGAAGATATTTAATTGACAATAATTAATTGATAAGATCAGTAGACCTGTGTATCGGGACAGAAGGCGTTTGATCGATCCACTCTTAATTGTAGGGATTGATTTAGAACATGTGCTGTATATCGATGATAAGAACTCAGCTTCAGGTTTTAATTTTGTTATAAATATGCGACAACAGGAATTTTCATTTCTCGCAATAAGATTTTTGTTTCCTAGTAGAGTTTTGGCTACTTAGAACTTGTATGTGCTATCTTAGTATATCTGTCGATAGTACGATATACAAACATACAGCTGATACTAAACTTTTCAAGTGTCTTGAATATGACCGACGCGGACGCAACGACTCGATACCCACTTCGTCCATTCTATTTTCGACATTCCATATTGTAATTAGATATGAATAATAAAAAATAATGTATGTGAAATGGTGGGAAATCGAAATAAGTTTTTAACATAATAACAATTTAAAATAATTGAGTTGAAAAGAAAAAAATAATAGATTTTATGTAACAGTATTTATGGTCATGCTAGATATAGTAGTCATGAAAGTGAGCTATATCAGCCATGTATGTGTGCTGTAGAGATCAGCCATGTATGTGTGCTGTAGATATCAGCCATGTATGTGTGCTGTAGATATCAGCCATGTATGTGTGCTGTAGAGATCAGCCATGTATGTGTGCTGTAGATATCAGCCATGTATGTGTGCTGTAGATATCAGCCATGTATGTGTGCTGTAGATATCAGCCATTTATGTGTGCTGTAGAGATCAGCCATGTATGTGTGCTGTAGATATCAGCCATGTATGTGCTGTAGATATCAGCCATGTATGTGTGCTGTAGTGATCAGCCATGTATGTGTGCTGTTGAGATCAGCCATGTATGTGTGCTGTCGAGATCAGCCATGTAGGTGTGCTGTAGAGATCAGTAAAGATACAATAGCCATGTAGGTGTGCTATTATGATCAGCCATGTATGTGTGCTGTGGAGATCAGTAATGACACAATAGCCATGTAGGTGTGCTATTATCAGCCATGTAGGTGTGCTGTAAAAGTCACTGATGATACAATAGCCATGTAGGTGTGCTATTATGATCAGCCATGTAGGTGTGCTGTAGATATCAGTAATGACCCAATAGCCATGTAGGTGTGCTATTATGATCAGCCATGTAGGTGTGCTGTAAAGGTCACTGATGATACAATAGCCATGTAGGTGTGCTATTATGATCAGCCATGTAGGTGTGCTGTAGATATCAGTAATGACCCAATAGCCATGTAGGTGTGCTATTATGATCAGCCATGTAGGTGTGCTGTAAAGGTCACTGATGATACAATAGCCATGTAGGTGTGCTATTATGATCAGCCATGTAGGTGTGCTGAAGAGATCAGTAATGAAGCAATAGCCATGTAGGTGTGCTATTATGATCAGCCGTGTATGTGTGCTGTAGATATCAGTAATGACACAATAGCGATGTAGAGATGCTATTATGATCAGCCATGTAGGTGTGCTGTAGAGACCAGAAATGACACAATAGCAGTGTAGTGTATGTAGATCAGCCATGTAGGTGTGCCTTAGAGATCAGTAATGACACAATAGCCGTGTAGGTGTGCTTTTATTATCAGCCATGTGTGGTGTTGATATCAATAATGATACAATAGCTATGTAGGTGTGCTATTATGATCAGCTATGTAGGTATGCTGTAAAGGTCAGTAATGATAAATTATAGCCATGTAGACGTATTATAATTTTATCAGCCATGTAGTTGTGCTGCAATAGTCACATAGTTGTGATAGGACAGACATGTAGGTGTGCTGCAAAAGCCATATAGTTGTGACGGAATAGCCATGTAGGCGTGCTGCAATAGTCATATATGTAGTTGTGATAGAATAGCCGTATAAACATACTGAAATAGTCATATAGTTGTAATGAAATAGCCATGAATATCCTTAAGTTATTAACAACCATGCAGGTGCATGCATGCATAGCTATGTAGTTGTGCTGTAACATCTATTTAAGTGTGTCATAGTTGCCATGACAAAGTTTATAAGTATCAGATACTTAAGTGTATGATTATAGTCATGTAGGTGTGCAATTGTCAATCAAAGTGTAGTAGTAATAATATAAAATTGCTGCTAGTATATTTTCTTAATGTGTGACATTATATTATCTACGTATAGATATATATATAGCTTTTATATGAATAACATAATAGTATTATGTATACAGTTTAAGACATGTATTGAATGAACAGAAATATTTGAAATTAGTTTCAAGATTAAAGCAGATGGCATAAAGTTTTTTAAAGTTTACTTACAGTGTATTGTAAGGTGGTAACACGGCAGTATAAAGTTTATAAGTTATTATAAAATGATATAAAGCGTGTGAAAATATGTATTTCAGCCAACCAGAGAAGAATACAGTTTCACCCCGGAAGCTAAGTAAGCGAAGGACGCACTAGGACACAGAAGTACCAGATGTAACTAAGAGAATATCGGAAGGCTGGATACCTGCTAAAAATGATAGCGGCGTTAAGTGGTATACAACAAAACTATGGTATCTACGATTTATTTATTTGGGAAAGATTGGGATCAAAAGCAAAAAAAAAGCCATTTACGGCTGATGAACATTTGGTAAATTTTAAGGGAATAATACTATGTAAAAGTAGTTTACTGCATTATTTATAGAATTATTTATAGTTCAATAGGTAATGGAGCAAAAGATCTTTAATTTAGCGAACCAAAAGATTTGTTAACATTTAGCTTCTCAGCAATGCTATCAAATTAGAGATAATTCTAGGATAAATACTACTACTAATAAATACTAATTATTTTAGAAAAACTCAATTTAAGGACTGGTTCTGTTATCATAGTTAATGTTTGCAAGTCAATACAATTAGAGGAATTTATTCTACATGTTTCAGTTATCAGGAATGTTGGCATATATATAATTATTATTGCCAAAAGCCAATTATTAAATGTAATAAATGTGATAGAATAAGTCATAACCTTTATGACTGTACCAGAAACCTCTCTTCATGTGCATGAAAGTAATAGTACAAACGAATTGACAAAAGTTTTTAAGATATTTAATAGAGATATTAATTTCCGATATAAATTGTTTAAAAAAAAAATCCTTTAAAACGAATCAGAATTTGATAAAATAAAATATTTTTAATGTCTCAAGTAAAAGCACTCATAATTTCAGTAGCGATCGTAATATTCAATTATATTATCAGTGACTAATATTTATTTACTGACTTGAATACACTTCACAAGGATTTACCATTAATTGAATTATTTATGAAATATGATATATATTTATGAATATATACATATATTGTATATATTTTGATATATATATACCTATATGAAATTTTGTTATTATTGATAATCATTTTGTGGAATAAGACCTAGTGATAGTCAAGAAAGGATTTTAAAATAAAAAAAAACCTTTTTTACCACAAACTAATCATTTACATAATATTTTACTGTTATAAAATTAGTTATAGAAAAGTATTTTATTTGTGTCTGCATTAATATTAATAGATAGTACATATATTAGAGTCAGGATTTTGTTAGTTAGTCAACTCTACTGAGAAAACAAATATGTGAATAAGAGTTACACATAATATTATAATGAATTGGCCATGATAATTGGTTATTCGAAATATTCAAGTTCATTGATAATTATTATTTAGACATTCGCGTAATGTGTTGATCAAATAAGAAGTCAATATTGGTTTCCTGAATTTCAATCACATTTAATAAAAACAAAGTAGCTTACTAGAGATTCCATGGAGCGATTAAACGAAGAATGTGTCTAAATAAACTTTTTGCAATTTACTAAGGTTTTGTCGAAGGATGAATTTTTATTTTACAAATTTATTTTATTTTATGAAATGTTTGTAAACTTTTAATTTTAAGTCTATGGGAAAATTATGTACGAGCTTTGTTTCTCTAACAGATTTTGCTAATTCTTCTTATTAAATGAATCATTAAAATGTTAGATTGAAAGTTATTGGTTTGACACACCAAAAATCAATTCAGTTTCTAAGGGGTTGCACAAGAAACAGAAAATTATCTTTAAAGTTCCTGTTTAGATTCTTCGTACACTCGATGAACATTTGCTTATTAAAAAGCGACAGATGTATTTAAAACCATATGGTAATAAAAAAAAAATACAATTAAGTTGAAGAAGTGATGAATGCACATGAAACAGTAAAGTTTTAGCCTCAAATCAAGATCAAATATGTGGGGTCAATATTTTGTTGCTCAATACATTTTATTTTTGTTTCGATTTATTAATAGTAAAAAATATATATATATATATATATGTTTATCATAACTCCGCTACAATATACCGTTGCGAATCGTTATGGCTAGGAATACAATTATGGCCAGTGTATTTAAAGATTTTTCTCAGTAATAATCAAAAAGTTGAGTGATTTTCACCCTATGAAATATCAGAATGTTTAGGTTACGATTGATAATCAAGTTATTAAAACCAAACAAAACTCAAACAGGTTAGATAAGATGAGATCTTTGAAGACCTTGACATATATCTAAGCAATAATGTAAAACTAAACTAAATCTGGCCCTAGCTATACTTAATCTCGCATGGAAATGTGAAAATAAAAAAAAAACAGACCTTAACCATTCGGTTACAGACTGTAAATGCATAAGATAATAAATGTGTCGGCGCATGTTGCGCCATCTAGTTTAATTAAGAATCAATTGGTACCTTCAAGTCGGAAGATCTTTAATACGCCCATTGCGCGATTACAAATGCATAAATAGAAATGCTCGAATGTTTAATGTAGCTATAAGTAGTACTGTAAAATTATTTATTTATCATATTATAATGTCATTATTAATAAATAATGTATTCCAAGTAATGTATTATAAGCCATTTTTGAAGTATCGACTAACTTTCTATGTTAAAATAATAAATAATTTTATGTAACAAAGTATCTTTGAGATTGATATTGTGAATATTAATTGTGTATTGATAATACTGATAGCGTTTGTATGTTCTAGTTTCCGAGTTAAAAAAAAAAAGAAGTTATTTAATTATTTTTGTTTTTCGTGTAAGTGAAAATGTATTCTTTTTTGAGAGAAATAAATGTATTTAACCATTAGTAGATACTTATCTAGATTTCATTGTAATAATAGAGGATAAGATGGTAAATTGTATAAGATTTCATTTGCATTGTATAGAATCTCTGTATACCTTGCATTATATAAACTTCTCAGCCGATTCTTACTATTGTAACCGAGTCTCTGTAAGCTAAACCATTATTGAAAAGAGTATCCATGGAGTTTCTTGCCGGTTCTTCTCCATGAGACCCACTTTTTGGAACCGTGCAACTAGACGTTTCATAAGAGCCTGCAAAGGCCTATTTCAAATAAAAAACTTTTGATTTTGATAAAACGTGCTCAATGAGTGTTGTGATTTTGCGTGCTCCGGAGATAGCACGCTTGTGGATGGCCGAGTGTTGTGATTCGTTAATTTAAAAGGCAAAATTGTATATTGTAATCAAATTTAGTATTAAAAATAGAAATAATTTATATTAATTATAATGAGTTTACATATTGTATCGATACTTCAAAGTGTATTTAATTCAGATGCTCAATTGTTATTATTGTGGAAGTAATATCAGTCATTCAACAGTTCACTCATCACGTGTTCACTCATGTCATTCGTTCCTTTCAATCACTCAATATTGAGAAAGTATCGTCTAATGTCTAGCTGTTAAGCAAAATTATTAGAAAACGGGCATTCTGTCTACAGTCGTGCTCCAGTAAAGTCCTAGTTATACTGTTCGTAATCTCGTGATGTATTAACGTCTATACAAAGTGAATATCGATATTTTAAGAAATTGTACACGTGTTGGTAGTTGAATATATTCATGTCCGAGAAGTCAAATCAGATGGAAATATACGTTTGGATACTGTACACTGGTGATTTTATTACATTAAGCATTTTTTTTCTATATACAGACATTCGACCTCTACAGTTTTATAATATGTATAGATATCTAATTACCATTTTTATTCTTTCCAGTGATTTACTTAAGTCACCTAAAGTGCTACAGATAGATGTAGACCACAAGAAACACAAGGATGTAACCCTAAATGATGATGACTTTAATGATGTGTTCGAGAGTGACAGGTAAAAGTGCTTAGAAGTGATGTCAACACTAGCGGAGTTCCGTTCCACAATCTGAACGGGCTCGTTGGAGCGTTCGGTAGTACACCTGCTGTACACATCGATGCGTCTGCCTTCTCCAATGAGAAGGCAAACACATTGAAAGATAGATATTTTGAAATTATGAATGAAATGAATAAATGAAAAACATTTATTTAGCCAATAACAAAAATAAAATACAAATGAATGAACTCTTATAACTAAAATAATTAAAATTTAACTAAACTAAAATTATAAAACTAAGAATAATAAAACAAAAGAAAAACAAAAGAGTTATACTACTAAAGAGTTATACTAGAACCTTCGATCAACAATATACTATGTCAATGACTAGAACTAAATGATTTGGCTAAAAGAGACAGCCACTCAGCATTTGCCACATCATTATTTAATGGTGTGACGCTGATTTTCAGTGACTGCTCTGATTTGATTTTCGCTTGGAGCGGCATAACAATTGTACTTACAACACAAACAAACATGCATTAAAAACAAAAAAAAAATTGTAAAAGAAACGGAGTAATAATCACAGCAATAAAAATAAAAATAATAATAAAAAATTGTAAAAAAACAGAATTAATATTATAAATACAATATATGACAATTTGAAATATTAAATAAGTAGTCAGCACAACCAAGGCTGGTTGCGAAATTCTGCTAGCAAGAAGATTTTATATTTTTTCTTGAATCCTCGGGTTCTTCTCTGTCGGGAGAGTCTAGCAGAGGTGGAGGCAGATTATTCCAGCATTTGGTTGCGCTGTATTTGTAACTTCCGCGGAAAGCTGCAGTATAGTTCCTGGGTAGTGATAATTTGCACATATAAGACCTAGTTCTATAAAGAGTGCTTCCCTCTCCCATCCAAGACAGCTTAGAGTAAAGGTATAATGGGGCCTTGGACATGATCACATCAAACAGCATGCACGCAAAGTGAAGACGCCTTCGGTTTTCCATGTTAAGAGTGTTTTCTTTGACGAGATACGGAGTAATGTGAGCACGCGCAGGAATGTACCAACAATAACGAGCGCACGCATTTTGGACTCTTTGTATCGCTGATTTACAACGTGAAAGAAGTCTTGGGCCGTAAACCACATCTGCGTAATTAAATTTGGAAAGTACTAAGGTTTCACATAATTTAATACGCAGTTCTGTACTTAGATACGACCGGATTCTATAGAGTAATTTCAGACGATAAAAGCAGTTCGCTATAGTGTTATTAATATGTTTTTCGAACCTTAGATTTTCGTCGAAAATCACACCAAGGTTGCGAGCCTCGCTAACGCGTTCGATGTTTTTCCCCATGACGTTGATGACTGGACGTTCCCTATCTATTTTCTTTATTTGTTTTGTTTTGTTGTGCCTAAAACCATATACTTTGTCTTGTCTGGATTCAGCACCAATGTATTTTGTTCTGACCAGATGACAATGCGTGCCAGATCGTTATTTATTTTTTCCACTGCATTTTGAGTTTCAGAGGGATCGAAAGATATATAAAGTTGTATATCATCAGCATAGAGATGATAATTACTGTGTTTTATAGTCTTCACGATATCTGCACAATCTTAATATATTATATAAAATGCTAATGTTCGTACGTGTGTCCACGGTTTTTTCTATCATACGCTAATTTGATCAACTTCCCCTTGATATGGCAAATACCCCTTGGTCTCTAGGTGTGCATAAGGGAGTTTGGTCGGGGTGGGTGGAAGTGGGTGGTTGTGGGTGGCAAAAATGTGGAATAATATATATCTGTCCTTTTCTAACTAATGTAATCTTCCGTAAAATTCTGAAAATCTCGGAAATGATCTAAAAAGTTCTAGAATGTGTGCAACTGATAAAATCAATCTAGAAAGTTCCAACAAGCCGTGCAATAATTGTAATCGATTTAGAATGTTTTAAAAAGCTTCTGGAAAGATCTAGAAAGTTCCAAAATGTGTGCAATCGATGAAATTGATCCGAAATGATCTAGAAAATTCTAAAAAATTCTGAAATGATCTAGAAAGTTTTAAAATGGTTTCAATTGTTGTAATCGATTTAGAATGTTTTAGAAAGCTTCTGGAAAGATCTAGAAAGTTCCAAAATGTGTGCAATCGGTAAAATTAATCCTCAATGATCTAGAAAATTCTAAATATTTCTGAAATGCTCTAGAAAGTTCTAAAATGGTTTCAGTTGTTGTAATCGATTTAGAATGTTTTAGAAAGCTTCTGGAAAGATCTAGAAAGTTTCAAAACGTGTGCAATCGGTGAAATTGATCCTCAATGATCTAGAAAATTCTAAAAATTTCTAAAATGGCCTAAAAACTTCCAAGATGCCTACAAATTGAAGATCATTCAAAGTACGAGCGAACAGTAATTAAACAAATAAAACGACCGAACTATTTGAATATTCTAGAATGTTTTGTTACTAAAAATATCGATATTTGACGATATATAAACCGAAATCCAGTGACCTTTCGTAAGTTTTATCGTGTTCTCAGTCCAGTGAAGATCATTGAAAGTACGACTGAACAGTAATTAAACAAATTCACGTAATTTCGAGAAACGAAAACGATCGAACTATTTGAATATTCTAGAGTGTTTTGGAATAATAATAATATGTAATGTGGATATATGTTTGTCATATATTTGGATTCGATGATTAATTTGATACACTTTACACCGTATGTTAAATGGTCGAATATGTGTCTTATTATTTAAGATAGAAATCTAAAATATTTATCTACTTTAGAAAAAGGATCCTTAAATATTTCTTATACCATTAAACATGCGATGTATTTTAACCCGAGCAACGCCGGGTTTCGCTGCTAGTATAATATAAAAAGTAAAGGACCTAGTATGGATCCCTGTGGAACTCCCCTGCTTACAGAAGTGCACTGTGAGACGTAGTTTGAGCCATCTTCCGTGGTGACAACAACGGTTTGTGTTCGGTTTCGTAGATAGCTATCAAACCAAGTCACTGTTTGTCTACTGAATCCATAATAAGACAACTTTGAAAGCAGAAGCGGGATATTATATAATTAGTTTCCTGAATAAATATTTTACCTGAAATTTTTCAATATTTTAATAGTTATTCTGTAATTTGGGACATAGACGAATCCAATAAATATCAATAAAATTAGTTCAACTCAAGAATAGTTCTAAATGATGTAACTAACGCAACTTTCATTTGGATACATAATTTATATTACATTTAATTACAGTTCAAGTGATACGGAAGACATAATTCAAACTTTGGAAGACTCAACATCCAAAATGATGCTGTCGTGTCCCGAATACCACTCCTTCACAGATCTTGCAGCCAAGATGATTGACTGCGTTTCCTCGGGTGATGTCAAAATGCTGATATTGGAAGAAGGTGAGATTGTTATTGACTAGTAGAGCAGACATTATTATCTATAAAAAAAAAACGTTATCTTGCCAACAGTATTTTTTAATGCTAGACTAGCAACGCGCCCTGGCTTCACACAGGTGTTGTGTAGATATACTATACAAAATATAGCATATGTTACTCGCTGATAATGTAGCTTTCTATCGGTGAATCGGTTCAGTAGTTGTTTTTTTTTGTTTGAGTTTATTCATAACATACCTAAATACAAAATTTTCCTCTTTAAAATATTATATTAAATATTGACAGATAAGCATGAGGTTCACTTGATGGTAGGTGATACCCCAGCCACAGAACATCAGTCAATGATGCGCTGTCAAACTACTTTTAACTTCGAGCATTCGGAAATCCATAGACAGAGGCCGAAATTCGTAATGTGCACTTCACGGTTTTGCTGTCTATGAATGGTGGTTCGTTACCTGGTGGGAATTTCTATATTCCTCCCACCCGTTCACTGCTCGAAGTTACCAGACGTGGGGAAGACATGCTTACTGAAAATTATAATCATGTCGTCCCGGTGGGATTCGAACCTACCTCAACAAGTGAATCTCATGCTCGTCTGTCGATATATAACATAAAAAAATGACTCTCTCATAATACAAATTCTTTTTCATGTGTATGTCTGTATGTAACTCCCAAACCTCTGGACTGATTTTGATGTTGTTTTTGTAATTGCTAGTTTTTTTATTTAAGGTGACGGGCCACTAGTACCGGTAGATGCTGAAATATCACTGCATTATGCGGCCTATTGGGAAAGGGCAAAGATTCCATTCGATTCTACCCTCACTATGAACAAAGGTGCCCCAAGAGTGAGTTTTATTACATTTTTTTAATATCACCAATTTTTAGACATGTAGTGTTTGTAGAATTACACACTGACATACAGTCATATAATACACATATACAGTAGAACTCCAATTATCCGAATTAATGGGGACCGGGACCCATTCGGATAATCAAATATTCGGATAATCAGATTATTTTAAAAAAAATTGCCATTGGAGAGAATAAAAGCTACGTTTTGATATTGCACTATTTTTTTATTGAATTAAATGAAAGAAACATGAAATTTTCACAAGTTTTAAATATAAATAAAATGTACTTATGTACAAGTTTAGAAATAAAAATCATTGTTTTTTAAACATCTCCGTTAATGTAAGCTGTTTTGCGGTTTCGATTCGATTCGGATAATCGGCGATTCGGATAGTCGGAGTTCGGATAATTGGAGTTTTACTGTATAGAGCTACCACAAAGTCTATATGTCTATATGTCACTGTCTCTGGCGCACCACGTCAGTATCACGAGAGCCGTGGGCGAGAGTGGACGTGTTGTGTGCGTGCCGAGCCTGTGACACCATGCTGTTGGACGCAAACAGTAAACACTACAAGACCGCTTCCTTGGTCAGTGGGATACGCGTTGTTTTTAGAACGGAAGTATTTGGGTTCGAGTCCCAGGAAAAACAAAAAATCTTTTGGCCAGATAGGACATAAAATCAGCTACTTACCTTTTAAAAGAAATTATCAGTGAAGCGGTCACAGAAATGTGTCTGCCCACGCCCCACTAGGGGACTCGGGAATTCTAAGAAGTACCAGGATATCAGAAATATGTAACAAGTGTTCTATCAATGTATACTGATGATCAGTGAAACAGACAAAGAAAGAAATGTGTCTCCCCATTACATATTTCTGATGTCCTGGTATTAATTCCCTATTTTAATTTAATAAAGTAGGGAAATACCAGGACAGGAAAAAATTTAATAAAATAATTTTATTTTCCCGGGATCTGAACCCCGAGCTTACCACTGTGAAGATAATATAATATAATGTTATTTTATGTCAATTTCAGCGGATAAAACTAGCAAAAGGTGGATTAATACCAGGACTTGAGATCGGTTTAACGTCAGTTAAAGGCCCCAAAGCAAGGTTCCTACTGCTCATACAACCGGCGCTCGCTTGGGGCCCCAAGGGGGTCCCGCCCAGGATAAGGCCCGAACCTGCGTTGTTCGTTATCGTTTTGTATGCTGTTAATGATCTCCAAGCTCCGATAAGGTGTGTTTTTACCCTTTTTTATATTACTAAGTAACAGTTAGGGGAGAATGGGGTAATTACGAACACTTGAAGTAAAATGAAACCACATGATTACAAAATATGTCATTTATTACTAAATATTACTTAAACTAATTAATTTTAAGTTCTCATAGTCAATTTTTTTTCTTAGATATTGAGGTTCATGATAGGTGATATCCCAGCCACAGAATATCAGTCAATGATGCGTGATCGACCTATTTTTTACTTCGAGCGTTCGGTAATCCATAGACTGAGACCGAAACGCGCAATGTCCACGGTATTTGCATCTATGAGCGATGGTTTGTTACCCGGTCGGAATTTCGATATTTCTTCCACTCGTTCAATTCCAAAGTGACCAGACGTGGGGAAGACAAGACTATAGAAATTTTAAACTTGTCGTCCCGGCGGGATTTGAACCCGCGACCCATCAGAGTGCAAGGTGTTCTATCAGACGCGTCAATGAACCCGTCAAATTTATATTAATTTTTGATACAAAATTAAATATTATTAAAAAACAAAACTTTAGTGTCCGGGCTTACCCTATCTCCCCTACGTAGTAATACAAGTATACAGTGTGCATTACTAACTTACGTATTTTGGGAAATAAAAATTAACCGGTTTCAGTCCCTGCTTATGACTATTTTCAGTTGATTGAAACGTATTTAGTGGCTTTGACTGTTTAATTCTTGCAGTAGAAAGTAGATTCTTTCCGAGGCTAGTACGCGAGGAAATTGAAATAAATACACCCAAATCTCAGAACCCATACAAAAAATTACATTTTTTAACGCTCATTATGTATTTATTTTTAGATTTAACGACCTACCCTTTGAAGAACAGAGGAAATACGATGTTACCACCAAAACAGTGATTTCAATCCACGCTCAAGCCAAAGACAATTTCGCCAAGAAAAGATATAACAAGTGCATAAAAAATTATCAACAGTCCATATCTGTGCTTAATTTATCTATGGTCAACAACAGCGAGCAGGAAGCGGAAATACGTAGATTAAAAACTAATACATTTGTCAATCTTGCCGTTTGTTACTACAAAATTGATAAACCGAAATACGTAATAAAAATGTGTGAGAGCTTAGACTATATTTCGGATATAGATAAACACTGCAAAGCGCTGTTTTATTACGGCAGAGCGTATGAAATGCTAGGAAATATGGCTAACGCTTTGAAATACTACAAAAAAGCCTTAAAATTAGAACCCAAAAATCGCGAAATCGGTAAAGCTCTGTCAAAACTAGACAAATATAATAAAGAATCGGCAGAAAACGAAAAAGAGTTCTGTCAAAACGTGTTTCAGTCTGTGCCCGAAAAAAAAAAAGTTGTCTATGACGTTGACATTGACTTTCAGAACACGGTCCGTGACATGTGTCAGAGTTTGGCGGGAAGCGGCGAGTATACGAAATTTGAATTGCCGAATAGTTTCAGTAGGGACGAAATATTTTGTATTAAAGATTTGTGTTCGGAATTCAAAGATTTGGTCGTTCAAGAAGATGGTGAAGGGAAGAAGAAAAGAGTTTTTATAATAAAGAAAGGATTTTCATAGGTTACCATAGATAAAAATCAAAGAATATTGTGAATACTGCCAAAAGAATATATTTTTATATTATACGATTAATTATGTATTAATGTATGTTTTTTCTGTTGTAATCCATATGATAATCGGCTTGTAGTCTTGGGCATAGACTTGTGTAGTTCGCCAACGAACTTGTTCGTAAAGCTTTGGTCTGGTGATCATGACGCACAACGCTGCGGTGTGCGCCGCAACGCAGCGTCACGACGCAGCATATAGCGTCCCTGCGGAGAGGTGGTCAGTTGATTTTGCCGCAGCTACCAAGGTAGACGTGAACATGAACAATTTCCATATTGACTCAGTGTCGCACACCGCACACCGCAGCGTTGAACCGAGAATGACGACGCGCTGTGCGGCAGTACACCTCCCCACTTCACCGCGCTTGCCCCTCGCCGCTGACGCATACTGCGACGGAACAAGAGAACATTCTCGACGTTTTTCATATGATTGAGTGTCCGACAACGCATACCGCATACCGCAGCGTTGTGCGTCATGATCACCAGACCAAAGCTTTAGAGCGCTCCCACAGATGAACTACGCGAACTAGTTCCCTCATATCCCGCTCCATAGTTCCCTCATATCCCGCTCCATAGTTCGTTAGTTCGCGACCGAAAGAGTGAGAATGGCGTTAATCGAAGACAAGACTACCGGCTTGACTTATTATAAGTACGAATTGTCTTTTGTAAATTTTATTTTATTGTTATTTATGTTACTAAGAAAAGTCGTTTTGTTTATTTTGTGCATTATTCAGAATGCAATTATAATACTTACTATTCATTGCTGTGATTTCAAGATTTGAATTTTAGTTTAATCAGTGTATACTGAACGCTATATAAATGTCCCTTACATAACATTCATACATTCTACAGTCAGTATTTCCATACCATGGGTTATTGACGAACGTCGATATTTTAATAACTGTATGTCAATTTTGTTACTGAAATAAATATTTTTTTATTCTTCGTAAACTTTGTTTTTTTATTATAATTTTCCTTTCATATACTTTATAATTTAAAGAGAATTATCGCTATTTTTATTTAAAGCTACAATGGAAATGTCTTAAAATAAAACGAATCAAAAAGATAGTGAGCTGTCTACCATAGATGTAGAGAATGAAGCGAACCTTCCCTATCTAACTGTAAAGTAAATACGCGTAGAAAAGTGTGAGAGTGTGGCTTTTTTTCTCTTGAGTGTCCGAAAATTTCTCAGAAAACTGCTTCGGGGTACCGCACCGTAACTACCAAAAAGAGAAGTAATTATGCGCACGATTTCTTTCTGAGTGATCTATTTCATTTTGGGTATGCCTAGTAGGGATGTAACGGAAATTGTTTTACCGGAACCGAATTCGGAATCGGAGTTTTTATATTTGCTTTATCGGAACCGGAATCGGAACCGAAACCGGAATCGGAGGCAGACACAAAAGAGGGATGTGTAATAAAAAAAAATTACAAACATTATTTTCAGTTTCATTCATATCAAATCAAAAAAGTAAAAACCTTACTGGGTGTGGTGGTGTGGTGGATATATAAAAATAAACTAATTTTCTTAAATTTTACACAGAAGTTAATTGTCGGCCCTCGCCGATGTGCTTCGACCTCCGATTATAGCTTCCGATTCAAATTTATCGGAACCGAAATCGGAATCGGAAGTGCAATATCAATCGGAAGTTCCGACTTTTCGGAACCGAAATCGAAGCTCCGTAACATCCCTGATGCCTAGACCATGTTTATGGCATTCAATACCTCAGTATTATACATAGCAAGTAGATAATATTACAGGAACAGATAATATGTGACAATGACAGTGGGTAATACAAGCTCACAGCTGCTCGGTGATTGTATAATTCGGAACACAGCATTTGTATTGGTAGAACAGTTGACACTTGTGACTAGACAGTTGACATATTTGACACAAATGTCAAACTGTATTAATGACACATCATAGAAGTGACGTGTAAATATCACCGATCGAACTTGTTTTTTGAATTCGTTAGCGGAAATAATTAAAGCTTACTTTTATTTTATCACAAAATCGATAACGCGTTCCATCACGTTCGTCCACGTATAATTGCATTGACAGGTAAATTGATTTTCTCGGATTTATCACGCTTTTCTGTTCAACCTCATACGTGGTATACTATTTCGTAATTTTGAGTTAACTTTTTATTATTTCGCTATACGTTTTGATCAAATCGCTTAATAGTGTTAAAAACGAAGTGTTGAGTGTGTCTGTGATTTATTTTTAGGTGTAAACATGCTGCGGTTATTATTATTATCGGCGTTCCTACAATGTACGATATCTCAACAGTATCAACAAAAAGTTGCACCAGGAGTTCCCCCTCAGAGTTATCAGGTAAAAAATTAGTTAAGAATAAAATATAGCTAAACTAACATATAGCTTCTAACTCTTTTGTATACCTAACTTACGAGGTTACAAAGAAAATTTAAAAATAAACTTTCACTTTTCACTTTCTCTTTCTAATGTTAGAGCTCATAATGGCTTAATAAAACAAAACCATTCCTGCTGGATTAAATGCTATCATGATAAGATATTTTGTACAGTATGAACTTTTTTACGTCTTGGAGGAATACTTGGTAAATACATATAATTAATATTTATTAACAGTAAAATATACATAATCTTACAAAAAAATTCAGAGCAAACATCTATTTGCTTGTTACTCCCTGAATCTTGGAGCTAATTTGGCTTCAGTACAGAAGGTCATATGGTATTCCAAACTTAGTGGTAGATATTTTGAACTCTAAAGAGAAACTACTACTGGAACTTGTTCAAATTGACCATTGTTTTTTTTTGTAGGGGGCAAACGAGCTTTCGGCTCACCTGATGGAATGTGAACACCACTGCCCATGAACATCTGCAAGACCTCTTGTGTTTGCATTGCCTGCCTTTAAATTAACACTGTTTACTCATTTCAAAGAATAAACCACTTGAGATGCAAATAAAATCACGGTTGCATGTTTTGTTTTGGATGAAAATTGTACTCATGGACATCTTATATTGTTTGATCTTGGCACTTTAAGAATTTCATATGTTTTCTTTATACAACAACTAGTAACATGCCTTGGCTCCACACGGGTGCAATGTAGATGTACTATTAAAAATATAAACTGTTACTTGCTGATAATGTAACCTTTCTATTAGTGAAAGAATTTTTAAAATCCGTCAAGAAGATTTGAGTTAAATCGTAACAAACAAAAAAAATCTTTCCTCTTTATAATATTAGTATATTATACTCTGATAGCGTGTGGTACATATTGCTGACATTCTGATATCAGAAGCATCTCATTGTGGGTGGTCTTTGCACCGCAAGAGGTAAATTGCTGAAAATATACCACTTATATCCTTATTAACTGTGTCAGTTTAGTTTTTGTTTAATTATCCCAACCGGATCACATGCTTATAATTTTCTGTAAGCATGTTTTCCCCACGTCTGGTAACCTCGGGCATTGATCAGGTGGGAGGAATATCTAAATTCCGACCAGGTAACGAACCACCGTTCTTAGATGGAAAAACCGTGAAGTGCATATTGCGCGTTTCGGTTTCAGTCTATGGATTTCCGAATGCTCGAAGTAAAAATTAGGTCGACAGCGCATCATTGACTGATGTTCTGTGGCTGAGGTATCACCTACCATCAAGTGAACCTCATGCTCGTCTGTCGATATCTGACATAAAAAAAAAAAATCAACCTAATAGAATTTGCTAGTAATCAATTAATTATTTACCTAATTTAGTATTACAAACTCTAATGATTAACAGTTTTTTTATAGCAGCAATCACTTAATCAGTTCACTTAATTTAATTTGAACATTAACTGGTACTTTGCATGCAATTATATCTCCATAAAATTGGTGACTATTTTTCGAAGTAAAAACTTCTTTAAAAACGTTGGGCGTTTTTAGAGGGGAAAACTTATAGATTCGCGTCACCGACATGTTAATGCTAACAGCATATCTATGCTATGAGTAGCTATACTAGCGCACATAATAGTTATTAGTTTTCACTCTATCGGTTGCCCTTATGACTTCCTCAATTTTCCAATCCATAGACTGAAACCGAAACGTCTATATAAGATCGGAATTTCGATATTCCTCGCACTCAATGCTTGAATGACCAGACGTGGTGAAGACATGCTTACAGAAAATTATAAACATGTCCCGCTGGCACTCGAACCCACGACCCATCAGAGCGCATGGAGGTGCCCGTCAAAAAGCCCAGAGGGTAGATGTGAAACATCACTAACAACACATAAAAATTTTGCTCTAACGATTTTATTGAATTTAAAAATATATATAGTGGTGTTAAGTGTTTTTAAATGATATTATAAAGATCTGTACATTACCAGCTATTCATTTTCAAAAATTCCGTCACTTCTTGCAACACAACACTTTAATATGGATACCAATTCTCTACAAAAGTCACTGACCGACATGACAGCAATGTTTACAGCCAGGATGGACGACTTCGAGAAAAAGGCCGGAACCTCTATCACTGACACAGGTACTGCAACCGAATTTTCCATTTTTCGAAGCTTCATAATGTCTTCATTACAAACACTGCATATGCAAGTTGAGCTCCTCTATAGATTGTATGATCAACAAGAAATGAGGGGAAGACGCAAGATGGTCCTCATTCATGGCTTGCCAGAGGTTGAGAAGGAAGACACAAGCACTGTAGTTGTTAAATGTGTGACAACACACCTCAAGGACCACACTTTTAATGCCACTTGCATTAATCGCTGCCACAGAATTGGTCGCTTAAACCCGGGTAAACCTAGGCCAGTATTGGTAAAATTCAAGGATATTTTGGCAAAAAATAAAATCTGGTACAGTAAAACTGCCTTAAAAAATACTGGAATCACTATATCTGAGTTTTTAACACAGTCCCGTCATGAAGCATTTATGGCTGCTCGTAAGCGCTTTGGGTTGAATAAGTGTTGGACCAAAGACGGCATGGTGATCGTTGCAGGCTCAGATGGCAAAAGGCATAGAGTTAGTGCTATGACTGAGCTCCAAAATATCCCTGGCTTTGTTCAACCTGAGGTAGCTGTGCCATCGGTAGCTGGGGAACACAGTGCAGAAACACAAGTTGCCACTCGATCTCGAAGGGTTCACAAGAATAAATAAGATCCTCAGTTTGTTATATATTTTTGAACTCTCTGGTCATTGTAGTGTTAGCATTTGGTGACATATATATATTACAAATTCACTGCATAATATGAAGTTTTAAGCAAGTATAATTACTCTTTTGGTTCACAATATGATCATATCTTTATCTTATAGCTACAAATTTCATTGTTTGCCTTATATCTTTGTCATTACTTATTGGAGGTATGTACATATTATTTTCTTGTCTCAAATTAAAATCTAGAATTTGTATTTAATGTACCTACATGTAAATTGTAAATTGCAAACATTTAAGTTCGATGTCAAATGACTCTGACTTTTGACATTTGACAGTACCTGTTAGTCACTGCTTATTGCCGTGTGAAAGCCGCATCTACATTAGTAATATATGACATCTACTGAACATTCTTATTTCCATATTTATTATGTCTTGCAAATGCATCAGTTTATTAATATACATATGCAAGCGGTTTTTTATGTTGATGTGGCTGGAATGGGCCTTGGTAGGGTTTAAGGTTATTTCATTAAATGCTAATAAGTCTAACACATACTAGACAATTTACTTAATATACTGTTAAAAATATAGTTGTGTTAAGCTCAGTGATTTTTTGTTATTTTCTTCTTTTTTGTGAGTTTGAATTTAGTACTTATTAAGTTCAATTTTTTTTTTATTATTTTTGTTCATTTTTTTATATAATTTATTTTTGGTTTATGTTGCGTCATTATATTAGGCTGGGTACAGGGTACAAAGTTAAGTAACTTTTATAGTGATACCTACTTTGTAATTATTTTATATATTATTTTAATTTTAATTTATATAAAATAGAAATATTAATAATATGTTTGATGTTAATGCAGATAATGATAATACTTTTTCTCCAGATTCTTCAGAGAGCCTTTCTGATAGTTTATGTGACTCTGAATACATACCCCTTGAGCAGGCTCTTACTACTTCTCTATCTGATTTTGCAAAAAACTTGAATATTGTTCATATCAATGCACAGAGTATTCCTGCTCACTTTACTGATTTACTTTCGTCATTTAATTCTAATCTTATCCACGCTATCCTTATTTCCGAGTCCTGGCTGAAACCCTCTCTGTCTAGTGTTTCGTACGCGTTACCTGGATTTAACTTAATTAGGAATGATCGTATCGGTCGGGGTGGTGGGGGTGTTGCTATCTATTTGCGCTACAATATTCCCTATACTATAGTGAGCATGTCTCCCCAGCCACCACCAGCAAATGCACTCGAACATCTTTTTATTGAAGTTACTCTGTCTAATAACAAAATTCTTTTGGGTGTTTGCTATAGCCCATCGCTTCATGTTGACTATTTTAATAACTTTGAAGATTTACTTGAAAGTCTGTGTCCACTTTATAGGCATAACATTATTATGGGCGACTTTAATACGTGTCTCCTTAAGAACGACCATCGTGCTAGTAAACTATCTGCTATTGTTAAAGCTTCTAACTTAAATCTTGTTCCTCTCGAACCAACTCACTTTTTTCCTGGCTGTTCTCCATCCCTTCTTGATCTTATATTTGTGTCCTGTCTTGATCATGTCTCTGTTCATGGTCAACTGTCAGCAGATGCATTCTCTTATCACGATTTAATTTTCCTGTCTTACAAAATCCGTCCTCCTAAAGTGAAACATAAAGTAGTCCTACAGCGTAATTTTGGTGGGATGAATACAGATAATTTATGTGACGATGCTCATAGGGTTGAATGGTCACTAGTCTTTGATGCGATCTCGATAGATTCAAAAATTCAGATTTTCAATTCCCTTCTAATAAAACTTTTTGATATTCATGCTCCTATTAAACCTGTGAAAATTAAACATGCCCCAGCTCCATGGTTGAATGCAGAATTAAAAACACTCTTACATAAAAAAACAGTTGCGAAATCAAAATTAAAAACTAATAATTCTGACTGTAATCGCGAGAGTTACAAACGTATTCGCAATCGGTGTAATACCATGTGCAGAGATGCCCAGAGACGTTACATACATAAATCGGTTGAGAGCGGCAACACAGCAAAGACGTGGAGATTTCTCAGGTCTCTTGGAATCGGAAAAACGACATATAATTCTATACCCAGTAATATAAACGTAGAAAATTTAAATCAACACTTTTCTTCTTCACCTTCTTCTCTTGATAGTAATATAAAATCTAGCACAATAAAATTTCTTACCACTCAATTTAACCCAAGCTGTCCACCTTTTAACTTTACACCGGTGACCGATGGAGACGTTAAGAGGAATATCTTGTCCATCTCGTCGAACGCGTTAGGCTGTGACGGTATCGGCCGTGCTATGATTATTCCCATCCTTGATATAATATGTCCTGTGATTACACATATCATCAATTTCTCCATCACATCCTGTACTTATCCACAAATTTGGAAAGACGCTTATATTATTCCCCTTCCTAAAAAGAATAATCCCTCTACTTTTTCTGACTTCCGTCCTATCTCCATCCTGCCCTTCCTCTCCAAAATCCTTGAAAAGTTGGTGCATTATCAACTAAGCCAATTCCTTACTAAGTACTCCTTACTCGATCCTTTCCAATCTGGTTTTCGACCTGGTCATAGTACGGTTACTGCCCTTGTTAAGGTTACTGATGACGTTCGTTTGGGTATGGACAATAAGCAACTCACAGTCCTTACTCTTCTTGATTTCAGTAACGCCTTTAATACTGTTGATCATGAAATCCTGTTAAGTTTGCTAAGTTCTCTTAACGTTTCTCCTTCGGTTTCCGCTTGGTTTCAAGAGTACCTGAGCGATCGTCGACAGTGTATACGTGTTGATGAACACCTCTCGTCTTGGTGCAGTGTTACTGCCGGAGTTCCCCAAGGATGTGTGCTTTCACCACTTCTCTTTTCTATCTTTATTAAAACTATCACTATCAACGTATCTTCTCTTTACCATGTCTATGCTGATGATTTACAAATTTATACCCAAGCCTCACTTGAGAATCTTCATCATGCTATAAATACCACTAATGCTGATTTAGCTACGATTGTGCAATGGAGCAGGTCGCATGGCTTAGTAGTTAATCCAGCAAAAACTCAAGTTATTATTATTGGGAGTTCAAGTATGATCTCGAGAATTAATTGGTCAAATCTGCCGCCAGTTTCTGTAGATGGTGTCACGGTACCTTTTAGCTCGTGCGTAAAGAATCTCGGTATTTACGTGGATCAGACCCTGTCATGGACAAACCAGATACAGGTGGTCAGTAGGAAAGTGTTTGCTGCCGGAGCGTCGTTACGGCGGTTAAGCAATTTCTTACCGATTCCAACTAAGATAGTCCTGGCGCAATCTTTGCTCCTTTCAATCCTAGATTATGCGGACGCATGCTATCTAGATATAACTGAGGAGCAACTTAACAAATTGGAACGGCTTCAAAACTACGCTATTAGATTTATTTTCGGTTTGCGTAAGTTTGATCACATCTCGGAGTATCGTTCTCAACTTAATTGGCTACCAATTCGACAACGCAGGGACATACATATACTTTCTCTTCTATATCGTATTCTCTTCGATCCTACAACTCCATCTTTTCTTAAAAAACGTTTTATCTTTCTGGGCGCCTCTCACGAACTAGACTTACGCTCAATTGATAACTTACTCCTTTTTATGCCTCTTCACAACACCAAAATGTATTCTTCTTCGTTCTCTATATATTCGATTAAGTTGTGGAATAATTTACCTCTTCACATTAGGAAAGCTCAGACTCAATTACAGTTTAAAAGCTTGCTCAAGGTGCATTTCCTTCAGTCTCTGAAGTAGTCTTACTTTTATGGAGTATTGTGTATATATGTATGTTGTGTGTACACACACACATGCGAATATATATATACATATTTTTCATTGTTGTGGGTTATTATTATTATTTGTTAAAACATATTGTTATGATTTTTCGGAAAACATTATTATTATTATTATTCTTTTAGTTCACTTATTATGACTTGTTTCTTATCTCTTGTACTTTATCTCTTTTCTTATTTGTATGTTTTCTTTTTAGAGCACTACCCTAATCTATGTTATGTTTATTTAATATTTTAATTTCTCTGGTTGCCTGGAAGAGATCGCTTCTCAGCGATAAGGCCGCCTTTTGTATGCTACTCACTTTGACTTTTTGTATATCTTATTATTTTTACGTGTGGTGTTCAATAAAGTGTTTTTGATTGATTTTTTTGATTGAAAGCCCGTGTATATATTACTGTTTTAACTTTTTTTTCTGAGAAGCTGTAAGTTTTCCTAATATTTGTAAAATATAATATAGTACTACAGATGGCGATGAGAAGGTGGGTGTCCATGAGTCTCGTTTGTGTTGATGTTCACCTCCATGCTAAATGTGTTTTACAGAACTGGCTGAATGAATTTGAAATATAGAATACCTATTTCAAATATTATGTTGTTTTAGTTTTGTTTCAAAATAAGACAGTCGGTTCTACGTCTTTATTATCTATACTAATCTATACTTCTATACTAATATTATAAAGAGGAAAGATTTATATTTTTGAATTTTTGTATGTTATGAATAAACTCAAAAACTACTGGACCGATTTTGAAAATTCTTTCACCAATAGAAAGCTACATTATCAGCGAGTAACATAGGCTATGTTTTGTGTCCGCACAATTCACTCCGCACAAGTCGTTTCGCCTCCTCCTTCATCATGCGAACCACTAAGGATTGGAACTCCCTCCCTGCGTCTGTATTCCCCGATCAATATAACTTGGGCCTCTTCAAAACAAGAGTAAATAGGCATCTTCTAGGCAGTTGTGATTTACCACCTTGACCGCAACACCACTTACCACCAGGTGGGTTAGTGGTCAAACAACTGCCTATTAAGTTTAAAAAAAAAAAAGTGTATAGTACATCTTCATTGCACCCGTGTGAAGCCAGGGCGCGTTGCTAGTATGAATATATTTTCCTATCGCTTTATTGTGTGTTTGGCTTTTGTTATTTTCCCCCTTACAGTTAGGTAGTAGAGGGGTAAAATAATCAAATCTCCAAACGCTACATAAGTCTCATCAAATATTAATAATATATAGTAGTTTTGTAATATGAAATAATTGTAATGCACAGTTGTGTCAGTATTTCTCCAGACATGTAATTTTATATATTTTTACAGAACTATCAACCGCCACCACCTCCGCCTGCACCTGTTCATCAGGTATGCTTTTTTTTTAATTTTATAATTTATTATTTCAATTTGTCTAATTAATGGTGTATGTTAGTAGAATAAAAAAGTAAATATGATTTTGACCAAAGAAAATAGATGTACATGAAGAACAGGCCCATACAAACTTTTGGCACAGAGAAAGTAGTTCTACTTTTGACCTGTAGAGCGCGCGGTAATGTATCGGTGTGACACACACATCTGAGCAGTCCGCTGACTCCTCCCCTCGCGTTGTCTCGCTCGCTCTCACAAAGCGAACGGCAATAACGCTCTACAAGCGGCTGGGTGCGAGAGAGTGCGCGCTATGACTCCAGTCAGAGTGTCGTCCACACGGACACTAGCAGCGCCGCGGTGGCTGGGGGGAGAACTACTCTTACCCCAGAGAAACCGAGACAAGGCATTTAGTGAAACCAGTTTTAATTAGAGATAACGCGTTATAACAAAAACGGGTTTTAACTGTAACATGTACAAATTACTCACAATAATTATTTCTTTCAAATATCAGCTCCACCTATGCACTAGTAATATCGATTAAACAACCCATTGATACTTATTTTCAGCAACAATATCAACAACCTCCCCCACCGCCCCCTCAACAACAATACCAACAACAAGTGCCCGTACAACAGGTCAACATGCAGCCTCCACATGGTCACGGTCATGGTAAGAATATTTATAATTTTCTTTAAGCATGTCTTCCCCACGTCTGGTAACTTGCATTGAACGGGTGGGAGGAATATCGAAATTCCGACCGGATAACGAACCAACCAACGAACGAACGTGGATATGAATCGATACGACTTGGAACCTTCAAGAAACGGCTTTCTCTGACCATAAAGGCTGGCAACGCATCCTCAAAAACTTTTTTGCCTCTAATATCTTAAAAAATGCCCAAACTTCAGATTTAGTCAGTTGCGCATGTGTTGCATGAGGTTCACTTGATGGTAGGTGATATTTCAGCCACAGAAAAACGTCAATGATGGGCTGTCGACCTACTTTTTACTTCGAGCATTCCGAAATCCATAGACTGACACCGAAACGTTTATTAATTTGTTTTTTTTTTCGTTGATTTCAGATCCTCAAGTCTTGAATGCAGCAAATATCGCTCAAGAGAGAGAGTAAGTTTACTGTTTGAAACGAAAGTGGTATGCAAGTACCACTTTCGTTTCTTCTACTTTCATCAATGCTTTCATCAATGCTTTCATACACACTCGACGGTTACGAGTAATTTTGATCTGGCCCTTTTGCAGAACGTCCCCGATCTGATCGAGGTACGTTCGCCTAGGTCGACCACTCCCGACTCTCCCACATTATCATTCCATGAATGAAATGATACCTTAAATAGATTATAGAGAGTAGCGCCAGTGAATGAAAAATTGAAAGGTAATACTTTGGCTTGGTATGGGCATGTTATGAGGAGAGATGAAAGGCATGTATCTAAAAAAGTTTTGAATACGAAAGTGCATGGTATAGGGGAAGAGCCAAATAAACATGGATTGACTGTGTGAATGATATGTGTTTGAGAGGTGTGACTGATGATATGGCGAGTGAAAGGAGAGAATGGAAAAAGAGAACATACTGCGCCGAACCCAAATAAAAAGGGAACATGGCGGGAAGAAGATGATTATATTAAGACTTTTTTTTCATTTTCAATAAATAAACTATTTTCAATTTCATTTTTTGTTAGTAAAGTAGATGTAAGTTCATCAAGAACATTGCATTTTTTTTAATATAACTTACTTGCGAAGTTACATTTTTTTAAGATTTGGTTTTTTGGCAAATAGCATTTTTATTATTGTCTTTTATTAACGCGAGTATCACACATTAAATAAAATTCAAAAATCAGACAATTGTCATCTTTCTGTCTCCCCGCGACCACGGTTGCTGAAAAGCATCCGAAACGTCGGGAAAAATAATTTAAACAATATAAATAATAAATCGCGTTTTAATCCGGTATACAGTATTTTATTTAAAAGCATTTTTATTACCTTTTTTTTTGTAAATAACGATATATTTTACATTAGATAATAGCTTTTTTTTGCAAATAACATTTTTTTCGGCAAATATCGAATGTATTTTTGGCAAATACCCTTTTTTTTTGGCGAATAACCGAATTTTTTATTCAATAATGCATTTTCTACAGCCATATTCAAGAGCACATGGACGTGCCGATTGACACATCGAAGATGTCGGATCAGGAGCTGCAGTTCCACTATTTCAAAATGCACGACGCTGATAATAATAACAAATTGGATGGATGCGAGCTCATCAAGTCGCTAATACATTGGCACGGTGAGTAACTATGCATATTTTCTTGTATTACATCCAAATAAGACCATTTGTATTAAGCCCATAAGCCCGGCTTACCCTATTTGCCTATAAAATGATAAATAATAAAGTCCTTGATGTAAATACAAAGTCAAATATAATAATAACTTATATGATTCTGCAATAATTATATAATTAGGCAAGCCGGGCTTTTGGGCTTGTGTGGTGGTCTCACCAGTTTCTCGGTCACCACCGAAGTAACTGGAAATAATCTGGCCTAATAGACCATATTGAAATTCAAAGTGCGGGATTTATGTATGAAAGAGACTGGAGATATGAAGAAAGTGATGATTTCGGTATTTGAAAGAGGTTACATGCGTGTGTGCTTAAAAATAATTTAAAAAAAAATGAAGAACTGACGTGTATGAAACTTTTTCTTGGAAAGCACATCAAAAGTCCCACACTAGCTTTAACTTTTACAAGCGCTTTTGAATTGTCGGTTGCTTTGTCAGTTGTCAAAACTCAAATGTCAACTGTCAAAAATTAATTGTCAATTGTCAAAATTCAAATTTCAATTGTCAGTTACCTCCGGTTCGGAATGTTGCTTCTATTTTAGTGTTTATTTATTTATCTATCCATAATAATTTGATAAATCAGAATCAAAATTTCTGTACACAGTAAAAAATTACTAGAAATGGAGAGGGAACTAAGGAAGGGGAACAGCATACATAAAATCATTTGTTTTTGTCTGTTTGCTTGTGGGCTCACGCTAATCTCCGAAGATACTGAACCGGTTTTAATGTAGCTTTGGTTAGTTTAAGTTGTTCTTGAAAATTTTAAACAATCTCAAGTCAGACTGAAACTTACTTACAGCAATATTGTAGGAGTACTTGCTATTTATTTCGTACAAAAAATACTTATGGTTCACATAAAAATGTCTAAAATGATTGAGTTTGACAGGCTCGTTGGCATGTTGGATAGAACACTGCGTTCTGATGGGTCGCGGGTTCAATCCTGCCGAGTAGAAATGTTTATAATTTTCTGTAAACTTGTCTTCCTTATGTCTGGTCATTTCCAGCGTGAAATGAGTGGGAGGAATAACATATATAACAAACATTATTGCTTTAAGTAAGACTACACTTAGAGATGGAGGTTTGAGACTTTGTTAACTTGAATTTATCATTGGTCTCAAAGTGGATTGCATGAAAAGCATATAACCAAATCAGCTTGATGATGTTTTAGTATATTTTTGTACAAAAATATTGCAAAATATCATGTACAAAACAGATTAAAAAAAAATGTCTTTTATTTATCTGCTGACCTTAGGGGCCGTTCAACTATTACTTAAGCACAATGGGGGGACGGGGCGGTCTTTGTTTTGCTTATTTTGGATGATATGGGGGGGTAGGGGAGTCTAGATGATGATTACGTCATCGGTAGTTATTTACTTTTTTACACGAATGGCAACCCTCACATTGTCTATGCTTGAAAACGAAACGCATTTTCGGGGATTCCCGCAAATTATGCATACGTCTCATTTCGATCCTAAATCTATTTCCTTATTTTTAAAATTATAATTATAATATAAAAAAAAATACATTTATAATTGAAAAATGTTTACGTAAGCATGGGGGGGGGCGGGGTGTAAGAGCTTTGCTTACTTTTGTTGACAAGGGGGATGGGTGGGTAAATAATTGTAATAAATCTGCTTACGTAATATTAGAACGGCCCCTTACTACTACAAACGCAGACATCAAGCTTATTTGGTTGTATTATGTACTGTCTTAAGCTTATTTCGCTTAATTGTGTCATTTGGGGCCTATTTTCAAGCAGAGCAGGGGCACAAACAGCAACCTCAACAGGGCCAGGCACCGGCGGGCGAGAAATTATTCAAAGATGAGGAATTAATCAATTTAATCGACCCCATTTTGAACATGGATGACCATAATAGAGACGGGTATATAGACTATCCGGAGTTCGTGCGCGCGCAACAGAAGAACCAGAGACAAGAGGGGCAGTAGAGAGACATATAACGCATCTGTCAATGTCAAGTGTGACAGTTGACAAGTCAGTTAGGTTTTTTATTGTAATGATAGTACTCGAATGTTTTTGAAAGTGGCAACATTTATAAGTGGTTTATTGTTGTGGCATTTATGGTTTTACAAGTTCCAAACTAATTCAATAGTTATCTATCTCTGTATAGTTATTAAATCGATCTATCCGTAGAACAAAAGTTATTCAGAACATGTATTCAACTCTTAAAAACTTATAAATTATAATAAAATTGGCAAAAAATAATATTATATACCTAACTAGCATCGATTCCCGGCTTCACATGGATGCAATGTAAATGTACTATGAAACTTAAAATCGGTCCAGTAGTTTTTGAGTTTATTCATACCATACAAAAATCTTTCCTCTTTATAATATTAGTATAAACAATTCAAATAAAAAAAAGAAAAATAAATAGATTTTAACGAAATATAATATATACCGTCAAGACCGACTTTGACCACTTTGACTGCTAGTCCCAAAATACTATTTTACAGCCGTGCGGCTAAAACACGTAAGCGTGTTTTTAGCACCCAAGGAAGGTACTTTACGACTATGCGGCAAAACACGCATACGTGTTACGATTGGAACTCACCAAATATGCTGCCTTACGCATCTGGTGTGTTTTCAATATCGGCTGTAAAAACACATACGTTGTGTTTCAGCAGTCAAAGTGTTAACCGTGAATGCATATTGCGCGTTTCGGTAAACATAAAGCGACTTCGTATAATAATCATATCAGCCTAAAAATTATTAGCGACATTTTTGGCAAAATATACATATTTTTCTTTATTTTTGTCTTTTCTCTCTTTCTTATTTTTTTTCATGTGCAGTTGAATGGCGGTTATTCTTTTTTGAGCTGTCAGCCATAGATATAAGACTGTTCTACGGATAGGTAGTGTAGTTATGTTTATATAACAAATTGTATTATTGTGTCGTGTATTACGGTGTTGCCAGGTGAAAATTGAAATTTAGTTAAATGAGTCGTATAGAATCAAAGGCGGCTATCTGACTTATGGCTGATTGTTAGCAATTTAAAAAAGAAAACGTTTTTCTCCTTTATTTTTGTATTAGGTATCATTCGTAGCATGTTTAAGGTATCTATTAATATTAACAATTAAAGATAAAACCAAATATATAAAAAACATAACAATCTAAACGACAAGAACTTATTTTCTTTTGGTAAATTGCTGGACCAAAATGTCAAATAGCCGCCTTTGATTCTATACGACTCAAATATTAATGTGTAATACAGAACTATTTCTAAATTAGCTCAAACATAAGCTCTTCCTGTTTGTAAATATTTTGTGATTGGGTATTTTTAAAAATTCAAAAGGGTGCTTTTCTCGAATTTAATCGGAACTCAGAATCGAGCGATTGTATTAATTTTTCGAATAAAAATTATAAATGTATTTTAAATAGAACTTGGATAGTATTTTAGAAAACATTCCATTTACTAGGATTCTTATTAGAGATTGGATTGCTTAAAATGTGAATTTAAAATCTATTTTAAATTATGAAAAACAAATTAAGCCCTATATAATTGTGTATATTGTAAACACTCTGTGGTTTATATCGTAAATTATGTAGATAATTGTAACATTTCGTTTAATTTTTTTTCGTATTTTTTTTTATAAAGTTATTATATTTTATACATAAATAATTAGTCTAGTATTATTCCACTATTTCGAAAATACATAGAAGTATGGTAAGAGATGCACCTAGGGCCGATTTTTCAATTAACAGATTGCGTAAAAATATTTGACAGACAATTTGATCGAATAATTATTAAGTCGGTCCTTAGTCTGTTTGTCACAATGAAAATTTCTTAAAAAAAAAATTAAATTCAGTATTGTTTAAAGATCTGTCTGTGAATTGGTTAACTTTTTCTTAATTACGCTAATTTGATATCTACATATATCTTTCTAAATTTAAATAACAAAAATTGCTTGACGTTTATGAATGCGGCCGATAAAATGGCAAAAAGTATTAAGTATTCATTGATATACTAATTCTGTTAAATGAAATGAAATTTATTTATTTCAGAGGAATCTTTGCCAAACGTACAAAAAAAAATGTTACTATTGCAAGACTATGAATTATCGATAATATGTAAGAAATGATATTCTCCAGTAAATTACAAGCTTAAATACGTATTTATGACGTATTTGATACTTCAACTTTTAATTTTTTTTTCTTTCTACAAACAATAACAGATGTCAAAGTGACAATTGATATTTTTTTAAAAATTACGAATGTCAATGTAGGTATCATTATGTAATGAATAGGTCAGTTTTGGTCAATAATATCCACAAAATAATTGATTAGAGCGTCAAGAACGGGTATTTTGACTGAGATTTCATACACGTTGTTGATTTTATTTTGCATTTTTCATACCCAGAAGCAATCTAGTGGAATATTTTAATATCTTTTTGTACATAATATAAATAAAAAAAATGTATTTTAGTCTATGGATACTTTTGATCATACACAGATAAGAAATAATTGGAAAATGAAACTCATCTGTCAATAGCTGCCAAATAAAAAAAGTATATAATAATTGTTTTTTTTTGTTTGTTTTGGGTAACATTGTGTTGTATATTTTGTCAGTTTTTGTGTATGTTGTCGGTTGTGTCAATTATGTGTAAATTAAAATTTTATATATTTTTCGTGTTTTATTGTTTCGTCCCCGAGTTTTGCTTAATATTGGGTTCATATTGTGTGTCGATGCCAGAATCACAAATTTTAGCATATATTTAGCTAGTATTACCATAATTGGAGCGGAGTGAGCGAAGCTTCTACGGTTGTGAGTTTTTGAGCAGATCTCAGTAACCGCTTAACAGATTTGAAAAGTATTTGTGACTAAATAAACTTTAGAAAATTACTGTGGTTTTGTCGAAGCCAGATTTTTCATTGTTAGCCTAATTTTTTTTAAATATTAACTTCGCTTTAATATGCCGCTGCGAAGCGTTATGGTACTGTAGCCATTTAGTATAGTGAATTACAGTCAATGCCATCTATGTAGGAATTTATGAGTCTTTTAAAAGACGCATTATTGAAAAATGCAGGATCCTATATACAAAAATCGGAGTATAAGAATAAGAATTATTTATTTGTCAAAAACATGGTACAATAGTTGGTAATATCTTCTAGCGATCACATGTTTTGCCAGTAATTAGGCATACAAATTTTATTGATTTACACACAATATAATAATCAATTACATCACACCGGTCGCTGTATTGTAGTATGTCTGAAAAACTCTGAAGTCATAGAAGCCAAACAGAATTAGCCATTTTTTCAGTTGGCGTCTAAAAACATTGAGTGGCTTATCCCTTTAAGTCTTAAAATTATTTTTAAGACTTTAAGGGATAAGCTTATTAAATTTAAAATTAAGTATGTCAGAAGATTACTATTATGACATTTATTTGACAAAAGTTTTGCTTTGCTTCGTCAACAATGTTGCTATGGCAACTTACATAATATAAATAAATAAATAAATGGTAATTCATAAATATTTATAGTTAATTGGGAAACCGGAAAGTAATATTTAGTTAAGGAAGAAGTGAATTAACTATAAAATTGTCTTTTAACCAAAAGTAATTTTCCAATTACAACTAACTAATTACATTTTTTATGGCAACTTTTATTTTAGTTTCATGGCAACATTTTTTCAAAAAAATAGACTTAATAACTATCGGAAATTAAGTGTTATATATTACTTCATTGTAAGTTGTGTAAGTCAGTGTGTTTACTCCCTATACGAGACTGGGGTGAGTACGTGTTTTCATTATCAATTATTTTCATTAACTCTTTTTAAATTTCTTCAAGTTTCGATATACAGTGTTACCAGTGAAGAAATAACCAAATTTTAGGGAACTAATATACATAATATGTATTATATTATCGAAAATACTACTCAAAAAAGGATTTTCTTTAATTTACCGCGCTTTTTGATTCTCAGCTTTCTTTAGCCAGACTCTAATTTCTTCAATTTATATGAGAATGAAACAGTACACTTTTAAAGTACGTATTTTTTTATAAACTGCGGTTTTACGATATTTTAACATTACTGAAATGTCAATGTCAATATATTTGCAAAATGTCATCTGTCACAGTTTAAAGTGACTTTCTGATAGAGAACTATCCCCTTTATTTAGTGTTTTAGTCGATAAATGATGTGTTGAAGCCTTTTAAATTATCCATTTTGTAATTTGTGTGTGTAATGACGAAATTCGTCATACTTTGCATTCTGTCACAAGTTACGTTTAGTATTATTGTCAAATGTCACTGTGACATTTAATTTAGTTGTCATTATGTTTTTAGGTCAAGTGGATAAGAACCACACGGTATATTCGGACAAACAACTGGAAAATCTACTAGAAAAGGCGCTAAATCACACAGATTTGAACGACGATGGTTATATAGACTACTTGGAGTATAGAATCAGTAATTACAAGGCTCAAGTTGCCACTTCTAAAAAAGAGACGAGAGGACAAGCCAGTACAAGATAAATAATTATCATATTTTGAAAAGCTATCTATTATATTCGAAGTTAGAAACATTGTCAAATATACATACCTAATAAATTATTTGTAAAAAAAATTCTGAACATAATGTCAAAAGAACATACTTTTTCATTATGCTTTTGCCTACGAATTAAAAAATATATAAATATTTCGTGTGACGTAATTTATGGATGGTTTAAATCTATACATATAATAAAAGAGTAGGATCGAAATTACGCTTCACTAAATATTTTTACCAGAAATTAAGAGGGGTGATAAAAGAAGGGTAGCAGAATGCATAAATGCAATTTTTAAGATTCTTGTTTATAATATTTATTGCTAGACATGTGATCCATATTTGGTCGATATTTTTATTATAGATACGTCCATTTATATAATTCATTACAAAAGACAGTGTAATTTTAATTATTATTATTTTTTTCTTCTACTAACTAGAACATTTTGACACAATTTAAAAAAAATAAAAAAATTATTGAAAACGTTTTTCACTTGGTTCGTCTCAACATAGTACCTAGACACTTTTAGAAATACCCGCACTAGGAATAATGTAATCTTTATACCGAACATCAAGGGCTCTAAAATGTAAAATAAGTATTGTTCACGCCTTTGTATTAGTGGTGCCCCCTATTGTTAGATGCACGAATCAACGATCATTCAATTCACAATATGTAATCTCTATCGTTTTCCGCACCGCATCGAATCAATAAACACATATATTTTTGTATTTCAACGAGCCGTGGACGAACAGTTTTAAAGGTAAGTGGTATCACAGAAGTTTGCATTCGTATACACACGGCCATTTCTTTTCTTTATCTTTTTATATCCTTTTATTTATCACTCCGCATCCCGGTGGCGTGTTGTCTGCCCCCAAGCATTTTTATTGAAGAACTGGTATCCGCATGTGCAATAATTCAGTTGCGTAACATAGGTCTATAGCCCTATGCGGATCCCAAATTTGTCGCCCCTTATTTTTGCAATTAATTTAATATCCTTAATAACAATTATTGAGGAGCCTTGCATCACTTATGCATAGAAAATAAATAAGCAAGTAAATCGGATAAAAATATTTAGAAAAACGCTAAGTGAGTTAGGTCCTGTGACGTGCGCCAACACAGTTTGAATGAGTTAGTTGACTTACCCGGCGCAGTAAAGTGTTGACGCAATTACGCGACGCAGCGCAAAGTAACACATGTCTAAGATACGGCAGAGAGAAGTCGGCGGCAGTGGCCGCGTGTAGACATAGGTAACTCAGCGAAATTCCTTTCGTTAACTCAGTAATTCAGGCGCAGTGTACTGCATCGGCTCTTTGAGTTAACTCAAAATTGCGCTATGACGCAACAAAATGGGACGCGCAAAGCGAGCAGTGAAACCTCCGCAACGCACGCAACGCCACGCTCATAGTTCACTCAGTGAGTGAGTACTGCGCTACAGTACTGGTATTACGGATCGTTTTCCTATGCAAGTATTTTCATACTTGCAAGTTTTTCCCGCTCGCACCAGGGCGCCCTACTTCCAAGCGAAGACCTGGTTTTAAAACCTGGTGGCGTAAATACGTCTCATCTTTATTATACATAGGGATACGCAAAATTTCAAAAGTATCGATACTTTACTCGATACCAGTATCGTATCAAAAGTATCGATACCAACAAAGTATCGAAACAAAAGTATCGATACCTCAAGGTATCGAGTACTTTTTAATACATTTATAAAAACTTTATGAAGTGTTAATAATATAACATAAATATTTAACATACCTATATATATATTTTTAAATAAATCCATATTATCGATAAATAACACCCAAAAACAGAACAAATGACCGTCCTCATCAGACAATATTTGTTCTGGGTGGGAATTGAACCCACGACCTCCGGCTTAGCAGTCAACGTCACTAAATACTAATTCCCGAATCATATCTTAGGTTTAGTAGTAATGTGACAAATATTTTGTTTAAAATATCGATTAAAAAATTTTCCTTTTCTATATCAGAAATGGGTAGAAAAATATCAATACTTTAAAAAAGTATCTACATACTTGAGAAAGTATCGATACAAAAACCTCAAAAGTATCGGAACAAAAGTATCGATTCCAAAAGTACTTGGTATCGTAACAAAAGTATCGATACCCTGAGGTATCGATACTTTTTGCGTATCCCTAATTATACATACGGCAAAGAGAAGTCAGCGACAGTGGACGTATGTGCACGGGAGGCGAGCGAGCGCTGCCGGCCTAGCATGACAACCGCGACAAAATTGTCGACCGTTTTCTCGTGTTTTAACGATTATCTCTTTATTTCTTCCGGGTCTAACATGACAATTACACTTAAAACTCGACTTTTAATATCAAAAAACGATATATTTTTCGATCGAGATATCTTGTCTAAATTGTTGATGTTGAGATTTAATATATGGAGATATCTTACATCTTAGTTTGTCTTCTCTCGTCCGCGAGATATCTCGTGGCGGTCATGCTAGACCGGATGGTCACGTCAGCACATCGCTCACTCGGTCGCTGCCATTCAAGCGTTGTGTGCGTTGAAGCCATATAAAATGTATCTAATAATATGTGTGGCCACCAGTGGCCTAATATGTGGCAGAGCTAATAAGTTTACCATATATTATTTAGTAAGCTACAGTAGTAATGTTTATTATTTATAAATTAATAAGAATAATGATTAATGTTTATTATAATTTTGGTGACGGGTTATTATAGATTTGATTTTTAAATAAAAACATTATGGGAATATTCGTCTTTTAATAAATGTCGAGTATAAAGTTCGTACAGGTAGTTCAACTAGTTCATATAGATAGTACATAATAGTCCTCGCGTGGATGCCGGCTAAATACGGCGCTCATACATGCAGATCATCGCGTGGATGCCGGCTAAATACGGCGCTCATACCCATAGATCATCGCGTGGATGCCGCCTAAATACGGCGCTCATACATGCAGATCATCGCGTGGATGCCGGCTAAATATGGCTCTCGTGCACTAAGATCATTTATATTGTTTATAACATAGCCTTATTAATATTATTCTTTATTTTTCTTATAAGTGAACTGCGCCTCCTATGCCTAATGGACGTCGCTGAAAATCAGTGCAGTGTCACAGTAATGTCTCTTTCACAGATAATACTGAGTTGGACTCATTTATTCTTACCTTTTAGTTTGTTTGATTTTATTGTCTGATTTAAAAGTATTGTGAGTACGGATTCAATATTCTTTTCTTTCTTTATTTCAATAAAAAACAATTATGGAATTCATTCATTGACAATACAAATTATATCTAAGTATATATTGACATAATATAAATTATTATGTCAATATATTTTCTTATTTCGTTAAAATGGTTAATACAAATATGGCTAACAGTCAAAAAGGGATAACCGCCATTCTACCACAGGAAAGTTTAATAATATTTTTAATGTGCGAAATAAACGAAAATAATAATATAATTTATATATGAGCGACGAAAACTTCGTTATACTTTCATGAAACTTAGACTAAATGACGCAGAAAAAGCATAATAATAAGACAGAAAAACAAAAAAGAAAATAAATCATTTTGCCAAAAATGTCGCTTATTCCTTTTTGGCTGTTTCGGCTCATCGATATGATTGTGTTAAATTGACATACGTGTTTTAGTTCGTTTGTTGTTCGTCTAACACTATTAAAATTGATAAAATATTCGCAGATATGGATGGAAAGAAAGTGGAAACGTCAAAAGTGTACAGCGACGAGGAATTGGTTAAAATTATCGAGTACGCGATGGGAACAGCCGACGTGAATAACGATGGATTCATAGATTATGCCGAGTTTAAAAAAAATAATATTTAAAAAATATATATAAAATTATTTATCTGTGGTACTTTTTATTTTCTTCAAAAATGTTTCGTCATGATCGTAGAACAACGACGGTTCCGATTTTTTACGATTTTAGTTTTATTGTATAAAAATCTTTAAAATAATATCAATTCTCAACAGAACAAACAAAAAATTGGAGTTTGATAAAAACAATCAAGTTATTGCCTAGAATACCAGCGGTTCTATTTTTTCAACGCAGTACAAAAACGCGTATTATACCTTCATTGTACTACGTCATCCCCTCGGCCTCCCCCATATAAAATTATTATTAAAAAGACACCAAACATAATATTGCCGAGTTCGAACACGAAAAGATTAGCCGCGTTTTAATTATGTATAAAAAAAGACTTATCAATCTTTAAAACGCTCTCCTGTAAAGTAGCCGTTTTGCAGATCCGCCGTTGTTCTACGATCATGACGGTTTGTCTCCAGTTACTTAGCTATAACAGCTACAGTTAACATAAATTCCTTCCATATTTACATCTAGATACAGTCATAAAAAATCGAATTCGTTATAATTATTATTTATCCTGACGTTTGAATCCTGCTAGCGTGGTCACGTACTGTCAGCAGCTAAAATAACTTTTAAGCAAGGACTGAATACCGGTTAATTTACTATGGGAGTTATACCGGTATAATAAAGGTTTCTGTTAATATTCGTTCGTTTTTATTCATATTTACTGAAAAAAATTACTGTGGTAAGTTTAGTGTGTATTACTCTTTAAAACTAATATCGTGGTATCTCAGTCAGACAAGTATTTTGGAAAATAAAAATTATCCGGTTTCAGTCCCTGCTTTTAAGGTATTTTATTTTTTAACTACAAATTTACACACCTGTCATTACAGAACAAACAATCTAATTCGACTCTGCAATAAAAAAAATTAATAATTAAAAATTACATAAATAAATGTAAATTAACTTAAAAAAAACTTTGATAAGGCTTACATGTGACCCCCCCCCCATGGCTCGAATGATTCATTAAAATGAGTGACTCCCACGGCTCGAATGATTCAGTAATATACGGCTCACGTGTGACCCCCCACGGCTCGAATGATTCAGTAAGATGAGTCGCACCAGTGTACCCCGCGGCTGAACGGATTCATTTGGCGTCCAAAGTTAAACAATTTAATTACACAAGACCTGTTTTTCTAGATGAGGAAGGAAGTGCAAAGGACTCTCCAATTAAGTACAAAGATGAAGACTTGTCGCAAATCGTGGAGGGTGCGCTTGAGCAGGTGGATAAGAATAATGATGGATACATCGATTATTCAGAATACCGGTCTGTCACTAGTGCGGCGACACCAAATTTATAGTTTTTATTGTAAAGTCGACGCCACCACTCAAGTCCCACGGCGAATTCTGGAACTAAATGTGACAGCTAGACATGGGTGATAACAGGTCAAACATGATATCTGTTATACCTGTTACTGTTACTCAATAATAACAGATGTAAATAACTGTTATTAAATAACAGTTTTTATTCAGATAATATAGGAAATACAGACAATACGATCTAATTTAGGAGTGACTATTCAAAGTGATTTCCTTCCTGTGAAATGTCCAATTGTAGTTTTTTGGATAATAATGACTGATGTATCTCGTTTTAGCACGCAACAATCGTAGACGTTTAAATGAGACAAGTAATAATCACACTTGTTCTGTAATGGCTTGGCTGTTACTAGTATTTGTTGAACAGTCGTTATTTAGTATTTAAGATATTTTCAATAACAGATATATTACAACCGCAGGAACAACTTATTATGTGATATAAAGATATCATTCAAAGGAATACCTGTGATTTATATCTGTTACGATAAATACGCCTAGTGACAGCTTTTTTTTATGTCAGATATCGACAGACGAGCATGAGGTTCACTTGATGGTAGGTGATACCCCAGCCAGAGAACATCAGTCAATGATGCGCTGTCGACCTAATTTTTACTTCGAGCATTCGGAAATCCACAGACTGAAACCGAAACGCGCAATATGCACTTCACGGCTTTTCCATCTATGAACGGTGGTTCGTTACCCGGTCGGAATTTAGATATTGCACCCTCCCGATCAATGCCCGAAGTTACCAGACGTGGGGAAAACTTGCTTACAGAAAATTATAAGCATGTGCTCCCGGTGGGATTCGAACCCACGACCCATTGATGCGCACGGCAGGTGTTCTACCGAACGCGCCAACGAGCTCCTCACCTTGTTTGTCAAAAATTCGCGATACGAGGTTATTACGCGCAAAAAATTATTGGGAAGTCGAGAAATATCAAGTTGATGGGATGTAAGGAAAAGTTATACTTCTTACTAACAATATTTTGATACGCGACAGAGGCGGCTATCGGACTTGAGTGATGGCGTCGCTTCTAGTGGTTTCTCAAAGTATGCGCTATAAAATGGATACGGTTACACATCCCTGATAAGTTTCGTATTATTTTTAAATAAATTATTAATTTATATGTTATAAATATTGTTTTTTTTATATTCCTGAAAGCGTCTAACAACCTTTTCTTCTTTCTTATTGCCCTGTCGGCCGCCTCGAGGACCGGAGATTCTGGGTTCGAATCTCGGAGAAACACAAAAAATTTCAACACACAGAAGGTATTGTGATTGTTCAGTCTTACTAGACTCTGGACATCTAAGAAGTACCAGGACATCAGAAATGTGGAACTAGTGTTCTATCAATGTATACTGGTTAATAATTACTGAAGAATACACTAGCACTAGTAAGCTATAATCAGTGAAACGGACCGGCCTTTTTGGATATCAAACCACTCCGTATATGCCCCGTTTATCCTGACACAAGCACTAGAGCCCCGTACAAAGACTTGAGTGCTCGAATCAAGACAGTGTCTACCCAGTGGCGGGACTACCATACAAGCCCAAACGTCGCCCCCGTCAAAGTGCCGCCCGGGGCGGATCGCACTGTCCCCCCCCCCCCCCCCCCCATGGTACGCCACTGCCCCATAACCGGACAAAGCGACAATTCACTCCGGATAACTCTATCATTTTAAAGGCCGGCAACGCACCTGCAAGCCTTCTGGTGTTGCGGATGTCTATGGGCGGCGGTGATCACTTACCATCACGTGAGCCGTCTGCCCGTTTGCCCCCTATACTATAAAAAAAAAAAATAAAAAAAAATCATAAGCCTTTTCTAAATCCACAAATGCGCAGTAGACCTTATGGCTTTTTGCCAAAAATTTCTCTACTAGGTTTTGTTTTATTTTTATAATATTTGTTTAGTTAGTTTAATATAATATATCATAAACTATTTAATTTTTAAAAAAATATTAAAACTAGTCTATATATTTTATAACTAGTAATTTCTTCTGTCCTGTGTTCCTTCGGCATGGCTTTCGTATATGGGGAATTACTGCACATATTTTATTACATCTGTTTTTCTTTATTATGCATGTAAAATGCTAACCCCAAGTTGTGAACCAAATAAAACAGATTTAATATCGTCATACATCGTTAATTTTTATAGTCAATCATAAAACTAAAATGATCATATTAACTTAAAACAACAACATGTACCTACGTCAGTACTTAGAGGCTTGCATAAATCCTTTATTATTGAACTAATTACAGTCAAATTTTTTAACGATTACAAAAGCACTAAGTACATTTCTATGCAAATAAGCAAACTTCGCTAAAACACTGATGAGTAGCCGGAACTAAAGCTCTTATAAACAGAAAATAAAAAAAATAGCAATGTTTTCTTCCATATGATGTTTTGATGATTATCTTAATAGATATGTTATGTCTCGTAGGAATATTGAAGTGTTACATACTTTTTATAGAATAATTTAGTGGAATTAATTGCTTTCGGTAATTATGACCTCGTTGGTTTCAAAAAATGAGCCTATAAAGTTTAAAATAGGTGTGCACCTTCCTTCTTCCATATTTAATAAATAGAGAAGTGAAATGAATTTGTAGGAAATAACTAAATCAATACTGAGCCGTTGACAAAATGATCCGGCTCGTTCGACCCGTTCAATCAATTGATTGGTTCAATTTCAAATGAACGAATATAGCAAAGCAAGCAATAGTAAATACTGATTGTGATCCATGTTCACCGTTCATTCATGTCTCTTCTCTCGGATCTGACTGTAATCGAACTGTTATACGGTTTTATTAAGATGTTTAAAGCAGCCGTCCGAACTGGATGAGGATTGGGAGAAGACTAAGGTACCTAGATGGCTACGGAGTTGGCAAAGGAATGCAATATGCTGATAGAACAAGAAAGGTGTAGGGTTAGCACAATGGCTAACAAGGATGGGATATAACAGAACGAACGAATCATTTTCAACAAAGTGACTCATTCGATCGCGCAGATTTGAAGATCGGTTCTTTTGGATCGCTCAATTGCGAACGATACATACTTTCATGCGAGAAGAAAGAAAAAAAAGGCCCCAAGTTAGGTAACTATTTTTATTAATAAATAAGTAAAATTAATTAAGTTTACAACATTTGGAGCATTTGGGGAACCAATGTTAAGATACCAATAGTTATTGTTATATTTTTAAACTATAGGCACGAGGACCAAAACGAACAACTTGTGAGGATTTATTCATATTGTCAAGTGTCAATCTGTCATTTGTATGACATTTCAATTCCTTGCGTTAACTCAGTAACTCAGGCGCAGTGTACTGCGTCGGCTCTGCGTTAACTCAAAATTGCGCCATGACTCAACGAAACTGATTTTTCTATGCCCAATTTCTTTGGAAGTTAGTAGTATAGTTCCGGTGTTATATTATGTAATCCTAAACAAATCCCATCAAATTGTCTTTCACCATTCTAAGGGTTTCTGTATAGCGTCTTTCATGGAGACGCTGTTCTCTGAGTAGTATTGCGAGAACCAGTCTCGAAAGGCTCTGATACTCTTGTCTGTCTTCACGTAAGGCGGAGTGCTCACGTGCTTCTTGTTGTTCCATATCACCACGTCACGTTCGAACTGGAAATTCAACCATCAGTCAATGATGCGCTGTCGACCTATGATTTTTTTATGTTAGATATCGACAGACGAGCATGAGGTTCACTTGATGGTAGGCGATACTTCAGACAGAGAACATCAGTCAGTGATGCGCTGTTGACCTATGTTTTTTTTACATAAAAACATATCGACAGCCGATTATGAAGTTAACTTGATGGTAGGTGGAACCATACAAAACAAGAGGGCACCGTTAGTCAATATGCCACAATATAGAAAATTACAGTAAATATCAACTAGCAAAAGATGGCGTTAATATGGCAACTTTGTGACATTTCAAATCAGACAACTGTCACCTATCAGTCTGCCGCGACTACGGTTGCTGAAAAGCATCCGAAATATAGGCATAAATAATATAAATGATAATATAAAACCTATTTATTTTTTTCTCAATATCGAATCTTCTCTGAAAATACTGATCTTAGAAAAAATTTACTAAACATAGAAAATATCAGTCGTTTAGTGGGCTACAACATTTGTTTGATTTTTTTTTCTTATAAAGTAGTATATTAATATTGTCTTTTATTAACGCGAGTATCACACATTTAAATAAAATACTGTATACCGGATTAAAACGCGATTTATTATTTAAATTATTTCTCCCGCGACCACGGTTGCTGAAAGGCATCCGAAACGTCGGGATAATTTCTAAAAAAAAAAAAATTTAGAAAAATCATATTTTTTGTCGATTTGACCTGGAAAATCAAATTTGCGGGTATTTTGAGTACAATAGTCGTGATCAACGCATAAAAATACGTAAGTATACCAAATTGAAGATCGATTGGAGGTATGTTCTAAACGGAAGTTTATCCAAATAAATAAATATGTGATGTGTTTTTTTTCTTTCTTAATCTCCCTTACCTGGTAAGCTTCAGCAAGGACCAGAACAGCTCCAAATAGCGCATTGTGCGTTGGGGAGTAGATCCGATGGACCACTTTCTGTAACATGGGTCCTATTGGTGTCACTGACTGGAGGACTACTGCCTCGCCGAATATAGAATTGAAATGTAGTCGGACGTGAGCCGGACCAATCTGGAAATCAAATTTTTGACTTGCTCGATAGGTTCTTACGTAAAAAACCATACTCATCGTATCTTCGAAATGAATCACCGAGGGTAGGTGAAAGTTATATCTACTTTAAGAAAATAATAACGTGTCATGCTTGGACATTCAACCTTTGAAAATTGACTCGAAAAAAGCAGGATGTAACAACAAATTGCATATCGTTTTGCGCACAGAACTGAAGAAGTAAGTAGAAGTGCGCTGTGTCACAATTTGTACCGGATCGAGTGTCGACAAATTCATACAAATGAATGGAATATTTAACACTGCACACAGTTACAATTTCTTTTCGATTCGTTGTTTTTATTTAACTCAAAACTAGCTAAATCACACTGGTCCTACAATTGATAATATATCTTAGTGCTTGGCGATAACGGTTACTTTGGCTTAGCGCACAAAGTACATACGATGTATTGTAATATATAATTACTAAACTAAATTTTATGTGAAAGATATAAGGATGATTTTAATTTTGACAAACTAAAATATAATTACTAAACTAAACCTTATGTGACACATATAAGGATGATTTTGGCTGACTGTAATCGAATTAGCGCCACCGCGCTAAATTGTGACACGCATGCCACGCCTACTTCTTTCTTCCACTTATTTTTCCTGTTCTGTGGTTTTGAGGGCCTAGATCGAACGCACGAACCAATAAAGTATTCCAATTGTCACCTGTCACTTGTATGAATAATCATTTGCATACAAATGACAGCTCGAAGATACGAATACTTTTTCGTACCATCCTTACCTTACATCAACGATTCATTTCGAAGTTACGGTGCGTACGGTTTTTTGTCACTGACTAAATGAATAAGTATTTTAATAAAAATTCGAATCGAAACTCCATAAACATTTTTAACTCGGAAAATATAAATATAAGTAACTAGCTTCTGCCCGCGATTTCGTCATACTACAGGTAGCTTGTTTTAACCGAGCTGTTTTTCATCAATCGTCCCTAATAACACTCCGAGGGCAAGATTTTACTCGTCTAAATTACACAAAATCTTTATAAATTGTAGCCTATGTGTTATTCTGATGTATAAGCTATATTACTGTAAAGTTTAATCAAAATCCGTTCGGTGGTTTTTGCGTGAAAGAGTAACTAACATCCATCCATCCATCCTCACAAACTTTCGCATTTATAATACGAGTATGTATTATTATTAGTAGGACTAGGAAGGATTGTACAATATATTTATCTTATATCAATTAAGTTAATAAATAACAAGAGCAATATCTTGGAAAAGACATCAATTTTGACGGGCTCGTTAGATCGTTGGTTCGAATCCCACCGGGACGACATGATTATAATTTTCTGTAAGCATGTCTTTCCCACGTCTGGTAACTTCCTAATTTCGACCGGGTAACGAACCACATAACGGGTTCATAGATGGAAAAACTGTGGAAAAACTGTGAAGTGCATATTGCGCGTTTCGGTTTCAGTCTATGGATTTCCGAATGCTCGAAGTAAAAGGTAGGTCGATAGCGCATCATTGACTGATGTTCTGCGGCTGGGGTATTATACCATCAAGTGAACCTCATGCTCGTCTGTCGATATCTAACATAAAAAAACATAGGTCGACAGCGCATCATTGACTGATGTTATGTGGCTGAGGTATCACCTACCATCAAGTGAACCTCATGCTCGTCTGTCGATATCTAACATAAAAAAAACATAGGTCGACAGCGCATCATTGACTGATGTTCTGCGGCTGGGGTATTCTACCATCAAGTGAACCTCATGCTCGTCTGTCGATATCTAACATAAAAAAATCATGTCTTACCTGTTTGACCCGCATGTTGAAAGGGAATATATTAAAATTCAAAACTATGTAACTATGTTCAATATTCATTTCGGCGATGTGAGATTCAGCCGTTTTGGTCCAATCAGTCTTCCAGATATGGTGACCTGTTCAAATGTTAGATGTTCTCTTAATATGGACACTGTCAATCCACAAAATTAAAAAAAAAAATTAATACCAATCGCTTATCGATATGTGTCAATTTAATCGTTTTAATAGCAAAAATATTGAAAAAACTAGCGAGCACGAAAACCTACAATGTTCAAAATATTTGGACCTAGTTCTGCAGAAAACAGCCATGTGCGAACAAGTAACAACAGAGTTATAAGCATTTTTCTGTCGATAGTTGCACTTGGGTTATGTTTCGAAATTTTGAAAAATATTTAATATTTTTCAATTTTGAGATAACCAGAAAAACGAAACAACCCAAGTGCAACTATCGACAGAAAAATGCTTATAACTCTGTTGTTACTTGTTCGCACATGGCTGTTTTCTGCAGAACTAGGTCCATTTAATAATAATGCATTAAATTCAATTACTTTGATTGCTACCAAGAAAAACTACATATTTAGTCTAATAATAATAATTACAAAAAAATCTATTATTACAGTTATTTTTTAAAAGAAATTTTATAAACTTAATTTAACACTGTATTGCATAACAGCATCCATATTGTCTTATGGTATCACACATTTAAATTGTAGTGACATCTACAATCTGCGAAAAGAAACAATACGATGACGTCTAATCCTGAATCGCGCTATATAAATGTTTCGGAGCGCTCAGTATATATAAGTACAACATCTCGACTACAACCACTGGGGCCTTAGGGCCGGCCAGTCAGTGGTTCGACTGGTCGAGGATCTTCCAAAGGGACCTACCTAAAGAGGTTGGAGGAAGACCACACCTCCCTTCCTCCACAAAATGAAATACTTTATAACGGATTAAACGAGATTTGTTATTTATATTATTTATGCTAACGTTTCGGATGCTTTTCAGCAACCGTGGTGACGGCAGACTGAAAGGTGACAGCTGTCACTGATTTGAAATATCACCTAGTTGCCATATTAACGCCATCTCTTTCTACGGAGTTGATACTTGCTATATTTTTTGTTATATTATGGCAATATTGACTAACAGGAATCACTACATAGTATAAAACAAAGTCGCTTTCTCTGTCCCTTTGTATGCTTAAATCTTTGACAAACTACGCAACGGATTTTGATGCGGTAGAAATATAGGCGAATAGATAGAGTGATTCAAGAGGAAGGTTTATATGTATAATAACATCCATTAAATAGTGGAGAAGTACTGTAATTTTTGAGGTTTCTAATGTGATGTCGTAAATAATTACATTTTTTCCGCTTACATTGCAAACGCAGGCTACGAGTTTTATCAAAATAATGTACTAAGTATTGTACACATTGAAAAGGTCTACGGAAAACTCCGCGATGGTATATGTCTATCTCTTATGGATAACCCACAATAACTTTTTTTTGTCATTTACTTTTTACGACAAATAATGGCTAATTTTCGAAGCGATTTTAATCAATACAGCATTAATCCTTATCCAATTAAATACCTTAAATACATTATTGATTTAATATAGATTTATAGTATATGGCCCTTTAGAGCATATGATTTAAATGAATATTTTCGAAGATATTACAGATTTAAAAATTGCGGGACGTAGCGTTTGCGGCGGCGGTACCGGCCGGTATGTTTTTATATACAAAGTTCACAGTTTTTCTGTAGTGTATTTAGTATCAGCATTGCACCTGTGCGAAGCCGGGGCGGGTCGCTAGTAAATATTAAAATGAATAAACAGCGTTTTAATCCCCTAAAAGTTATTTTATTACGTATTATATTCTAACACTCACCAATTATATTATTCAAAAACGGCATCTTCTTGCCAATGTCCGTCATGAATGAGAGCTTGTGAATGGAGTTAAGATGAGCTGCGTCAGCTGCGTTCTCTGGGATATCCTGATGTTGGAAACTAATTAACTAAGTCATTTGAAGGCAACACTGAATAGGGACCATCCATAAAGTACAGCACACGTTAAGGGGGGAGGGGATCGACGAAGTGTGACATTGTGTGACAAGGTGTGGGAGGGATCCTAAGTTTCATGACGTCACATTTCAAAATCTTAGACATCTAAGTGTTATAACGCCGAACTATTAACGAAAAACTCTACCTGTATGAATATATTATGTTTTAAATTCTTATTGGTGGCGAGCTCATACTCGCTCTACTAGCGTCTTGTGCTAGCTGTCTGAGCTCTTTGTAAATTAAATAAAAATAAAATACTGTATACCGGATTAAAACGCGATTTATTATTTATATTGTATAAATTATTTATCCCGACGTTTCGGATGCAACCGTGGTTATCTTACGTTTTAATCAGGTATACAGTATTTTATTTAAATGTGTGATACTCGCGTTAATAAAAAATAATATTAATTAAATAAAACTTATATCGGAACTGCTGTTTTAATTTAATAATTTCTAGATCTAAAATAACAAAAAATGTGACGTCACACTAGGGAGGGGCTCACACAAATGTACAAGGACTGTGACAAGTACGTCGAAGGGGTCAAAAAATCACAAAATTAGTGTGACGTACTTTATGGATGGTCCCTATAGTTAGACCCTATTGCTTGAGACAAAACATTGACCACTGCGATGGTACCTACATAGATTTACTTACATTAGTGCTTGTACATTTTAAAAATACACACCATCTTAGACATGGGTAACACAGCGAAATTCCCTGCGCCAACTCAGAAACTCAGGCGCAGTGTAGTGCGTCGGCTCCTTGAGTCAACCCAAAATTGCGCCACGACGCAACAAAATGGGACGCGCAAAGCGAGCAGTGAATCCTCCGAAACGCACTCAACTCCACGCTCATAGTTCACTCAGTCAGTGGGTTACTGCACCGTGCGCCAACACATTATAAATGTGTGAGCTGACTCACCCTGCGCAGTGAATCGTGCCGGCGCAATTGCGCGGCGCAGCGCAGTGTTACCCATGTCTACACCATCTCGATGTCTGGAAGTCCTACACAACAGCGCTATTCCTAAGACACTTCCTGCCTCGCACTATCACTCTGTGTAACCAGCTGTCACCGGTTTTACCGAACCGATACGACTTGGGAACCTTCAAGAAGCGAGCCTACATCTTTCTTAAAGGCCGGTAACGCACCTGCAAGCCCTCTGGTGTTGCGGATATCTATGGGCGGCGGTGATCACTTACCATCGTAAGCATACGTGAGCCTGTTTACCTCCTATCCTATAAAAAAAAACAAAAAATCTCTGCTGGTTGGAGGCAGAATGTCTGACGCTTTGGACTTGGGATGTAACGGAAGTTGTTTTACCAGAACCGAATTCGGAATCGGAGTTTTTAAATTTGGTTTATCGGAACCGGAATCGGAACCGAAACCGGAATCGGAGGCAGACACAAAAGAGAGATGTGTAATAAATAAAAATTACAAACATTATTTTCAGTTTCATTCATATCAGTTCAAAAAAGTAAAAACCTTCCTGGGTGTGATATATAAAAATAAACTAATTTTCTTAAATTTTACACAGAAGTTAATTAAATGAAATGGCGCTGATCGCAGCCACCCCCGCCGATGTGCTTCGACCTCCGATTATAGCCTCCGATTCAAATTTATCGGAACCGAAATCGGAATCGGAAGTGCAAAATCAATCGGAAGTTCCGACTTTTCGGAACCGAAATCGAAGCTCCGTAACATCCCTGCTTTGGACTACCAAAGTACTAACCTAGTTGGTTTTATACTCAAGGAATCTATCAACAAGTAAATCAATAAAATAAAAACAAAAACACTGCTGGTTGGAGGCAGAATGTCTGACGCTTTGGTAGTACCTAGGTGGTTGTATAGTTATATAGTCAAGGAATCTATCAACAAGTAAATCAGTCGTACTTACTCGTATATGTGAACTTATCACGAACTCATTCCTGCCTCTGTACCCCCAGTATCTGATGTCTTCGAGAGGAGGAACCTTCCACAGTGGCTGTCTGCCTTCAGCATCATACCACACCCATACAGCTCCGTCTACCTCCATACATTGCCAGCTCTTAATTGATACGCCTTTTGGTACTGGAAATGGATGATACGATCATTCCAGCCTAACATGAGCATCAAGACTTGGCGATTAAAAAGAGTGGCGGCGAGTTTATTGCCAGTTCTTCTCGTCCGCTCTACGCCCTTGATTTGAGAACTGGCAGTAAATGTAAAATTAGGAGCATTTAATATGTATTTTTTATTGACGTTCATAAGTGTACATTGTGTTACGTAAATGAATAAATGATTTTGAATTGAATGGGATGGGCTCGTTGGCGCGTTCGGTAGAACATTTGCCGTGCGCATCGATGGGTCGTGGGTTCCAATCCCACCAGGACGATATGTTTATAATTTTCTCACCTACCATCAAGTGAACCTCATGCTCGACTGTCGATATCTAATATAAAAAAATAAGCGAATCACTCCAGTCCACCTAACATGATCAAGACGAATTGACATTGTATAAACATGTTTTCCCCACGTTTGGTCACTTTTATTTGGTTTTGTAACGTCTCGGAATGTCGGTGTTTATGGTCGCACTCCTCCGAAACGGCTCGACCGAATTTTGTGAAATTTTGTATGTATATTCGTAAAGTATATTTTACACAAGTAGGTGATTACGAGGGTGTCCCTATCCAGAAATTTTGTTTCTATTATGTTTTTTGACACAAAACTAATTTAGTCTCATTTTCTTCATTCCTAACCACAAAACCAGATCGGGCAGTTATGTAGTCTAATATATAAAATTTCCATGTCACAATGTTAGTTACCGTACTCCTCCGAAACGGTTTTATCGATTTTTACCAATTTTCATATGCGTATTCAGTAGGTCTGAGAATCGGCTACTATCTATTTTTCATACACCTAAGTGATAAGGGTTGTTTACCCTTAAAAAAAATTGTTTTTATTTTTTTATAATGTGGCATTAAAAAATACATACAACACTATATTTTTTTACTCTTCTATTACCAACCCCTGCTTTTTTTTGTCAAAAAATCTAGACCCGTGCGAAGCCGGGGCGGGTCGCTAGTAATGAAATAAAAATCTTACCATTTTGAATATCAGGTATGTATGTACATTTCCCATTATCTCCAAAACGCCATTGATGAAAGGGACACTCGATGCAATTCCCCCTCACGGTCCCACCGACTCCAATATTTGCCCCCAAATGGGGACAATACGCGTCCACAATTCTGGCAACACCATCTTCACCGCGGTATAGGCAGAAATTTAATCCTGTAAGGGGTAGAAATAAATTATTAGAGACCTTAATAGACCCGTGCGCACTTCGCTGGCTGAAATAGCTTTCAGATAGATATTTTTCCGACTTATCGTTATAATTTGACCTAAAAAAATTGTTGTAAATTATCCAAAGTGGCAAAGTAAAGCTAAAACTGTCCCCTTCAAAACGGTGTTTATTAAATTATCTTACGATTTTTTTCCACTGAGATACCAAACTGCTCAAAGGCGGAAAATTTTATTTGTGGAAAATTCGTCGAAAAACAATCCATTGAATGGTAATTCTCGAAAAAACAATTAGTCGAAAACAATTATTCATCGAAAACAATTGGTCGAAAGACCACGTCGCGGTCGATGAATTGTTTTGAATGAACCGAAAATGTCGATGGGTCAACCAATACTTTTGAGCAAGAGTAGGTGTTCTACCCAAAGCAGTAAGGAGAATGACATAAAATTGAGTGAATGTTTGACTTTGCAAGGGCTTTTTTTCTTACCTAAAGCATCAACAGGTATCACACCACGGGGCCTCAAATCCCGGCTCTCGGCGAGTGCGTACCAACCATTGGGAAAGGGTGGTGGGATTTTGACACCCAGTTGTCGGTTTTTTTGTGATCTGGCTATATGAAGAGGTTTATTCAATCCCTTAGTACCCTGGAGTACGTGATCGAAACCAATATCTGTGAGTTCCTGGAAGAAATCATAATTAGATATAGCCATAAGCCAATTTTTTTATATTCGACGACAAGTATATTTGTCACCTGATTATAAATGCAAAGTTATTAACGATTTTAACCAAGCGGTTAAAAATGCATTTTACGTTATTAACGGTTAATTATTATTTTATGTTTGTTATATTTATGTTAAATTACTTTTATAACTCCAATGTTTAAAAACACGATTATCCTAACAACAAAACTGATGTAGTGACAAGAATTGAGAAAGGCACATTGAGTTGGTTTGGGCCTGTAGAGAGTATGGATGAAAGTAGGGATATAAAATGGATTTAAGAAGCTAGTGTGAGTTGGGAGTGGTCGACAGATCTGATGATTATACTTCGATCAGATCGGGGACGTTCTTCAAAAGGGCCAAGTCAAAAGTACTCGAAAGCGACGAGCGTGTATGAAAGCATTGATGAAAGTGGAAGAAGCGAAAGTGGTATGCAAGGATCGGAGCGTATGGAATTCCGTGATCTCTGCCTACCGCAATGGGAAAGAGGCGTGATGTATATGTATGTATATAATTATAGAGTAATCTTAAAGTAATAATAATGTATATAAGAACAATATATATTTTGGACTTACCCGTATTAATACTCCTGGATTCCAATAAGCCCTATACACCGCATACAAGATACCAGCTAATACCACAGATAATATTAAAACAATTGAATATTTATAGATTATATCAACCATCGCCCAAACTAATGTCCAAGTCAAATTTATTAAAAATAAAAAAACTTCCTCCGAGTTCCACTTATGAATTTGACATTGATTTGCGCGGGTGTTCTCAATTTGAATTTCATGGAGCGCCATTTTGAAGGATTTGTTCATACCTGCGAACAATTGAAATATTATATCAAAAAATTATCATATTAGCGTCATTGGCTTGAATATTTTAGACAAAATGAAAGCAAGTCCTGTATTCCATCATACGTCAACGCTCTTTTGATTTTTGAAGTTATACTTCTTTAGGCGCGTTATGAAAAAATGATGAGAGTGAAATTTTAAGATGCGCGCGCATCTGTGACACAAAATTAACATGATGAAGTTGGCTACAGATGACCTGCGCGCGCACGATGTCCCAAAAAAACGACATGATGAAGTTGGCTACAGAATAGAATTTGATTGATTTTAACATTTTGCTTCGATATTTACTGCAGTTTTGTTTTTTTAAATTTTTCTTCAGACGCCAAAGAAGTATAACTTCTAACGCGTATACATAAGTACACACATACTTTTTTTTTTAAATTAGGTTATAAATAAAATGATTCCTTAAATTGGTCAAAACATTACCAGATATAAAAATGCAAATAATAATATTATATTTAGAGTTACAAAATAACTGAATACCCTAGAGCACTTCTAAGTAAATATAAGCCTATTTATTATAATAAAATGTGTTAGTAACGGGATATTTGCAACTCCACAAATTTGAATATTTATGATATGTATAATATATAATATTGACGCCAGTCGTGAATCCGAAATACGATACGTTTCCTTAAAGACTTAATGCTAACAAATATCTATTATTTCTGTCTGTTTGTAGATTTACCATAGCTTAAAAAACACACCACCATAAATGATGGATTCTATGGTACGTTGGGTTTTGATAGGTAGCGACGATGATAGGACGATATGTTTATAATTCTGTAAAGATGTCTTCCCCACGTCTGGTCTCTTCGGGAATTGAACGGAGGGGGATATCGAAATTCCGACTGAGTAACGAACTACCGTCCATAGATGGAAATACCATGATGCGCGTTTCGGACTCAGCCTATGAATTTCCGAATGGTCAAAGTAAAAAGTAGATCGACAGCGTGAAGCTGAAGTTCTGTGGCTGGAGTAACACCTACCATTAAGTGAACCACATGCTCGTCTGTTATTATCTAACATAAAACACATAGGTCGGCAGCGAATCATTGATTGATGTTCTGTGGCTGGGGTATTACCTACAATCAAATAAACCTCATGCTCGTCTATCGAAATCTAACCTTCAAAAAAAACTTTCATCCTAATGCGACTAAAAATTCCTTCGAAGTAACAAAAGCAAGTAAATCCGCGCTATGTAACTAGTAACATAAACGTGTAACGATTCAGCCAATTCTCGGAAACTCGCACAGTTTTCTTCGAAAAGCCTAGAGTGATATGTAATATTATATTATGCGTCTAATATTACTGTGGCCTTGCTTTTGAAGCAGATTTATGTGGGACAGTTTTTGTATAGTAACATAATTAGATTTTTTTATATAGAACAGGGGGCAAACGGGTAGGTGATGACTCATATGATGGTTAGTGATGACCGCCACTGTATACATCATCAATAGGGCTTGGAGTACTGCAGCTATCTTTGGGCAGCCGCTGCCAAATGTCTCCTTGGATGTGATGTAGAGGCGTTCATCATCATCATTCAAAATCATTTATTCGTTTAGGTAACACAATGTACACTTATGAACGTCAATAAAAAATACATATTAAATGCTTCTAATTTCACATTTACTGCCAGTTCTCAAATCAAGGGCGTAGGACGGACGAGAAGAACTGGCAATAAACTCGCTTCCACTCTTTTTAATCGCCAAGGTTTTTGTTTTATAAAATTTTTGTAAGGAGCTTAACATCAGTCAATGATGCGCTGTCAACCTACTTTTTACTTCAAGCATTCGGAAATCCATAGACTGACATCGAAACGCGCAATATGCACTTCACGGTTTTTCCATAATATATGAACGGTGGCTCGTTACCCGGTCGGAATTTTCATATTCCTCCCACTCGATCAATGCCCGAAATTACTAGGCGTTGGGAAAACATGCTTATAGAAAATTATAAACATGAGATCCCGGTGGGATTCGAACCCACGACCCATCGATTCGCACGGCAGGTGTTCTACCGAACGCGCCAACGAGCCCGTCAAAAAGCTCATATAATAATAGTCAATTTTTTTTTAAAGATGTATGTATGTGTGTAGATTCAGTGTATGAAATCGTTGATAAAAAAGGAAGGGGTGTAGCTACTGCCTTATCAAAGATACAGGGGCCCCAAACCTGTGTAAGCGAAAATATACCTTCCAATAGGGCTTCGCCGCAATTAGAAGGGCACCAAATTTTCATATAGGGCGCATCGAAATACACCCCTGATAAAACACCCAGAATACATAGTACTATTACAAAATGAGAGAATAAAAATAAGAAACATCTATTTGTAAAAAATATAGTACATTATGTCGATCGCATATTTTGTCAGTATTAAATAAAAAAACATTTTCTTTTATTTTATACTAAAAAAAAATACGTGCCTAAAAATAAATTTTAAATCGTAAAACCTACATTAGCAACTTTTTTAAGTTGTCCCCAAACATTGAGTGGCTTATCCCTTAAAGTTTTAGTCAAGTGGTTTTTCAACGAGTAGGTATAGGTAAGTAGGTTAGGGTCTCGTAGAGGTTTGTAAAGAAATGGAAAGAAAAACCAAAAACACCCTACTATTATGCCTGGCATAATATGCGCCTACGCAAACTCAACATAACAAACCGCCCAATAGCATTTTTAACGTAGATATTATTGTACTGATTACATAACTTTACAATCATAAAAAAAATTGTTGAAAAAAAATATAGAAATATTTAAAAAACTTGACGTCCTAATTTTTTTTCCACCTCAGTACCTAACTTAGGATTCCTTATTCTCGATACATATAGGTTTCAATTATGGGTAAAAAACGTTGTAAATTAGTGTTATCAAGGTTAAGGTAATTTTTGGGTGAAATCCGACCAAATCTTAGACGTAAAAAGTATGAAGAACAAAAAGACTCACCGAATGAAATAACACAAGAACTCTACTCAACTAAATTGTTCCGAACACTGATGTCATTCGCTGTTGAATCCACAATATATGTAACTTTTAAATTCAAATTTGAAATTGCTCCGTATAATGGGTCATATTTCTTGGTTTTTTCAATAGTTTTTTTCTCTTCAAGTTTATGCTAATCATTATTGTATTTTTATGAGCACAACCTCCTAGCTTCAAAGACGAAACAATGGTTTTTATGCATGCTATCGACGGACGAAGCTCTTTTGATGCTTTTTTTAAATGATAGATATCGACAGACGAGCTTGAGGCTCATTTGATGGTAGGATACCTCAGCCATAGAACATCAGTCAATGATGCGCTGTCGACCTACTTTTTACTTCGAGCATTCGGAAATACATAGACTGAAACCGAAACGCGCAATGTGCACTTCACGGTTTTCCATCTATGAACGGTGGTTCGTTACTCGGTCGGAATTTCGATATTCCTCCCACCCGATCAATGTTCGAAGTTACCAGACGTGGGGAAAACATTCTTACAGAAAATTATAAGCATGTGCTCCCGGTGGGATTCGAACCCACGACCCATCGATGCGCACGGCAGGTGTTCTACCGAACGCGCCAACGATCCCGTCAAATGCTGCGTTGCGTTACTGTCGCACGTTCATCCGCTAACCCATTCGCCACAGGTTCGATTCCCAGGACAATCAAATGTTTTTCAATTAGGAGCACTTGTTGATCAGAGTTTGCGAACTTGATATTTGACGCCTGTATAGATAGGTTGGTAATAAAATTGGTGGCCTACTAACTAAGCCAAAATTTTGTCGACCGTTTTCTCGTGTTAATCGACTATCTTTGTATGTCTTCTGGCTAAGGGTCTAGAGGGGTTTAGCGAGTTTCACTCTCCCCGTATAACACCTTGCGAGGAGGTAACTTATGCGCAATGAATTTCCCTTGAAGAACATTTTTTTTGACTAAACTCTTCCGGGGCCACGGTAGGTAATGAAGTGAATCAAGTGAATCCATAAACTCACAGATGGACAAGAGGGGGTTTTATTGTGTAGGGGTCACCAGGCGAGAGTAGTAGAGAGTCGACGGAAGATTAGTGTCCCACTCTATCTACGGTAGTGCAATACCCGCGTGGAGAGCAGAAGAAAAGAGAAACCTAGTAAGGCAAAAAGAGCAGCTTCTTTTAAAATAAGGTTCACTTCAACAAAGGTTTCGACGGCTCGCTGGCACGTTCGGTAGAACAACTGTCTTGCGCATCGATGGGTCGTGGGTTCTAATCCAAACGGGACGACATGTTTAAATTTTCTGTAAACATGTCTTCCCTACGTCTAGTAACTTCGGGCATTGATCGGGTGGGAGGAATATCTAAATTCCGACCGGGTAACGAACCACGTTCAAAGATGGCAAATCCGTGCAGTGCATATTGCGCGTTTCGGTTTCAGTCTATGGATATCTAAAAGCTCGAAGTAAAAAGTAGGTCGACAGCGTATTATTGACTGATGTACTGTGGCTGAGGTAACACCTAGCATCAAGTAAACCTCATGCTCGTCTGTAGATATCTAACATAAAAAAACTTGATGCATGAGTTTTATTGGGAGCGATGGCAGAAGAGTTTTTAAAATGAAACTTCGGAGCTACTGCTCCATCCAAGTGTGAGTACCACGTGAATACATGACTGATTTAATTCAAGTTAAATATACAGAGCAAAGAGTCTACAAAGTATAATAGCTATACTTTTGACTTTCTAGCACTGTCCAGACCGAAATTATAAGGGTACAAAAATACGACGAAACGCATCGAGAAAAGGGTAGGTAGTGTCCTGCACTTCCACTGTCTCGTCTTCTCGGGAGCACCCTCCGTGCCCCCAGATTTTTTGCTTTAGCTTTTTTTTTATCACGACCTTATCCTTGATTTCTGTAAGCGGCCCCCAATTCCTATAAAATAGTTAAAAATTCATAATTTTAAATACTTTCTCGCTAGTTTTATAGCGAGTAGTATTTAAAACATTGTATGATATGATTTCCTTGTGCATACTGGTATCATATAAGAACTAGCAACACGCCCCGGCTTTGCATGGCCTCAATATACTATACACAAAAAATACCCTATTTTACACGTCGAAAATGTAGCTTTCTATTGGAGAAAGAAGTTTTGATATCGGTCCTGTATTTTTTGAGATACATTACAAACATACAAAAACACAAAATCCTGTTTATATTAGTGTAGATTTTATTTTGATTTCTCATTACTCATACATAAAGTACTATGTAAATATAATAAGTTTCAAATAGCTTTATTTAATAGTGAAGTGCATATTATAAGTGTAAATAGACGGGAGTAATAAACAGTCTAGTATATGCGTGTAAATTACTATGTAAATAGTCGCTTATGTCTGCTGTATTAGTAGATACAAAAAAACATATACATCTCGCCTCTTTCCCATTGCGGTAGGCAGAGATCATGGAATTCCATATGCTCCGATACTTGCATACCACTTTCGCTTCTTCCACTTTCATCAATGCTTTCATACACACTCGTCGGTTATGAGTACTTTTGACCTGGCCATTTTGAAGAACGTCCCCGATCTGATCGAGGTACGTTCACCTATATATTTCATACTTTAGTTATAGAAGCATGCGCAAGGCGCATTCGGTAGAACACCTGCCGTGCGCATGCACTGCACCTGCCTGCATGGGTCGTGGGTTCGAATCTCACTCTCAAATCTTTCAATTTTCTGTAAGTATATCTTCCCCACGTCTAGTAACTTCGGACATTGATCGGGTGGGAGGAATATCGAAATTCCGACCGGATAACGAAACATCGTTCATAGATAGAAAAACCGTGAAGTGCATGTTGGGCGTTTCGGATTCAGTCAATAGATTTCCGAAAACTCGAATTAATATGTAGGTCGACAGCGCATCATTAACTCAAGTTCTGTGACTGGGGTATCGCCTACCATCAAGTGAACCTCATGCTCGTCTGTCGATATCTAACATTAAAAAAAATTCTGAATATCCAGCAGCTTAGGTAATTTATTAGACATTTAAAAAGACAGCATCCTACCATAAATATATCTTCGATGAAAAGACAAGTAGAGTCATTTCCTGATGCTAATGAAGATCAAACAGGAACAGAACCAAACGAACAGTGTCGGATTTACCAGCAGGGTGAGTAGGCTCACCTAGGGCGGCATATTTTACCCCCATATGCCACCACTGTGGCGCCCCTGAGGACAATGCTGTGCACACCCTTGCGGAATGCCCAGCATGGACTACGGAGCGCCATGACCTGATGCCTCTCACTGTCTAATATGGTGACAAAGATGCTGGACAGTGAAGAGGCATGGAGGGCAGCGGTCTCCTTCTGCGAGTGCATTATGCTGCAGAAGGAGATTGCTGAACGATAGCGGGAGAGGGTCGCCGTAGATCCTCTGAGGACGGAGAGACGGGGCGGGAGGAGAAGAAGGCGGTATGCGCACCTTCTCATCCCCCCTCATACCGTCCCCCCTCAACCGCAAATACCGCTGGGACCCCTGGAGATATGCTCTGCGAACCCAGGGATCCCGTAAAGGCGGAAAGTGGGCCGTGGTGTTTTTAGTGGGTAACCGAAAACCGATCTTGTCTCCGAGGAAGCTTAAACGGCCTCGGTGCAGACGTGACGGAACCCCACACTCCCCGCGCCTATGAACCGCCCAGCGTCGGGGGCGTGTCAACACATTACATTTTCACCACATAACAAAAAAAAAAAAAGGGCGGCATATTTTAGGGGCGGCAAATTTGGGGAGCAATTTCTTTTCTTTTAGCTGATTTACGAGTATATAAATCACAAAGATGTATGTCAGGTTTTGCTGATATCTTACAGAGTAGACTCATCTTGCCCAACACTTTTCCCCTTTCATTTTATTTTAGATAGTTTAAGAACTGCAGACAGTTGTAGAAGTAAGGGTGGCAAAAAGCTAACAGTCTAAACCTTGGAAGCGCGATCTAGCATGACAACAAAATTTTGTCGACCGTTTTCTTGTGTTTTAATCGATTATCTCTGTATGTCTTCCGGGTCTAACATGACACACTTAAAACTCATCTTCTAATGTCAAAAGTAGAGATATTTGTCGATAAAAAATACAAACTACAGATAAGACAATAATCTCAGTTTTTTGAGTTACCCTGTACACAAATTCGATTGTTGGGGCGAATTAGATTTTCTAAGTATGCTATAATTTAAAACAAAATTCACGGGCACTCATCATACAGTCACTTGGCCGCGAAAACAAAAAATACAAATTTTAAATAATTCAAATGTTTGACGTAGATGGCCCGCATATAGTATCGGCTTTTGATTGTGTTAACACACCGATGATTTTGGGATAAATTCATTTATTCTGTATCTAATGTATTATAAATATACTAGCAATTGCCCCCGCAACCCCCCTTGTGGGTTGAATTTCGTAAAATCCGTTCTTAGCTGACCTCTACTCGGCGAAAGGAATATTCCTACCATATTTCAAGTCGCTACGCCTTATGGTTCCAGAGATATCGTGATGAGTGACTATATAGGTGGAAATCTCTTTTATATATATAGATAATTAAGACTTACTGAGAAGTGTACTTCCAAGACAATTCCTATCATTGTATTTAAGAAAATTTAGGAACTTAGATTTATAGAGCCTAGGGCGGCAAAATTTCGATAGCCTATACGCCGAAAATGTGTAAATCCGCCACTGATTATTGAATAGGTGATAATTAAGGCAGCATCTTTAAAATGTCATTCTCATCATATTTAGTTGTCTAATGAATCAATAGGGTAGCGACAAACCTTTAGCGTCTTGTCTGTCTGTCTTTCCGGACCACTATAACTTGGGTATCTTTAAGGGCCTATGTCGATGAGGCTCGCAGGCCGACAAATCGCTCTATTGAATGTGAGCGAGCGATATTGAAATAATTACTTGAGACATGTAAAAAAACGAGATAGCTGTAGCTTGAACGCGCTCGGAATAAAACAACGTATGTGCCAAAACTAATTCATTTCATAACTTTACAATACTTTATTTGATTATAAAACGGTTTTGAGCAATCTTAAAGACATTTATTCTACATCCTTTAGAATAAATTAAATGAAATAACTCTTTGCCGTTAGGGGATCCCAAGGGGATCCAAAAAAGTGTAAAAATAGACATAACTTCACATTTTTTTTCTATCGAGAAAATTTCATTGAAACATGTTTTCCTTTTGAGCGATACTACAAAGTATAGTCAAAAAACAAATTCCAAAATTTCATATCAATAATCCGCAGCCTGAACAAGTTACACGTAATAGAAAAACCGCATTTTTCTCAACATATCCTCTTAAGGCTAGGGTGAATAGGCTTCTTCTAGACAGACGTGCCCTTCCTTAGATCGCATCACCACTTACCATCAGGTGGGGTCGTGGTCAAACGTTTGTCTATTATGCATAAAAAAATAAAAAAGAGTCTTATAAATGCTTTTCAAGCCACGATATATTGTAAGACAAGCTACTGTTAATATGACGCAGCTTGGTGAATTCTTACGCAACTTTTGTAAAATGTCTTGGAATTAGTAGGATTTTGACGCCCTCATTTGGCCGTGGTTTTTTTATGTTCGATATCGACAGACGAGCATGAGGTTCACTTGATGGTAGGTGATACCTCAGCCACAGAACATCAGTCAATGATGCGCTATCGACCTGAGTCGATTACCTCGAGCATTCGGAAATACATAGACTGAAACCGAAACGCGCAATGTTACACTTCACTGTTTTTCCATCTATGAACGGTGGTTCGTTACCCGGTCGGAATTGCGATATTCCTCCCACCCAATCAATGCTCGAAGTTACCAGATGTGGGGAAGACATGGTTACAGAAAATTATAAACATGTCGTCCCGATGGGATTCGAACCCACGACCCATCGATGTGAACGGCAGGTGTTCTACGGAACGCGCCAACGAGCCCGTCATATCAAATAATACAAAAAAAAGAAATTATTGAAAATCTTTTTCGCTGTTAAAATGAGGTATTAAAGTATTAAAATTATTGTAATATCATTCATTCTAAATACGTTCAGAAAACTGCAAATGTAAATTGAATTATTTCGGACTGAAAACATAATTTTTGACTCTCATTCGTACTTAAAATTGGTATGGAAACTTCTAGATTTTTTTCAAATATCATTGCAACTGTCAAAATATAATAACTTCAAACTTTAAAAAAAAATTTTGTTTTCCGATATACGCTGTCATACAATTAATTATCAGTTGTACATTGTCTACAAATTCATAAAGATTTATGGGTGAAACGAATAAAAAAAAAAATTGTCTGCTGGCAACTTTAATCGTTTAAAAAAACAGGATCAGTTATGCCTTGTATCCAGGCTATCTAAATAATTTAAAAAACGAAGCAGGAAATCCATGAGAATCCATGTTTACAAATGATCTTGAAATGTCAATCGTACACACCTTTGTAACCCTTATTTGTAAATCGTTTTGCGTTAAATCTGGCTCGACTGTTAATGTTTGATCTAATTTGAATTATTTTAAACTAGCGAACCGCCCCGGCTTCGCACGGGTAGTATAGGGTATTATTTCTACATGTTTTATCTGCCGGCTTAGCATGACAACCGCGACAAAATTTTGTCGTCTCGTTTTCTCGTGTTTTAATCGATTATCTCTTTATTTCTTCCGGGTCTAACATGACAATTACACTTAAAACTCGACTTTTAATATCAAAAATAGATATAATTGTCGATCGAGATATCTTTTCTATCAAAATTGTCGATGTTGAGATATAATAATAGGTTGTCTGAATCAAACTTGCCGGTATATTTATTACAATAAAGCTAAAAGACAATCGTATGAACATGATACATTAACATTATAATAACAAATAGTCTCCGTCTTTTTCAACAACTGCGTTCCAGTGTTGTGGTAAAGCCAAAACACTGCAATATTTGCCATTTTGTGAACCTTGACGAATTTCTATTTCTATGGCCACTGTGAATATCTGCCATGATTCATTTCATTTGCCACCTAAGCTGCGCTTCAGTTGATGGAAACAGCCATAGTCACATGGATATAGATTTGGAGAATGTGTAGGCTTAGGCTTGGCAAATTTTTGTGCTGCCAATTTAAGCGGGAGTTTCGTTTTTGGCTAACCAAATCATCTCATCTCTCATCGAGACCAGTATCTTTTTCAGGGAAAGGATAAAGTGACACTCGTGTTTCGTGAATAGTGAAAGTTCATTTTAATTTCAATAAAACATAATACGTAGCATTCATCTCACAATATATGAAATACGCCTATGAGAGAAATAATTATTAAAAACAAAGCGGCAAGTTTGAAACAGACAACCTATTATATTTTAGTTTGTCTTCTCTCGTCCGCGAGATATCTCGTGGCGGTCATGCTAGGCCGGCTGTCGTAGGGTCGCATTCGCGCGCTGTAATTTTTGCGATAATTCCTAAGATATTCATTTAAATTATAATATGTTGGAAAAGATAATAATAATTTGTATGAAATGCTTAGGCTAAATAACGTACGTCTAAATAGCTTTCCAATTAACGCATACTACGCAGTAGGTATAGGCTATTAACTACCACCCCTCCCCCCTACAATTGTCTATTCTTAAATTAATATAATATATAGAGTCCGATTACTGGTTCGGGGCGAACTGGGTGTTTTGCTATAGGATATACAAGTTTGATATTTAGTTGAATGACATTGTGGAGGAAGGGAGGTGTGGTCTTCCTCCAACCTAAAGGGAGGATCCTCGACCAGTCGAACCGCTGACTGGCCGGCCCTAAGGCCCCCGTGGTTGATGTCGAGATGTTGTATATATACTGAGCGCTCGGAAACATTTGTATAGCGCGATTCAGGATTAAACGTCTTTGTATCGATTCTCGTACTCATAGATGTCGCTACAACATTATAAAAACGTTCTACAGAATTTTTTTGATTTCCATAAGACATTTAAAAATAAGATTGGTCCCCAAATTTGCCGCCCCTAAAATCTGCCGCCCTAGGCTCAAGCCTACTCAGACTGCTGGTAAATTCAACACTGAGTGTACGTAACCATTTTTTTAGAAAATATAATAGGTATTACTGTAGGTTACTACCTATCCTTAAAGGTAGATAGATATATGTCATCACGGATTTTTTGTAGATCTATAAAAGAAGAATATCCCAATATACATGTTTTGTTATATCTCAAAGGGATTAAATAGCGTTTTCGATGAAAGCTCCCAGGCGGCTTGACTTTTTCCGAAACTTTCAACAATTATCGTTTTATTTCAAACAATTGACACAAAACCTTGACAAATTATATACGTAAACCTTTCTCGTAAATCACTCTATCCATCAGTGAAAACCGAAAGAAAATTCGGTCAATAGTTTTTGAGTTTATCGCGAACAGACTGACAGATTATATTTCATCCAATTTACACAAAACCTTAACTGTATATACCTAAACCTTCCTCATGAATCACTATATATTACTGAAATTCCCATGAAAATCCGGTCAATAGTTTTTCAGTTTATCGCGAACAGACAGACAGACGCGGCGGAAGACTTTTGTTTTATAATATGTAGTGATTTTAAATTATTCAAGTGTCCGTTGACGCAGATGGCCGATGCATATTGTATTCACTGGAATGAAAGATTTGATCGAGTTTGGATACGCGCAGGGAATTTAACATATTTTTTTGTTTTTGCGTCATATTATAAACTAGCTGATGCCCGCGACTTCGTTCGCGTGGAGATCACTTTATGCTGAACTTTTAATCAAGCTTTCTTCATATTATATATCCTCTATCCTCTGTACTTGGTGATTTCTTTTCTGAAAGAGCTATCAGAGTAGTCATTGACGGTTGCTTTTGCATCATATTATCGACATGTTTAATGGTGGTTGAGGTTGGGGTTCAAATGATGATTTGAAATTCAAAATAAATACCATAGTAATTGAAAAAATGAACCTGACTTTAAAGAAACTTTAGGGAGATGCATATCAATCAAATTTTACGTCACCAAAATGCAGATATGTGTCTTTTTTCCACTAATCAGAGTTCAGTCGAAGATTGGATTCAATGCATTTTCCGTCCTTAAGGACGTGCATATATTAATATATGCACGAAAATGGTACGGGGGTTTGAAAATACTTACGACACATGGAAAAAACGCCAAGAAAATGTCTAAATACGAATAAAATGAATGAAAAAATTAGTATGGCTATGTTGGCCAATTACATATTTATTTATAAATTTAATTAGTGTGGAAGATATTATATACACCTCGATATTTATTTCTTTTAATTGATCACTTTTAATTTCAGATATTTTTGTTTAATTCCCTTGGAAAGGAAAGGATTGATGAAAATGCGAAATAAACGATCTCATAAGAAATACATTTTTAGAATAGTTCAATAATACATTTTCTATTTTCAATATTATTTCTTTTAAAAATATAAAAAAAAAATACAAAAAATATTTCCCTCAGTGATGATTCGAACTCGCATCTGAAGTTACGTAGTACGACCGTATATCCACTATGCCACGTACACATCGATCGAAAACGGCGAAATTATCAAACTATTTCATTTACATATCAAACTGTGATTGACATCTGACAATTCGAAAAAATTCAACGCGAGTCAGTTTTCATTGCAATTTGTTGAAATGATTCCTTTAAAATAATGTTTAAATGATGATAACTTCTTTTTCCGACAACCGATTTCGATGAAACAAAGCCTATATGTTGCCCTGGACTTTGCTTAATATATTTGTATAAATTACGCGAAAATCGGTTCAGTATCTTCGGAGATTAGCGCGAACAAACAGACAGACAGACGGACAGACAGACAGACAGACAGACAGACAGACAGACAAGAATCTTAAAAATTGCATTTATGCATTCGGCTACCCTTCTTTTATCACCCCTCTTAATTTCTGGTAAAAATATTTAGTGAAGCGTAATTTCGATCCTACTCTTTTATTATATGTATAGATTACAATATTTGTTTCTACCTAATCTGATAGTCTTTATATTAAATTGTCTTAATATGTAACATTTTATTGTTTTATTATAGAAAAAAAAATCTAGGCAAATGAAGATGTGAGTGGATGAAGATCATCCCCCGATACAATTTGTAAATGATCGAGAAAATGGGCAAAACAGTTATGTTACATATTTTTAGACAATTATTAACTCTCTTAATTATTTATGTAGTAACTAAATTTGACAAATAAAATAATTATACATGTACATACATAATATGTGTATATTGTTATGGAGACACATAACACCTTCACTCAACGTAAAAATTAGGAGTTCCAAAAAATGTTACATAGTTAAATAAATTGGTAAAGTAAATATTTATAGTTACAAATACAAATAACATTACAGGATGCATATAATTTACTTTTTTGTAGGAATAATTTTATAAATATGTGACATAGATTTGTTATTATTTTTTTGACTTAGCCACTTCCTCCCGATTTCGCATTTTTTTAAACAACGTTTTGTTTACTTGAGTACACAAATAAAGAGCAAACAAAAACACTTTTTTTTATTTTTAATTCCTTATTGTACAAAATTATAGTGTACTGTGTACAAAAGGTAAACTTAATGCCTAAAGGTATTTTCTGCCCGTTAACCTTGACTTTGTGGAGAGGTGTGTAGGCTGTGTAATAGAATAGATTGAAATAAAAATAAATTTTAAAATAATATATAGTACATAGAGGTCTATGATTTGCATTAAAAAGGTAATGCGCTCACGCACTTATAGGAAACTTACAAACCCATCGTTAGATACATTGAACGTGTCTGAGATACGAATGATTGTTTTGTAAAACAAAAATTTGGCGATTAAAAAGAGTGGCGGCGAGTTTATTGCCAGTTCTTCTCCTCCGTTCTACGCCCTTGATTTGAGAACTGGCAGTAAATGTAAATTTAGAAGCATTTAATATGTATTTTTTTATTGACGTTCATAAGTGTACATTATGTTACCTAAATGATATGTTACCTAAATGAATAAAAGATTTTGAATTTTGAATTTTTGAATTTTATAAAAAAAAATCTTCCGTAACTACAACTATCCGATCGCATATTCACAAAATGGCGTGCCGTTTGACTAACGGTGATGAAAAACAGTGTCAATAAAGACATAATTTTACATTCATGCATTAATAGAGCCGATTTTACAGTTAACTTGTGATTGTTTCAAGAAAATTTCTCACATTACATTCTAATGTTGGAAAATTTCCACTCTGCAAGCTGTTATTAGGAAATGCATAATACATGCCGGAATAACCTTTGAATCTTTAAGATTTCAAAGATTCAATTTTTATTTTATCTAATGCCTCATGTAGTTAATAGCCTATACCTTGGAAATGTAGGGTAAGGGTAAGGTACCTTCCATCAAGTGAATTTCATGCTTGTCTGCTACATAACATGAAAAATAATAAAAAAGTTACCCGTAGGTAGGTAATTCTACGTTATGACTTTGACAAAAATGTTTCCTACGACTATTATTAGCTATAAAAAATTTTTGGGGAGAATTCGAAATTCGAACGATGGTTGTTCATTTTGAATTATCGCATTTTTTTTTGCTAATACTGACTTACTTTTTTTTCTTTACTTTTTTAAAGACTTAGTTAGTATATGGGCAAAGGTCCCGCCATAATATGTAAATTATTTCATGTATTGTTGGGCGAGCGGAGATGAATGGGAATAATATTAACATAATAGTGTTACAACTTATAATACAAGTAAATTAATGATTTATAAGCGCAATATGTTTAGTATAAGATGTCTTAGGTTCGAATCCCGGTAAAACAAGATTATAATAATGGTTCAGTCGGGATTCAGACTGTAAAGAAAAATAATCAGCGAAACAGACACAGAAATGTGTCTGCCTTATGCCCCACTAATTCTAACAAGTACCAGGACATCATAAATATGGAACAAGTATTTTATCAATCTATACTAATTAATAATTACTAAAGAATAATACACTAGCATTAGTTAGCGATGATCAGTGAAACAGACACAGAAATGTACCTGCCTTATACACCACTAGAGGACTCCGGAATTCTAAGAAGTACCAGGACATCATAAATATGGAACAAGTATTCTATTAATCTATACTGATTAATAATTACTAAAGAATACACTAACTAGCATTAGTTAGCGATGATCAGTGAAACAGACACAGAAATGTACCTGCCTTATACACCACTAGAGGACTCCGGAATTCTAAGAAGTACCAGAACATCAGAAATATAGAACAAGTATTCTATTAATCTATACTGATTAATAATTACTAAAGAATACACTAACTAGCATTAGTAAGCGATGATCAGTGAAACAGACACAGAAATGTGTCTGTCCCATACACCACTGAGGACTCCGGAATTCTAAGAAGTACCAGAACATCAGAAATATAGAATAAGTATTCTATTAATCTATACTGATTAATAATTACTAAAGAATACACTAACTAGCATTAGTAAGCGATGATCAGTGAAACAGACACAGAAATGTGTCTGTCCCATACACCACTGAGGACTCCGGAATTCTAAGAAGTACCAGAACATCAGAAATATAGAACAAGTATTCTATTAATCTATACTGATTAATAATTACTAAAGAATACACTAACTAGCATTAGTAAGCGATGATCAGTGAAACAGACACAGAAATGTGTCTGTCCCATACACCACTGAGGACTCCGGAATTCTAAGAAGTACCAGGACATCAGAAATATGGAACAATTATTTTATCAATGTATACTGATTGATAATTAAATGACTAAAGAATATTTTAACATTTGTTAGCGATGATCAGTGAAACAGACACAGAAATGTACCTGCCTTATACACCACTAGGGGACTCCGGAATTCTAAGAAGTACCAGGACATCAGAAATATGGAACAAGTATTCTATCAATGTATACTGATTGATAATTAATAATTATAGAATATTTTAGTATTAGTAAGCCATGATCAGTGAAACAGACACAGAAATGTGTCCGCCCATGCCCCACTAGGGAATTCTAAGAAGTACCAGGACATAAGAAATATGGAACAAGTATTAAATACAACGCACATCACAGAGAGACCTTGACATACCTCATACAAACAATTGAATGTAGTAGCTATACCTTGTTGTTGACATTTCTTAAAATTCGCGAAGGTCAGTGCGAAACGAAATTTTCCGAAAGTAAATATGTATGTATGGCGAACAATATACACTGACTCAAGGACTACCTTGAACGGTTAGGTCGCAATTTTTTTTGCGTAGTTATCCAATACATATATACTTCACTACATAGTATAAAACAAAGTCGCTTTCTCTGTCCCTTTGTATGCTTAAATCTTTGAAACTACGCAACGGATTTTGATGCGGTTTTTTTTAATAGATAGAGTGATTCAAGAGGAAGGTTTATATGTATAATAATAACAGTTTTTCTGTAGTGTATTTAGTATCAGCATTGCACCGGTGCGAAGCCGGGGCGGGTCGCTAGTAATATTATAAAGAGGAAAGATTTGTATTTTTATATTTTTGTATGTATCGAATAAACTTAAAAACTACTAGACCGATTTCAAAAATTATTTCACCAATAGAAAGCTACATTATCAGCGAGTAACATAGGCTAGGTTTTGTGTATAGTACATCTACATTGCACCCGTGTGAAGCCTGGGCGCGTTGCTAGTTAATAATAAATAATTACACCATAGTATATACCTACCATTTCAGCCATACATTTTACATCTGCACTGATTTTTATGAAAATTGGTACTCTGGGATTTTTGGGGTCGCTGATTACAAATATGGCATAAGATAGAACATCTGCCGTGCGCACCCATGGGTCGTGGGCTCGAATCCCACCGGGACGACATGTTTATAATTTTCTGTAAACATGTTTGCCCCACGTCTGGTAAGTTCAGGCATTGAACGGGTGGGAGGAATATCGAAATTCCGAACCGGGTAACGAGTCGACGAAAAACCGTGAAGTGTATATTACGCGTTTCGGTTTCAGTCTATGGATTTCCGAATGCTCGAAGTAAAAGTAGGTAGACGGCACATCATTGACTCATAAGTCAACATCTGTGGTTGAGGTAGACATGGGTAACTCAGCGAAATTCCCCGCGCCAACTCAGCAACTCAGGCGCAGTGTAGTGCGCCGACTCCTTGAGTCAACTCAAAATTGCGCCACGACGCAACAAAACGGGACGCGCAAAGCGAGCAGTGAAACCTCCGAAACGCACGCAACTCCACGCTCATAGTTCACTCAGTGAGTGGGTACTGCGCCGTGCGCCAACACATTACAAATATTAATTAAAGTAACAAGTTTGGACTATCCAACACAAAAAGATTTTTTTCAACAATTCGAACGAGTAGTTCCTGAGATTAGCGCGATCAAACAAACAAACTCAGCTTTATAATATTAGTATAGATTTTTTGTCTACAGTACACTCAATAGCTACAATACACCCATGCGAAGCCGGAGCGTGTTCTTATTATAATATAAACTATGAATAATTTAAACAAATTAAAAAAGTGTCAAAGAGGCATAGAGCGCAGCTTTATGGGTATTAGGCTTAAAGACCATATTAGACACAGCCACATTCAAAATAAAATTAAAAGTAAAGATGTGGTAAAAAGAATTCTCAAACTGAAGTGGCGATGGGCCGGTCACACCTGCAGAACCACTGATAATCGCTGGTCCCAAGTTATTACTGAATAGTATCCCCTTGAGGAAGCGAGGAAGACCGCCTAAAAGATGGATCGATGATTTGAAGAAAACTGCAGGTGTAGCTTGGGAAAGGAAAGCCAAAAATAGAGATAGGCACGTTCTGGAGGAGGCTTTTACCGCGAATAGCGGTCCTTACATAAAATAGTTCTTTTACTTTTCTACATTTTCTTTATCTTTTTATTTTATAGTTTTTTTTATATTTTACTAACAATAGAATTAAGATTTAAAACAATACTAACAAAAACTGTAATAACTATGTAAGGAATTAAAAAGCTTTTTTATTTATTTATTTTATTTATTATATCTACTAAATACCAGTGGCGTAGCATGGGGGGGGGGGGGGGGAGGCTGCGGTCCGCCCTGAGCGGCACTTTGACGGGGGCAGCATTTCACAGGAAACGGTAAAAAAATGGCTTCCTTCAACGTTCTTTTTTAAATTTTTTGTGTCAGTATATCAACTTAATAACAGAGTTTCTCTTTAGGTTAGTGTTGTTCAATAAGAGTACCATTTAAATAAAATACTGTATACCGGATTAAAACGCGATTTATTATTTATATTGTTTAAATTATTTATCCCGACGTTTCGGATGCTTTACAAGTTTACAGCAACCGTGGTCGCGGGAAGACAGAAAGATGACAGTTGTCTGATATTTGAAATATCACAAAGTTGCCATATTTAATTCAATTAAATTAAAAAATAATCTATTAATTTAGGTAACACAATGTACATCTATGAACGTCAATTAAAAATAATACATATTAACTCTCCGAGTTTCTTGCCAGTTCTTCTCGTCCGCTCTACGCCCTTGATTTGTGAACTGGTAGTAAATGCAAAAATAAGGGGGAATAATTCGGGATCCACACCGGGTGCTAGTTACTAGTTAGCCACTGCTAAATACTGCTATTTTTTTTAAATTTAAATATAAACTTTTGCAATTCATATATCGTTCCCATTTTGTTTACAAATGTTTTTTTTTTGCATCTCAGACTTGAAATCAAATATTACTGTATCGTTTGATCCACCAAATTTTGTACAAAAATCACTCGACTTTATCGGAATTATTATACAATATTCAAGTGTGTATCGGCGAAGTTTATTCGTTGCCATGGAGAAAAATTCGAAGGCCATTTTAACATATTTTGTTTATCGCCATATTTCCGCATGTTAGGGTTGCCATTGTGTCGCAGCAATGCAAGGCTCGGAAACCGGTTAATTTACTATGGCAGCTTAATCGAAATAAGTAATAAAGGTTTTTGTTAATATTCTTTCATTTTTGGACATATTTATTGAAAACAATAGTGTGTATAACTCTTTAAAACTAATATCATGGTATCTCAGTCAGACATGTACATATTTTCGAAAATAAAAATTAACCGGTTTCAAGCCCAGCAGCAATGTACCGTGTCGCAGTGTACTATGGGTCTGTTTCACTGGACTCAGTGGCTAGACCACCATATAAGCCCAAAAGCCCGGCTTGCTCTAGTTTCGGTCTCAATATGTGGATTTTCGAATGCTCGAAGATAAAAGTTGCCGTCAATGAGGCGATGTCGATTTTTGTTTTTTTTTTATGTTAGAAATCGACAGTAGAGCATGAGGTTCACTTGATGGTAGCCACAGAACATCAGTCAATGATGCGCTGTGGCCCTATGTTTTTTTATGTTAGATATCCAGGTGGTTTTCAGTCACTCCCTTGTGACTCATGGAGCATCTATATTTAATCCTATTTTATTATAGTAATGTAAATAACACACAAATACAACAAAAGTAAGAAAAGGAAAAAACCTGGTGTAGAAGTGTTTTATCTTTTCTCAGTACAACTAGCTCGAAAAAATGGAAAATAATCTGGGGTAAAAGTGTTTTATCTTTTCTCAGTACAACTAGCTCGAAAAAATGTAAAATAATCTGGGGTAAAAGTGTTTTATCTTTTCTCAGCACAACTAGTTCAAATAAAAGGAAAAAATCTGTTGTAGAAGTATTTTATATTTTCTCACCACAACAAGTTCGATATAAATTTTTTATATATTTTTTTATTTCTGTAAAGTATCTGAAAATTAGTGTGGTAAGTTTCTGAAACTGTTTGTGTTGTGACAGCCCTGCGATATCAGTTAATGTTATTTTCAGTAAATTTCGGCTTGTCTGAATAAATTGGGTCAACTTGGGTCACTAAATAATTATGATTCGCTTCCGGAGAAAAAAAACACTACTCGTATATTCCGTCTCAAGGATTCTTTAAAATTCATTTCGATGTTTCCGACTGATGTATCTTAGAAATTACGAGAAAATCATTTTTACTATAGCTTCTACACGTCACAAACAGTCCTTTCACCCCCATCAGTACACTTAATATTAATAAAAATAAAAAAATTAAATGCTTCTAAATTTACATTTATTACCAGTTCTCAAATCAAGGACGTAGAACGGAAGAGAAGTACTGGCAATAAACTCGCCGCGACTCTTTTTAATCGCCAAGATTTTTGTTATACAAAATGTTTGTAAGGAGCTGCAACCATTACATCATGTTCCATATGACATCTTGAAGTAAATAATTATAATAATAAAAAATAAACGAAAAAAAAACAATGATTTGTCCTCTATCAGTAGTAGGCATTATATGGAGCTGAACCATTAGAAAGCTGTCGATCTTTATTTAAACGTCTTAAATGTACTCTTACCTCAATGTTTATCTTTGAGTGCTGTGTTTTTATAAAAAAAATATCCTTACTTTTTTACAAAAACCGGGGATATCTGTCGTGTTCCATTAAGAGATCCTAACCTCGTTATATCATAACAGCGAACTAGTTACCACTTGCCTAAAACTTTAAGGGATAAGCCACTCAAAGATTTTGGAGGGCAACTAAAAATATGGCTAATTCTATTTAGCTTTTATGACTTGAAATATTTTTTTAGACACACTACGATACGGGTGTGATCTATTTATTGTATTGTGTGAACAAAACATGTGATCGCCAGAATATTTTTTAAATTAACAACCATTGTATCGTGTTTTTTACAAATAAATAATTCTTATCTACTATATAAAAATAAGTCGGGTTTTCCTTCCTGACGCTATAACTCCAGAACGCACGAACCGATTTCCACGGTTTTGCATTCGTTGGAAAGGTCTCGGGCTCCGTGAGGTTTATAGCAAAGAAAATTCACGAACAATTTCAACAGAAAAGCGGGAAAATCTTTTTTTTTTAAGAATAATTATAAAATTTCGAAGCCAAAATTGTGGCAGAACAACGTCTGCGGGGTCCACTACTTAGTTCTTATTATTTTTATATCATCTCGATGAATGGAAGTCGAGCACAGTAATGTTCACGCGCAACTTCATTCCACGCACTACCAAACTATGGAATGAATTACCGCCTTCTGTTTCCATCTGACTACGACCTCGTTGGTTTTAAAAAGCGAGCCTATAAATTTTTGAAAAGCCGACAACGCATCTGTGATTAAGTCGCGGATGTGCATGGGCGGTGGTGATTACTTAGGTAAAACACCTGCTCGGTTGTCCGCTCTATTATAAAAAATAAGCTTTTGAAAATACTTGTTTATATTATTAACTAGCAACGCGCCCCGGCATCACACGGATGCAATGTAGATGTACACAATATACAAAAATACAAAAATTCAAAAATACAAATCTTTCCTCTTTATAATATTATTATATTATATTATACATATATATAAAATTTATATATATTAATATAGATATAGATTATTATCCTTTTATATATCCGAATGATAAACCAATTACCATAATTCTACTGGAATCTATATCCAATATTCATATCGATGGATCCTATGAATAAGTGCCAAAATGCAAAATCACAAGATATCGACAGACGAGCATGAGGTTCACTTGATGGTAGGTGATACCTCAGTCACAGCACATCAGTCAATGATACGCTGTCGACATACATTTTACTTCGAGCATTCGGAAAGCTCTTGGTACAAAGGTGCAATGTAGATGTACTATACAATAAAAAAAATTGGCCTATGTTACTCGCTGATAATGTAGCTTTCTTATGGTGAAATATTTTTTAAAATTGGTCCATTTGGTATATTATTTGATTATGCTATTTCCCCATTTTTATTCTATAATGTCTAGTATGTCATTCATTTGCAGTGAACATCAATTATCCTATTCTATATATCTATATATATAAAAGAGATTTCCACCTATATAGTCACTCATCACGATATCTCTGGAACCATAAGGCGTAGCGACTTGAAATATGGTAGGAATATTCCTTTCGCCGAGTAGAGGTCAGCTAAGAACGGATTTTACGAAATTCAACCCACAAGGGGGGTTGCGGGGGCAATTGCTAGTAATATTATAAATGCGAAAGTTTGTGAGGATGGATGGATGGATGTTTGTTACTCTTTCACGTAAAAACTACCGAACGGATTTTGATGAAACTTTACAGTAATATAGCTTATATATCAGAATAACACATAGACTACAATTTATAAAGATTTTTTGTATATTGACAATAATATAACGATAAGTATCAAGTAACTCGGAAATATTCCTGCCTTCCGAGAGCTATATTGGCGTGCGCTGTAAACCGTTGGAGTTACAAGAATATAATGTATTATGGGATTGTTTGTCTTAAATAGTTCTAAATAAAAGTCCGCGATAGCATATATCTACCTTTTATGTGGAAGCCAATATACCCTAAACTATGAGCCATTTAAATTTGATACTTTTTTTAAATTGTACTTTTAAAGTATTTAGCTAATTCTTATCAAAATTTATACTTTTTTCGCTTTCAGTATTTAGTATAGATGAGCTTTGTCTTTAACACTAAGTAATTTGGACGAACGATCGGTTTCAAAAATATCACGATATTATTGACTTGAGTCGGAGATTGATTAAAAAACAGCTCGGTTAAAAAATAAGCTACCCTTAGTACTAATTCTACGCAGACTAAGTCGCGGGCAGAAGCTAGTAAGCTATAATTTGTAAAGTTGTTTAATATTCATTAGTGTAGTTTTTACTTCGAGCATTCGGAAATCTCTAGGTACAAAGGTGCAAAGAAGATGTACTATACAATAAAAAATAGCCTATGTTAATCGCTGACAATGTAGCTTTCTATTCTTAAAATATTTTTTAAAATTGGTTCAGTTGTTTTTGAGTTAAATCGTAACAAACAAACAAATCTTTCCTTTTTATAATATTAGTACGTGAGTATATATTAGCGGACCCGACAGGCGTTGTCCTGCCAAAAAGTTGGCTTCAACAATAAAAAAAAATATTTCTAGTTTTGAATATATGCTATTTTCCCACTTCTATTCTATAATGTCTAATATTATATATAAAATTCTCGTGTCACAGTTTTCGTTGCCATACTCCTCCGAATCGGCTCGACCGATTTTTACCAAATTTTATATGCGTATTCAGTAGGTCTGAGAATCGGCTACTATCTATTTTTCATACCCCTAAGTGATAAGGGTTGTTCACCCTTAAATTTTTATTTTTGGACGAAATTCTTTGTTTTTATTTTTTTATAATGTGGGATTAAAAAATACATACAACTCCTGCTTTTTTGTCAAAAAAATCTAGACCCGTGCGAAGCCGGGGCGGGTCGCTAGTAATGTCTAATATTATGTCACTGATTTACAGTGAACATCAATTATTACAAAAAGCTATGCTATGCGTGACAGCTGTCAGTTGCGGAAGATGGCGGAGTTCCGAACCTTTTTTATTTTAAAATTAATTTTCTGCAAAAAAAAAAACTTGAAAATTTCGGATGTTGAACAAATAAGATATCATTAAAATCGGTACAGCCGTGCTTGAGGTATAAATGGTGTAACTAACACGATTTTGTTATATATAGATTAAATCAAATTCAAAATCATTTATTCATTTAGATAACACAATGTACACCTATGAACGTCAATAAAAAAATACATATTAAATGCTTCTAATTTTACATTTACTGCCAGTTCTCAAATCAAGGGAGTAGAACGGCCGAGAACTGGCAATAAACTCTCCGCCACTCTTTTTAATCGCCCATTTTTTCATTTTACAAAATGTTTGTAAGGAGCTGCAACCATTACACCATGTTCCACGTGACATCTTTAAGTAATTAACTAATATAGATAAGATAAAATTACTACAATTTATTTTTAAATTCTATTTCTTCCATCCTGCTTTGTATAAAAAAAATAACTAAAATTATACATATTTAAACCAGGGACTGAAACCGGTTAATTTTTATTTTCAAAAATACGTGTTTTTTTTTTTTTTATATCAGAGCGGACAACAGAGCAGGTGGGTTACCTGATGGTAAGTAATCACCACGGTCCATGGACATCCGTGACTAGGGATACGCAAAAAGTATCGATACCTCAGGGTTACTTTTAGATACTTTTGTTTCGATACCAAGTACTTTTGGAATCGATACTTTTGTTCCGATACTTTTGAGGTATCGATACTTTCTCAAGTATGTAGATACTTTCTGAAAGTATTGATACTTTTCTCCCCATTTCTGATAAAGAAAAGTAAATTTTTTTAATAGATTTTTGAAACATAATATTTGTCACATCACTACTAAATCTAAGACATGATTCGGGGATTAGTATTTAGTGACCTTGACTGCTAAGCCGGAGCTTGTGGGTTCGATTCCCACCCATGACAAATATTGTGTGATCTGTACGGTAATTTGTTCTGAATTTGGGTGTAATTTATGTATATGGATGTTTTTAAAAATATATAGGTATGTTAAATGTTTATATTATATTATTAACACTACATAAAGTTTTTATAAATGTAATAAAAAGTACTCGATACCTTGAGGTATCGATACTTTTGTTTCGATACTTTGTTGGTATCGATACTTTTGATACGATACTGGTATCGAGTAAAGTATCGATACTTTTGAAATTTTGCGTATCCCTATCCGTGACTCAAGGGTTCTAGATGCGTTGTCGGCCTTTTAAAAATTTATAGGCTCGTTTTTTAAAAGTAACAAGGTCGTAATCGGATGGAAACACTGATGCTGGTAGTTCATTCCACAGTTTAGTTGTACGTGGAATCAAGTTGCGCGTGAACCGTATCGTGCTCGACTTCCATTCATCGAGTCTGACTGAGATACTATGATATTAGTTTAAAAGAATAATACACACAAAACTTACCACAGTATTTTTTTTCAGTAAATAGGAATAAAAACGAAAGAATATTAACAAAACCCTTTATTATACCGGTATAACTCCATAGTAAATTAACCGGTATTCAGTCCTTGATTTAAACCAAAGTTTGGCATCCCACAGGTAATATGAATAATAGTTTTTCTCTTATAAGTTTATTTTCTTATCACTATCGTGCACACAGTCTACGAAAACACTAAATTCTATAACATATTTTTTTTTATTATTCTGGAACGGAAACGTGGCCATTCCTTTATTCTTGAGTTTTTACATTGATTTTCTATATCCGTGCCAAAATGATTTTGGGACAAACATTTCATAGACAGGTGAATTACAGTCCGCGTCGGGCCAAATCCATACATAAACATTTCTAGAATTTGGTCTAGATATTAGATCATACATTAAGCTATAGAGCGCGCGCATTACTCATAGCTCTCATGCCTCAGTCATAATGTCAGATTTTTAATGCTATTGATATTGACATATTGAAAATTATTATTATTGTTCAGTGAATGAAAAATTGAAAGGTAATCGTTTGGCTTGGTATGGGCATGTTATTATTAGGTTTTAAGAGGAAAACAACTCGTTTTCTTGATTGATCGTTTTTAATTTTAATTATATGCTCTTACAGATTACTGCTTCTAACATGGATGCTCTCACATAGTACAATCAATAGACTCTAGAATATGTATTCTGTCACAGACAAGCTACACATTTTGAATATAGACTGTCATATTTATGGCTACATTAACAGTTATGAGGAGAGACGAAGGGCGTGTGTCTAAAAAAGTTTTGAATATGAAAGTGGATGGGTATAGGGGAAGAGGGAGGCCAAAAAAAACATGGATTGACTGTGTGAAGAATGATATGTGTTTGAGAGGTGTGACTGATGATGGCGAGTGAAAGGAGATAATGGAAAAAGAGAACATACTGCGTCGACCCCAAATAAAAAAAAAGAAGGACAGGAAAAAGAAGATATTGACGTATTGATATTTCTTTTTTATTATCATAATTAATTACTTCAAGATGTCATGTGGAAGATGGTGTAATGGTTGCAGCTAAAAATATTCTTGTTCAGATCTGAATTCAGTTCATGTTCGCTACACCGCGCTCTATATGATGTTATAAAGCGCAATATAAACAGGTACTTTATTTTATCACATGATTAGTGAGGTAACGGTTTCTTTTGCATACAATGTGTGAGATCTCTTTGGTGAATGAAATATTTACTATCAATATCCATATTCCAAATTCAAAGCTATTTTAGACCCTGTTAACAGTGAAACAATTATTGTTTTTTTTGAATAGATGTGATAAAAAAATTATTTTTATAAAGAATGTTTGGTTTCATAATTAATATAATCTTCTTCTTTCTGCCCTGTTCCCTTTTTTTTATTTGTGGTCGGCACAGTATGTTCTCTTTTTCCATTCTCTCCTTTCACTCGCCATATCATCAGTCACGCCTCTCAAACACATATCATTCTTCACACAGTCAATCCATGTCTTTTCCCTCTTCTCCTATACCTATAAAATATACATATTAATTATGAAACTAAACAGTCCCTCTTTTTAATGGTTGTGAATCAAACTGACTCATCAATATCTAGTGTTAAAATCAATTTGTTATTCCCGATATAAAGCTATGTTTAGCTTTGCCTTTGTCTGTAACCACAGAACAGAAAAAGTAAGTAGAAGTGCAATGTATCATAATTTGTACCGGATCGAGTGTCGCCAAATTCACACAAATGAATAGAGTATTTACCACTGCACACAGTTACAATTTCTTTTCGATTCGTTTTTTTTATCACACCTGTCCTACAATTGATAATATATCTTAGTGCTTGGCGATAACGGTTACTTTAGCTTAGCGCACAAAGTACATACGACGTTTAGTAATATTAAAACAATTTAAATAAAATACTGTATACCGGATTAAAACGCGATTTATTATTTATATTGTTTAAATTATTTATCCCGACGTTTCGGATGCTTTTCATCAACCGTGGTCGCGGGAGACTGCAGTATCCGGTATACAGTATTTTATTTAAATGTGTGATACTCGCTTTAATAAAAGACAATATTAATATTAAAACAAACTAATAATAATTTAAATTTAAAAAAAATAAAAAAAGAAATAAGTATAATTAATAAACTAAACTTTATGTGAAAGATATAAGGATGATTTCGGCTGATTGTGATCCATTTAGCGCCACCGTGCTAAATTGTGACACGCGTGCCACGCCTACTTCACACTTCTACTTATTTTTCCTGTTCTGTGTAATAGATTCACGTGTCCTCAGTTTGAAAGAGGGCACAGTTTGATCGGAATTGACCCGATTGCCGAACCAAATCTTGTTTACGACTCGCGTTTCGAGAAAAAGGCTTGACCCATTCATGAAATACTTCGATAAAGTTCTTTATGACGAAATAGGAATAGTATGATGGTGTAAGGACTGAGCTAGCAAGGTAAATCGGTCATTCATTCTGAAAATACCTAGTAACTGAATAATTTGACGGGCTCGTTGACGCGTTCGGTAGAACACCTGCCGTGCGCATCGATTGGTCTTGGATTCGAATCCCACCGGGACATGTTTATAAGTTTCTGTAATCATGTTTTCCCCATGTCTGGTAACTTCGGGCATTGATCGGGTGGGAGGAATATCGAAATTCCGACCGGGTAACTAACCACCGTTCATAGATGGAAAAACCGTGATTTTCGAATGATCGAAGTAAAAATTAAGTCGATAGCGCATCATTGACTGATGTTGAGGCAGAATATCTAACGCTACGGTGGTATCTACATAAATGAATCTATAATATTATAAAGAGGAAAGATTTGTTTATTTGTTACGATTGAACTTAAAAACTACTGGACCAATTTTAAAATTCTTCCACCAATAGAAAGCTACATTATCAGCGAGTAACATAGGCTGAAAAACCGTGATTTTCGAATGATCGAAGTAAAAATTAGGTCGATAGCGCATCATTGACTGATGTTGAGGCAGAATATCTAACGATACGGTGGTAAAAACCGATTTTAAAAATTCTTCCACCAATAGAAAGCTACATTATCAGCGAGTAACATAGGCTATTTCTTCATAATTTTTTTTAGTACATCTACACTGCTGCTTGGAGGCAAAATACCTAAATAGACAGCTCTTGTAAATTATTATTATATGTCCGTATGGCTGGTCATGCGTCATGCTCGTGAACGGGTGCTACTTGTGGTGACAGGTCGGACTTGAATTCGTGTATGCGTATATTAGTTATTTCGTCTATGTATTTGCGTGTTGTTCCCACGAGAATGTAAGTGAGCGCTCCTATTTCACCATATTTACTGCTGATAGAGGACAAATCTTTGTTTTTTATTTTATTTTTTCGTTTATATATATAAATATATTTTTAATTATTATAGTTAATACTTAAAGATGTCATGTGGAACATGGTGTAATGGTTAGCTCCTTACAAAAATTTAGTAAAACGAAAAATTTGGCGATTAAAAAGAGTGACGAAGAGTTTCTTGCCAGTTCTTCTCTTCCGTTCTATACCCTTGATTTGAGAACTGGCGGTAAATGTAAAATTAGAAGCATTTAATATGTATTTTTTATTGACGTTCATAAGTGTATATTATGTTACCTAAATGAATAAATGATTTTGAATTTGAATTTGATCTAATAGATACTTCCAAAACCACTTCTAAAGAATTGTAACATCATTTACAATACATTTGCTATCTCTGTCTATGCACTGTCTCTTTTCCGCGAATAATAATAGAATAAGCCGAATGTGGGACGAAATTTTAAATAATTCATTTTTGAATAAAATATTCGTGTCTCTCGAGTTTTCCGGGAAGCGCGAGATATTTGAAGCGGAAAAAATATATTTGGGTGATCTCTTTTAGACTGCGTTATATTATGAGTTTTTTTGAAATAAAACTTCTATACGCACTTTTACATACCATTTTCTATACATATATTGATGAACCCTGATTATTTTGTCAATCAGTAATATATGGTTATGAAATATATAAAATTTCCATGTCACTCACAATGTTAGTTACCGTACTACTCCGAAACGGATTTTTACCAAATTTTATATGCGTATTCAGTAGGTCTGAGAATCGGCTACTATCTATTTTTCATACCCCTAAGTGATAAGGGTTGTTCACCCTTAATTTCTTTTAATTTTTGGATGAAGTTTTTTTGTTTTTATTTTTTTATAATGTGGCATTAAAAAATACATACAACCCCTGCTTTTTTGTCAATAAATCTAGACCCGTGCGAAGCCGGGGCGGGTCGCTAGTTTTCTATATATTTTGGAGTCAGTCTCTAATCTGATTCGCGACGCGGGTTCTGTCCGAAAGGTAATTCGTGGCATATCTTTTTTTTATGTTAGATATCGACAGACGAGCATGAGGTTCACTTGATGTTAGGTAATACCTCTGCCACCTCTGTTCACTTGCTTGTAGGTGACTCCACCTTAGTCAATGATGCGCTGTCGACCTAATTTTTACTTCGAGCAACTCAACCCGAAACGCACAATATACTCTTCACGGTTTTTCCATCAATGAACGATGGTTCGTTACCCGGTCGGAATTTCGATATTCCTCCCACCCGTTCAATGCCCGAAGTTACGTGGGGAAGACATGCGTACAGAAAATTATAAACATGTCGTCGCGGTGGTATTCGAACCCACGACCCATCGATGCGCACGGCAGGTGTTCTACCGAACACGCCAACGAGCCCGTCTAACATCCGGAGGTAATACAAACAAAATTACGTAACATTTTTTCCGTTCCCATACTGCGTAGTTGTCGAATATGACGAGACCTTGAAATAAATGCAATGAGGTAGCAAGTGTGCTCGGTACACCCATAAGATGTATGGAAAAGTTATGGTGACACATTTAGAAAATAATATATACAGGAATATTTTATTATATGCATACATGAATTTTGTAAGTGCATGGCAACTCCGAAACTATGAGGAATAGCGAAAAAAAGATATTAATTGTTGTTCCCACGAGAATGTAAGTGCGTGCTCCTATTTCACCATGCCTACTGCTGATAGAGGACAAATCTTTGTTTTTTTATTTTTATTACAAGCTTCTGCCCGCGACTTCGTCTGCATAGAATTATTACTACGGATAGCTTATTTATTAACCGAGCTGTTTTTTCTTCAATCTCCGCTTAATGGCGCTCCACTCAAGTTAATCATTTCGTGATATTTTTTAAACCGTTTGTCCAAATTACTTAGTGTTAAAGACAAAGCTCATCTATATTAAATACTGAAACCGAAAAATGTATCAATTTTGATAAGAATTAGCTAAATACTGAAAAAAGTGCAATTAAAAAAAGTATCAAATTTAAATGTATTTATGGTTCATAGTTTAGGGTATATTGGCTTCCACATAAAAGGTAGATATATGCTATCCCGGACTTTTATTTAGAACTATTTAAGACAAACAATCCCATGATACATTATATTCCTGTAACTCCAACGGTTTAGGCAGCGCACGCCAAGATAGCTCTCAGAAGGCAGGAATTTTTCCGAGTTACTTGATACTTATCGTAATATTTTGACCAATATACAAAAAATCTTTATAAATTGTAGTCTATGTGTTATTCTGATATATAAGCTATATTACTGTAAAGTTTGATCAAAATCCGTTTGGTAGTTTTTGCGTGAAAGAGTAACAAACATCCATCCATCCATCCCCACAAACTTTCGCATTTATAATAATATTAGTAAGATAGGAAGTATAGGATTATACAAAATTAATTCAAGATTATTTTATTATTTTTGTATTATTTGTAAATTATGTGAAATAAATTTTGTTTGTTTCTATTTCTAAGATATCATATGGAACATGGTGTAATGGATGCAGCTCCTTACAAACATTTTGTAAAACAAAAAACTTGGCGATTAAAAAGAGTGGCGGAGAGTTTATTGCCAGTTCTTGTCGTCCGTTCTACGCCCTTGATTTGAGAACTGGCAGTAAATGTAAAATTAGAATCACTTTTTATTGAAGTTCATAAGTGTACATTGTGTTACCTAAATTAATAAATGATTATTTGAATTTGAATAGAGTAAGCCGGGCTTTTGGGCTTGTATGGTCTTGCCTCTAGTGGTTACCCATATTTTTCATTGCGTTTTTTTCATTCAATTCATTGCACCATATAAGTTTTCATTGCGTATCAATTCCGTTTCAATGAATAAAAGATTTTTTATTTAAAAGTCATGGCCGAAATCAAAAATTTAACACGGATTCGGTCCGGACTCCGGACGGTCCCTTCTAGCGTGGGATATGGTAATGTATGCATATACCATGCTTTTGACGTCATGGATGGCTGTCTTATGCATTTATGACAATCCTGTATTACATTTATGGGAATCCATGATGGGCATACTGAATGAATGAATTAATGAAAATTATATTTCACAAACACTACAAACAAACCTACCTATACTTATGATATAATTAAAAAAAAAATTAAGCAAAAACCAAAAACCGACTTCAAAACTACAACTGTAAAAATATAAAAATAATGTTTTAATTACTTCAAAATAGCTTTTAACACTTATAGAGTAAAAGTGATTCAAAAATTCAAATTCAAAAATCATTTATTCATTTAGGTAACACAATGTACACTTATGAACGTCAATAAAAAATACATATTAAATGCTTCTAATTTTACATTTACTTCCAGTTCTCAAATCTATTTTTGAATTTGGAATGTGTATATTGTTAGTAAATGTTTCAATCGCCAAAGAGATCGATCAAGAACATTGTATGAAAACGTTGCTGGCTGTCAAAAAATAATCCGCGCGCCGAACAATTAAAAAATAAGTTTCTGTAAAATAAAATCGCGCGAAATGCATTTTTTTATTTTGACAATCGCAAGGGAAAAGCATGAAGCACAAGTAAATAAAAACCGTAGTAAAGATGAGACGTGTATACACAGAACAGGGAAAAATACTTCTTCTGTTCTGTGCGTGTATACGCTACCAGGTTTTAAAATTAGGGCCTCGTTTGGAAGTAGGGCGCCCTGGTGCGAGTGGGAAAAACTTGCAAGTATGAAAGTATTAGATATTCGGGTGCGCTTAGAGTTGAAACTGAAAATACTTGCATTGGAAAATGATCCGTATTATCTTAAAGATAAGGAACACAATCCTATGCAAGTATTTAATACTTAAAAATATTTTTGGTATGGCGAGTTCGGGGCCCTGGTTTTTTTACGTACTCGTATTTGGAAACCCCGGTATTGAATTTGGCAAGTATGTCTCATCGCTCAACCGTAGTTTTTGAAGTGAAACTTCTTTATCGACGTATGGGAGAAATTTTGTAGCAGTGTAAAAAAAAAATCGTCACGTTTTTCGGTTACGCGCCATGTTGCTTTTTTTATCAAAGTTTAGTATTATGACGTAAAGAATTTAATGTAATATATTATAATAATAACAACAATATATTAGTTTTGAAGTTTGGTTTGAAATAAGAATAACAATATATTAATTTGAAAGTGATAAAATAAAAAGACTTATTCAAATTTTCGTGTAGTTGCAAATAGTAAAAAAATGATATGTCGTAAAGAAGTTTCACTTCTTACCTGTGTACTCTGGTACACACACACAATTTTTTTTTTGTGGAAACGCATTTGGCCAGCTTTTGCTACGGAGTAACAGCTGGCTGCTCCATCTCATAGCACTAAGTTTTTCAATTCATTATTCGCTTTAAAAGCAGTAAAACTTGAATCTATTATATTAAAAATCGATTACAAATGTCAAGATTATGTGAACCAAAATTATTATAATGAACTGGGTTGTAGCGGACGTAAATTATAATATCAATACTTATTAATTATTTATTTAAACATACATTCGATAGACGTCAACCGATTCTTGACTTTAAAATAAGATGTATTTTTGAAGTAAAACTTCTTTAGGCGCGACTAGGAGGTAACTGAACGGTCGACAATGCAACGGAAGTCCTGCAATATGGCGTCACGTTACTGTACCATCCGGTTTTCAAATATTTTTGATTTTGTCATTAGATAGAAGGCGGTATGGTCGAAAGACTTTAGCCTGCCCTATGGGCAAAAACAAAAATTGTCAATAGATAGCATTGACTTATATGTGTAGTATACATATAAGTCAATGATAGATAGTTTATAAGTTTTTGAAGTGAAACGTGAAACTTCTTTATCGACGTATGGGAGAAATTTTGTAAGTATCGTCACGTTTTTCGGTTGTACGCGCCATGTTGCTTTTTTTGTCAAAGTTTAGTATAGTGACGTAAAGAATATAATGTAATATATTATAATAATAACAACAATATATTACTTTTGAAGTTTGGTTTGAAATAAGAATAACAATATATTAATTTGAAAGTGATAAAATCTTTTTTCTTAAGGCTTAAGCCTTATATCTACCCCATTTTCGTGAAGTTGCAAATAGTACAAAAATGATATGTCGTAAAGAAGTTTCACTTCTTACCTGTGTACTCTGGTACACAAACACAATTTTTTTTTTTTAAGTTTTACTTAAATCGCGTGTGAACGTTACACGCACTTTTTTTTTACAAAAAACGGTGTATCCCCCAATAAGTGGACTAATATTATAAAGAGGATAGATTTGTTTGTTTCTTATAATTAAAATCAAAAACTACTCGATCGATTTTAAAAATTCTTTCACCAATAGAAAGCTACATTTCTTTTTTATGTATTACACTTCATCATGAATCACTATTGGTGAAATCCACATGTTTTTCAATTTATCGCGAACAAACAGACAGACGCGGTAGAGGACTTTGTTTTATAATATACAAAACACCGCGGCTTCGCACGGGTGCAATGTAGAAGTACTAGACACAAGAATTACTTACTTACTAATAAAAAGAGAAAAGATTTATATTTTTGTGTTATGAATAAACTCAAAAACTACTGGACCGATTTTAAAAAATCTTTCACCAAAAGAAAGCTTCGACGGCTTCGCACAGCATTGTAGGATGTACTAAGCCTATGTTACTCGCTGATAATGTAGCTTTTTATTGATGAAAGAATTTTTAAAATCGGTTGAGTAGATCCAGAGTAGATCCCTACAACCTTAAAAACTTTTACTCTTTATAATCTAATATATAAAATTTCCATGTCACAGCGTTAGTTACCGTACTCCTCCGAAACGGCTTTACCGATTTTTACCAAATTTTATATGCGTATTCAGTAGGTCTGAGAATCGGCTACTATCTATTTTTCATACCCCTAAGTGATAAGGGTGAACACCCTTAAATTTTTTGTTTTTATTTTTTTGTAATATGGCATTAAAAATACATACAACCCTATATTTTCACTCTTCTATTATCAACCCCTGCTTTTTAGAAATTATTTACATGGCAAAACAATCTTTGCCGGGTCAGCTAGTATTAGTATATATCGTGATAAGAATGGCATGCCACATATTTCAGTGGGTTTTTTTACCATTGCCTGTAAAATGCCGCCCCCACCAAAGTGACGCCCGGGGCAGACCACACCCCCCCCACTCGCCACTGACATATTTCAAAAAATTTTAAGATTTATGTTAATATGAATTAATCCATAATTCATTTTATATTGCAGGGTTTACACCCCTGCCGGGCTAGCATGACCGCCACGAGATATGTCGCGGACGAGAGAAGACAAACTAAGATGTAAGATATGGAGATATATTATGTCTCGACATCGACGATTTTGATAGAAAATATATCTCGATCGACAAATATATCTATTTTTGATATTTAAAGTCGAGTTTTAAGTGTAATTGTCATGTTAGACCCGGAAGAAATAAAGAGATAATCGATTAAAACACGAGAAAACGGTCGACAAAATTTTGTCGCGGTTGTCATGCTAGGCCGGCTGTAAAATGCCGCCCCCACCAAAGTGACGCCCGGGGCGGACCGCACACCCCACATGCTACGCCACTGACATATTTCAATAAATTTTAAGATTTATGTTAATATGAAATAATCCATAATTCATTTTATATTGCAGGGTAAATACCCCCGAGATGGGTAGAGTTTGACCTCTGATATTTTTTCTAATCTCATTGATTTTTACATCCACAATTCCGTGACGTACAATGCGATACAAATAATTCTTATTATTATTTTCGCCCAGAGGGCAGGCTAAAGCTTATTCCCAAATGATTTTTAATTAATTTATTATTGTATGTCAGAATTTAATTTAATTTTTATTTTTTAATTGTTATTAATGTTATTAAATTCAAGTACCTATAATTTACTTTGTGTTATATTTATAAATTTAATGTAATTGTGAGTGATAATTATGGACATTTTACCCGAAATAGACGATATTATTATTAAGGGGCCGTCCATTAATCACGTGAGGCTCAAAAGGGGGGGGGGGGTACGGAAAACATCACGAAACATCACGAGGGGGGAGGGGGGGTCTCGTTAGACATCACGTGTATTAATTTTATTTATTTTTTGTCAAAAAGCGCTATTTATGAACCGAAATTTTGAACGGCGCGAAAATTTATTAATTATTATTCATTAATTTTATTGCAAATACATATAAATGTTTTTCGAATCAAAACGCCATTTGTTAAATATTTTTTTCCAGTCAAAAATAGCCTTTACATAGACTTCCAAAAAAATACTCGTGATCCAGGGGGAGGGGGGGGAGTGGTCCCAAACCTCGCCAAATATCATCAGGGGGGAGGGGGGGTCAAAAAATGAGAAAAACGACCTCACGTGATTAATGGACGGCCCCTAAAGTCTTTCGACTTTCGATATCTTTCTTTAATTATGTCCTACGTTACTTCCCGCCATTTTTTCTTTTCGCGATACAAATAAGAATAGGAACGTCAATGACCTCTGCCTGTCAAATGTCACTTGAAAAGTACAGTTTGCAAAAAAAAACTTATTTGAAAATCAATAACGGTTTATTTTACTTTGGTTTAACCGAGTCTTCCTTAATTCAAATTGAAAAAAAAACCTTAATGATTTACCTATATAAGGTAAATATAATATTTAATGATTAAAGTCATAATAAGTTTTTTTTAAACCATACTTTTTTCTTTCTTATTTTCATTGTTGGCAAGAAATCACCTAAAAGTGCATGGCGCAAAGGCTCAAAAGCCATGCCAAAATTATTTAAAAAAAAAGAGGACGCCAGTCGCCATTTTTCGTTGTTGGTGTGCTTTGTCGTGCGGCTGAGTGCATGTTCTTGTGGACTGATACTGTTTCTTTTATTAATTCTGTTTTTTCTAAAAAAAACTTGTTTTGCTAACCCTACCTAACTCGTTTGATTTGACAGCTATGGCGTCTCAATATGGCGCAAAGACGATCCTATTCTTACTTGAATAGGCTTGCATAGTAACTTTTAAGGCAAAGGCTGAAAACCAACGTCATAAATATGTCTTTGTTATGTTAGATATCAACAGACGAGTATAAGGTTCACTTGATGGTAGGTGATACCTCAGCCACAGAACATCAGTCAATGATGCATTATCGACCTATGTTTTTTTATGTTAGATATCGACAGACGAGCATGAAGTTCACTTGATGGTAGGTGATACCTCAGCCACAGAACATCAGTCAATGATGCACTATCGACCTATGTTTTTTTTTGTTAGATATCGAAAGACGAGCATGAGGTTCACTTGATGGTAGGTGATACCTCAGCCACAGAACATCAGTTAATAATGCGCTGTCGACCTGTTGTCTTCAACCATTCGGAAATTCATAGGCTGAAACCGAAACACGAAAAATGCACTTCACGGTTACTCGGTCGGAATTTTTCACCTCCCACTCATTCAGTGCAGTGTAGCTGGGTGCTGAAAGATAGACTTTGGCAATTTTTTGAAATACACCAAACTGTTGTCTGCCGGATATCCGGCTATCCGCCTTTAAAGGTGGCCGGATATCCGGTATCTGGCCAAGCAACTAAATTCAAATTCAAAAATCATTTATTCATTTAGGTAACACAATGTACATCTATGAACGTCAATAAAAAAATACATATTAAATGTTTCTAATTTTACATTTACTGCCAGTTCTCAAATCAAGGGCGTAGAACGGACGAGAAGAACTATCCGTTTCATCTCTATTCTCTACTAATAAACTTCTTTTTTAAAGTCTAAATTTCGTGCATCTATACTTGTTGTCTTATAATTAGTTAAACTATTCCTGTTATTTAAAAATTTAAAAAATTAGTTAAAATTTTTATTTTTATGAAGTATAATATAATATCTGTATTTAAGAAACGTAAACTTAATAATAATTATACAAACTTACCGAATATTTGAATGAAACTTGAATCACCGAAAAATGTTTCTTACATTTCAAGAGTTCATTGTAATCGAACAATTTTCTATATGACACAGAATTTCGATTTCACAATATTTAATTTTGTATTTCGTTATACTTAAGAAAAAATCAAAGGTGGTTCACATTTTTTTTTTAAATTTTTGACAGTCGCCATCAATTAAAAAAAATAAAGACTTAATAAGCTGTCAGTGTCTAAAACTAAAGAAACGAACTGCGTTAGGTATCTATGGTAGTAACTATACCAGTCCAATAAAAAAATATGATACGTTTATTATGATATACTAAACAAACGCCATAGCACGTACGCATCTGAACAAAGAAATATAAAAAGCCCCTATCCGAACGCAACAAAGTTGAAAATGCGCTACAGAACTGAAAAATAACATTGCAAAAATGCAAATTCATTCCTTATAAATACAGGCAACATGGCGTTCGCTCCACAGTGCCGGCTGGTTCGCTTCCCGCCAAAACTCCTGTCAAAGGTGTTGTCACTCTAAAAATTTCTTTAAAGAATAAAAATGAGTGCGCTCCTACTAGTGGTCGTGTGCGCATTAATCGCATACAAATATTTTTCTCGAAAAACAGTTATTAGTTTAAAAAATACGAAATACGGGAATGAGGTAGCCGAATTGAAACCGGCGCCTGGGCCGATACCTTTGCCTATTGTAGGAAGTTTACATCTTTTGGGCAAACACCAGTCTCCGTTTCAATCATTCACGGAGCTAGCTGGATATTATGGCGATATTTTCAGCATTCAATTAGGAAGTTCGCAGTGTTTAGTTGTGAATAATCTAGAGTTAATCCGCGAAGTTTTGAATCAGAATGGGAAATTCTTCAGTGGTAGACCTGACTTTTTGCGGTTTCATCAGTTGTTTGATGGGGATAGAAATAATTGTAAGTATATTTTTAATTTTCAGTGTAGTATTACAATTTTCTTTCGATATTCAAAGATTAACTTCTTTTAAAAAAATAATTTTATTTTTTTTGATAATTTATATTTTAAGAGGTACTAAAGTAATTTTTAACTTGCATATATATTAGGGTGATTCAAAAAAACTTTTTAATTTTTTTTTAACTGATATCTTCTCAAATGTTTTTATTTGATATAAAAAAAAATCTCACCAAACCCGAGCCCTATAGCTCAACTCTAAGGGGTCGCTATTGTTTTTTTAGTTTCCCATTTAATTAACATGGGAAAAATCGTTTTTTGAATTTACACATAATTAACGCTTTTTTTTATAAAAAAAAATATAAAAAATTAAAAACAAAAAACGATTTTTCCCATGTTAATTAAATGGGAAACTAAAAAAACAATAGCGACCCCTTAGAGTTGAGCTATAGGGCTCGGGTTTGGTGAGATTTTTTTTTTATATCAAATAAAAACATTTGAGAAGGTATCAGTTAAAAAAAAAAATTAAGAAGTTTTTTTAAATCACCCTAATATATATAAAAGATACTTTTGTTTTTTAATTACTTGAAAGTGAAATATGTTTTTAGAATAATATTTCTCGAAACTTCTATTTGAGAAAGAAATATTTACTTTTTCAAAATTAATGTAGAAATAAGAAATTGGTCGATAAATCCTAACTTACCTTACTAATACTTGTCTGACTATGTGATACATTTTTACAGCAAAACTGCTGAATAGATGTCAATAAATTTTTATATGAAATATGATTGAATCCTAGATCATAATTATTCGGGAAAAATTATATCTCGAAAAATCTTACCGTTCTTCAAGTAAAACCTTGGACAAATTGCCAAATAAAAAAACAATATTTAATCATGTTCCATTAAAAAAACTGTTATAAATACATATTATATATATTTCGTGTCATGAATCATGATGTTTATGGTCGCACTCCTCCGAAGCGGTTTGACCGATTTTTATGAAATTTTGTATGTTTATTTGGTAGGTATGAGAATATCTAGTTATCCAGAATTATTATTTTCATATATCAAGAATAAATATTTATTGTATTTTATTTGGATTAGGCGTCAAAAAATAGCTATAGGTTACCTCCCATTTTCCAATCGGGAAATTAGTATGTTCATATGAACTAGTATGTTGATATCAACAATATCCAAATAATACTGACATCACATCAGTATCTACATTATATTCAGGCGAAGCCAGGACGGGCTCATTGTCGCGTTCGGTAGAACACCTGCCCTGCACATCGATGGGTCGTGGGTTCGAATCCCACCGGGACGACACGTTTATAATTTTCTGTAAGCATGTTTTCCCCACATCCGGTAACTTCGGGCTAGGGATGTTACGGAAGTGGTTTTACCGGAACCGAATTCGGAATCGGAGTTTTTAAATTTGGTTTATCGGAACCGGAATCGGAACCGAAACCGGAATCGGATGCAGACACAAAAGAAAGATCTGCAATAAAATAAAATTACAAACATTATTCATCACTTTCATTCATATCAGTTTAAAAAAGGAAACACTTCTCGGGTGTGATGTATAAAAATAAATTAATTTTCTTCAATTTTAAACAAAAGTTAATTAAATCAAATAGCGCTGACCACGGCCAACGCCGCCGATGTGGTTCGACCTCCGATTATAAACTCCGATTCAAATTTATCGGAATCGGAGGTGCAAAATCAATCGGAAGTTCCGACCTTTCGGAACCGAAATCGAAGCTCCGTAACATCCCTGCTTCGGGCATTGAACGGGCGGGAGGAATATCGAAATTCCGACCGGGTGACCACCATTCATAGATGGAAAAACCGTGAAGTGCATATTCAGCGTTTCTTTTTCAGTCTATGGATTTCCGAATGAGGTCCACTTGATGGTAGGTGACATCTCAGCCACACAACAAAGTCAATGATGCGCTGTCGACATACATTTTACTTCGAGCATTCGGAAATACATAGACTGAGACCGAAATGCGTAATTTCGATATTCCTCCCATATTACTCACCATCGGAATTCAATATAGGTCTACCAAATGCGCCAACGAACCTGTTAAATGAAATCTAAGAAATCCCCCATTTTAATATAAAGAGTCTAAATTTTACTTAGGAGACTTAGAAAAACTGTGAAAATCCGTCACTTAAAATGTTACCAGCTTTTAAATTCAAATTATACAGTTGACGAATAAAAAAAAATATCGGTATGTTGGCATACTAAGTATTAGAGGTTTAAAAAAGTAAAGAATTATTTAGTTACGTATGAAGAAAAATTATTTTTGTAGATACGTTCATCTGGTTCTTACCGCGAAATATATACATAAATAAAAAGGTGTTAGCGCCAGTGTCATTGCGCAGTATTGCTAGTTATAAAATAAACAATTTAAATGACAACTAGTTTATGAAAAGTATTATTTCAACTTAAGCATTAGGATCTAATTTCATAAATATTAGCAAATTAAGAAGTTAATGTATGTTATATTGAAGTTTAATGTTACACGTGGTTCAAGTCATAAGCGGAAGCGATTTATGTTTTTCTAGAAGCTTGTGCTATCAATTCGTTCCATTTTTAAATAACGATAACTTTTCATCCTGACATCCGATATCCGCTAAGTCTACCTGTGAACTGCATGAAAAATGATTGGGTAGTTTCGAAGATTAGCGTGAACAGACAGACAAGCAAAAATGATTTTTACGTGTAATATTCATAGATGGAAAACCCGTTAAGTACATATTGTGCGTTTCGTTTTTAGACTATTTACTTCCGAATGCTCGAAATAAAAAATAGGTCATCAGCGCATCACTGATTGATGTTTTTTGACTGAGGTATCAATTAGTTAATCTCATGTTCGTCTGCCGATATTTGACAATTAACGATTTCTGTTGTTGGGGGTCATCCATAAAGTACGTCACACTAATTTCGTGATTTTTTGACCCCTTCCCCGTCCTTTTCACAGTGGGAGATCTCACGAATATGTGGTCCCCTCCTCATCGTGACGTCACATATTTTGCAATTTTACATTTAGAATTTATTAAATTTGTAAATAGTTCAAATATGGCATTTTAACACTAACATGTGTAAGGTTTTGAAATGTGACGTCACGAAACTTAGGACCCCTCCCACCTTGGCACATCTATACTAATATTATAAAGAGGAAAGATTTATATTTTTGTATGTTACGAATAAACTTACAAAACACTGCACCGATTTAAAAAAAAATCTTTCACCAATAGAAATCTGCATTTTCAGCGAGTAACATAGGCTATGTTTTATGTATAGTACATCTACATTGCACCCGTGTGAAGCCGGGGCGCGTTGTATACAATATAGCGATCAGCCCCGGTTTTGTACGGGTGCAATGTAGATTTACTATAGACAAATAATCGTATATTACTCGCTGATAATGTAGCTTTTTATTGGTGATGGGCAATATAGACGAATGATGTTATAATATTGTTTCCGCAAAAACTCATCACTTGTCCCACATAAATGCCTTTGCAGTAAGTAATTAAAATATTCTCATTACAAGGGCATGCTTACGCTATTAGGTCAAGTACTATGACTGCTCCATTTCTCTAGATTGCATAGTGCACTAATTGTGACGTCACTGATGTGGATCCGTATTTTCTTTCAACCCTATTCTCTTTTTATTTGGGGTATGTATCGAAGAGTATCTTAAATTATTAACCTGTTAAAGTTTTTCGTTATTCACAACTATTATTGGTTTCTGTTTTTTTTTTGTTTTTATGTAAGAAAAGTAATTTTAAATCTATTTTTATTTCATTTTTTTTCTATTGCACGACCTACACTTCTCCACAAAGCCAAGATTAACTGGCAGAAAATGCCTTTAAGCATTAAGTTAGCTATTTTTTTGTGCAATATAGTTTAAAATAAATAAATATATATGTATGTTCTCTCTTTGAAATGAAATGAAATATTTTTATTTCAAGATCCACAAAAACTTATGTAGTAATACAAATTATAAAATATTACAACTCATAAAAAAAAACAATTTTATTAAGTGGAGATGTGTGGCAGTGTCTTGAAAAATTAGCTCAGTATCTATCGATAACAAAACACAAGTTTTCAGTGACACCAAGTTTGAGAGAAGCGCCTGTATAGGGCATGTTATGAGGAGAGATGGAACATGTTTCATAAAAAACGTTTTTTTTATGAAAGTGGATGGGGTATAGGGGAAGAGGGAGGCCAAAAAAACATGGATTGACTCTGTGAAGAATGATGTGTTTGAGAGGTGTGACTGATGATATGGCGAGTGAAAGGAGAGAATGGAAAAAGAGAACATCAGTATGTTCTCTTTTTCCATTCTCTCCTTTCACTCGACGCAGTCGTCGATACCAAATAAAAAAAGGGAACAGGGCAGGAAGAAGAAGAAGACTGGCGCTACTCTTAGCCTACGCGCAGACTAGATCCACCGGTGGCCGCCACTTGAAGCGGCCTCTAGACGCGGCCACCGGTGCGCGTTTCAGCCACTGTAAAATGTATGAAATATCGCGCCAACACGTTGTGGCGGCCACCGGTGGCTAAAAGCTCGGTGGTGGCCTCTGGAGCGCCGTGTTTGCGCGGATGCCCTAAAATATATGAAATATTGAGCCCGTAGCTTGTGGCGGCCACCGGTGGCTAGAAGCTCGGTGGCGGCCTCTCGAGCGCTGTGTTTGCGCGGATGCCCTAAAATGTATGAAATATTACGCCCGTAGCTTGTGGCGGCCACCGGTGGCTATGCTGTGGTCGCCACTAGTGGCTCTAGTCTGCGAGTAGGCTAAGACTTGCACTATTCTCAAACTTGAATGTGCATTCATATAAAAATTAATAAAGACACTAGACATGGGTAACTCAGCGAAATTCTCCGCGCCAACTCAGCAACTCAGGCGCAGTGTAGTGCGTCGGCTCCTTGAGTCAACTCAAAATTGCGCCACGACGCAACAAAATGGGACGCGCAAAGCGAGCAGTGAAACCTCTGAAACGCACGCAACGCCACGCTCATAGTTCACTCAGTGAGTGGGTACTGCGCCGTGCGCCAACACATTATGAATGTGTGAGCTGACTCACCCTGCGCAGTGAAGGGTGCCGGCGCAATTGCGCGGCGCAGCGCAGTGTTACCCATGTCTAAAAGACACATTTTAAGTAGGCATTTTTTTCTAAATTAGTCTATTGTGACTTTAGTATAACCAAAAAAGTAACATAACACCTCCAATAATGGTAGACAAACGAAATTCGATATTTCCATGTTATTAGTTTGACATACAGAAATTTGCTGACGCGGCGGCAATGGCCGAAAATATAAATATAATAATTAACCTACATAATCTTATATATAAAATTCTCGTGTCACAATGTAAGTTACCGCACTCCTCCGAAACGGCTTTACCGATTTTTACCAAATTTTATATGCGTATTCAGTAGGTCTGAGAATCGGCTACTATCTATTTTTCATACCCCTAAGTGATAAGGGTTGTTCAACCTTAATTTTTTTATTTTTTTTAATTTTTGGACGAAATCTTTTGTTTTTATTTTTTTATAATGTGGCATTAAAAAATACATAAAACTCTAAATTTTCACTCTTCTGTTACCAACCCCTGTTTGTAAATACATATATTGCAGCATAAATACTTGAAATAAAAAAGGAATTTCCTACCACGAATAACCATTCTTTAGGACCAGATGTTGCCGGCGGTTTTTCCGAACCGATACGACTTGAGAACTTTCAAGAAACGAGCCTATTCATAACTAAAAGGCCGTCAACGTATTATCAATACCTCTGGTGTTGCGAATGCGCGGCGGTAGTCGCTTACCGTAAATATCCAGACAGGTTGATTGACTCCTCTTATAAAAAAATTCAAAGCTCTCAAAAAATATACATATTTTAGAAAATCGCTATCTTTGTATTTTTGGATTATTGTATGTTATGAATAAACTCAAAAACTACTGGACCGATTTAAAAAATTATTTGACCAATAGAAAGCTACATTATCAGCGAGCACATAGGCTATAACATATTTTATGTACATAGTACATCTACATTGTACATCTACATTGTACATCTACATTGTACATCTACAATGGGTGTGTTACTAGTATAATATAAACCGAATATAGGAAGATCTATTCCAGGTTAGAACAAATGATACCGAATTCATAGGAATCATAATTTTAAATGATTCACGTCATAGTCCATGTGTGCATGAATTATGCATGCCATGCTAATAGCCATATGTACATGTATTCAATATTATAGAGTGAGAATAGCGAATCTTTCGTAGATACTGTATGAATAATGTCTTTTGTCAAACTGAGCACCAGAATAGATCGATAAATACTTGTTCCATATTTCTGATGTCCTGGTACTTCATATAATTACCGAGTCCCCTAGTGGGGCATGGGGCAGACACATTTCTGTGTCTGTTTCACTGATCATAGCTCACTAATAATGCTTATTATTTAGTAATTATTAACCAGTATAGATTTATAGAATACTTGTTCCATAATATTGTCTTTTATTAACGCGAGTATCACACATTTAAATAAAATACTGTATACCGGATTAAAACGCGATTTATTATTTAAATTATTTATCCCGACGTTTCGGATGCTTTTCAGCAACCGTGGTCGCGGGAGACTGCAACTGCAAACTGCAGTCTCCCGCGACCACGGTTGCTGAAAAGCATCCGAAACGTCGGGATAAATAATTTAAATAATAAATCGCGTTTTAATCCGGTATACAGTATTTTATTTAAATATACTTGTTCCATATTTCTGATGTCCTGGTACTTCATATTATAAACGAGTCCCCTAGTGGGGCATGGGGCAGACACATTTCTGTGTCTGTTTCACTGATCATCGCTTACTATTGTAATAATCGTAGTGTATTCTTTAGTAATTACTCTCCAGTATATATTGATAGAATACTTGTTCCATATTTCTTATATCCTGGTACTCAGAATTCCCGAGTCCCCTAGTGGGGCATGGAGCGGTCACATTTCTGTGTCTATTTCACTGATTATTTTTCTTAAAAGGCGTGTAGGTGATCAGTATGCAACCCGATCGGAATATTTTAATTTGAAAACCTCTGACGATAAATCCAAAGCGTATGAAAAACACCCTTTACGTCCTATTCTCAAACCTACTGAATATACACACAAAATTTTATAAGATTCGGTCAAGCCGTTTCGGAGGAATTTTGTTACAAACATTCTGATCCGTGAATATTATGTTAGATATATGTAGAGGTGATATAGCGATAAGGCAGGGCGATGAATATTTTATATATATTCGCTATCTAATTGGCCACGTTTAAAGTTATATAAAATTTTCTAAATTAAATTAGTAAATTTTATTTTTATTTATTTAGTTAATAATTTTTTTTTTTTTTTTTATATTTATTTATTTAATTTTATTAAAGTAAATTTAAAGAAAATTTAGGTTTATTCGGATTAAAACTATTCTTTAACCAATCAGTGATAATTTTTCGCCTATTTTCATTTAATTTCCAGGCAAAATAACTTTAACTACTGACCTCTGACAAGCTCATTGGCCCGTCAAGTGGTTGCTTTTCAATAAGCTGCAGGTTCGCATCCCACTGATTGATATGTTTTATAATTTTTTGTTAACCAATAACAAACCTCCATTCATAGATGTAAAAACCGTGAATGCAATACTGCGCGTTTTCGGTATCAGTCTATGGATTTCCGAATGCTCGAAGTAAAAATTAGGTCGACAGCGCATTGACTGATGTTCTGTGGCTGTGGTATCACCTACCATCAAGTGAACCTCATGCTCGTCTGACGATATCTAACATACAAAAAACAAGTAGTGAAGTGCAACATTTTGATAACAGTATATCCAAATTATCGATTTTATAGGTCTGAAGCGCATCATTGATTGACGTCTTATACCTTATAGCAAATATAATTGTAAATGAGCCTCATGATCGTCTTGCCTGACATATTTTTTCTTTGTTCCAGCTCTTGCACTTTGTGACTGGTCAAACCTTCAGTTGCGCAGACGCAATCTCGCCCGTCGCCACTGCGGCCCAAAACAGCACACAGACAACTTTGCACAAATCGGATCTGTGGCTACCTTCGAATCCATCGAGCTGATTCAAACCCTGAAGCAGATCACCAGAACATCAGCATCCCCTATCAACCTGAAACCGCTCTTAATGTCTACAGCAATGAACATGTTTTCCAACTACATGTGCAACATACGCTTCGAAGAAACAGACCCGGAATTCCGTAAAATCGTAGATTACTTCGACGAAATCTTCTGGGAGATCAACCAAGGGTACGCCGTTGATTTCCTTCCATTCCTCGCGCCGTTCTACAAGAAACACATGGAGAAATTGTCCAATTGGTCACACGAAATCCGATCTTTTATCCTATCGCGAATCGTCGATAAACGCGAACTGAATTTAGACACCGAAGGTCCAGAAAAGGATTTCCTAGATGGTTTATTACGTGTCCTTCATGACGACCCAAGCGTTGATAGAAACACAATTATCTTCATGCTCGAAGATTTTCTTGGAGGGCATTCTTCCGTTGGTAACCTTGTAATGCTCTGTCTGACAGCTGTCGCTAGAGACCCAGAAGTAGGGAGACGTGTTAAAGCAGAAATCGATAGTATTACGAAAGGAAAACGGGCTGTTACGCTCACTGATAGACCATCTCTACCATTTACTGAAGCAACGATCCTGGAGGTTTTGAGGTATTCCTCGTCACCTATCGTTCCTCATGTAGCGACTGAGAACGCATCTGTAGCAGGTTTCGGAGTCGAAAAGGGCACTATAGTTTTCATTAACAACTACGAATTGAACACATCAAATAAATACTGGAATGAACCATCCAAATTCGATCCATCCAGGTTTTTGGAGAAGTCCAAAATACGCGTTCGGCGGAAGTCTCTTTGCGATTCTGGTATGGAGTCCGATGGCGAAAGAACTGGGCCTATTGATAAAACAAGAGAAACAGAAAAGGAGGTATTATCCGTGAGGAAGAATATACCTCACTTCCTACCTTTTAGTATAGGAAAGAGAACGTGTATCGGTCAAACAATGGTGACTACCATGAGTTTTGTTATGTTTGCGAATATAATTCAGGAGTTTGACGTTGCTGCTGTTAATGTAGATGATTTGAAACAGAAGCCAGCGTGCGCAGCGTTACCCAGAGAAACCTATCCGTTGTATCTTTTACCGCGGAAATAATTACTAAATTAACATACAGTGTCCACTTTCTACCTTTTTATCTTTGTTCCGCTTTTAATGGAAACATATTATTACAGGTACAGTGAAACCTTATAATAACGAATATAACTAGAAAGATTCCTCCTCTTCCTTTTAATAAATTCTTTAAAATCTCTGTATTTGGCCGTAAGAGTTAACTCTACTTAAAATATACTTTTACATTATAAAAACTTTTTGTAGCTTTCTTTATCTTTCTTTCTTTTTTTTTTAACATTCAATAAAAACAGTACGATTGACTTTGCCTAACGTATTAGTAAACATCTTACAAACTCTACCAATAATATTACAAAGAGGAAAGATTTGTATGTTTGTAAACTACTCGATAGATATTAAAAATTATTTCACCAATAAAAAGCTACATCTTCTCCGAGTAACATATGCAATAATTAGGGATCCCTACTAAAACTTGAATTATGTAACCCAAGGTGTAAAAAAGGTTGTAGTAATCTGTGAATCTACTGAACCGATTTTAAAAAAATTTCACCAATAGACATAAGCTAGCTTTTTTGTGTAGTACATCTACATAAAATATCTTTCACCAATAGACTAGCTTTTTTGTGTAGTACATCTACATTGTACCCGTGCGAAGCCGGGCGTGTTACTAGTAATTCATATCAGGTTCAAATTATCGTAAGACATTTCCGAATGCTCGAAGTAAAAATTAGGTCGACAGCGCATCATTGACTGATGTTTTGTGGCTGAGATCACCTACCATCAAGTGAACCTGTCGTCTGTCGATATCTACATAAAAAAAGACAATGGAGGGATTCAAACTGTCATAAAAAACTTAATTTTGGTTTGCAATATAATATAAGTGCGTGAACGCATAACCTTATTAACTCGAAACTAGCCTCTACATAACAAGCCCCTTTGTATAAAATTACTTGCTTCTTATTAGTACATAGCCAGATTTAGAGTTGGGGCAAAAAAGGAGTGGAGCCTTTTTTGCCCCAACACCCCACCCGCTCGTTGACCCAAAATTAATATCATGTTAACAATAGTAGGTAAAGGTAAAAAAAATATAGGAAAAGTTGTTTACTCATTGGAATTTGAAAGATTTTATTCCGAATTCTCTTTTGTGGAAGCCCGGGGCAGTTTTCCCGTATGCCCTCTCCCAAATCCTTAAGTAACGAATATTGTTTCATCTTCAGATTTGTTATATCAAGGTTTCACTGTATTTGTATTCATTGCGCAGGAGTGGACTATCTGTAGTTATAACTTTTAAATTAATATGTTTGTAGATACAACTTTTGTATTGTATTGTGTTTGTTTTTAGATATTGGTAGTGTTTCGATTATTTTCTATCGTATAATCTATACAACTTAAAATTCGTTGATATATTTTTTTTATTGAATTATTTTTAATAATATTTTTTTTTGTTTTTTTTTTATTAATATTTTTTATTCTATTTTAACCATTAGCAATACAATACTAAGTCACATTAACATAATGGATTTCAAACGTTTAGCCCCTACATTTCCCTAATAATTTTAAAATTATAGATAGAAAAAAAATATATTTATAAAACGAAGAAAGAGACACAATACAACGCAAGAGAAACGCTCAAGAACTATTTATTTCTCGGAATAATTTGACTGTAAGATTATTATCATTCTGGTTAGACTACACATGATTAAATAACAGAACTTTAAAAACACAATTGCCCCATACAAAGCTTATGGGGCAATTATGGATGGGCAGGGGAAATTGTGTTTTTTTAAATATTTAGCTATTAATAATAGAACAACTATTTATAGTTATTTTATAACGAAATTTTAAAAGGTGTCGAGTCTTATATGTATATTTATTTTGTATGTATTTTTGAATCTTTGAAACGCCAAATATACAAATAGCAATCTATTGTTAAAAAATATATTAAAATTTTATATAGTTCACTTATTGAAATATTAGTTAAAAAGTATGCACTAAAGATTCTGATTACAATATATAATTAATTTTGTACGTTTGGTAGGTTTTTAAGATTTCATTAAACAGTTTGAAATCGAAAAAATATGTCATTAAGCTATTCTATGTAATTATATGTATTAATTAAAAATAATTTGGAAAAAATATTTGAAAAGTGGAAAAAAGTAATCTTTATTATTTTTGTTACAATTATCAAAAGTTATTATGTTATGTTAATTTTAAAAAACAATATTTTCTTTAGAAAAATCCAAATTATATTTAAAACAGTTTACATTTCAATTCGAAACTGAGTTTTGATGGCTGGAAACATTTTTATATCAATATTGTTGACCAATGTCATGGCATAAATTAAAAAAAAAATCGAAATAATGATTGTCAAATCCAGTTTCATCAGATTCGAAAATAGAAGCAGCTATTTTGACGCTATTTGTTGTTTACTTTTTTAAATAATACATATTTTTATAGCTCTAATTGTTCTACTATTGATAGTTTTAAGAAATCCTTTCTTCTTCGGGACGCTGTATTAATTCGTCTCATCAGAATTATGAAAATAAATACATTTTTGTTTAGTTAAGCAAACTTTTCAATTTTTTTTTTGTTTTTTATCAACATCAAACCTAGGACAGCATAAAAATCATCAATTAAAACAAAGTTATCAATGAAATACTAAATTCTATTAAAGTTTCTCCTCGAATTTATTTGTTAATGATACGACTGCTGTGTTAATGGGACTACGATTAGAATAAATTAGAAAGGTAAGGCTTATTTACTGGAATATGGTGTTAGACGCAAAACATATGTTTTTAAAATGATATGAGAATTGTTTATTTTTAAGTGATATATATTTGAACCAGAGATACGAAATTTATAAACGACAGCAGATAATATTACGCTTTTTTTTTGTTTGTCTTTTCGCAGTCTATATTGACAATGACATTCTTGCATTTTAAATGTGGAGCTTTGTAAAGTGTAGTTTGACAATTATAAAAATTTAAAAATTTTGTTTTTCGAACTTCGTATCTAATTGTCAATGTCATTTCAATTCGTCGATTCAACTCTGCTCTTGATATTAAACTATTTTTTTTATTGAAATCGAAAAATTGTAGAAAAACGACATATTGTGTAACTAAATAAATATATATTTCTTTATTGTATGATCTGTAGAGTAAAATTCCTTTTGCATATTTAAAACTCAATTTTAACAATAATTTTTTTAATAAAGTAAGTATCGATAGATTAGTAATTTTTAGGTTATGTATAACGATTGTACCAAAACATTACATTTTAGTAAGTGATAAGATCAATTCAGAGTTTATATATAGAGAATAGAATATTTGATATGTTATTTAAACTATATAACATGTATTTTTTCGTAAATGTTTGAATAATAGTTTCTCTGTTAAACAATTTATTTGTATGTATGTATGTATTTCTAGACAATAATTAAACACACGTGATCAGTAGGATAGTTTGAAAATATATTATAATGTTGCAATTTACACTTTGTTTTATTTATCCTGTGAAATTATTTTTTTATTTATTACAATATTAAATCGATTAATCTTTTAGTAAAAAAAAAGAAATGGTCACATAATATCGACACCAGCAATTACCTTCATTTGTTTTATTGGTTTATTTTTTTATTAAGTATTATAATTAATTACTTCGTGGCCACTAATTACTTACTACTTATGGCGTACTAATTAGTGGCCACAACCGGGGCTCCTGCCCTTGTGATAACTTTTAAATTATTTAAGATAAATAAAAGTAATCACTATTTTATTGTCTTTTATAAGAATAAGAATAAGAATTATTTATTTGTCAAAAACATGGTACAATAGTTGGTAATATCTTCTAGCGATCACATGTTTTGCCAGTAATTAGGCATACAAATATTGATTTACACACAATATAATAATCAATTACATCACACCGGTCGCCGTATTGTAGTATGTCTGAAAAACTCTTTGAAGTCATAGAAGCTAAACAGAATTAGCCATTTTTTCAGTTGGCCTCTAAAAACATTGAGTGGCTTATCCCTTAAAGTCTTAGGCAAGTGATTAAAAATCCTAATCATTGTCATCAATCCGCTTTTATAATATAACGCAGTTTTGCAACGAAGTATAGTAAGTAGGTTAGGATCTCTTAATGGAATACAACAGATATCTCCGGTTTTTGTAAAAAAGTAAGGGTATTTTTTTATAAAGACACAGCACTCGAAAATAAACATTGAAGTAAGAGTCAATACATTTAGACGTTTAAATAAAGGTCGACAGCTTTCTAATGGTTCAGCTCCACATATGGCTCTGATGCATTTTTTTTGACTTATGAAAGCTCTGTTTATGTCAGTAGAAGTACCCCACAATATTAATCCATACCTCAGTAATGAACCTACATAACCGTGGTACGCTGTAAGAGCAGTTCGTTCGTTACTTATGTTTCTTAGTCGATATAATGCAAAAACGAATTTATTTATTTTTGCACATAAATTATCAATGTGTGCCTTAAAATTGCAATTACTATCTAAGTATATTCCTAAGAAACAGATGGAGCTTACTTCATTTATTAAAATATTTTTATATATAAGATTAATGTTGTTTCTTTTATGTCCATAATTATAAAATTGCATTACTTTTGTTTTTGAAAGATTAGCAGTCAAATTATTACATTCTAACCAAGTTATTATATTATTAAATGTCATATTAAGATTATATTTATTACATGTCATATTAGTACTATCGTCAGTAATTGTTACGGATATATCGTCAGCATAGAGTGTGCATTTATAATTTGTCACATTTGGTAGGTCATTTATATACAATAAAAACAGGAGAGGTCCGAGCACACTTCCCTGCGGTACACCAAATTTATTATTAGTGTAGTTGGACTTAATGGTTTTCAATTCTGAATCACCATCACAGTACGAGATCTCCACACACTGCAAACGGTTTTCTAAGTATGATGTTAACCATTTAAATGATGGTCCTCTTAGTCCATAGAGGTGACATTTATGGAGAAGGATTTCATGGTTTACACAGTCGAATGCTCTACTCATATCAAAAAATATAACGGATATTTTAGAACCTTTATCAATTGATTCGAGGATGCTCTTTAGAAGTTGGTATGCTGCTAGTGTAGTTGATTTTCCTTTCTGAAATCCATTTTGTTCACTCTTTAGGACTGAGTATTTATTTAAAAATCCAATAATTCTATTATGCATCACCTTTTCAAACAATTTAGAGAGTATTGGAATAAGGGTAATTGGTCGGTAATTTGTTACATCATGTTTATTGCCTTTTTTATAAATAGGCTTTAATTGAAATTTTGAGCCTTTCTGGAAAAGTGCCTTCTTCAAAAGATAAATTAATTAAATAAGTCAACACTGCTGCAATCAGTTTACTACATTTTTTCATAATAAAAACGCACACGTCATCAAAACCTACTGCTTTTGTGTTATTTAAGCAGTTGATTACTTGGGTGATTTCGTTTTCAGAGCAGGGTAAACGCTTATTAACGCGAGTATCACACATTTGTTAGGGTTATTAATTTTAAAGAAAATATTTAGATAATAAATCTATTGTTTTAGGGTTATTATACTTAAAACTTATTTAAAAGAATAGATCTATTGATACTGTTGACTATGACGTTGGCCAATCAGAACACGAGAATATTTCCCGCCAAAAAATATGATTGGCCGGACGTTGACGCCAATCTGAACCAATCAAATAACTCTAATTCTCCCGCTTGAGGTGATTTGAAAACTAAAACGTTGCGACTTGCGAGTTGGGACAGAGAGAAAGGAACCTCGAACTCGACCAGTTGCATTAACAAGTGAATACGGTTTAAACAGTGCTAGCATAAATAGACATAAAAGTATAAGTATTTGTAAAAGTTGCAAAGGAATAAACGATTGACTAAACTAGACTTGTGTTTGATTAAACATTTAAATTAAATACTGTATACCGGATTAATAAAATTCTATCTCCCCGCGACCACGGTTGCTGAAAAGCATCCGAAACGTCGGGATAAATAATTTAAACAATATTATTTATGAATCGTGTTTTAATCCGGTATACAGAATTTTATTTAAATCACTATTTTTCTTTAAACTATTTTGGATTTGGCGTAAATCTACTTTTTCAAGTTAGCGTAGTATTCAATGCTGGTGTCGATTTTATGGTAATATATGAGTCGTATAGAAGAATCAAAGGCGGCTATCTGAATTATGGCTGATTGTTAGCAATTTAAAAAAGAAAACGTTTTTCTCCTTTATTTTTGTATTAGGTATTATTCATTGCATGTTTAAGGTATCTATGAATATTAAAAATTAAAGATAAAACCAAATATATAAAAAAACATAACAATCTAAACGACAAGAACTTATTTTATTTTGGTAGATAGCCGCCTTTGATTCTATACAACTCATATCATAAGTTTCACCTCTTTATATTATTTCAAAAAACACCGACTGTCTTCGTAGCTTATGGTTTAGCACAGGAGGTGCCGGGTTCGAACCCCGCGGAAACCTTTTTATAAAATCTGTCGCATAGGACACATAAGAAAATCGTTTCAGTAGTTCCATACTACTTAATCACCACTTACTTGCCTGAAAAGATAAATCATGAAGCAGAAATGTGTCTGCCCATGCCCAACTATGGGACTCGGGATTTCTAAGAAGTACCAGGACATCAGAAATATGGAACAAGTATTCTATCAATGTATACTGGTTAATAATTACGGAAGAATATACTAGAATTATTAATAAGTAAGTACCTTCACGCCCCGGCATACGGGATGTAGATGTACTATACAAAAAAAATAGCCTATGTTACTCGCTGACAATATTAAATGAAATGAAATGAAATGTATTTATTTAACACCCAGTTTACAGAACATTAATATTTTTATAACTATTTAATGCTAATTATAACTTAAATAAATTTTAATATTATGTGCATGCAAATAAGAAAAATGAATCAAATCAAAATATCATTTATTCATTTCTGTAATACAATGTACAAGAAGTGTACTTACGAACGACAATAAAAACATGCTTCTATGTAAAATACATTTATAGCCAGTTCTCAAATCAAGGGCATGGAACGGACGAGAAGAACTGGCAATAAACTCGCCGCCACTCTTATTAATCACCAAGTTTTTTATTTTATAAAATGTTTGTAAAGAGCTGTAACCATTACACCATGTTCCACATGACATCTTTAAGTAATTAACTATAATAATAATAAAAAATGGAAAAAAATTGTCCTCTATCAGCAGTAGGTATGGTGAAATACTCACTTACATTCTCGTGGGAACAACACGCAAATACATAGTCGAAATAGCTAACATCACCGCATACACAATTCAAGTCCGACCTGTCACCACAAGTAGCACCCGTTCACGAGTATGACGCATGGCCAGCCATCGACCCTTAAAACAAATCATTATACAAATATTAGGTGTTCAAAATTTTTTGTCCTGTTTCCAATAAATGGTGACTCCTAAAGTACAAATTATTGATAAAATTTAATATAAAAAAACAAATATATATATAATAAAATACAATTTATACATATTATACCTAATAAGATACATAAAATAAAACTGTAGAGTTCAAATGTCTATATGTTTATCTGTTTGTCTGATTGTACGGGCTAATCTCCGAAGATACTGAACCGATTTTCATGCAATTTACATATATTAAGCAAAGCCCAAAGCAACATATAGGCTTTGTTTCATCGAAATCGGTTTTCGGAAAGAAAAGTTATCATCATTTAAATATTATTTTAAAGGCACCATATCAACAAATTGCATATGCAAACTGACTCGCGTCGAACTTTTTCGAATTATCAGATGTCAATAACAGTTTGATATGAAAATGAAATAGTTTGATTATTTCGCCGCTTTCAAAATGTATGAACGTGGAATAGTGGATATGAATATATCATATGAAGAAACCTTGCTCAAAAGCTCAGCTTAAGATGGAGCCCACGCGAACGAAGTCGCTGGCATCAGCTAGTTTAAAGTAAGTAGAAAAGGGTATATATATATCGGGGACGTTCTGCAAAAGGACCAGATCAAAAGTACTCGTAACCGTCGAGTGTGTATGAAAGCATTGATGAAAGTAGAAGAAGCGAAAGTGGTATGTAAGGATCGGAGCATATGGAATTCCGTGATCTCTGCCTACCCCAATGGGAAAGAGGCGTGATATATATGTATATATGTATGTATAGAAAAGGGTATAGGAATGTGATGGATATAATATCTAGAAAGATCTGTAATAACTAGCGAAACGCCCCGGCTTCACACGGGTAATACCTAGAGCATATTATGCCTACATGTTTTGTTTGTCATAGGGTCACATTCGCGCACGTTTATTTTTTGCGATAACTCCTAAGATATTCATTTAAATTGTATAGTGTAAAAGATTATAATAATGTACATGAAATGCTTAAGATAAATAACGTAAGTTGATAAGGATTAATAATGTATATATATATGTCACGGTAAGAGTGAATAATTGAAGATTATCAATAATTATCTATTATTATTAATAATTACCGAAAGTCGAGGTTAAAGTGATAAATTAATCACATTTATCGGTCAGAAGGTCTAAGATTCATACAGTTTATGAAAAACAAAGCTTTCCATTCAGGAATAAATACGAGTCCTTATGAATCATAAAGGACGCCATAAAACTCCATAGAAAAAAAATGCACGCAAACTCAAACAAAAGGATATAGGGTGGTGGTGCGGTGGTCACTAAAGGGTTTTGAAGTTCTAGGTTAGGTTATGTTGGTATGGTGACCACCGCGCACGAGTCGAGCGAGCGAAGCGAGCGGTGCCGCGGAAGCGGCCGATGAGTGCCAGAACCGAATCGTACTTATTTTACTTGGCTTCATAATTTTTTTTTAAAGTAAAACATTGGGTTTTTATTTATTTTATAACTTTTACCAATATGTGTCGTGAATTATTAATAATTACTACTAAAATTAATAAATTTCGATCGCTTATTCACATTCACCAAAACATGTGTTTATTATTAATAATTTTGTAAAAATATTAATAATTTTCAATTAATCAGATTTACCGTAACATATACATACATATACATCTCGCCTCTTCCCCATTGCGGTAGGCAGAGATCACGGAATTCCATATGCTCCGATCCTTACATACCACTTTCGCTTCTTAATAATGTATTCGTCTAAATAGCTTACCAATTACCACATTGTATATAACCATTTAGAAGATATAATGGGTATAGCTATATTTAAAAGATAGATATATGCCATCCCAGACTTTTTTTTAGATCTATAAAAGAGGAGTATCTCAAAGGGATTAGACAGCGTTTTCGATGAAAGCTCCCAGGCGGCTTGTTGTTCTCACGATATTTTATTTTTTCGTTTATATATATATATATATATATATATATATATATATTTAAATATTATAGTTAATTACTTAAAGATGTCATGTGGAACAGGGTGTAATGGTTAGCTCTTTACAAAAAAATTGTAAAACGAAAAACTTGGCGATTAAAAAGAGTGGCGGCGAGTTTATTGCCAGTTCTTCTCGTCCGCTCTACGCCCTTGATTTGAGAACTGGCAGTAAATGTAAAATTAGAAGCATATAATTAATATGTATTTTTTATTGACGTTCATAAGTGTATATTATGTTACCTAAATAAATAAATGATTTTGAATTTGACTTTTTGCGACACTTCCAACAATTATCGTTATATTTCAACCAATTTACACAAAACCTTGACAAATTATATACCTAAACCTTCTTCATGAATCACTCTATCTATTGTTAGAAAACACATGAAAATCCGTTCAGTATTTTTTGAGTTTATCGCGAACAGACAGACAGAGGACTTTGTTTTATAATTTTTAGTGATAATCAGATTTTATTACGATAAAAAGAAATCCATTTTGATATGACCTGTCAATGTCAGACAAACACTTCGATTGACAAATGACATTGAATATTGATTCTGATTTGGACGGCGTTAAGCATAAGCCATTTTGAGAAAATTGAGTTTGAATTTTTAATTAGGTTTTATTAAATTTCTTTTAAAACATAACGAAGAATAAAGATTTTTTTAAAATTATTAATATAACACTAAATGTATATCGTTTTTCTTGGTAGCAATCAAAGTAATAGAATTTAGTGCATAATTGTTAAATATTCGAAACATGTTAGAGTTTCGCGCCCGCTAGTTTTTTCAATATTTTGGCTATTAAAACGATTTAAATGATATATATCTCTTGAAATATGTACTCCAGCTCATAAGGAAGCGATTGGTATCAACATTATTTTTTTATCATTTTGTAGGTTGACACTGTATTGCATAACAGCCTCTATTTATCCCGGACCTACCTCAATGTTATATTAATATCTCCGTAAGGTTTTACGTCACAGGATACGTACATATGTATTATTCGACCTTTTTCCAATGTCAAATCTGGACTGGAGTATAGCTATATATTATAAAACTAATATTGTCTTTTATTAACGCGAGTATCACACATTTAAATAAAATACTGTATACCGGATTAAAACGCGATTTATTATTTATATTGTTTAAATTATTTATCCCGACGTTTCGGATGCTTTTCAGCAACCAGTCTCCCGCGACCACGGTTGCTGAAAAGCATCCGAAACGTCGGGATAAATAATTTAAACAATATAAATAATAAATCGCGTTTTAATCCGGTATACAGTATTTTATTTAAATATTATAAAACTATATTTAATATAAAGTATTATGTGATTCTAGGTTTTTCATTCAAGCTGTGTATGCATGTATATTGTATATGTTTTGACGGGCTCGTTGGCGCGTTCGGTAGAACACCTGCCGTGCGCATCAATGGGTCGTGGGTTCGAATCCCACCGGAACGACATGTTTATAATTTTCTGTAAGCAGGATTTCACCACGTCTGGTAACTTCGGGCATTGATCGGGTGGGAGGAATATCTAAATTCCGACCGGGTAACGAACCACCGTTCATAGATGGAAAAATCGTGAAGTGCATATTGCGCGTTTCGGTTTCAATCTATGGATTTCCGAATGCTCGAAGTAAAAATTAGGTCGATAGCGCATCATTGACTGCTGTTCTGTGGCTGAGGTATCACTAGGGAATACAATCCCGAGCATATTTTTCAATCCCGGGATTACGGGATTTTTGATGCGTAATACCGGGATCCCGGGACTATCCCGGGATTAGACTATGTGGTTTCTTATTGGGCTCAAATGAAAAATAATGAATAATTTCTTTAAAAATTAGTTTTTTTTAATATCGTTGCACACTAATCACAATAAAAGTAACAAAATAAAATAGACCAAACAATAAAAACTGTACTTTTGCAAGAAATCAATACGACAACACAAAAAAAAAATTAGAATTTTAAAATACATCATCATGCATCCAATTTTTGACTGCCTGCCTCGTAGTTGATTTCCGGGATATTTAAGTATTCTGAGATGGGAAGTCCCTTATAAGTTCTACGACAAACACATAATTAGGGCTCTACCTGTGTAGTACTATCTTACGGCGTATCTAAGGGTTATTTTAGGCCGTTATATAAAAAAAGCTATTAATATAATCTAGGAAAGGTTATTATAAAGGCGCAACGGACTACGTAATGCGAACTAGACCTGTTTGTGGCAATCCCGAAAATCCCGGGATTAGCCAAGTACAGTCCCGGGATTTACGGGACCAGAAAACGGCCGGGATCCCGGGATCCCTAGGTATCACCTACCATCAAGTGAACCTCATGCTCGTCTGTCGATATCTAACATAAAAAAAATATATTGTAATTTAATAATCGTGTGATAGTGCGTGGATGGACTTATATACGTAGGTATATGGAGAAGAATGTTCTGGTTGCTGCTGTGGTGACGTACTTATTTCTAGTTTCCCTTTTTATATTTATCTTTAAGTTGTAATAATTAAAATTATCCTCTCAAGGGCGCCCTCCTTTTCTCCCCCCTCCATTCGCCGAACATTTGAGGTATGTAATATATATTGTCAGTGGTGTAGCTATCATAGGAAAAGGGGTGCAGTGCACCAGGGCCCCGAAGCTGAGAGGGCCCCGAAGCTTTGGAGAGAGGGGGAGGCAGCTCTTGAAGCTAGAAATTCAAGCCTGCTCTGACTTTGTTTTTAAGATTTTATATGAGCATTTACAACACTGGAAGCGCCGAGCGTCCTTGATTATAAATAACTAGCGACCCGCCCCGGCTTCGCACGGGTCAAGATTTTTTGACAAAAAAAGCAGGGGTTGTATGTATTTTTGTATGTTGTATCATAAAAAAATAAAAATTAAAAATGTTGTCTCAAAAATAAAAAATAAAATTTAGGGTTGGACTACCCCTAACATTTAGGGGGATGAAAAATAGATGTTGGCCGATTCTCATAGATACCGGATAAGCACAAAAAATGTCATCAAAATCGGTCAAGCCGTTTCGGAGGAGTATGGCAACGAAAACTGTGACACGAGAATTTTATATATGTTAGACCACTGAAGAATACTTGATTTGCTCAATAGTTTATTCACATCAATATTATCACTTCACAATAATCATCAGAATTCTATTTACTCAACCACAGGTCAAGGGGGTGAGCACGAACAAGTATCGAAAGAGTATTCGTATCGACTTACTGTCATTTGTATGAAATTTTTCATACAACTGACAGTTTGACGATTCGAATACTTTGTCGATAGTCGTTCGTGCTAGGCCCTCAGCTGTCGACACTCGAACCAAACTCAGCGCGCCAATAATTCTTCTACCATTTTCCCGCCATTTTCCGTTTGACAGTTGACCCACTCGATTGGAGGCAATGTTGTCAGATCATAAATATAATTTAAATATGGTTCTAGCTAGCATTGCTAGTTAACAAAAATATAAGTGTATAATATTTTGTTACATATATTAGATTAATTTTGGGCAGTTGCTGAAGAAATTTAGCCGGGGTGATTGCGAATTTTTTTCTATCGCACAAGGGCCCTTGTCCACTTAGCTACGTCACTATATTGTACCTAATTATTGTTATAGAATGTGTGTGGACGCGCACCGATTCGTCCTTTGTCATACAATATTATAAAATCACTAGCAATTGCCCCCGCAACCCCCCTTGTGGGTTGAATTTCGTAAAATCCGTTCTTAGCTGACCTCTACTCGGCGAAAGGAATATTCCTACCATATTTCAAGTAGGGCATTATGGTTCCAGAGATATCGTGATGAGTGACTATATAGGTGGAAATCTCTTTTATATATATAGACTAGCAATTGCCCCCGCAACCCCCCTTGTGGGTTGAATTTCGTAAAATCCGTTCTTAGCTGACCTCTACTCGGCGAAAGGAATATTCCTACCATATTTCAAGTCGCTACGCCTTATGGTTCCAGAGATATCGTGATGAGTGACTATATAGGTGGAAATCTCTTTTATATATATAGACTAGCAATTGCCCCCGCAACCCCCCTTGTGGGTTGAATTTCGTAAAATCCGTTCTTAGCTGACCTCTACTCGGCGAAAGGAATATTCCTACCATATTTCAAGTCGCTACGCCTTATGGTTCCAGAGATATCGTGATGAGTGACTATATAGGTGGAAATCTCTTTTATATATATATATATAGAAGATTTATTCATTTAGGTAACATAATATACACTTATGAACGTCAATAAAAAATACATATTAAATGCTTCTAATTTTACATTTACCGCCAGTTCTCAAATCAAGGGCGTAGAACGGAAGAGAAGAACTGGCAAGAAACTCTTCGTCACTCTTTTTAATCGCCAAGTTTTTGTTTTACAAAATATTTGTAAGGCGCTGCAACCATTACACCATGTTCCACATGACATCTTTGTGTAATTAAATATAATAATTAAAAAAAATATAAACCAAACAAAGGTTTGTCCTCTATCAGCAGTAGGCATGGTGAAATAGGAGCACGCACTTACATTCTCGTGGGAACAACACGCAAACATAATATAGTGCCGCTCGCGTCTTTGTCGTCAATTTCAATGTCAAATTATCTAGATATTTTATACGATTCAAATCAGACAAAGGTTGAACCTTTCAGAAAAAATATGATTCAAATATTTATAGAAACAATGAACCTTCCAGGGTATAATACCTTTAGAATTATACAAACGTTGAACTTCCCAGACATAGGTACCGGATGTTGGGATTGTCTGGAAACTGACTTGAAGTTAAGTTATAACATCGATTTTTATGTTAAATATCGACAGACGAGCATGAGGTTCATTTGATGGTAGATGATACCTCAGTCATAGAACTTCAGTCAATGATGCGCTGTCGACCTATGTTTTTTTAATGTTAGATATCGACAGACAAGCATGAGGTTCACTTGATGGTAGGTGATACCTCAGTCACAGAACATCAGTCAATGATGCGCTGTCGACCTATGTTTTTTTATGTTAGATATCGACAGACGAGTATAAGGTTCACTTGATGGTAGGTGATACCTCAGCCATAGAACATCAGTCAACGATGAGCAGGCGACCTACTTTTTACTTACACCATCATGAAAATCCGTTCAGTAGTTTTTGAGTTTATAGCGAACAGACAGACAGAGATACGCAGTGGAGGAATTTATTTTATAATATGTAGTGATATCAGATATAATTATATATTAGATATTTTAAAGCTATAAATCAAATATATTTCGCTATACATATCAGAAAATTTTAATATTTTCCCAATCTTTTAAATAACGTATAAATAAAATTTCTATCTTATCGTATCTATTTGTAGCAAATAAATAAATGATGGAAATAAAAAACAAGTGATTAAAACATATTTTTATTGATTATATATTTCTTACTATAACACAAAATAAAACTAATTAGAGAAGAAACGTAGTACGCAGGGAATCTTTGAGTAAACATCCATTTATTGAAAAGAGCTTCTATATCTTATTCTTCTGTAAGCATGTATGTCATTGATCTCCTCCAAAACCGCTGAACCGATTTTGATGAAATTTTGTATGTTTCAGAGGATCACGCTATTGGAGCCGGTAGGTAGTAGAACCTGTAATACTGCTTTAGAAGATGGTGGTTAGACCTTTACCAACAAAATCTATTGTCATACGTTTTTATTTAATGTTGATCACAGACGGTTCCTCGAATTAATTTGCTCACTTTTGCTCTGAAACGAAAAATATATACTTTGTAGGTATAGTTATTAAGGAGGCCCTTCCCGGTTCGTCTATCGTCAACGCGAGCATGGTTGAAAAGCTTTTTGTTTCATGCAGCGCATACCTCTACCGCTAACGAGTGAGTGAGAACGCGATAACATTGAACGAAAAATAGTGTGCGGAAATTTCATAAAACTTGATCTAGGAAATACGTGTTTTTCAGTAGTCCTTACAAGTTTTTGATATTTTTTTTTGGTAATTTAGAATCTTCATTATATTTGCAAGGTTCCTATCATAAAAAAATCTTTACTTTTACAATTTATGAGTACATTATGAACGCCCATAGTTCAGTTAACTTTTTTTGCAAAAAAGCTGATTTTTGGAGGCTTATACTGAATTTATTTCTGAAAATTTTGATCTTTTATTTCGATAGAAACCTAGATATAGTACACGAGATACCTATTAGTTCAAAAAATTCATAGAAAAATCTGTTACAACGCCATAATCACGTACGAGCTTTTGTATGAAAAGTAAGACGGGTTGGGCGCTCTTAATCACAGAACAGGAAAAATACTCGTAAGTAGAAGTGCGAAGTAGGCGTGGCACGCGTGTCACAATTTAGCGCGGTGGCGCTTAATCGATCACAGTCAGCCAAAATCATCCTTATATCTTTCACATAAAGTTTAGTTTAGTAATTATATATTAGTTTGTTTTAATATTACAAAACGTCGTATGTTTTGTGCGCTAAGCCAAAGTAACTGTTATCGCAAATCACTAAGATATATTATCAATTGTAGGACCAGTGAATAATAGCAGAGATATTTCGTGTTTTTTAAAAACTTAAGAAAATTTATAAATACAAGGGATTATGAAAATTTGATTTGATTTGATTTAAAATTAATTTTTATCCATACCATATTCAGAATTGCACCTTTTAACTTGTGAACATCTCTTAGATCCTTTTAGAATTGTGTATTGACAACAATAAGAATGTATGACAATATATTTTATAAACTATCCCCTCGGTGTGTCTTCTGTAAGACTACCCGCTCAAATAAGATGCGCATTTACTGTGTGGTGTCAGTGGTATTTTATTTATAATAATAAATGTGTAGTTAAATGTGTAGTGTGATTTAGCTAGTTATGAGTTAAATAAAAACAATGAATCGAAAAAGAATTGTAACTGTGTGCAGTATTAAATACTCCATTCATTTTTGTGAATTTGGTTTTTACACATTGCTCATATACTTATTTCTTCTGTTCTGTGTTATTAATAATAACACTAGTTTACAAAATTTAACTTTTTGTCTGTTGCCGTGAATTTTGTTGGTGATTTTGTTTACTTATGACATGGTCTTTTCAAATATACCCTCAGAAAATTTTGTGCAGCTCGAATATTTTTGTTTTCGACGTTCATCATTTATGCTGATTTATTCGTTAATATCGTGGGTGTTTCAGTGTGTAAAGATTAATTTCATAAGTTTTTGCGACATGAGTGGTTCAAGCAGAAGTTGTTTAAACTACCAACATTATTTTTGCTATATATGTGGAGACTATGTGTTAAAAAAAATAGAAAAGGTGTATCAGAGTGCGTTAAAAACTCCTATTTTTTCTACTTTGGGATATCGCTGGATAGAAATTACAAGACTTGGGCTCCTGATTGTGTTTGTAAATATGGTGTTGAATATTTAAGATTATGGAAAGGCAGAAAAAAAGGTAGTTTTAAATTTAGAACTCCAACCATTTGGATAGAACCGCGAAATCATCTGAATGACTGTTACTTATGGTTTGGTTAGTGGGCAGCAATATTTAGTCTAAAACTAACTAATAGCTCGTAATAGAATTATTTTGCCGCCACTACATATTCAAATGAGAATTATGAAACAGTTTTTTAATGCACTCGATAAAAATGGGAACTACTTTTCCTACATTTGCCACAAATTTTCTCAGCTCACTATGAAAAAGATTAAAGCCAGTATTTTTGACAGACCCCATATCGTACAACTTCCAAAGATACTGGATTTATAAATTCTATGAGTAACCTTGAATTAAGAGCATGGACAGCTTTCGTATCGATGATGCAGAACTTTCTCAGAAACAGAAAGTCAGAAAATTAAAACTGAACTTTTCAGAAAATTATACTGTCTTCTACAGACCTGCTTTTACACTTAAAAACTCTGAGATGCAATGTGAACATTAAATTCCACTTCCTCCGTAGTCATCTAGATAGGTTTTCAAAAAAAAATAGGAGACATGAGCGAAGAGCAGGGAGAGCGTATGCGTCAAGATTTACGCGTCATAGAGGAGCGTTATCAGAGTTTTTTTGGATGTCTGACTATTGGTCGTGCCCTATACGTTACTTCCCTAAGTCCACACATAAGAGAAGAGCTTTCAAGCGAAGTTTTTTGGAACTCAACGTTTGTTTAATTTTTGTAATAATAATTTTTCTTAGTAAATACATATAATTTTCATTTTTAACCGTAACTACCCGGAACTCATAAACTAGAGCTGATAAAAAAAATCTACTTATATATTTGTAACTAGCATATCATAAGTAGTCGACAACAGCAAAAATTGTATCGGCAACAGATACACTGTAAACTAGTGTAATCTATATCTATACTAATATTTGAAGGATTAGCTCAGAAGATAGGAAAACAACAGTTGATTTTCACAATAATTCCAGATTTATTTTCTTCCATTAGTAAATTATACAACGTGTTATCTTTGCAACGGTCTCAATATGAATGCCCCATAGAATACAGAATACAGAATAAGTCGTCTATGCTTTCCTCCCTCCACTCGTCTATGCGCAATGCATAGATAAACAATTCCATAAACATCATCGTAGTCATAAGTTATCTGTGGTTTCCCTTCTCAATCATTCAGTTTATATTTAGTCTGTGTTTTTTTTTTTTTTTTTATGTCAGATATCGACAGACGAGCATGAGGTTCACTTTATGGTAGGTGATACCTCAGCCACAGAACATCAGTCAATGATGCGCTGTCGACCTAATTTTTTACTTGGAGCATTCGGAAATCCATAGACTGAAACCGAAACGCGCAATATGCACTTCACGGCTTTTCCATCTATGAACGGTGGTTCGTTACCCGGTCGGAATTTAGATATTCCTCCCACCCGATCAATGCCCGAAGTTACCAGACGTGGGGAAAACATGCTTACAGAAAATTATAAGCATGTGCTCCCGGTGGGAATCGAACCCACGACCCATCGATGCGCACGGCAGGTGTTCTACCGAACGCGCCAACGAGCCCGTCAAAAGTTAAAAGTATAATAGGCGACATCTATGCATTGAAAAGGGAAACAACAGTTACACAATAACAATATGAAGACAGAGTATTTATCAATCTTACATATTAGAAAGAGGAAAGATTTGGATTTTTGAATTTATTTTTTTATGGAATAGGGGGCAAACGGGCAGTCGGTTCACCTGATGGTAAGTGATCACCGGCGCCCATGGACATCTGCAACACCAGAGGACTTGCAGCTGCGTTGCCGGCCTTTAAGAAATGAGTAGGCTCTTTTTTTGAAGGTTTCCAAGTCGTATCGGTTCGGAAATACCGCTGGCGACAACTGGTTCCACAGAGTGAGTGTGCGAGGCAGAAAATTTCTTAGAAAACGAACGGTTGTGGATTTCCAAGCATATTCAATTTTTTTTTCCAATTTTTGTATGTTATGAATAAACTCAAAAACTACTGGACCGATTTTGAAAATTCTTTCACCAATAGAAAGCTACATTTACCAACGAGTAACATATGTTTTGTGTATAGTACATCTACATTGCACCCGTGTGAAGCCGGGGCGCGTTGCTAGTTGAATAAGAAAATTACCTGTGTATATAGTAATTCGGTACTCCTGTATCCAAAGTTGAAAATACGAATCTAGGTATCTGATTTACAAGTACCCATACTTCATCGCCGATTACCTTCAAATCTAAAAACAGTAATTTTACTTTACAAATTTTAATTCTGCCGACCTAGCATGACCGCCACGAGATATCTCGCGTATGAAAGAAACCAGACTAAGATATCGTCAGCTTAATTATCAAAACTGCTGGCCTAGCATGATCGCTACGAGATATCTCGCGGACGAAAGAAGACAGACTAAGATATCGTCAGCTTAATTATCAAAACTGCTGGCCTAGCATGATCGCTACGAGATATCTCGCGGACGAAAGAAGACAGACTAAGATATCGTCAGCTTAATTATCAAAACTGCCGACCTAGCATGACCGCCACGAGATATCTCGCGTATGAAAGAAGACAGACTAAGATATCGTCAGCTTAATTATCAAAACTGCCGACCTAGCATGACCGCCACGAGATATCTCGCGTATGAAAGAAGACAGACTAAGATATCGTCAGCTTAATTATCAAAACTGCCGACCTAGCATGATCGCTACGAGATATCTCGCGGACGAAAGAAGACAGACTAAGATGTAAGATATCTCGATATATTATATCTCGACATCGACAATTTTCATAGAAAATATATCTCGATCGACAAATATATGTATATCTATGTTTGATATTAAAAGTCGAGAATTAAGTGTAATTATCATGTTAGATCCGAAAGAAATATAGCGATAATCGATTAAAACACGAGAAAACGGTCGACAAAATTTTGTCGTGGTTGTCTTGCTAGACCGGCTGAACGTTGATTCTATCGATTAGTGAAATAAATAGGGAATATTTAAATTTTTTATTGTTTAATTTTTTATTGTTTTAGCTGGCTCGATTTCCGGGTGAGACAAGCTAATTTTAGAAAATCTTTGGATGCAGTTTTGTTTGTCGTGAACGGGTGCTACTTGTGATGACAGGTCGAACTTGAATTCGTGCATGCGGTGATATTAGTTATTTCGTCTATGTATTTGCGTGTTGTTCCCACTAGAATGTGAGTGCTCCTATTTCACCATACATACTGCTGATAGAGGACAAATCTTTGTTTTATTTTTTCGTTTATATATATTTTTTTGATAATTATAGTTAATTGTGTGATGTCATGTGGAACATGGTGTAATGGTTGCAGCCCCTTATAAAACATTTGTAAAACAAAAACTTGGCGATTAAAAAGAGTGGCGGCGAGTTTCTTGCCAGTTCTTCTCGTCCGCTCTACGCCCTTGATTTGAGAACTGGCAGTAAATGTAAAATTAGAAGCATTTAATATGTATTTTTTATTGACGTTCATAAGTGTACATTGTGTTACCTAAATGAATAAATGATTTTTGAATTTGAATTTGAATTGAATTTGTTTCTTTTTTAAAATAAAGAAATGTTTCCTTTGAGTAAAATAATATATCTTAAGGATTTAAAGTGGTTTCTCTCCAGGGCCCATTGTATCTTCCCATTATTATCGTTCATGTTAAATCTTTATAAATTATTTATTAATTAATTTATTTATGCAAGCAGCAAACTCACCAGAAATATAGACTAATTTGTCATGATCCTGAGCAGCGATTCCAATATTTTCGGGCGCCATTTTGCTTTCAACATTCCAACACAAAATGGCGTCTCTTGCGACGTTCGCATAGAACATCGTTTTAGTTCCCGCGTGGAAGTCGTGGCTTCCGCTTTGCGTGTTTGAGCCACGAGTACCTATCAGCTTGGGAAAATAATAACAGTTTTTATGTTTAACTAGTGGACCCCACAGACGTTGTTCTGCCAAAATATTGGCTTCGAAATTATACAATTATTCTTAGATTGGAATATGCCTATTTGCCCACCGCTGTATGTGAAAAAAGATTTTCCCGCTTTTCTGTTGAAATTTTTCCTGAATTTTCTTTGCTATAAACCTCACGGAGCCCGAGACCTTTCCAACGAATGCAAAACCGTGGAAATCGGTTCGTGCGTTCTGGAGTTATAGCGTCAGGAAGGAAAACCCGACTTATTTTTATTATGTTTAATTTCATTAGTAAAGTGTCATCACATATCCAAAAATACAAAGATTTTATTGATATTTCTGGATTTTTGTGTATTATGAAAAAACCCAAAAACTACTGGACCGATTTAAAAAATTCTTTCACCACTAGAAAGATACATTATCAGCGAGTAACATAGGCTAGTACGATTAATCAAGTTAAAGTATTTAGCAACCTTAGTATTTTGAAATACTAAGATACCAAAAGAATCGGTTTCAGTCTATGGATTTCCGAATGCTTGAAGTAAAAATTAGGTCGATAGCGCATCATTCACTTATGCACTGTGGCTGTGGTATCACCTACCATCAAGTGAACCTCATGCTCGTCTGTCGATATCTGACATAAAAAACATAGGTCAACAGCGCATCATTGACTGATGTTCTGTGGCTGAGGTATCACCTACCATCAAGTGAACTTCATGCTCGTCTGTCGATATCTGACATAAAAAACATAGGTCAACAGTGCATCATTGACTGATGTTCTGTGGCTGAGGTATCACCTACCATCAAGTGAACCTTATGCTCGTCTGTCGATATCTAAAACTTACCACACTGTTTCCATGAAATGAATTGTTCTTTAAAAACCCCGTATCTATGGCGTACTCATTTGTTGATACAAGAGGATGGTAATAAGCTTTTTTGGTACCACTAATCTCCGATAAAGCTATACTGAAGAGGCCATCTCTCCAATTTATTATATGACCTGAAAATCGAACATTACTCTTTGTAATATATACTTTTATGGAAAAGCAAGTGCTTTTAGTAATAACCAGGGCCGGAATTAGAGGTGTTGAGGGGGCAACAAAGGATTAGAGGCCTCCTGGACCCAAAATAACTTTCATGTTAGCAATATGTTTAAGTACAGTAAAAAAATGTCATAGGTAAAGTTGTTTAATAGTGTTTACTCGTCGGAATTTAAAAGATTTTTTCCGAAGTCTCTTTTATGGGGCCCCTTTTTCCGGAGCCCCGGATGCCCTCCCTTCAATCCGACCTTGGACAATGATACCTTGATATAATAAAAATCTGAATGTTAACTAGAGGATCCGACAGACGTCCTGCCTGAATATTGGCTTCAAAAATAAAAATATCCTTCTAAAGAATATGCGGGAGCGGGAGCGGGAGCGGGAGCGGGAGCGGGAGCGGGCTAACTCATTTTTTTAGGCTGAGGTATAACCTACCATCAAGTGAACCTCATGCTCGTCTGTCGATATCTAACATTAAACATAAGTAGATAATTTAGCTATCCATAATATGTAATTTAAGTAATAGTAAAGAATAAAATATTGTGGAAACCAGTAAAATTGGTTTGTAGACCACTTTGGAAATCAAAAAACAATGTACATTGGTATTTTGGTGACGAAATAACAAATTGACCATTTTTGCCCGGGTTTTTTTATTGTTTTTATGTTAAAAATCAACTGTTTTTGAAATGTCTTGTTGATAGAACAAAAAAAAGTTCTACAATTTTATAGAATGTATCAATATTTATAAAAAATGTTCTAGGTATATAATACGTATATACTATAATTACTTTTTTTATATTTTAATAGTTGATAGAAATGCCGATCAAAATAAAACTATGTTATCCATAGCTTTGTATTAATTCTTATCCAAATAAATTATTTCGTATTCAAGACTGTTTCAATACCTGTTGATTACTTTTTGAAATATTGAAATCGGACATTCCATTCAAAAGGTATTACGAAATTACAAATATCAATATAAACAAAATGATTTAACTCAAAAACTACTGGACCGATTTTAAAAATTCTTTCACCAATAGAAAGGTACATTATCAGCGAGTAACAAAAGTTATTTTTGTATATTACATCTACATTGCACTCGTGCGAAGCCGGGGCGGATTGCTAGTGAATGAAAAATATAAAATCACCTGCAACACTGAAGTTCAAAGCCTTTTCGTCGTAAGAAAACGTCGGGTCCTGGATCCTCCAAGTTTCCCGGGATTTCAGGGAAAATACTATAAGACCGGATGTGGCTAAATCTGTTATATACGCGTATGCGTCTGCGCAATCAGTGTTGCTAACATCCACTGTTATTGATGTTAAACCTGGAAATACTGACATATAGTAATGGGCTCGTTGGCGCGTTCGGTAGAACACCTGCCGTGCGCATCGATGGGTCGTGGGTTCGAATCCCACCGGGACCACATGTTTATAGTTTTCTGTAACCATGTGTTCCCCACGTCTGGTAACTTCGAGCATTGATCGGGTGGGTAACGAACCAACGTTCATAGATGGAAAAACCGTAAAGTGCACATTGTGCGTTTCGATTTCAGTCTATGGATTTCCGAATACTCGAAGTAAAAAATATGTCGACAGCGCATCATTGACTTGACTGATGTTCTGTGGCTGAGGTATCACCTACCATCAAGTGAACCTCATGCTCGTCTGTCGATATCTAACATAAAAAAAGTAAGATTTCTACCCGAATCGGACTTACGGACGAATTATATACGATTCGATGGCGCATGTAGTGGTGATAGGGTTGTCGGACAGGATAAACTCTTGTTTCCGAAGGACTGACCGAAGGGGAAGAAGGCCACTTCTGGTATTTTTTGAGTACTTTAAAGAAATACCAGGTTGCCACACCCCTATTATAACTATTGACACCATGCACCCCACGCTTTTTTTAAAATAAAATATATTTTAAATTAAATTTATTTTCTATTTTTTAGTTCGGTTTTCTATAATTTAGGTCTCTTTGGTAATGTAGCGGGAATTCCGTTCGCTCTCCAGTACACTTCCGTGCATTAGAATTTGACCCTTTTGTTTTTTGCGTTTTTGTTTTCATTTTCTATATAGTATTTTTTTTAAACTTAACTGTATATATTTTATTTATAACAAATAATATATTACTATCCTTGTTTAACTTTCTTCCAAATAGACATATTTAAAAATAAATGTTGGAAATAACTAAATAAATACAATCTAAAAAATCCAACTAATTATTCTAAAATATAAATAAAAATGTATATATCTGATAATAATAAATAAAAATAATAAAATACTATATAATTATTCAACAAGCCTAACATTTTTTGGCACGAAGTGTACATGCGCGAACTTACCCCCACTACGCCAAAACCTTGCCAAGTTACGTCTCGGTAACTATACGAGAGTGTATTTCTTGCCCGGATTCCTGCTGACGCCCATAATAAGTGATAGTGAAGATAATGAACCTCCGAAATATTTATAATAATAAATAATAGGCTTTTTATACCACACAACTCACCTCCTGATGTTCTTTCATTCAATATATCGGAGTCCTTCAGTTCATGTCTTAATATTTGTCTGTCTGTTTTTAAATCATAGATCACAATAGCCGGTTTTTGAATCTGACGCCTTTCCCCTGAAATATAGATACACTTTTATTCATGGGGTCTATAATAAGGGCTTTTAGGGCTGCAACCTAGGGCCCCGCGGATATAGAGGCCCTAGCCTCTACTGAACACAATAGACAGGTATTGTGATTGTGTTCAAGTTCAATCAAAAAATACCTTATAGAGAATATGCTCCGTATGCTAGAAATTAGGTCGACAGCGCCTCATTGACTGATGTTTTGTAGCTGGGGCTTACCAAGTGAATGAAATTATGTCACCAGCCACATAACATCAGTCGATGATACGGTGACGACCTATTTTTTACTTAGAGCATTCGGAAATCCATAGACTGAAACCGAAACGCGCAGTATGCATTTAACGGTTTTTCAATCTATAAACGGTGGTTCGTTCGGTATTTCGATATTCCTCCCACCCGTTCAATGTCCGAAGTTACCAGACATGGGAAAGACAAACTTACAGAACATTAGAAAAATGTCGTCCCGATAGGATTCGAACACACGACCCATCGATGCGCACGGCAGGTGTTCTACCGAACGCGCCAACGAGCCCGTCAAGATAAGTTGAGGTTTCTTTGGTGAACCAAAACTCAACAACATTTAGCACTTACCATCATTATGACCTTCTAAAACTTAGCACTTTCTACTAGACATGGGTAACTCAGCGCCAACTCAGCAACTCAGGCGCAGTGTAGTGCGTCGGCTCCTTGAGTCAACTCAGAATTGCGCCACGATGCAACAAAATGGGACGCCAAAGCGAGCAGTGAAACCTCCGAAACGCACGCAACCCCACGCTCATAGTTCACTCAGTGAGTGGGTACTGCGCCGTGCACCAACACATTATAAATGTGTGAGCTGACTCACCCTGCGCACTGAAGCGTGCCGGATCAATTGCGCGGCGCAGCGCAGTGTTACACGACGTGTTGACGATTTTTGTGTTAACGAAATTAAACTGCTAATTACAAACTGATAACCTGTTAAAAAAGCAGCTAATTTTATTAGCTGGTTTGCAGTTAGCGACTACGCGTTGAATGTTCGTTGAGCTAATCCGCGCCGCGTTGCGTTCGAAAATCGTTCAATAAAACAGTTAATATATTTAACGGCTTTTGCGGTAAACGAAAAGCAGCTAATTCGTTAACATTAGAAAAGCGGCTCAAAAAAGCTGCTTGTTGAATTAACACCCACTCCTACTTTCTACTTATCTCCCGGCCTAGCATGACAACCGCGACAAAATTTTGTCGACCGTTTTCTCGTGTTTTAATCGATTATCGCTTTATGTCTTCCGGGTCTAACATGACAGTTACACTTAAAATTCGACTTTTAATATCAAAATATATATTTATCGATCGAGATATCTTTTCTATCAAAATTGTCGATGTCGAGATATAATATATCTCCATATCTTACATCTTAGTTTGTCTTCTCTCGTCCGCGATATATCTTGTGGCGGTCATGCTAGGCCGGCAGGACTTACCAGGCACTTCCAGCAGGCCAGTGTCCACCATCCACAGTCGCCCACATACATCTATTCTTGGTCTGTACACGGACACCAGCTCCTTAGTGCTGTCTCCAGCAGGATATGGACGCAAATATGGCGACTTGTCACCAACATAAGCAAAGTTTAACGTTGACGGTATTCCTGTAATAATTTACATATTTAACAGTGATGCCAACTCTTACAAAAGATTTTTTATATATACTAATCTATATCTATACCAAGGACTGAATAACCGATTGATATGGGCTACCTTTTTGAAACGGTACCCATATGAAATTTGTCATAACGATACCGATTCAATTCAATACCTTTATTTCGGTATGCTTTTAAAACAGTTTAAAAGGTTAAATATCGGTAGCGAAATTCCAAACGAAACGAAATTCCAAAGAAAACCTAAATCCATATGTTTAGGTTTCTCACTATCTATAAACATTAAAATTTAAAACGTTCCATGCGAAGTAGTATATAAATAAGCGCGGGAAATCTCTTTCTTGATGTAACGATAATAAAAACTCTGTCTCACTAATTCAAGCCGCAACTTGTCTGGGGCCATGATAGGTTCAAGGTTAGTCATTTAGGCTACCGAAATATAAAAGGGTTAAATAAAGGTACCGTTTAAAAAGGTTGATATTTCGATACCGTATTTTATACCGGTATTATTCCGGTGAATTATAAAGGTTACGGTACCCCATTCAGTCCTTGATCTATACTAATACTAATACTAATACTAATATTACTAATTTACTAATATACTAATCAATATCTATATAATATTATAAAGAGGAAAGATTTGTATTTTTGAATTTTTGTATTTTTGTATGTTATGAATAAACTCAAAAACCACTGGACCGATTTTAAATTCTTTCACCAATAGAAAGCTACATTATCAGCGAGTAAAATAGGCTATTTTTGGGTATAGTACATCTACATTGCACCCGTGTGAAGCCGGGGCGCGATACTAGTCTTAGATATCGGACGAGCATGAGGTTCGCTTGATGGTAGGTGATACCTCAGCCACAGAACATCAGTCAATGCTGCGCTGTCGACCTACTTTTTACTTCGAGCATTAAGAAATCCACAGACTGAAGCCGTAACGCACAATGTTCACGGTTTTTCCACCTATGAATGGTGATTCGTAACCCGGTCGGAATTTCGATATTCCCACCCAATCAATACCCTAAATTACCATACGTGGTAAAGACATGCTTACAGAAAATTATAAACATGTCGTCCCGGTGGGATTCGAACCCATGACCCATCGGTGCGCACGGCAGGTGTTCTACCGAACGCGCCAACGAGCTCGTCAAAAAGCTTACCATGTCTCCGTCTTGGTACAGTAATAAAAACTCTTTTCCCGTCGTATTCAAATCCAATAGGCACGTTATTGTATTGTATGAAGAACTTCTCGTTTTCATTCAGTTCATCGTTGAAGTACACCGCATCCGGTTTTCTTTCAAAATTTTCATTCTTCATATCTGAAAAAAAAAATACGAATCTAATCTAAGGGGTCATTCATAAAGTCACACTAATTTTGTGATTTTTTGACCCCCGTTCTTGGTCACATTTGTGAGACCCCCCTCACTAGTGTGACGTCACATATTTTGCAATTTCGTGATTTTTTGACCCCTGCCCCGTCCTTGTCACTGTTGGACACATTTGTGAGACCCTCTCCCCAGTGTGACGTCACATATTTTACATCTAGAAATTATTAAATTAAAACAGCAGTTCCGAAATTAGTTTTATTTACATCAACAAAGAGACACTAGTAGAACGAGTATAAGCACGCCAATAAAACAATTTAAACCATGATATTATTCATACTTACAGGTAGAGTTGCAAATAATTTTAAGTTTTTAGTTAGTTCTTTAGAATTTTAACACTTAGATGTCTAAGATTTTGAAAAGTGACGTCACGAAACTTAGGACGCCTTCCACCCCTTGTCACACTTTGTCTATCCCCTCCCCCTTAACGTGTGACATACTTTATAGATGGGTCACAGAACGTCACACTTCGTCGATCACCTCCCCCCTTAACGTGTAACATACTCTATGTATGGGTCACACAATGTCACACTTCGTCGATCCCCTCCACCCTTAACGTGTGACGTACTTTATGGAAGACCCCTAAGGACCGGTTGTTTTAAATGGTTTGTTAACATACTACGTCAAATAATAACGATCACGAAAGATCTTCAACTTTCGAGATTCCTTGGGGTCTAGCACGAACGACTATCGACAAAGTATTCGAATCGTCAAACTGTCAGTTGTATGAAAAAATATTTGAAATTTCATACAAATGACAGTTCGACGATACGAATACTCTTTCGATACTTGTTCGTGCTAACCCCCCTTGTTTCATTTCATAAAAAGCTGGTTAAGTGCGAGTTGGACTCCGCACCGGAGGGTTCCGTACAAAGTTTTAGTTAATTAAAGATTTTATATCTTATAATTGGTAAGCTATTTAGACGGATATTTATTCAACTTAAAGACGTCAGTTACCTTCAGCGTTTTAAATGAATATATCCTCCGATCCTTGCATACCACTTTCGCTTCTTCCACTTCCACCAATGTTTTCATACACATTTTCTAAATTACTATCTTAGGAGTTATCGCAAAAAATTAATGGTCCGAACCTACGTGCGAACCAGTGCCAAGCGGGGGCTGGTCGCTAGTATACGTAATAATACGTATGTCATAGAATTATTTAAGTTTCGCTTAATGCTGATATCCTGTTTAAAATCAATTCATTCTTTTTTTTATGTTCTAGAGAGAGATATTTATTCAGCAATAATTTAATTATTCACATTTTTCAAAACACCACTTTAAAGCAACTTCAAAAAAAAGACTAGCAAAGACGCAATTTGTCGGGGGCACGGATTGCTCAGTGAAAAACGGAAAAATAGTACCTACCTAATTCTGTTAGAGTACGACGCTTGTGCTTAGGATTGGTAATAAAATCGCTAACAATAAACTAACAAGTAACAATAAACTAAAGTCATTTTTTATCTTTATTTTCCCTACCAGGCCATATAATCTTTAAATCTTCAAAAAAAAAAAAAGTCCCTTAGGAAAGAGGTTACTAACTCAACATTTTTGCAGCCAGATCTAAACTAGGATAGGAGAAGTGTTTATGCGAATTTGTTAATACCATCAAAGTTCTATCTTAATATTATTTAGTTTTTTTTTTTAATTTGAGAAAGTACTTTTACGAGAACTATTGTGTTAAATTAATGTCGCGAATTCAGAAAAAATAATATAGAAAACACTCACAAAAAACTCCATTAAGGTCGTAACTAATTTGTTTCCAAGAAAACACATTTCTTAGTTTATCGGTCAACACAAAAACAAAACACAAATACAACATTAAACATGTTGACTTGAATCGTGCCATAATGATCTCTGAACTGAATATTTATGATAACTGGTTTGCGTATTATTAGGTATCATATTTTATTCTAACTCCTAAGATAACGGAGTACAATTAACAATAATAACGATTCTGTAGCAAAATGTTTAAAAAAAAGGATAAATTTAATATGCATTTATTATATGTATTTATAATATAGATACATAATATGTATATTCAAAATAATATATTTCATTTGTTTTTTTATTATGTACTACTCGTACATTTAAAGTTTGCTGTTACCTCCCTCCCTGCTTCTTCATACCGTTCCTCAAGCGTCGCCCGTTTAGTACGGATAGCAACGCTGCCGTGTTTCGATTTTGTAAGTAATATTTTTGTTTTCGTTTCTGTTGGTTTGTTATTTAGTACGAACGTACGCACGGACATATTATCTGTGTTTGCGAAACAAAATGAAAGGGAAATAATTATTTCAGTGGGCGCTGAAAGTAATAATACCGACACAAAATGGAATAATGATAGTACTACAGAAATAAATGGTTTCAAGACTACGGCTACTGAAAATCATCTGAAACATCGGGATTAGTAATAAATCACGTTTTAATCCGGTATAAAGAATTTTATTTTAATTATTTCGATGAAATAACCGGGATTGCAGTTATGGATACATAATTAAACCTACGATGTTTCGATTGCGCCTTCGTAAATTTAAAACAATATTTTCGAATGTTCAGACATTAAAATAAAGCTGTAATATTTTTTGATTATTTTATTTTTCTGTATTCTATAAAAAAATATCTGTAACAGTATTGTTAAAAGGAAGTTATAACGGTCGACGGTGGCATTCTCAAAGTGAATGGATAGTATCTTGTAAAATATATCTTTTATATATTACAGCATCCCATCATATATACAAAAATGAAAATATCTTTAAAATTGTAATTTGTCAACCTTTAAATTATAATTGTTTTAACTTGTGTCGTGAATGAACACAGTGCACACTTAAAAAAACTAAATAGGATTGGATATGGTTATTACATTCGTATAAGAATAAAATCTCGTCAATTAGACTTACTAAAATACTTAAAATTTTACTCTTACCAGTCGGTAATCATAAAATTTTATGGAGTGTCAGGGTGCTGACTACAGCTTTGTGATTAGAATAGAATTGTGATAGATGAAAAACCGGTTTAAACCCAATTAAATCAAACCGTTTAAAACTAAAAAAAATGTTTAAAACCGAAATAAACAATTTTTTCGGTTTAAAACGGTTGGTTGGACTATGTTTTTCTTCACTTTACCGAGGTAGGGATATAACGGAGTACCGATAAACTGTGTTAAAAATATTAAATGATAAAGATACAATTCGAACTATTATACGAATTGCAAACTTTCAATGGTTCATTTTGACAGCTGTCAAGTTCATGCTAAAGTGCTCGTCAGATAAGTCTGCGCGCGACGGGTGGCGTACCAAATATTGCCAGGTATAGAAAGCAAACTCTCAACCACTATGCAACACCAAAAAAATCACCAGCATTCTGAATGTTAATTCGTATTAGGTATACTTAGTATACAACAGAAAACAAATTTATATTTATATATCACGTCGAATTAACTACTAAATTTGACGTGATGTAACAATTTTATTTGTAAATTTCAATTAGTTTTAGGGTGATGAATAATAATTACATACTAATACTCAGTGAAAATATATATATTTTTAATTTGTTACATATTGTAACTGAATAACTCCTTATTTACCTGCTCCATAAGAAATATTTACATAATCTACAATTAAATAAAACAACACCAAATTTTATATATATATATAATGTAAATCATTTATCGAGAATATAGCAGAACTTCTAAATTTTGGATAACTATGGTCCATCAGTGGGTCAATCTTTTCATTCTATTTTCACATGTTTCAGATTCACTTGACTCGTTATTAGAAGAGTTTAAAGTTTTGCTGTCACTTGCATGATCAATTATAAATTTGTCCAGTTCTATGTCCAAAAGCCTGTCAGATTCAAAATATTGGTCTACGATTTTTTCAACATGCTGACACACATTATCGAATTAAATGCCGCTTCAGATTGAAGATATTTCACCTGTGGCTTGATTTAAATTTTTTTCCACAATACGTATTTTTTTTCAATGGGGTTTTAATCCTAAAACAAACTAAATCATTAACCAACAACAAAGTAAAAATATGTATCGTATAAAAATACCCCACATAAAGACATAATACCATGTACTGGTCACCCCAAAAATTACCTGTCAAGTAATAAAAAAGTTTTGAAAATGGTACAATCGGCCCTTTATTTTGCCGTTCTGCTTCATAAGCACGTTTTACTTTCAATATAACATCTCTACCAGCACTTTTTATAACCTTAGGCATGATGATTACCAATAAAATCGAATAAAATCGCCACTGCTGCACACTAATTCCGGAAAACAATATGACGGAAAGAAATTTAGTTCCAATTTTTGCCGCGCGCAGACTTATCTGGCGCGCGGTATAGAAGAGATGTCAACTGGCGCGGCTGTTTATGTACATAAAAAAAATGTATGTGCATGTGTGTGTACTGTGTAGGCTAGGCAACGACGCGGACGTCAACGAGAGTGCAAGAGTGTGCTTTTGGTTTTAAATCAAATTTATAATATATATCGTTTAAAAATAACGAAAAAATAAATCATATACCAACACAGAGTTTTTAACTTATCAATAGAGTTTTTATAACTTAGGTAGGATTACCTACGCTTGGTCGGACGGACTAACTATAACTACCCGCTAAGAATATCAGTATATCACACATAAAAAAAATCCTTTACACAGTTTATAGGTACTCCGTTATATCCCTACCTCGGTAAAATTAAGAAAATGTAGTTATAATTAAGATAAACAGTCATCAACACCAACCGTTCTGCATCGAAAAAAAATGATTTATTTCGGTTTTAAACGTTGTTTTTCGTTTTAAACGGATTGATTTAATTGGTTTTAAGCCAGCCTTACAAATCTATATACCTATGTCTGACATACAATTATATTAGTTTGAAAGAGTTACATACTAAACTTGCCACACTGTTTATTCAGTAAATATGACTAAAAAGGAAAGAATATTAACAAAAACCTTTATTGCGGTTAACTCCCATTATAAATTAACCGGTATTTAGTCCTAGTATCAATATCCAATAACAATCTACGTCGCTCAACGACCAATCTATATAGTAGTCTGTGGTAACATTTTACTGGTCTGTGGGACAGAGTATGTTTTTATATCTGTGGTTTAGACCGTAGAGTGTAGAGTTGTAGAGTTATCAGTGTTGCCGTTTTAGCGGATTTGTCGCTAGATCTAGTGTGATTTTAGGGTCTAGATTTTAGAACTACGCGCTAAAAAATATCTAGCGGAATCTGACGTAAACTAGCTTCCATCAGAATCCACTAGATATTATTACTAGATATAAGTTAGCAATCAAGATGAAATGCGTATTAATTATTGATGGTGTGACGGACGCCTAAAACCATAGAGAAATAAAAGTAACGAGTCGATTTCGTATAGGTATAATGTAGCTGTACTCGCTTTAATATTATCATAGTGTAACTAACTGAGAAGAACTGGTATTTCTTCCATTGGAGTTCATTGTAGTGGTTTTTGTTTTATTTCATGGAATGTAAAAAAAGGGACAGTACAGGCTCATCATCAGCATCTTGGGGCGAAATGTTTAATTTAGTTGATTTTTGAAATGTTAAATTTTAATTAATACAATTTAAATATTAAATAAAAACATATTTATTTTATAGATTTTATATAAGTACTTACCTATTTTTAAATTTACAAATCCTTTAGCGAAATCTAGTGCATTTTAGAAAGCCGGCTATTCGTAAGATATAGCGCATTTTAATTTCGTTCAGCGGCAGCACTGAGAGTAATGTAGACTATATATCTTTAAATTCTTTATTCTTACTCTATAGTCTATGTCTAATATCTATGGTTGTGGACGCTAGACAATGGTGAATTGACGTTATTCTTTAATATTCTTTATTCAGACAAATGAATTCCTATTTTCCTGATCTCAGTTGTCTCGTTTTGAATTTCAAAATTAAGGTTCTTCTTAGGAACAAATGTTTGTCTCAAAGTGGAAGAAGTCGATTCACATGAGTTTTGAAGCTGAAAATATAAGTAAACTAATAGTGTTCATGTACTCTTTATGCTAGTCTCCCGGCGTCTTGTGTTCATTTCTTCGAATTGCTATGTATGGTCTTTTATTCAACGTCGTTTTTCAGTGATATGTGTTGTTTCAAATAATTATTTTTCTTCTGACTGTGCTTAATGCTTATCCACTGCTGGACGTACGCCTCGCCTAAAGAACTTTCCTGTCCCATGTTCTTCGCATAATCGCATCCATTGTCTCGCCTATTTGTGCAGATCGTTGCTCCATCGTGCAGGTAGTCATTCAACACTACGGCTACCAAGACGTGGCCTCCAAATAATTAATTTTAATCAATATATAAATGTCTAAAGTCACACTGTTTTGCAGTGCAGTATTGTAATCAAATGAAATATTAATTTGCAGGAATTGTCATATGTATTATACGCGTAACTGTGAAGCCGTGAACAAAGAGTTTTCAGCATTCGCTCTTCAGTCGTTTTACAGTTCACAACATGTACATTTTTCAGATATTCTTCAAACTAAAACAGACGGAGCTTTGCCAAAGCTGCTTTGGTGTCTTCTTGTAGCCATATGTCAAGTTTGGGATTGGTTTCAAATGGTATTTCTAACATTCCGGATGTAATTCCATCAATTTTAAGTATATCATTATAACTTGAAATTTCTATATATTGCAGTTTTTTTTGCCTTTCAGCTTCATTGTAGGTTGTGACTACTTTTTTTAATAACATTGTATATCCTTGGTTTGGTACACAAATGCCCATAGCCTGTGAGGCTGTGAATAATATCAGTAATGTATGCACGGTATACAATGATCAGCTTGTAGTAGTTTTAAATAAGCAACTGTACCGAGACCACTGTCTTTTGTTCTAGATTACTCATCGACCATTTGTCATGTATTTAAATGTTTCCAACCAACCAGTATATATAATAGTAAGAACTTAATATACAACCTTAAAACAAAACATAAATTATTTTCCAGGTTATTTTTAGTACAAATTGTATATTTTTTTCAGGTTTTGTTGTTTTTGAGAAGTGAGGTTTATTACATTGACCTATTCAAATAAAGAATATACTAAATGCACCATTATTCAACTGCTGTCTTCAAAATATATAATGTGTTCTTTATATTTTGATTTTACTAGTAAAATACTGGGTACCCTTATAAATACCTTAAAAGTCATATTCATATCTGACTATTATTCAATTCTGTATATAGGTTGATATTTTACTGAGGCGTGTTAAGGAACAATAATTGCGTGTAGAGAATAATGATGCTCACAAATGAAACCACAGATATATTGTATAATAACTTGGAGCGAGTTACAATATTATGTAATGGGGTGATATTATTTGGCACAGGTAGACATAGTTAGTGCCATATTCGAGAGCCACTTTATTTATTGTCACGTTTATCTGTTTTGAGTTTGTCATAATATTCATCTTTGTTTTATTTCTAGGCCTACCTTCATACTTTCCTCAGTGAGATTGCTAAGCGTGTCTTCTAGTTTCTTTGAACAGGACTTTCTAGGCCCACCTTTATACTTTCCTCAGTGAGATTGTTAAGCATGTGCTTTGGGTCTTTGAACAGGACATTGTCATCTGCAAAATGTAGATGATTCAGGCGATAGGCTATGTTTAAGCCTAGGTTGACCGTTATAATATTACTATAGATTAGAAAAGTTATAATATTAGGATCTTATTAATACTCCGGTGCATTTTGTTGTCTGTAAGCAACTAATTGTAAATGACTGCAGGCGCACAGTTATAGGTGTGTCCTATTTATACATAGCCATGTGGTTACAATATAGGGCTGCCTAGAATAATTTTCTCCCACATATTATATTTCTTGCTTTTGTTGGGTCATCGCTATTTCAGCCCTAGTGCTATACACTGCTCAATAAAGACATCCCCTAATTCTCAACAACCGACCACATGTTCGATAATACAGAAAAGTTGGTGTGTTTTAATGTATTTTTTCTTAATTTTAATAATTGTGGGGTAGTTTTACACAAATGCAAACTTGGGTGAGATAGTCAAATCGTGATGTGCCCGTTATATGTTTTTAAAAAGTGAATTAAACTATTATACGTCTTAATTAATTGGTGGTCGATGTTAGACTGAGGTTTAGATTACATGAGCTCATCGTCCCACCGTTAGAGATGATGTCACCATTTCTCCGTATTCAAATAATAAAAACTTCTTCAGCACGGAGGTCTGAAGTGGTGACAGCAGTAATTATACAATGGGGTGATGTAACTAGATTGTCTTGAGCTAATTTATGTGTGGGTGTGTCTTTTTGGTTCACTAAAGGTCTTTTAAGTGTGTGTATGTTGTGTATTTTTGCACATGCAGTTGTGAAGAATTTAGTGTCAAGATAAAGTGTCTTTTTGTGTTTGTTAATCAGTGCAGATGTCTTTTTCATTACCTTGTTTGTTGGGTTCATCTTTCTGGTAGGTGGAAACATCTGAAAGGATTTGGGAGATTTTGTGTTCATAATCTGACGTATATTTAGGTGAATAGCGTGAATTTATCTTTAATAACTTTAATTCTACAACCAATAGGAATATGGCGCGGTATATAATGTATTACTAAAGAGCAACCTCAACCCCTTCATAAAAAATACAAATAGATATATTTTAACAATATTACCAAAAAACAAGATTATAATTATAAAATTACATATCCTATAGGTCAGTGATTCCCAAAGTTGACTGGGCTACGACTCATCTGAAATAAGTTTACAAACTCGGGACCCACCTCTAGGAAATTTAAGCGTAAGCAATATGAATAAAGGACTTTTGAAATAACAAACTATTTTAATACAATCTTTTATTACTTAATTATATAAATTTAATGGGAAGGAAGCCATTACAGTTTTGACATCTACTTCAACTTTAGTTACTCTTAATCGCAGTGAGTTTGATAAGTCCAATTTATTTCGGTATTTAGTTTTAATGTTCACCATATTCGAAAACCCAGCCTCACATAAGTATGAGGTAGTAAAGGGGAGGAGGACTTTTATAGCTTCATCAAACAGGCATGGATAACTACCAGCAACCGAGAGCCAGAATTTCGTTAATTGCTTACGATTGAAACTATTTTTTTGTGACGAATCTTCTGATAAATCAATTCGTTCTTCACTAGCTTTTGTTGACATACCAGTTGGTAGGGGGTCTTGAAATGGGTTACAAATCCAATTCAACAAGTCGAGCTTTTTCATCTCCTCGCCGAAATAGTCGTCAAAGTTTTTTTTTAACAATGATAAATGGGCAGAAATTGCAAATACTACGTTCATCTTTGGCTGCACTTGGTTTTCAACAATAAACGTTTCAAGTGTTTCAAAACAATCGTACTTCCCATCCTCAATACAACTCTTCCACAGCAAAAGCTTTTTCATAAACGCCCGAATTTTATCGTGAACCGCAAAAATGTCTAAACCCGTTTGAACCTTGCAAATACAAATTGAGTTCATTTAACTTCGAAAAAATATCCGCTACATATGTGGGCTTGAGAATAAATTCTTCGTCCATTAGATGTTCAGTATATTCAGTTTTTCCTTCCAAGTAAATTAGAACTTCGTGGCGTAATTCCACTAATCGTGTCAGTACTTTTCCCCTGGATAACCAATGAACTTCGGTATGCAACAGGAGAGATGTATGAAGACTACCCATTTCTTCACACAGCTTTTGAAATAAGCGAGCTTGCAAGGGTCTTGTTTTAATATAATTAACAATTTTAACAGCTGTATTTAGAACTGTTTTGAAATCATCAGGCAATGCTTTGGAAACCAGTGCTTCTCTATGAAGGCTACAGTGTGTCCACGAAGCATAGGGACACCGTCAGTACATATACCGACGCAGTTCTTCCACTGTATACCTTTTCCTTTTATATGGGAATAAATTACGTTGAAAATTAACTCAGCTGTTCCACGAGTAATTGGCTTGCAAAACAAAATGTCTTCTCGCCATATATAACGCACAAAAACGATTAATTGAGATAGGCCTTGCACGTCTGTAGACTCATCTAGTTGCAGAGCATAATATTTACTATTAATCATTCGCTGGATTAATTTATCTTCTGTCCATTCAGCCATTTCGTCAATTCTTCGCGAAACAGTATTATTCGATAGTGGTATGCGCTCGATTTCTTTTATTTCTTTTTCTCTTAACAGAGCTCCAACAGCATCTTTAATCGATGGTAATACTAAGTCTTCGCCAATAGTATGAGGCTTACCTGCTCTAGCGATTCTTAAGCTAATGAGGTAGGATGCATATACAGCATTTTCATTGATATTAATGAAATGAGAAACAATATTTTTAGAAGACTTCATTTCTAACAATTTTTTTTGAAAAAAGTCTACTGGCTTGTTTATAGAATGGGAATGCTTTGTTTCTATATGACGTGTCAGCTACTTGGACGCATACTTTCGTTCGCTAATAGTTCGTAGCAAATCACACATTGAGGACGCGGATCTGTCGTATCATGATTCCAAGTAAATCCTAATTTCAGATATTCCGGGTCATATTTTCTCACCACTTTCCGACGTTTCGTTGACTCGACGCGACTTGTTGAAGGCATTTGGAAGTCAGACTCAGTGCCGCTTTTGTCACTCAAATCACGACTTGTTGAAGGCATTTCGAAGTCATACTCAGTGCCGCTTTTGTCACTCAAAAGATCATCTGTATTTTCACTACTATTTTGGTACTAGTGGTACTATTTAGTACTACTCCTCTGGTTGTACAATCACTTCCTTTCTTTTTACTCCTTATCAAATACTCTGTCAGCAGGTAAAAAATAATGACCTGGTGTTGGGAAAACAACTTCAATAGTTTTGTTACTTGGAGTATTACAAAGTACATTCTAATAAAAATAGAATTATTATTTAGATATAGATCAAGTCGTAAAGTTTGAATTTCATTAAAATCTAATGAATTGAATCGATTAAATACGCCGGAAGCTATTTCATTTGCACCTTTTTTATATTAATTTTTATTCCAAGTTTACAAATTGAATGTATCTTTGTTAAGCTTTGTGTGCGCGCAAGGGCGATGCAATGTTAATTGCACCACAAAATGGCGGATGTGCGGGTTTGATGCTCAGAAAGGAACTAAGGACAAAGTAAGGAACGACCTACCTTGTATTCCTTCGTTCTCTTCCTCGCATGCGGATGCGATGTGGACTGTATATGAAGCACTGCACACACTTTTAAGAAAAGGTTGTAAAAATAAGAGGGCGCGGCGATGTCTTTCACTCAAGGTTGAACGACGACTCCTCGTGTCTGTTGCGGTGCGCTGGTGGCAGCCGTCTCTCGAACCTTCCACTAGAGAGATGAAGATGGTCGTATATAGGGAAGGGAAGGCATAGGAAAGAGAGGAACAGATATTGATAGGAGTTGGCGGGTTTAGGAAGTGAGGAGTGCCAATATTGTGGCGCGAACAAGCTTCTTTCCTTGACTGCTAATGCAACTGCAAAATTTATAAATATGGAGCTATCTAATATAGTATGTAATTTTGTCCGGTATTTTAGGGAGAATTTGGTTCTTTTGGTAGTCAAAAGATAGCGTCAATATCCCATCTTTTCTCATTTAATAATTCATAGAACTTTTTTGCTTTTCTTTTATGAATAGTATTTTCAATTATATAATTCATTTTAGCCGGTCGAACTTTTTCACATATAACAATTTCAAAAGCGCTATTGTTTTTAACTTTAATTCTTCCTCGTTTGCATACTCTGCAGCGTACACAACACGTTTTACCCCATCCTATAAATAATAGTGGAGTGAGAGCTGACCAAGGCACAGGCCCTTCGCGGCCTATTCAACTATCCCCGAAGTTATATTTAAGCAATTATGTACATTCATCTGATAGTGAGCGGGTGCTCCATCATGCTGTCAAAATAGATTTCGATGATAACTCAGCGGTACATCATCAAGCATGTCAACACACTATTTATGATGTTTAAGCATGACACACTTGAATTAATGTAATGCTTTATTGCACAAAAATAAATACATAATTTTAAAAAACTTATTTAACTAAATTGTGCAAGGGGCGATATTGAGTCTTCCTTCGATAAAATACGGGCCTAAAAATAATCAGTAATTACGTACGTGGCTTATTAAAATTCAATTATACGTAAAATGTCTTCGAAAACTCGCGAATTACAAAAGACTGCTTAAATTGCAGAATAAAGGGAAACGACACCACACTGAACTATCACCACGAAATAATATAAGTTAGGACGGCTCCTACTCCTTGTATGTTGATGGGTATTTTAAAAGGATTTGTTTTATTTTCGAGTTCTTTGCCAGTTGGAATGTAGACCCGGTCGATCGTTACGCCTTGCAGCTTCATATTATCGGCCAAGTCTATCTCCTACCTCGCATTATTAATCTAGGGTTGTCATATTTCACTCTCTTGGTTATGAGAATTTCGTTAGCCTTATGTGGAGTTAAGGTTCGCCCTTAACTTGTTCTGTCACCATTCTACAACTGTTTGCAATGCTTTGTTAGCATATACCTATACTAAATTATTTAATTCACGTTGTGATTTTAAAAAGGTTAAAGGTCTACGTCTTCAAGTAAATTATTGAGATCTTGTCTTAAAAATTCTAATTAGGACTCGCCATTCAATCGGTTAGGTCAGGGGTCGGCAACCTTTTGCTATAGCAGGGCCACATATGTTGCCAGAGTATCAGTGCGGGCCGCACTTATTTTTATATTTATATGTTCGGGTATGTATTTTTAATATTTGAAATAAAACGCATATATATTAATACAATCATGTCTATTTTAATTGAATTACTATACTAACATAAAAGTAAGAACTAGTGAGATTTTTGCGGCTGCATTTGACTTGCAAGTTTTTTAACGTCTGCTTTCATTTTAGTAGTAGACACGCGTAGAATCGCGTCCAAATGTTCATCCGTTAACCGCGAACAATTCTTATTTTTGCGGTAGTTGAGAATTGAAAAAGTCTGCTCACACAAATATGTACTACCAAACATAGTTATTATCTGCTGAGCAAACTTTTTCAATTCTTTGAAGTTTTCAGAACTCAAACCTCCGTAGAACAGTATCAAGTCAGTGCTTTCCTTAAATGCCGTTTTAAGTGTGCTATTACTTTGCAAATCTACTATGTTCATTTGCAAATTGCTTGGTACCTCACTAATATCAATTGCAAAAGGGTTTTGGAATATTTCCGGGTTAAGGGAGCTCTTTTTAAAGTCGGTGAATCGATTTACAAACTCAGTTTGTAGTTGTGTTAACACGTTTCTCATTGTAATATTTTGCCACACAAAATTATCTCCAGCTTCTTCCACGGCTTTCTTGCAATTAGGAAAATGGTCAAGCTTTTTTTCATCAATATGCTCGATAAACAGTTTCAGTTTCATCTCAAATGACTTAACATCTGAATACATATCGCAAATCAATTTATTTTTTCCCTGCAAGCGTTTGTTGAGCTGATTCAGTTCCTTAGTCAAATCAGTCAAAAAACCAAGATCGATAATCCACTGTTTGTTAGTAAGCTCTTCGACTGGCTTTCCTTTCATCTCCATGAAGTTGCCAATTTCTTTCCTCAAATCAAAAAACCGTTCCAAAACGGCACCTCGACTGAGCCACCTCACTTCACAGTAGTAAACCACGTCACCATGATCAGCTTCCAGATCTTCCAAAAACTTTTGGAACTGACGGTGTGTCAGCCCATTTCTTCTTATAAAATTAACAGTGGATGTTACAGTATCCATTATTTCTTTCCAGGATATAACCTTGGAGCACAATGCCTCTTGATGGACAATACAGTGAAAAATCAATGGCACAGTAGATCCAGAATCTTTCACTTTGCTGATGATTCTCCCAACAACACCTTTGTTTTGACCGCTCATGTTCTTGCCTCCATCGGTAGTGACACTTGTTAACTTTTCCCAGCTTAACTGCAATGAATCCAGAGCTTGTTCCACATGGTGAAATAAATCTTCTCCCGTAGTTGTACCTTTCAAACTGCACATTTTCACAAGCTCTTCGTAAACAGTAAAGTTTTCGTCAATGCCGCGTACAAATATGAGTAGCTGTGCTGTATCCGACACGTCCGTACTTTCATCCATCGCTAAAGAGAAGCAGTCAAAAGACTGCGCCTTATCCCTGAGTTGTTCACACAAATTAGCACCCAAGTCTTCAGTACGTCGGGTGCAAGTTCTCGCAGAGAGACTAAGACTTTCAAACATTTTTTTTTGCTCTGGGCATATTTCTTCTGCGATAGCTAAGACACACTCTTTTACTAATTCACTATCGGTAAACGGACGTCCACTTTTTGCTAGAATCTCTGCTACCCTGTAACTGGCACGAACATTCGATTCGCTGTTGTCTGCCACAACCTTAAATATGTTTTGTTGATTTTGTAATGACGATTTCAAAGTGGAAATTTTCCTTTGTCGTATTTCTCCTTCAAGACAGTCAAATTTAGCTTTGTGCTCAGTGTCGTAATGTCGCTTCAGGTTATATTCCTTTACTACAGAAATACTCTTTTGACAAATCAAGCATAACGGTTTTCCTTTAAACTCGATAAAAAAGTATAATTCTGTCCATAATTTGTTAAAAACTCTTTTTTCTTCTTCTATCTTCCTTTTTCTTGAAGCCATGTTTATATAAATATTCTGTAACAATAATGAAAAAAATTAAATTCGTTGTAAAATTATATGTTCCAGTTAGCACCTACAAATTCAACTCCACATTCAAAAAATAATTAAAACATGACATACTCGTAACTGACTTCATGTCATGTAACTACTATCCACGTCCTTATAACATTTACCCATCAATCTGAAGGTTCACATAAACCAGGGGTCGGCAACCTTTTGCTATAGCAGGGCCACATATGTTGCCAGAGTATCAGTGCGGGCCGCACTTATTTTTATATTTATATGTTCGGGTATGTATTTTTAATATTTGAAATAAAACGCATATATATTAATACAATCATGTCTATTTTAATTGAATTACTATACTAACATAAAAGTAAGAACTAGTGAGATTTTTGCGGCTGCATTTGACTTGCAAGTTTTTTAACGTCTGCTTTCATTTTAGTAGTAGACACGCGTAGAATCGCGTCCAAATGTTCATCCGTTAACCGCGAACAATTCTTATTTTTGCGGTAGTTGAGAATTGAAAAAGTCTGCTCACACAAATATGTACTACCAAACATAGTTATTATCTGCTGAGCAAACTTTTTCAATTCTTTGAAGTTTTCAGAACTCAAACCTCCGTAGAACAGTATCAAGTCAGTGCTTTCCTTAAATGCCGTTTTAAGTGTGCTATTACTTTGCAAATCTACTATGTTCATTTGCAAATTGCTTGGTACCTCACTAATATCAATTGCAAAAGGGTTTTGGAATATTTCCGGGTTAAGGGAGCTCTTTTTAAAGTCGGTGAATCGATTTACAAACTCAGTTTGTAGTTGTGTTAACACGTTTCTCATTGTAATATTTTGCCACACAAAATTATCTCCAGCTTCTTCCACGGCTTTCTTGCAATTAGGAAAATGGTCAAGCTTTTTTTCATCAATATGCTCGATAAACAGTTTCAGTTTCATCTCAAATGACTTAACATCTGAATACATATCGCAAATCAATTTATTTTTTCCCTGCAAGCGTTTGTTGAGCTGATTCAGTTCCTTAGTCAAATCAGTCAAAAAACCAAGATCGATAATCCACTGTTTGTTAGTAAGCTCTTCGACTGGCTTTCCTTTCATCTCCATGAAGTTGCCAATTTCTTTCCTCAAATCAAAAAACCGTTCCAAAACGGCACCTCGACTGAGCCACCTCACTTCACAGTAGTAAACCACGTCACCATGATCAGCTTCCAGATCTTCCAAAAACTTTTGGAACTGACGGTGTGTCAGCCCATTTCTTCTTATAAAATTAACAGTGGATGTTACAGTATCCATTATTTCTTTCCAGGATATAACCTTGGAGCACAATGCCTCTTGATGGACAATACAGTGAAAAATCAATGGCACAGTAGATCCAGAATCTTTCACTTTGCTGATGATTCTCCCAACAACACCTTTGTTTTGACCGCTCATGTTCTTGCCTCCATCGGTAGTGACACTTGTTAACTTTTCCCAGCTTAACTGCAATGAATCCAGAGCTTGTTCCACATGGTGAAATAAATCTTCTCCCGTAGTTGTACCTTTCAAACTGCACATTTTCACAAGCTCTTCGTAAACAGTAAAGTTTTCGTCAATGCCGCGTACAAATATGAGTAGCTGTGCTGTATCCGACACGTCCGTACTTTCATCCATCGCTAAAGAGAAGCAGTCAAAAGACTGCGCCTTATCCCTGAGTTGTTCACACAAATTAGCACCCAAGTCTTCAGTACGTCGGGTGCAAGTTCTCGCAGAGAGACTAAGACTTTCAAACATTTTTTTTTGCTCTGGGCATATTTCTTCTGCGATAGCTAAGACACACTCTTTTACTAATTCACTATCGGTAAACGGACGTCCACTTTTTGCTAGAATCTCTGCTACCCTGTAACTGGCACGAACATTCGATTCGCTGTTGTCTGCCACAACCTTAAATATGTTTTGTTGATTTTGTAATGACGATTTCAAAGTGGAAATTTTCCTTTGTCGTATTTCTCCTTCAAGACAGTCAAATTTAGCTTTGTGCTCAGTGTCGTAATGTCGCTTCAGGTTATATTCCTTTACTACAGAAATACTCTTTTGACAAATCAAGCATAACGGTTTTCCTTTAAACTCGATAAAAAAGTATAATTCTGTCCATAATTTGTTAAAAACTCTTTTTTCTTCTTCTATCTTCCTTTTTCTTGAAGCCATGTTTATATAAATATTCTGTAACAATAATGAAAAAAATTAAATTCGTTGTAAAATTATATGTTCCAGTTAGCACCTACAAATTCAACTCCACATTCAAAAAATAATTAAAACATGACATACTCGTAACTGACTTCATGTCATGTAACTACTATCCACGTCCTTATAACATTTACCCATCAATCTGAAGGTTCACATAAACCAGGGGTCGGCAACCTTTTGCTATAGCAGGGCCACATATGTTGCCAGAGTATCAGTGCGGGCCGCACTTATTTTTATATTTATATGTTCGGGTATGTATTTTTAATATTTGAAATAAAACGCATATATATTAATACAATCATGTCTATTTTAATTGAATTACTATACTAACATAAAAGTAAGAACTAGTGAGATTTTTGCGGCTGCATTTGACTTGCAAGTTTTTTAACGTCTGCTTTCATTTTAGTAGTAGACACGCGTAGAATCGCGTCCAAATGTTCATCCGTTAACCGCGAACAATTCTTATTTTTACGGTAGTTGAGAATTGAAAAAGTCTGCTCACACAAATATGTACTACCAAACATAGTTATTATCTGCTGAGCAAACTTTTTCAATTCTTTGAAGTTTTCAGAACTCAAACCTCCGTAGAACAGTATCAAGTCAGTGCTTTCCTTAAATGCCGTTTTAAGTGTGCTATTACTTTGCAAATCTACTATGTTCATTTGCAAATTGCTTGGTACCTCACTAATATCAATTGCAAAAGGGTTTTGGAATATTTCCAGGTTAAGGGAGCTCTTTTTAAAGTCGGTGAATCGATTTACAAACTCAGTTTGTAGTTGTGTTAACACGTTTCTCATTGTAATATTTTGCCACACAAAATTATCTCCAGCTTCTTCCACGGCTTTCTTGCAATTAGGAAAATGGTCAAGCTTTTTTTCATCAATATGCTCGATAAACAGTTTCAGTTTCATCTCAAATGACTTAACATCTGAATACATATCGCAAATCAATTTATTTTTTCCCTGCAAGCGTTTGTTGAGCTGATTCAGTTCCTTAGTCAAATCAGTCAAAAAACCAAGATCGATAATCCACTGTTTGTTAGTAAGCTCCAGGATATAACCTTGGAGCACAATGCCTCTTGATGGACAATACAGTGAAAAATCAATGGCACAGTAGATCCAGAATCTTTCACTTTGCTGATGATTCTCCCAACAACACCTTTGTTTTGACCGCTCATGTTCTTGCCTCCATCGGTAGTGACACTTGTTAACTTTTCCCAGCTTAACTGCAATGAATCCAGAGCTTGTTCCACATGGTGAAATAAATCTTCTCCCGTAGTTGTACCTTTCAAACTGCACATTTTCACAAGCTCTTCGTAAACAGTAAAGTTTTCGTCAATGCCGCGTACAAATATGAGTAGCTGTGCTGTATCCGACACGTCCGTACTTTCATCCATCGCTAAAGAGAAGCAGTCAAAAGACTGCGCCTTATCCCTGAGTTGTTCACACAAATTAGCACCCAAGTCTTCAGTACGTCGGGTGCAAGTTCTCGCAGAGAGACTAAGACTTTCAAACATTTTTTTTTGCTCTGGGCATATTTCTTCTGCGATAGCTAAGACACACTCTTTTACTAATTCACTATCGGTAAACGGACGTCCACTTTTTGCTAGAATCTCTGCTACCCTGTAACTGGCACGAACATTCGATTCGCTGTTGTCTGCCACAACCTTAAATATGTTTTGTTGATTTTGTAATGACGATTTCAAAGTGGAAATTTTCCTTTGTCGTATTTCTCCTTCAAGACAGTCAAATTTAGCTTTGTGCTCAGTGTCGTAATGTCGCTTCAGGTTATATTCCTTTACTACAGAAATACTCTTTTGACAAATCAAGCATAACGGTTTTCCTTTAAACTCGATAAAAAAGTATAATTCTGTCCATAATTTGTTAAAAACTCTTTTTTCTTCTTCTATCTTCCTTTTTCTTGAAGCCATGTTTATATAAATATTCTGTAACAATAATGAAAAAAATTAAATTCGTTGTAAAATTATATGTTCCAGTTAGCACCTACAAATTCAACTCCACATTCAAAAAATAATTAAAACATGACATACTCGTAACTGACTTCATGTCATGTAACTACTATCCACCTCCTTATAACATTTACCCATCAATCTGAAGGGTTTATGTTAGGTAGTTTGAACGGACCAATCAGCTGTCCGTTTATTATGCCTGACCACAAGTTCAGGCTAAATTGTTCTTGAGTCAAGTGACAGATGTGGATTTTCAATGTTCCAAGAATGATAGTTGTGGATGTCCATTTGCTTCCTGATTTTCTTAATTTTTCTACTACATCAAAGTATTCTTTTGGTTTGATAATATTTTCAACTTTCCGTAATTCCTTTTCAGTACGGGCAAATGCTACAAGACACTACTGGGAAGACCACTTCAAACAGATGTGAGCCAGGCTATATATCTTTATTTTACAGTTGTTTTCTTTTAAAATTTTCTTTTGCTCGACGAAAGTGTACTGTTTTCTCACCCATCAGCTGTCACATTCAGTTTGCGTAGTTTTGATTTTTTCATTAAACAAGACAAGAGCACACGTCGATCCGAAGACTCCCTAAGCCCAAATTCAAACAAGTGTTGAAAACAGTTCGAAAATACAGCCTTTCCACTTTTAGGACATCAGCTGCTCTTTCTTGGACATCTTGGAATTCATTATGTGAATGTTCATAAGTTTCTTTATCTTCTGGCAGTAGATCCACTTCTGCAGGAAGTTCCTCCAAGTTGTAGTTTCTACAAATGTTGTGTAACATAGCAGTTGCAATTATTACTGCTCGGATTTTGGGTAATGACAAGCGCATTGTTAGAGTCACTACAGGAAAACTTCGCTTCTAAGCACCAAAAGTTTCATAAATCTTAAATCAGCATCACAGATACCTTGCACATTTAAGGATAAGTAACCCTTGCGATTTCTAAATTATTCTTCTATTATATGGGCTGCAAGAAACCATTGTTAAATTTAACTATTTTATATATTAAGGAAAAATACATATTCAATAGTATATTAAATCGCCAAACGCTAACATGGTTATTGGATACGATGAGTGCAATCAATTGAAGCAAACACGAGGGAACCGTGCATTTCGGTAGAATTTTTCTACACTTTGTTGGTGAACAAAAATGGATGATTCCATACAAGCGGGCGATTGCTGATGATATATCGCGCACAATTCGGCCTGCTGTTGATGTTGAGACTTCAACCAAGCCAGCTACAGAAATTAACATAGTGTCTAATGCATAAAACATTAGATGTTATAAAAAGGGGTTTTATATCTATATTCTATATATTGAAACTACGTAGATACCTACCATGTGGAGGTTATACGTACAAAAGGCATCAGTGTTGTTAATAGAATTTCGACAGCAGGTTTAGATGACATAAATTCACATATAGGTTCGATTTAGAGTTCACACTCAGCACCAGTAAAATAATTATATTTTAAAAATATAATTATTACTTTCATTGAGTTACTCTAAACTAATCTCTGGAATCTCAACAATTCCTGTAGCCGCTTGAGCTTGATAAAGAAAGTGCCCTTTGTCCCAAGTCACTTAATTTTATATTTAAACCAGGAGCACCACCAATGCCTTGTGCAGCTCGATATATACGACTAAATTTCTTTTAAATAAAATACTGTATACCGGATTAAAACGCGATTTATTATTTAAATTATTTATCCCGACGTTTCGGATGCTTTTCAGCAACCGTGGTCGCGGGAGACTGAAAGATGACAGTTGTCTTATATTTGAAATGTCACAAAGTTGCCATATTTAATTCAATTAAATTAAAAAAATATAATCTATTAATTTAGGTAACACAATGTACACCTATGAACGTGAATAAAAAATAATACATATTAAATTACTAATATTCCTAATATTAAATGCTTCTAATTTTACATTTACTACCAGTTCACAAATCAAGGGCGTAGAGCGTACGAGAAGAACTGGCAAGAAACTCGCCGCCACTCTTTTTAATCGCCAAGTTTTTGTTTTACAATCTTTACATATTAACGCCATCTATTCCTACGGAGTTGATATTTACTGTAATTTTCTATATTATGACAATATTGACTAACGGTGTCCTCTTGTTTTTTAGTATGTTTGATTTGGGGCTTTAGATTTAGATTTAAATAATAAATCGCGTTTTAATCCGGTATACAGTATTTTATTTAAATGTGTGATACTCGCGTTAATAAAAGACAATATTATGACTAACTTTCTTCTTCGCATTATTTTTAAAATTGCTCCACACCTTTCCACACACATAACTACACAATAAATCAAAATGAAGCAAAGCAGTTTATACATAAAAAGAAAAAAAACATGATTGATACTTAAAATGAGATGAAAGTAGATAACTGACGAATAGCCAAATATAAATGAGTGGTACACAGTACACACCTTTCTCCATTTTTCTACTGGTTTTGTGAGACCAGTGGCATCCGTTTGCAATAATGCTGTTAGCTCCGCCCAACACTAAAGATGAGAAGACCTTCCTTGTGGTCCTTGAATGGGTTTGCTAAGGTCTCCATTTCTATAAAAAATATCTCTAAACCAAATTCCTCAGCTTTAACTATCAATTTTTAAAGTTCAATACGTTTAATGCGTAGCTTAAAAAATAAGAACTAAGAGAATATGAGAGTTACAAATTAAAATACATAATGAGAGGGTATAACTTTTTCCAAGTATTACCCGGACGATTCTCCTTCTGCTAAAGCAGCGCTATTGCTTATATCATCAAATTTGATCCAGCGTCGCTGCTCTTCTATTTGGAGCCTCCTTTGGTCTCGCTCCTCGTCTTTATGCCTCTCTTCTCGGTCCTCACAAAGAAGTTTCTCGGTCTCCCACCGAGCGGCTGCAACAGAATTTCCAGAGTTATTACTCCACATATTACAATATTATATTGTATATGGAGTCCACGGCGGTATATTCGGTAATAAATTATATCATTATTTTTATTATTTTATTATTAATCTGTTTTGTCGATGCTTCCCCCAATTTATAATTTACTTGTTCCATAATCTCCAATAAAAATAACGGTCAATCATCCTCATGGTATTACATTTTTTAAATAAATAAATATTATCATTGGGGATATCTTCCTGAGCAATTTGTAAAATTTGGTTTTCTCTTTCCATTTTCTGCGACCTCATTATTTTTGGATTTATGATTTTATTCTTGTTTCCAATGGATTGTACTTAGGCAGACATTTTAAATTAAAGTATATTTATTCAAAATTGGTTGGCATAATAAATCTGATAATATCATCAATGGTTCATGCATACTTGTTTTAATAAATTCGATGTTTGCATTTGCTAAGTTGGTTACTTCTTTCGTTTCTATTATTTATGATTTTCTGTAACAATGTTCCTATGTGCATGTGTATTAATAACTACAACAATTAGATGTGTCATCACAGTCGTAAATTACAGGTAATCCTAGACTGTTTTATGATTGAATTTAACCACTCTGTAGTTTTTGAAGGTTTTGCCAGTCATTTTATTCTTCAGCCATTTTCTGCGGTAGAATAAATATTAAAGATTAGTTTCAAAACATAACATTTTCAAAAATATTGCTTTATTGTTAAAATATTATTCACAAACCTCTCTAGCAGTATTATTCATGTTATTATATTTTTGTTGTAACTGTTTTCATACCTTCTATTTCAAATGACAATAGTTCGGAATGGAGTTCTTCACATAGCATCTCTGATGCCTCACTTACTGTTTTTGTTGGCTTAAATAAAAATTATGTGTTAATAGAATATGCTTGTATTGAATACAGGAAAAAAGTATCCACCATTAAAAAGTAAAAAGCTTGTCAAACTTTTAAAATTGGATTGAAAGATGCGTCAATGTCAGTTTTGACATCGTTTTAATCCAGTGACCATAAACAAAAAATGCGTTTTTTGATGATTAATGATCTTGTGCACGATACTACACGATCGGCGATAATTTTCTCAGGGCATTAGCCAAAATCATGCCATAGAGGTCTCAATTGTCCTCTACAACTTTCTCAATTCTATTCTTTTTTGCAGCTAACACATTAAGTGTAGATATTGCTGATTTCATGTATGCACTGGTTTCTACGCGTTCTGATTTATTATTACAGCATCGCTTTTGAACTGGGATACAATTTTTGATTCTTGCGGCTGTGGTGACGGCTGCTCGTCCAGAATTTCATCAGCATTAATACTAATTTTTTTTCAGTTACCAAGTACTACAGATGAATGTCTTGAAAAGGCTCTAAAATTCCCCTTCCCTCACTGCCTAGGGGCATTATAAGTAATATTTTCAGCTCAGCTATTTTTATCTATTAATATTTGAGCTAAGAAACACAAGGATGTCTTCGCTTTGTTTGCGCAAGAGATTCACCAGTACCCGAATAGTGTCAGTCTGCATGCGAGCTGCTTCAGATTATGAGAACAGCATTAGCTATTTTTTTTCTGCCTCTACTCTGATTGTTTTCAATTCCATCACCCATTCATAACCTTGCTCATGCTTTAAAAAAATAATACAGTTTCATCCATGTCTTGCCTAATATTTTGTCTCCCCCCCGCTGCGGATGTCCATTCCCGCAGTTCCCTAGGCTTGTCGTGCCGGGGGGGCTCAGTAACCGGAGCGGTTGTTCTCAGATGGTCTGGGTTGTCTGTGGGCCTGGGCCGTAAAGATTCAATCGCAATGGTGAAGCTAATAGGGAAGACCGGAATCCCAAGACGACACGGAGTCCGGTCAGGGCAAAGATCGAAACGCCCAACTCGCATCCAGCGAGTGCTTGTAGTGGTCTTGGCTAAATTGTCAGTACCGGCGGCTTAATAGCGGCGTATGGTGATGAGGACATCACGGACGTGCGGTGTGCAGTGGACCGTGGCGCGGCGGGCCGCGGCGGCGAGTTGTCGTCGTCGGTTAGGGGTCTATCGCGGACCCCCCGTCGGGCAAACCTGTTACCCGGTGTGATTGTCGTGGAACATGTCTCGCGGATTACATCGGGCCAGGGGGCTCGCCTTAATCGGCCGGTCCAAGTGTAAGGACAATCACAATAAAAAACCCTGAATGTGCAAGCGTTGGGGCGCCCCGAGGGGCCTTCGCGCGGCGCTGCACCCCCGCTCTCCCGCAGGGGGAGTGGGTTGTCCGGCCAGTATGTCGGGCTGCTAGTGGCTAACCCCTGGAAACCTCCCAATCTCCAGGCGGAATTTGGGTTACCCGGGTGCAGGGGTCTCCGCCCGGGCGGACTGTTTATATCCCCCATATAGTATTACGTGGCTCCTCATACTCAGGAGTGGGGAGCCACACCCCCTTATGGATTATGGAACAAAAAAACAAAAATCAAAATAAAAGTAGAGTAAGGAGTGAAGGTGGTGTGAGGGAAAAGGAGATGGAGCTGAGGGGCGTGATGGAGCGTATTCCAACACCCGTCCCGTCCCCAGCGAAAGCCGTATTGGCTAATTTATCGGACTCTGAGCCGGAATCGATGGCGAGCATGTCGTCCGCCGCCTCGACCGACCGAGCCAAAATTATGGATTTTTGGGACCGAGAGGGTTCGAACAGATTTTGGTGCTTGAAACCAGGGCACAAAAAAAAACTGAGAGACGATGGGAGCGGGAGTTCCACAGACACCCTCGCTTCCTCGTCGATCCTTAAGATAAGAGGTAGAGGCTTTCCTCCAACAAGCGGTGGATTTGTTGGTCTTGCTGATGCCAAACAAGAGTACCTCAGTGCGCAAAGAGAGAAAGATATGGACATGAATGTAAAGGTGGATGTCCCGTTGGACACCGCCACAACGATACAGTCAAGCATCGAGATAAGCCTTGGCATAATTGAATGCGTGGCGAAGGGTTCGACTCACCTGACAAGAACGTCCGTCCGTGCCCTCAAAGATGCCTGCACGGCAATAAGACAGGACGTCGGCATTCTGGTCCGGCGAACTGTAACAAAGAAAACGCGTGCACTTAGAGCACAGAATGAGAAGCTCCGAGCACAAATTGACGAGCTAGAGAAGGAACTTGATGAGTTACAGTCCTCCCAGCAACCAGCTTATAGCCTACAAGACCTAGAGGCGAGTCTAATGAGGAAGTTAGAAGACAGAATAGATGCCTGGTTCGACGAGCTAGAACCGCGACTCAACCCTGTGCCGCGGCCTCTCTCTCCTTTAGCGGCGGACAATAGAAACGAAGAGGAGGACAATAAATCACTCGATAGAGAGGTGACCACTTTAACCAACACTTGCTGCTCTGACGCTGAAGATCTGTCGGTCAGAGAAGAGGCTCGGCTTGGAGAAGCGTTACCAAGTTTCTCTGACGCGTCTAGGTCCAGTCCGATGCTGTCTCGGAACTGTACCTGGTGGAGCAGTGAGCTTGCCCGGCTGCGGCAAGAATGCGTAGTGGCTCGCCGAAAACTGAAGCGCTACAGGAGAAGACGTACGGCCATTTACGGAGGTGAAGAAGAGGGTCGCCTAAAGGCCGCTTATCAGGTGGCCAAAAGAGCGCTCAGGAATGAGATCGAAGAGGCCAAGGAAAGAGGGACCTTACCACCTGGTAATGGCCAAGCTGCCACCCTGGACCCCACCTCTCACCGTCGGGATGGAGCTGCCGCTTCTTTCGACCGTGACTCTCAACAACACACGGCTAACGACACCGGTACATTTAAAAAAATATATATAGATTGGGAGGCTTGGAAGAGTTAAAAGCATTTTTTATTTAAATAGATTTATTTATCTTTAATCATAATTTTTACGCATTATTATACAAGGTGTAAGGGACAATTCTCCGAAAACTGATAACATGCATATTATATCACATCATTTTAAACTAAAAACTACATCACATTATTTCCGGAAAGTAGAGGTAGGTATGACAAAAAATAAGTATTTATAATTTTTTGGAGAACCCTCCCTTACACCCTCTGATTTATACAACATAAATACATAGAATAGATACATACATAGAATACAAAGAATAGATATTATATGTTCTTGCTGTATTTTCATGAATATATTTTTATGATATAGTATAGTGAAAGGTATTCTGAGTATGACGTGTATAACAATGTATGTGTGCAGTAACAATAATAGTCATTTCATTTTCGATGTGTCACTTTCTGTGATAATGCGTAGGATTGGCGAGGTATTATTTTTTCTTACTAAAATTCTGCAGTTTTTACAAACGTGTAATCATAGTTATTTTCGAGTTCAATTTTTTTAGTTCTAGATATCAACATCTTATTCTGACGGGTTATTCTGTCATTTTCGATATGTTTATTTTTTAGATATATTCAAAATTACAACTGATTAAGTACACCGGGACACGTTCTTCTATGTCAAGGGTTGAGAGCCAGAGAGCTTAATCACTCCACTTCTCATAACTCGTCAACTCGACACTAGACAAGTGTCAGTGTGCACAGACTACACTCTACATACGTTGATCAGAAGTTGATTCTTATTATCAACCACTTAACCAAATCAATCGTTTTTTTTTAAATTGAGTTTTCATTAATTGTATGTACCTAGTAGTACTCGTATGAAGTACGTTGAAATGATCTAAAAAATGAATGGTTAATAGGAATTTTCAAATTCTGCATGTTTGTCCTCTTGTAGAAGGTGAGCTTGGCGTTAAAGTTACAGGCAATTTGTCGACCTAAAATATAGTTGCGTGATTATTTCTTTGAAAACAATGGGTGAAATTAAACAGTGCAGAACTGTAAATTATAACAGGCTTTACTCGTTCCCCTTCTTACTGGGCCTACTTTTATTAAATATTTATCAAATCTTCTAAGCAAGATTCCAAAAATTTATCCTCCATTTATTTATATTTTGTAATAAAAGTAACTGAAGTAAAATATCATTATAAAAATAAAATTTTAACCATACTTACTAACATTTGCACACTTATGTATGACTTACATAAGTGTGCAAATGTTAATTATATAATAATAAATAAATATAATTCTAAATAAACCTTATAGTCTTATATATATATTTACTACACTGAGTTCACTTTCATTTCACTTTTGGGTGGGAGGGCAAAATTAAAATCAAAAGAGATAAAATATCTTATCAAACACTGCACTATTTTTTCTTATCAGCAACCGTATCATTGATGTTCTCCCAAACCTCGGCGAGCACGAAAGGACTCCCTTGCTCTTGTTATTGCTCCTTGAATCGTGTGGCTATGAATTGCCTGTAGCATCCAGGATTCATGCACACTTCTGTATTTTTTATACAGCTGGTAAAGTAGAAAAAGTCCTACCAAGGTCAGCAAAATTACCAAAATAATATATAATGTGTTTTACTGGTGGTACACTTTTTGTATATTAGAATTTTTATCATCAGCAGCTGCATTCTGGTTGATGAACACCTCTTCTTTTTCGACTTTCGAATTACACATTTTAAAAAGTAATTTTCACTGTTGTTGTATATTAATAAATAAAAGAAGACCGCACCGGCGCTGCGCGCGCGGTGTATGGCAGGGTCGCCATGAAAATGCCGTAAGTTGGGAGAGATAAATTAAACGTCTATCCTGCTACGAGTTACGTTTATTTCTGCTATTTTCTACTTATAACTGACACATATATGTCGATATAATATATATTACTACACTGCATAATACTAATATAGCGAACTAGTTCGCCATTGGATTATGAACTAAATTGAGCGCTTAAATATTCTTAAACAACAAATGCAATGTTCATTGTGTTTGCTGAATATGTTCCGAAACATCTTAGCTACTAACAAAATATAAGAGACGTTATGATAGAATAAACGATCAAATAGTGGCGAAATATTTATTGTTCTTTTCCTTTTGATCGTTTTCCCCTCCCCTTCCCCTTGTAATAGGCAAAGTTAGTTTTGCTTTAGAGAATATCATGGGTACCCATGATATTTTTTAAAGCAATCAAGACACAAACCAGGGTTTTTGTAACAAAGGGGACAATAGTATATTGTAGCCTTGCGAATTTTTCGTTTTTCAAGGCAATTTCGGCAATCTTTTCTTTTTGTTTTGCCTTTATCGATTTTGGGTAACGCTTTCGGAAAATGTATAGGTCCACTAATAGTTGAAGTTGATGGGCCTGCGATTAAATAATTATTATTTTGAATAGATCTATTGGTATCATCGACCTTTAATATGTTTTTAATTATATTTATTCTAAATTGTTTAAATCGAAGAGTTTGAACATTGGATGCTTTTGCTTGTTCATTGAACATTTTAAAAGCATTCAGCAACATGACATGCATCAAAAAAATTTTATACCACCTGGTTGATTTATTATAAAAACTATAATACGATAACATTTGATCTTTTCTATCAACGCCTTTCATATTTCTATTATATTCCGTTACAACTTGTGGTTTTTGACTTATTTGTCCAAATCTATTCGTATATTCGACTAAATGTGAGTGATGCTCGGTTGAGACCATCAGTACATTCCTTTTTATTTCTATAATTTGTAACACAAACTCCCCGATTATTATAACTTGCAAGGAATGTACCTCTTTCGATTCTCGCCCGAGTTATGGGTGGATTTCCGACTCTATTTGCCCGAAGCGTACCTGTCAAGTAGGTACCCTTCTCTAGCAATTTTTCAGCTAACGATACACTACTATAAAAGTTATCTGTATAAAGAGAGTGTCCAGCGTTAAGGTAATCTTCCATTAGCAACATAACAACTTTCTCCGTATGACCACTACCTTGCAATTCAATATCCTGAAATCCACAATACATATGCATTTTCTGCGTTAAGCCTTTAGTGTCCGTAAGAACATAGGGTAAAGGTTGGCTTTATGATGATAATAAGAAAAAAACTTAAAATTAATCTTTTAGCTAAAGTGCCCATGCATTTTTCAGTGACTTGTAAACAGAAACGTCCAGAGGTTGCAGGAGATGGCTTGTGTGACTTGGAAAAGTGAATAGATGAATGCCATTTTTTGTAGCGAAATCTATAACATCTTGGCTGACATGGGTAGAGTGAGAATCCATGATTAAAAGTACCGGTCTAGCTGGTGGAATATGAGCTTCAAAATGATGCATCCACTCCAGAAATAGTTCAGAGTTAATCCATCCGTTTTTGGATAATCTCACGATAGACCCTTCCGGAGCACCATTCGCTAGATCATTGACCATTCGGACACCTTTAAAAATGGTCAAGGGGGGTACAGACGCTCCGCTCGCACTACAGCACCCAAGCACCGTTTGTGTGACACCTTTCTCTGCAAAAGTTCTACTGTAAATTACCTTCTTTCCAGTTTGAGTGACAATTTTTGACGGTTTTACGACGAACGTTACACCGGTTTCGTCGCAGTTATAAATCCTTTCAGGCTTTTGCAGAATATCCAGCTCAATAACGACGTCCAGTAGCTTTTTATAAAAATCGTCAATGTTTTGTCTGTTAGCAGTAACAGCTCGGCATGCTGCAAGCTTTTCTGGCGTGCGCAATGAAAGCCCGTACCGTTCTTTAAACGACCACCACCAATAAGGCCCAGCTTTACGTTTAGCATCGTTAAACTGGTGATCTTTTCCTGCTTGGACTGCTAAAGCGTCTAAATGTTACGCTTTGATGTCTGTGACGCTGAGACCAAATCCTAGTTCTTGCATTTTAATTATGTAGGAAACAAACTTACATTCAAGGTCGCTGTCTAATGTGAATGGTCTCCCAAGTTTAGGTAAGTCGAAACTTTCACCTCCATGAGTAGCTATGTGTCTTCTCAAAGTAGACCACGGTATGCCATATTCCTTCGACGCCTTGTACACTGACCAATTATCCTTTATAACTTTCATATAAGCCTCCTTGAAGCGTGAAGAGTCATAATTTCTGCGTTTCTCGCCCTTCATTTTCCTTTTATTTGCCTTTCCGGACTTGTTCCTGTAAGAAAAATCATCCAATACGTAAGACTATAACCCGGACTAATGAAACACAACCCGATATTTTTTTTAACAGAAAGATACAACATTTCGAGCTTCATCTACCCTGAAAACCCCATTCAAATTAAGCTTGAAATAAAATAAAAATAAGCTATGTAATGTTTTTGGTAATTTGGTGATATTTACGTACCGATTATCCTCCATTTTGGCGCGAAACAAATAAACCGCGTCCGGTGAGGACAGCGACCAGCGGCCAAATGAAAGAGAGATGAACATACTCGCCTTCAGTTCATTGAATGAACGCAAAACTCGCGCTGGGCATTATAAAGACTGTTGAAAGCAAAATTATCACCATATTGCTATATATCACCATTTAACCAACCTTTACCCTACATTTTAATTCCATATTTATGCCTTTTCCCCTTGATAAATTGTCTTATACTTAAACGACCTCGCCAAAGTACTATAGTCTCATCAATAGTTAAATTTTTAGGTGGTGAAACTAAATTTTTCATAAGGTTATTAAAAAAGTTTATAATAGGTTTTACGTACCGATTAGGATCTGTTAAATTAAATGTATTCCTATCGGTGAAATATAAATTTCGAAGCAAAAGAAGAAATACATCGCGTGACATAGTGTCTAAAAGGTAAATTATATATTGATTCAGTTTTCCAAATCATTAATCTCAGATATTGAAATATTCCCCATATGAAAAAGTAATGCAAGAAAAACTCTTATTTCTTCTACAGTTGTATTCTTCCAGTTGTTAATTCTACTGTGGGGTATTTATTTATTTATTTATTTAAAAACTTTATTGCACACAAAAGTAATACAATTAAGAAAATAATACAAAAATAAAAGGTACAATAGGTGGTCTTATTGCTAGAGTAGCAATCTCTTCCAGACTACGTTTGGGTGACAGAAATAAATTAAAGGAAATGGGGACGGTGCAAGAAAAATATGAAAAGGGAATGGAAGAATAGTATAAAAATATATTATCATATAATACACACAATACATAAGCAATTAAAACAGACTGTAATGACCAATAAATAATGACCAAAATTAAATTAGGACACAGAAAGATAATGCTCCTTTACCAATTTGAGAAAGGAAGTGATACTTTGAGCATTTCTGATATCAGGAGGAATCTATGTTTAAGTTGTTACTTAAACATAGATTCAATGCATGTGTATTAATACTACTCACAAGAGTTGCCATAAATACGGAATTAAATTGCATGAACGAATGCATGACTGTTCTGTCGGATGTAGTTAGTATTGTTTTACATTCCTCGCAGTAATTTTTATAATTTTTAATAAAAAATCCACACACAAACATATTGCTTTTGATTCATCATTCTCCTCAAACACTTTCTGGTGAATATTATAGTTATTTTAATCTCCATACCGAAGATGGGGTTGAAGTTTCTTCGGAATTGATTTCAGGCTGATGTTTCAAAAAAAAAAAAAATTCAAAAACAGAGAACAAAATTTTTGCTAGCATAATTCAAAGATTGTTTAAAATCGTTATATTCTTTAAATTGAATTAAAGAATACATAACATAATAACTGTTCTGTTGGCTGTAGTAAGAATTGTTTTACATTTCTCGCAGTCATTTTTATATTTTTTTATCAAAAATTTACACATATAACCACATGCTTGTGATTCACCTCTCTCTTTGAACACTTCCTGGTGAATATTATAGTTATTTGACCCCCATACCGAAGATGAGGTTGAAGTTTCTTCGATATTGGTTTCAGGCTCATTATTCCTTTCAAAAAACATTTTAAAATTGTCAATAATGACCTCATTTTTATTGAGCTCACAGTTTCCACCACCAATGTGCGAAAAATTACATAAAATAACAGATTTTAAGCCTGCGACAAACTGTACAGTGGTAGAACTAGCAACTAGAGTTTAAACCACAATTTCCTCGAATGCACCTTTTTTGTGGTCTTGTCCTGCATTACGAGCTAAAATGTCCAACCCGAGTGACATTTGTCTTTTCGCTGGACATTCTTGGTTTGGCATCACGTGTGCATTGTATCCACCTCCTACACTTAATCGTCAGTTTATGTTTTGTACCTTCAATTGGTTTCATATTCATTGGGTCTTTCTTGTGTATTTTTTTACAATATAATAACACTATTTTTAATTCGTTGTGAAGTAATTAAGGTTTCTACAGTCGTAGGTCGCAAAAAAACCAAATTACATTATAAGATATGATTATTACTCCAGGTATGAAATAATAATGCGATAGAAATGGAAAGTTTCCCAATCCTTGGTTCTGCGATTGACGTCAATTGAATCAACTTTCCGTCGACGATGCAATTTGACGCTGCATATGCAACGCGCAATGTAGGCCACCGATACTGCCGTCGATGCATATTCCATACATTAGGGTTCCGTAACATACATGTACACAAGATATTGATTTGGTTCTTACACCACTGAATAACATAGATAATGCAAAATAGGTTAGTTATTTAACCTCCAACTTGCCGGTTTTCTCTCTGACCAAACCAGAGGTTGTAACTTACTAATGTGTTATTCTAATTAGTCTAATCATTTTGTTACAGAACATTAAACCATTATCTTCAAGGGTTATAAAACCAAAACCAATATTAAAACCATCAGGAACCAAGCGTAAGCTGCCATAAATATTGAATTGCATTTTGATTAGTGAAAAATAATCTCATTTTTTAGGATAAGTTGGTAAAAGAAAGAAATAACGTTCTTGTGAATTTTCCTAAAAGAGGAACATGAGTTAAGAATTATTGAAGCTCATGGTTTCGTTCAGGAGGAACACAATTTAAACATAAAGCAAAAAATGGAAACACACACTTTATTTAAAGAATAAACTCAACTTCGAATAGAAAAATTATAATTAGAGATATTTTTGTTTAAATCTCAAGTTAATGAAATTAAATAACACTGAGTATCTAGAAATGTGTTATGGATAGTCTATCCTTGACTCTTGACTAGTCATACTATCTGGTATATTTCTATGCATTTACTAACTTATCATCATTAGAAATTGTAACGGGTTCTGAAAAATTAATTTCTTACATGTCAATACCACAATGTATAATTTGTCATTTTCCAGAGACATACTAAATCCATGTAAAAGGCATCCAAACCGTTGTTTCCTGATTCCGTTAAATATTGGATACGTACACTCTTGCATTGTAAATATCGCTATAATATTGACTATCTTCTTGATCATTATAAACGTCGTAAATTTGCAGTTTTATTAATTTTCTCCTTGCTTAAAACTTGTCCTACGAATTATACGTGCTGTTGTTGAGAATGGCGATAAATAATTCACTGATTTTCTTTTCTACAAATTCTTCTTAATTTTTGGATTTTCACTGGATTTCATTTTATTGGCATCTTCAACATCCTTTTTCGCTAAAGTTTTGATTCTAGGTCATCCACATTTTGGGAATAGTAAAAGGGATTGAAGATATAATTTTATTGGTCATTATTTTATTTTTACGTCATAGTTTAAGTTTTTGTACATATGTTGCACTTCAATGTTTTGGTAATTTTCCTGCACATGTAACCAACAGTGCATGCCGATATTTGGACCCTCCTTTTCTCATTTATTACACTTTCGGTACTAATATTTTTAACATTATTACAAATACTTATAGTAGAAGATGATGGCGCAATTGAGGAGTTTGGCGTAATATTTTCTATAACTTGTGATTTGTCCGTGGATATAAACAAATATTTTAAATCTATTACGGTTCGCTATCGCCTTCTTCACAATTTGAAAATTTGTATTAAATATTTTATATTAGATAAAATTAACGATTTAAAGGTGTACACAAAGGTATTTACATTGGGATTTATATTCCTATAATTAATAGCTCTAATACGATCAAAGAAATTTTCTAAAGGATCTTGATTTAAAAATTCGGGGTAAAAATACAGTCTCCGGTCCACCATTCTGGCGACTGAACACGCACATGTTTTTCAGTCGCCAGGTTTTCACGCATAGGTTTTCCAGCTTGCACCGGAAATTTCCTTTTTGTGTCTATAAATTTCATGTTTTAAGTTCCATTATTGCTTTTCGCCAAAAATCTTTGTGTGGCGTATTTTGTTTAACATCGTGTCGCAGTTTTCGCTTTGATTCTCCTGATGATCCATTACAGCTATCGAAAAGATCGTCGAAAAATAGGACTACTGCTGCTGTGGTCTCCATAGTGTCCAGAGTGCTGTTGAGATCCTTATCGGAAAAATAATCATGAAATACTTTTAGTAAATTGTTTATTTAGAATATTACTTTGTCTGTCCTGTTAGTTTCCTCTTAACTTCATTATATATACTATTATTTTTTAACATATCCAGGACAGGTATTTAGGAGTTAGAGGGGTGGGAATTCTATATTCTAAAAAAAATGCATTTCAAAGATTAATATTTCTCAAGCGGATAATTACACCAGTCTAATACAACACAATAAACTGTTATAATATGAGTAGTATGCTCGGTTGTTTGTGGCCAGTTGCACCAAAATTTTTTTTTCATTTACATTCACAGTTAAATGCAACATTTTTTTTATATTAGAGGAGGCAAACGGGCAGGCGGCTCACCTGATGGTAAGTGACTACCGCCGCCCATGGACATCCGCAACACCAGGGGCTTGAGGATGCGTTGCCGGCCTTTAAGATGAGTGTAGGGGCTTAGAGCAGAGGTCGGTCTCAAATGAAAGGCGATTTGATAATGCTCTAAACCCCTACATGAGTATATGCTCGTTTCTTGAAGGTTCCCAAGTCGTATCGGTTCGGAAAAACCGCCGCGCCGGCGAGAGCTGGTTTCACGTCGGTTTTAAGTAGGAGAGTGGTTCTTCCCCGGGCGTGCCGGCCCATTTCGGCTGTGACCAAAGGGTGCACAGCGTGGCACTACCACTAGTAAAAAGGTAATGCTATTGCTCCGTTAGCCATCATTATGTATTCGCCTATGGCTATGATGTTCCACCCCTCACGCATAGATGTTGTAGCCGAACGTGAAGTTAAAACATTGCTGCAGTACGAGTACTCAACACTCGGGCAGCTATTTTGACTTTCATTTTCTTTATTTTCTTCGGAACTACATGTCTGTCAGTTTTGTTAACGCTCTCGTGTGCCCCAATCTGTTATCGTAAACATACATTAAGTATTTCCATGATGCTTGTTTTGTACGGAAAATGATGTCCCTTTCAACAAAATTGTTCCTTATCCCTTGAAGTAAATGTGGAGGGTCATAAAATAAAAACAAATCGTTATCAGCTAAATGAATAAGTAAAATATGTGGAGGGTCATAAAATTAAAACAAATCGTATTCAGCTAAATGAAACAGCTAGCTGAAACAAAATAAAAGTAGCTATGATTATACACATAGAAGGAGTAATGTTCAATTGTATTGCTTACTTTGAATGCACATATTTCTTATATGATTGCTATGTATACCTGCAAGAAGCATGTAAACCGCAGGGTGCAGCTAGTTACATATAATTAGTAATTAAATTAGACCGGTTAACTAAGTTGGTAGCAACATAACTTTTTGCGTTTGGGTCAACTCCACTCCCAATTCCTGACAAGACAAACACATTATGATGAATATGTGTGTTTGTCCTTGAGACTGGGTGTTTGGTATTTAAAATATGTATGTATTAAAAAAAAGGATCCATGTATATACTATTTTATGTTAGTACTTATATACACAAGCATAGCTTTGCCTAATGTGGGAATAGAGAGTGGTGTGTCACATGTTCATAAATGTTTATTTATAAAGAAAAGAAATATACCTGCGGGAGCCCAGATTCAGCAAAATCTAAACCTGTAGCTGTTTCAATCAGACTCAAAACTCTCTGCTCATGGTCAGACAGTTTACAATTTGATGCAGGCCCACCACAAGTGCCACTTGCTGACTTATAAATTCGTGCAGCCTTTTTTGGTATTATTTTTAAAATCACTCCACACCTTATTCCTCACACTTGTGTATAAATAATCTTAACACGACCCTTCGCTTTAGTTGAAGGCAAGGCTCGGAAACCGGTTAGTTTACTATGGGAGCTTAACATCATAAATAATCATTACACGACCCTTCGCTTTAATTGAAAGTTTGCTGAGATCACCAAACCTAAAATAAACAAAAATGGGTCAACCTTTTTCCATTTTTCAAAAGTTTTAGTCTCGCCACTTCCGTCGCTGTTCAACATCGTCACCAATTCCTCCGACTTGTGTATAATCATAACACGACCCTTCGCTTTAAGTTTGCTGAGATCTCGTTTTCATTTTTGTGAAGCGTGAATCACAAATTATAAAGTAGTGGCGTGAACTGAAACTTACTTCTTAAAATTAACCTTAAATTTTCAAAAAATATCCAAACACAAACAAACTGACAGTAGTTTCCATATTGAGAGCATTGGCAGTTTCTAGTTACGTCAAAAGTAACAGTGCTGACAATATCATGAAGGAAAAAATGTTTTTCTGAGAATCTCGCAAGTGTCCTGTTATTGGGAAATGCAAACATATTTTCCAACAATTTGATAAATAGTTTTTCATCTAGATAATCTGTTTTTCTGGCAAGTTTTAATTGCATGATCAAGAATTTTTTAGTTCTGTTAGTTACCAAGTTTTTCAAAACAGTTCACATGCAACACACTGCAGCCTTGCTGCTTGTGTCATCTAAACTCTCTTTTGCTTGCAGATCTTGATCTGTTCATTTTCTGGTGTATCTACGAGTTTTGCTGGAAAATTTTCTTATTGATTGGCATAAAATAAATGGAAAATATTAGTTAAATTTATAAAAAAAATATATATTTTAGTTAAAACATATAAATATTCAATTTTCTAATTTATTAAAATTAAGAAGAATCTTAAAATGTGTCAAAAAGTATCAATCATCTATATATTTTATTTCTTTATACCATTTTGTTAAAAACTCTTAAACAGATATCTTGCATTTTAATGATGTAGTTCGGACGAGGTTTTTATCGTAGGCAAATAAAGAATAATATGTTTTTGAAAGTACATTTATTTTATGGTGTTACTTATAATTAAAAGCATTCTTAATATTACTTCATCTAAGAAGGGGGCAGGTCGGGTAAGATCCTCATGGCAAGCATAACTGAGGCGCCAAATAATACTCATCACATGTAAACAGTATCCCACAGTAATAAGTTCTGATTGCGTCCCGACCATTCATGTTTGTTTCAGCACCAAAAATACGAAATAAGTTAGCAGAAGAATGGTGGTACTTTATTTTAGCACGAAGCAACGTTGGGTTTAATCCCTCTAAACCATTTATTCTTTCTCGGGATACCTCTAATGTATATATTCCATGAAAGCGGAAATGCTCACCCACATATAAACGGGCTTGGCGAATTTGGTATACATCACATGCAAATAATATCATTTCCTCCATCGCATACAGACCAGGAACCGCGCCTGTTTAAATTATGTTCCATAATTAACTCGGCTATAGTATTAGTTAAAAACAGGCGCTCATATATAATTGAAACAAACTGCTCTGCATGTATATTGTCTGCGAATGGCGGACTGAACGCATTAGGCAGAGGCGGTTAAAATATTCATATCCTGTTGGTAGTAGAATAACCTGAATAATTCGGTCGATGCGGGTCATATTCTTGGTCGTAAAGAGTATTGAAATTTCTTGAATAGGTTATGCGCGCTGTTGGTTCATAGTTCGGTTGATATTTTTCTATTATTTCCATGATTTCCATTTTCGCTTTGGTCTTCATTACAGCAGGGATATTTTGAAATCTGTCGAGGAGGGATAAAAGAAACAGTCTGTCACAATTTGAATCATTCTGTGTATCTGTCTTCTCTATTGTCGCTATGGTCTTATGCAGAACTGAAATTAAAGGGTCTGTATCGGATTCTTCGTTTGGTATTTTTTTCTTCCTTTTTGTTCTAAGCGACTTTGATGCAGACTGTTGAGTCTCAAGATCAGAAGATCTTGAACTTTCATTTTCTTGACTGCCTCTTCAAGACTATTTTCTGTTGCGTTTGTGTCCAGCTCTGATCTCAAAAACAGTAATTGGTTGAAATAGGTGTATTGACTTTTACGTTTTGCAGCAGAACCACTTTTGACATCTTTAAGGCGGCGCAGCTCTTGTGAAACAGTCTCTAAGGTTTTTCCATCTGTTTTGGAGTCATGCCTGTAAATCAATAAATAAATGTAGTACATATTACAAAACTAATATTATGTTTATTAATGTGAATTTTATTTTCAGGTATTTGGCTACTGGATGTTCTTTATCTCATATAAGTCATGAATACCGTATAGGGCTTCCTACAGCATCGGAAATAGTATTTGATGTATGTGAAGCAATATGGGAGATATTAAAACCAATTGTGATGCCACAATTGACCAGAGATAAGTGGATTCAAACGGCTGAAGGTTTTAAAAAATACGCCCAATTTCCTAATTGCATCGGAGCCATCGACGGCAAGCACATTAGAGTTATAAAACCACAACATTCGGGATCTCTTTATTACAATTACAAGAATTATTTTTCAATCGTGTTACTTGCAATATGTGATGCAAATTATAAATTTCTTTACGTAGACATTGGAGCATACGGCAAATGCAGTGATTCGTCAATTTACAAAGACTCTGTATTTTATCATAGGCTTTTAAATAATGATCTCGATATTCCGAGCAATAACCCCATCAAAGAAAATGGCCAACCAATGCCGTTCATTTTAGTGGGTGATGAGGCGTTTTCACTATCGGAACATATGATGCGACCGGATGCTGGGAGAAACTTGAATAATGTAAAGACTAATTTTAATTATAGACTATCCCGTGCCCGCCGCTATATTGAATGTACATTTGGAATATTAGCCAATAAATGGCAGATTCTTCACCGACCCCTAAACGTCAAGAAAGAATTTGCAGTTGTGATTATAAAAGCTCTATGTGTGCTTCATAATTATGTGCGTGAAAGAGACGGATATGATTTCAAGGACACGTTGACTGTACCAGAGGCTTTATTAGAAATACCTGCAAGTTTACCTAATAGAGCAAATAGAACATCAACCGAATATCGAGATATATTCGCAAACTACTTCAGTACCGTAGGTCGCTTGCCCTGGCACAATTTGTAAATATATGGGTGCGTACCTACGACGGCTGCTCAGTTTGTGCGTTGAGCCACTTGCTCGCCGCGAGCCGCCATTGCTCGCCGTAATCAAAATGGCGTCGAACGCACATACGGTATGAGTAATCTTTTTAAAAAGTTATTCCAATCATTACGAAAACCTGGTAACTGGTACGTGTAGCTATACACGTCTGGTCGCCGCGGCCGATGCGGTAGCACTGATGAATTTTAATACAGAAGTGATGTTCTGACGGCCACGATTGGTCGCTGGTCGCGTGGCATCAAATTAGAAGCCGCGGCAAACGGTGGCCGCTGGTCGCTGGCCGCTAAGTGCGTAGGGGCTATAGCGATGGCGAATTCACCATGGTCGCCAGTGCGTAGGCAGCCTAAAACGGCCATTCACAACTTCTACTACCCATCTGTTTATCGCGTTACAACGTATCGTATTCTATGAGTGATTTAACACATTTCCATAACTTTTATAATTTTATAGTAATGAAATTTAAACCTATTCATATATGTATTATACGATCTTAATATTATATTATTTCTTTATTTTTTAAACGATTATTATTTCAAAATTATAGTATGCAGAGATTTATACTAAAAAAAAAACATAAAATTTAATAAGATATTGTCCACACACAAATGAAGAAAAAGAAATAAAACACTTATTGTTACTCACTTCACGACACTTTTTTTTTACGTACTGGTGGTCTCGATGTTGCGATGACCCCTCAGTGAATTTCGGATGTAATTCATAGCCTGCAACCTTAATTCTTCATGAACCCATTGACGATGGCAGGATCGGTATAATCGAAATGCGAAGTACGCAAACACGATGAGGGTGAAAGCCAAAATTACATAGGTCACAATATTTATTTGACCCAAGTGCCACCCGATGTCTTTTAAATCTGCCCGGTTGTTACCTGCAGCGTTTTGACTTAAAAATACTTCTTCCTTTTCAATTTTTGAGTTACACATCTTGTAAATTTAATTATTTAAATAAATTATAATACTATTACTCTGCACCTTGGCAGAGCCCTTGGCAGGGTCGCCATGTAATGTTGGGGGATTCTATTATATAAATGAAACGACTTTACTGGTCGACGCTTGAATGTAATATGGCTTAATAAGGAAATTATTACAATATAATATTACGTACACTTCAAGTTACACAGCGTGATCTGTAGGCTTCAAGAGTGGTCTTCATCATTTATTCATTTAGGTAACACAATGTACACTTATGAACGTCAATAAAAAATACTCGTACATATTAAATGCTTCTAATTTTACATTTACTGCCAGTTAGGTTAGCTATGATTGGATATCTTCTTTAATTTCAGGCATATGACATGAAAACCCAATACAAATCATTGAATTCCGTTTCATTTAATAAATAATTCATTATGGTCGCATCATTTGTAGTGGCACTATAATGTCCGCGTACATCCATTGTTTGAGTAAAGCTCCGATATTACTGCTCATCAGCATTATTGTCTAATACCTCAATGTATACCATGACGTTTTCCAGAGACATACTAAATCCATGTAAAAGGCATCCAAACCGTTGATTCTTGATTCCTTTAAATATTGGATACGTACACTTACTTACTTACTTACGTACGCATTGTCAATATCGCTATAATATTGACTATCTTCTTGATCATTATAAACGTCGTAAATTTGCAGTTTTATTTTCTCCTTGCTTAAATAAATAATTCACTGATTTTCTTTTCTACAAATTTCATTTCCAACACTAATTACTTAGTGTTGGAAAGTCTCAAACCATCTACTCTTATTGAAGTTAGGATGTTTTTTAATTTCAATAGCCTCACGTACTAGTCTGGGAAAGAATCTACTTTCTTTTGCAAGGATTTTCGGTTGGTCGAAACGTATGTAGTGGTTTGGTTTATCCAGAGTGTGTTCACATACTGCTGATTTAGAGTGACGTCTGTGTTTGATATCCGCAATGAGTTCCTTAAGTCGGTTTGAAATGCTACGTTTAGTTTGCCCAATGTAGGATAAACCACAGTCACAATCCAGTTTAAATACACCTGAATCTTGCAAAGGAATATTACTTTTTATTGGTCTCAAGAACTGTTGAATCTTCTTATGTGGCTTGAAAACTGTATTAATAGAAGCTCGTTTTAAGATTCTTCCAATTCTGTCTGTAACACCCTTCACATAAGGCAGGTAGGCTGGTTGACGTTGTACTGTTTGTGGTTTATTCCTGTTTCTGTGATGCTGTGGAGGCACCCGCAGCTTAATGTCACGGAGTACTCGCTTAACATGCTGCAGTTCACCGTTGAGGTGGGTAGCATCACAGAGGCGGTGGCCTCTCTGAAACAAACATACACCGGCAGAAGAGAGTTGGCAAGGGTGGTGGTGGAATGACCATTGAGGTACCTATCAGTATGGGTTATTTTTCTAAACACAGTATGGCCAAATGTACCATCCCCTCCCCGAACTACTAAAATGTCTAGAAAGGCCAGTGAGTTATTATTCTCCTTCTCCATAGTGAATTTAATGTTACTGTGTATGGAGTTAAGGTGGTCTAGAAATACAGATATGTGTTCCGTGGGCAGAATAGTAAAGGTATCGTCTACATATCGCTTGTAAAGCCTCGGTTTAACCGGGCTTGTGGCTAGGGCTCTTTCTTCGAAGTCCTCCATAAAAATGTCAGCGACAACAGAGGAGACTGGAGAGCCCTTAGCCACCCCATCAACCTGTATATAGAATTCACTATTCCACATTAGGTAGCCAGATGTTAAACAATGTTCTAAAATATCTGCATATTCTGGTGACATGTTGTGTTCTGATAACCTTTTCTTAACAATGTTTAGACAGTCCGATACAGGAATATTTGTAAAAAGAGACTCAATGTCAAAGCTTACCCTGGTCTCATTGTTGGAGAGTTTGAGATCTTTAATAGTTTCAACAAAATGGTATGAGTCTTTAACATGAGCACTACTGTTCCCTCTGAGGGGAGAAAGTACTTTAGCTATGTGTTGAGCCAGTTTATGTGTAGGTGTGTCAATCTGGCTCACTATAGGTCTTAAGGGTGTTAAAGAGGGGAGCAGCTCCGGGATCGTAGAAACAAAATCGTAAAAACAATGGAGCCGCTCTTCCTCACGATGGACTGGGATAGGACGCTGGACGCCAAATAATACGACCTCTTCTTTCTTCTTCTTCGGCGTTACCCCGAGGTTGGTTGACCGCCGACTGACTATCTAGGCCGAATCTGGCCTCCTTTTATTTAAAAAATTTCCCGCGCTTTTTCGTGCGAGCGAGCGAGACAGGGGTAATTCTTGTGCGAGAGGGACGCACCTACGTGTAAGAGTAGGATAGCAATATCCTAGCGGGGGGGTTTCCAACCTCTTCGTATACCGAGTCGAGAACTTTTTTATTCTGTTCTCATTTTCGACTGTTTTACAATAAAATGCAACAGTTTTCTTGTTTTATTTGTAAACTTAACCTATGACTCTATACAAGAAAAATATTAAATCTAAAGTTATCATACATAAACAATTTCAAAACGAATTAATCAATTATTAGCATCACACTATAAATCTCTAGTCTAATCTCTAATTATTATCTAGGTAGCGTCGGCGTCGTTTACAGGTGTGTTTATTTTGTGAATTTTTGGTAACCCATACATTTTTGGAGGGTTTGCACATGCAGGTGTGAGGAATTTACTGTCAAGATTAAGTGTCTTTTTGTGATTGATCAATTCAGATGTCTTTTTTATTACCTTGTTTGTTGGGTCTTTTTCAACTTTCTTGTAGGTGGAAACATCTGCAAGGATCTGGGACATTTTGTGTTCATAATCTGACGTATCCATCACGACCGTCGCGTTTCCCTTGTCCGCTCGGAGTACTATGATATTTTCATTGGCTCGTAGTTGTTTTAGAGCCATTGATTCCGCACGAGAGAGTTCATAGGTGTACATTGTGTTACCTAAATTAATAGATTATTTTTTGAATTTAATTGAATTAAATATGGCAACTTTGTGATATTTCAAATATCAGACAACTGTCATATTTCTGTCTCCCCGCGACCACGGTTGCTGAAAAGCATCCGAAACGTCGGGATATTAATAATTTAAACAATATAAATAATATAATACAAGGTGTCTCAAAAGAAAGTTCACATTTAAATCTTTTTTTAAAAGAAAAGTCTTAGCTATATTGAAAAAATGTTTATTTTATATTGAAGTACACTGTTTGGGAATTTATTTTTTAAAAATAACATCGTCCAAATGTAAACCGTTGCGCTCTCGGCATTCATTTAGTCGGGCACTAAAATTGCCTATGACAGCTCGGCAGGTAGTCTCCGTGATGGCTGCCATTTCATGACGGATATTTTCTTTTAATTGTGCCAGGGAAGTCGGTTTATTAGCGTAAACTTTTGATTTGACATAACCCCACAGGAAAAAATCCATAGGCGTTAAATCGGGACTCCGTGGAGGCCAATTTATGTCACCTCGCCTGGAGATTAATTTGTTCGGAAAAATTTCTCGAACTCGAGGCAGAGATCTGTTGGACGTGTGTGAAGTTGCTCCATCCTGCTGGAACCATGTTCTTTGGTTGTAACCAGGAAAGTTTTGCAGTTGGGGTACGAAAAACTCGTCTAACATCTCCACATAACGCTCTGAATTCACTGTGAGTGTGCGTCCCCTTCCATCTTCAAAAAAGTAAGGGCCGATAATTCCTCGCGCCGACATCGCTGCCCATACGGTGACTTTGGGTGAATGTAGCGGTTTCTGATGTTTTTGTTTTGGGTTGGTTGCACTCCAGTAACGACAATTTTGCTTGTTTACATGCCCATTCAGATGAAAATGGGCTTCATCGGAAAACAAGATGTTGGTGAACGTTGGAAAGCGCTCAATCATCTGATTTACAAAGGCAAGCCTCTGACCAGCATCTTGAGGCTTCAGTTCTTGCACTAACTGAATTTTGTACGGGTGCAGCTTTAAATCTTTGTGTAAAATGCGGCATAATGAAGATCTGTGCACATTTAAAGCAACAGCACGCTTCCGAATCGAGAGGTTTGGATAATCTCGAATAGACTGAGTAACACTGTCCACGTTTTCGGCTGTTCTTGATGTTCTTGGTCGCCCAGATTTTGGTTTCTCCAGAGTTGACCCAGTCTCTTCAAACTTCTCAACCCATTTTGCAATGAGACGAGTGCTAGGCGCATCATTTAAGTGACGAATATGTCGAATACTGCAGAATTTTCTACGCGCTACAGTCGCCGAATTACCGTTTTTGTAAAACCAGAGAAACGCTCCATAGCGACTAAATTCCCAAGAGCCAGACTACCGACTGACATACCCCCCGCGCCCCTCAGAATAGTTGCTTTCGCGTAATAAGATAAGCAAATGTGAACTTACTTTTGAGACACCTTGTATAAGTTTTTAAGCTAAGTTCGCCTAATTTTGCATAAAAAAACAGTTCTCCAATTAATTTCTCACAAATGAGTCTTTGCATTTTTGGTAGCTCCTTAAGCTGGGACGCCACAGAGTGTAATATTATTATATATTGAGCTATTGGCATTCACTAACAGTTTGGCAGACTCTAATAGCTCTTCTTGTTTTGGCAGAGTGCGGAGTTGCCCCACCTTGCTGGAAATGTATCCTATTGTTGCGTCCCGGAAAATCTTGCAATTGCGGCACCAAAAACTCATCAATCATGCGGCAGTATACAGAGGAATTCACAGTTTCCCCCTCATTAAAAAAATACGGTCCGATTATCCCTTGAATTGAGAATGCGCACCATAATGGTTTTAGGGCAGTGCAAACTGTTCTGATGTCGTTCCCTTGTGTTGCTGGGATTCCAGTAACGCATATTTTGCTTGTTTACGTAACCTCCGATGTGAAAATGTGCTTCATCACTGAACAATATGTTTCCAAGTGTTCTGGGGGTTCGAATATGTTCTAAAGCCGTTCTGGCGTACCTTTCCCTTAAAACGTATATAATCGTTCTCATTCAGTTTTTGGACAATTTGCATTTTATAGAGATGAAGTTTTAGTTTTTTTCTCAAAATCGTATGTACAGTTGACTTCTTAATGCCTGTAGAAGCGGCAATCTTTTTTACTGATTTCCTAGGATTTCTAAGAATTTCTTGGCGCACCTGTATCACTCGTTTTGGTGTTGCCGCCAACGTAGACGTTCCTATTGGTTCTTGCATTGAGGACAAAACCATGAGCTCGCTCTCGGCGCTCGTTTAAAACCTGCGCATTCAAAGTGATACCACAGCAAGCATTGGTCGCACAACACACACTTGTCTGTGGCACTGTCCTCACAAATGCGACAGGCACCGGCATTCTTTTTCTCCTCAATCGAATAAATGTTTCTCTTCGAAAATATTGCTCGACCAATCTTATGTCGACCGATTTGTCGACGAGGGAGTCGGGCAAATGTAGAATATCGATATCATTATCTGTAATAGTTGCCAGGTGCTCCGATGGTCGACCAATCAGTTTTAAAGGCGTGGGCATCTGTACTTGCGATAAGCGAGATTCGCTATCTGTTTGGTGAACCTGAGCTGTTGAAGAACATTCAGTTTGGGTTATACATATTTACCTCTTCGTTTGGTTCGAAGATTGGCATCCATCCTGTTGTCAAACCGAGGACTTGATATGAACGTATGCCTTAACGTACGACATTCTCTTGTCAGATGGACCCTTAAACGTACGAAAATGGGGTGCGAATAGCCACAGCGTGACAACTACGCGATACTAGTGATCCGTTGCAGTTGCCAGAAATAGAAGTTGTGTCCAATTTTCGCTTAACCAAGGCTGGCTTTCAACAACTAGAAGAAGAAATTAGACCACATTTTTCGAAGAAAGCCTGCAATTTCTAATAAACTCAAAGTTGTTATTTATAAATTGAAACGTAAAAAGGTATTTATTTTATTGTATTAACAATATTCTTAATATTAAATATTTTTTGTTGTACCTTAGGTTTTGGATCGTATCAACGGAATGTGGGTCAGTTCACTCAATACCAGGGAACTAATTATTGTTAAATATATTAAATTCCCTACAACCTTAAGAGAAAGAGAAGTTTTAATGCAGGAGTAAGTTTAAATATTTGACAATTTTTTTTGTACTTTTGGTCTGTTAGGCTGATTTTAGTCTCACGCTCACAGTCAGCGCTCATAGCTCAGCGCGTAGTTTGTCAGCGCTGAGGCTCAGCGTGGCTCGATTTAGTATCATGCTGACCGCCTTACTGTACAGACGACGACCAAAATGCGCTGACGACGTCCGCTCCGCTCGACACTAGAACGCTCACTGAAAGCAGAGGCGCTCGTGCGATCGTCAGCGCCGACAGCTACGCGGGCTGACGCGCGACGCGTACGACCACGTAGCTATCAGCGCTGACCACCATGCGCGCTTATAGCTACGCGTAATTCAAAAACGCTTCCTAGAAGTTCATATATCTCGGCCATCAGCGCTGACGGTGCGCGTGCCGTCGGCGTAAGACTAAAACCAGCCTTAATAATAACGGCGGGCCAAAAGGGTGTTGGCAGTTTAATTTTTAAAATTAAAAAAAGACTAGAAAACTTAGAGCATTATTATTTATATTTTTGAATAAAAGAAATCTTGAAAATTTTATGACTTAAAAATAATATTGTCCAAATGACGCCCCTCGGCTGCTTGGCACTCTTGAAATCGCAGTCGCAGATTCTGAAAAACTCGGCGAAACGTTATTCTCTTTATATTGTTAATTTCTCGGATAATGTTCCTTTTGAGCTGCTCCAAATTCCTCGGATTATTTTCGTAGAGATCACGTAAACGTAAAGTAATCACATGGGGAGAGATCGAGTCTGCGTGGTGGCCATTGAATATTCCCCCGTATCAAATGAGTTTTTCGAGGAAAATTTCTTTCAGCAGGTCTATGGACACCCTAGCAGTATGGCAAGTGACCCCATCCTGTTGAAACCATATCCTGGAGGTATCGCCTCAAAATTCTTGTAAAGCTGGAACCAAAAAGTCTCTTATCATGTCGCAATAATTGTTGGCTCTAACCGTCATCGCGCGACCTCTTTCATCCTCGAAAAAATGTGGCCCGACAATACCACGTGCCGTTATTGCAGCACACACGACAAGCTTAGGGCTATAAAGTGGACGTTGGTGCTAGCGCTGGGGACTGGTCTCGGACCAGAAACGACAATTTTGTTTATTGACGTGACCATTAAGATGAAAATTCGCCTCGTCACTAAAGATCACGTTGTTAAAATTGTTTAACCGGTCAAGCATAAGATTGGAAAAGTTAAGTCGATTATTGGCATCATCTGGTTTCAATTCCTGGACACGCTGAATCTTGTAAGCCTTCAGATGTAAATTATGCTTTAAAATTCGACGTTAAGTTCTTATTTTAATGTTCAAAGCCTGACTTCGCTTACAAGTCGATTGTTGTGGATTTCGACGAACTGAGACACGAACTCGCTCCACAATGTCAGCCGTTCTCGCAGAGATCGGGCGTCCGCGAAGCATTATTATTACTGTCGACCCGGTTGTTTCAAACATTCTGATCCATTTGCGTATCATATTGGCGCTCGGAACTTCACTCAAGTCGCGCAAACCGTGTTCCTGTCAATACAACTTAACTTTAAAGAAAATAGATAACGGGAAACACGGTGTCGCATTCAACTATTTTTTTATTTAAAAATACTACTTATATCACTATGTATTCTAAGCAGTGTGGAAGCTATTGATTCCATAGCACTTGCTTGACGTTTTTCCTCTGCAATACGTCTTGTTTCGAGATCGTATGCCCAACGAGGTACTCTCTCATCACGGCGGCGAGCTGAAAAGTAAGAAAGCATTAACTGTAAAATAATATCAAATTACTGTCCATTTTACTGTTGTAGTTGGTTCAACTATTTACTACTAGCAACACGTCACGGGTGCAATGTAGATGTACTATACACAAAAATCTTGCTGATAATGTAGCTTTCTCAATAGATTTTTTTAAATCGATTCAGTGGATCCAGAGATTAACCCTCACAAACTTTGTTACTTTTTTAAATTAGAATATATATTATTTGAGCATTACTACTTTGTACATTTGTAGTTACAAATTTAATACATTTTGTCTTTTTTGTCGTTTAGCTTAAGATTATTTGTATTAAACCAGTGAACCACACTGGAGATGGCACTGTTTACAATCTCAAGTGATGGATTTCGTCGTTTCACTTTAAATAAAAGCGAAGTGTCATCAGCAAACAGTTCTATCTCGTATCTTTGCAAGAAATGGTAGGTCATTTATATAGACGAGGAATAAGAAAGGACCAAGTATGGAGCCTTGCAGTACACCCATAGTAACAGACGATCCCAGTGATATCGTTCCATTTACATTTACCTTTTGAATTCTATTGCTTAGGTATGAATCCATTAGTTTAAGCGCATTTTCGCCAATGCCATAGAGTATTTGGTTAGGATTTCATGATAGACACAGTCAAAAGCCTTTGATAAATCGCAAAAAACTCCAATGGCATCATGACAGTTTTCCCAAGCATTTAGAATCTCTGAAATCAATTTAATACCAGCATCGGTTGTGGAGTGACCTCTTGGAAAACCACACTGCTGGCCATGCATAAGTTTATTATTAGTGAAGTGTATCATTAATTAATAAAGAAAATTTTTTTCAAAAATTTTACTCAGTGGTCATGGGTCTAAAGTTTGTGAGGTCAGAAGTGCTGCCCGTTTTGAATAACGGTGTGATTTTACTTAGTTTCATCTGGTCTTTAAAGACTCCGCAATCTATACATTCATTAAATATTATAGCTAACTCTGAACTGATAACATTAATTACTGATTGTAAAATTAATACAGATACACCCCAAAGATCTTTAGTTTTTTTTTAAATTTAAGTTGCTTAAATGTTTTTATGATAGCACTACAGCTAATGTGGCAAAATATAAACATATGATTGCACACCGGAACATGCTTTTGCAAAATGGCAGATGATGGTGAAGAATTTAGAACGTTAGTTGTATTCATTGGAATGTTAGTTAAAAAACTCTTCAAATGCAGAAGCTACTTCGAGGTCGGAACTAATTACTTTACCTTTTATGTTCACCTTATATGCAATATCCTTTCTAGAGGTCCTTCCAGCGTCCTCGTGTATAATTTTCTTTTATAGAGCTGTTTTTTTATATTAAAACTCAAGTGTTCCGCCTTAGCAATTCTACACTCTTGCCTAAAACTTTTTGAAAATATCCTAACATGTGTTTTAAATTCTTCACTGTCATTATACTGTTTTTCATTATACAATTCATACAATTTTAGCCTTTTCTTGTGTAGCTCCGGAGTTGCCCAGTCAAGAAAGGTAGGTTTCTCTGACCAAAAACCAAAGACCAAAAAAGTCTTTGGAGTGAACACATTTTTGAATTCATCAATAAATGAATCTATAAATATGTTTTATAAATTATTAGGGCATTGGTTACTACACAAAAATGGCATTTTAAAAATATCATTTTGTTTTCCTAAATCTGTCTAACCGATCATCTGTTATAGGTACTGAGCATATTTTCTTTTTTGGATCTTTACTTTTAACTATTTGGGATTCAAACAATTGACCAGAATGGTCAGACGTTAGTTTGTTGATAATACATGTGTTGATAGTGCTATATCACTATAGCTATTGTTAATACATGTTGCCGTAGTGGCTGTTACCCTAGTAGGTACAATTAAATTATTAATTAAATTATATGATTTAAAGAGATTAAGCATACGCTTACTTGAACTACAATTGTCAAGCAAATTTACATTAAAGTCTCCACAAACGATCAATCTTTTCTTGGACTTTTGTAGTTTGTACAGAACCTGTTCTAATATTTTTTCTAAGCCATCATATTGAGCTGAAGGAGGGCTATACAAACTAACAATGATGAATTGCTCCAGCTCCACACAAGATAATTCAATAAGGCGTTCCACAGAGGCTCACTATGTCCTTCCTTTCCTTAAATTTTAATTTTTTATTAAGTAAAATTAATGAGCCACCGTGTATTGCATTTCCTCTGCAGAACGAACTAACAATCTGATGATTACAGAAATTGAACACAAGTTCACATGTTTTTAACCAGTTTTCTGTAATACACAATATGTCAACATTTTCACCGCTCAAAAACAATTCAATTTCTAGTAGTTTACTTTTCATTCCTTGTATATTTTGGTGAACCAGATTGATATGGTTGGGTTTAAATTTACTTATTTTACTTACTAATTTTAAGCCAGAGAGACTCTGTTGTCATAATGTCTTATTTAAATTAGAAATAATATTTCTTGGAATATCTTCCAAGGTCTTACTAACTAAAACCTGCTCAATAGAAGCAGGTTGTCTAGCCAAATTCTTGGCTGTTATAAACAAAAAATATGATAAGGAATCAGCTATCTGTCTTTTAAAATATAAAGGTAGATTATATCTATCCTTTGTCAAAAAGTAATTATTACAACTAATATACCTATTGATATATGATCCTCTATATATACCCAGTTACTAAATATATATTTAATACATTGAGAATCTTAAAAATATTATAAAAATAAAACAATAACCTAGGTCTTAACTAATTATAATATATATACACCCTCAAGAAAACTGCCATGCGGTATGGTTCCCAGGATACTAGCACTATTTCCTCGCTGAATGGCGAGGCTGATTCGCTGGGCGAAATAGGTACCAGCTCTGGGCTCCCCTGAAGCATGGACCAGACGCACGGACAAATCCTTCACAAATTTTTTGGTATGCGCCGACCAAGGACCCAAAGTTTCAAATGCTAATGCCGCAAATTCGTAAGACCCCATTAAAGATGAATATTTGCGGCATTTCAGTATTTGGGCCTGATCGGCAGCAGCACCAGGTCTCTGGCACGTAGTCTCTATATGGGATGGTGCCAACGTATCAACGCAAGTAACATCCCACACAAGGACCCGCCCCAAAGACCAGGGTACCAAAGTCGCGCCATCTGGCCTCTTTCGATCGTCTCTGGACATACCAGCAGGTTCCAGAGACGCAGGGATAGAGGCCGAGACAAGAGCCCTCCTTACCAAATCATTGAGAGCTCCATGGCGATAAATCCGCCCTGCGCTTTTGACGCAGGAAAGTCCATGTCTCCCAAAACTGTCCACACTCCTACCGCAATGACAGCGGTGCGGCTCACAAATTTTAAGTCCTAAACGCAGACAAACGGCAGTATGCAGAGTATCGGCGTCCAGGACCGTCCCTAGATGAAAAGAAGAAATCCCTATTGATATCAATCAGTGTAAAGTGTTTATTATGAAATGTAAATGTATGCAGAGTCTGATTTAAAATAGTCTTACATTGTTTTCCTGCTGTGTGAAGTTTTTACTATAAGGGAATGTAAATATACTCAGACTTTTAGTACTAAGTGAGATTTTTCATAATAGTAAATAAGTTCTTTTTTGTTTAAATTCCCTCTATTGCCTATAAATATGCCTATAAATGCCTTTTACTATTAGACTCTAGTACAATATACTTTATAATATATCTAGCATTTGGGTAACAGCTGTTTATAAGATTTTGTCCCTTATTTAAAAATTGGCTCATTTGTTGCCCTATTTGGTACATTACATTTGTTAAATTTGACATTGAAATATTATTATTGTTTATTGTATTAATTGAATTTTTATTATTATCACACTACTGGTGATGACACCTGTACAGACTGCGTTGAGTTTCTAGACTCAAAACATTGTGCTGCATATGTGGAGATCTTGATAAGATCTTCCATAGCAGCCGAGTATTTAAATACCATACTTTGTGATACCTGTAATTTTGAGACCATGGAATCTGATATATTTTGAAGTTCTAATATCTCTTTTTGTAATTGTTGGGTGTCAAATTCATTCTTAATCCTACTATTTTCGAGTTCAATTAAGCGTATGTCAATATTAGTTTTAAGTCTTATGTTTTCCTTCATTAATTTATTATTATCTAAGACAATTTTGTGCTTTTTGAGTAATTGTTGTGTTTTATTTATAAATTTATTCATTTTAATATACTTTATTAATTTTTTAATACTACATCCGTTAATATTTTTATTTTCTGTAGAAGAATTGGTTCTGAAAGTGAATTGTTACAAACTAAGTCTTTAAAAAGGTCTTGTGTTATAGTCTCTGACTTCTGGTGTGAGGCTTCTTCAAGCTTTATGATATGTTGGTTTGCCTATAATTCCTTTTCAAGATTAGAAATGCGTTTCAAGGCACTTTCATACTCTAAAGTCTAAGCCATAGCTATCAAGCTTGCCTAATTGATTTTTCAGCAAGTCACACTCATCCTGTAGTGTGTTATTTTGCTGAAATATCAATGATAGCTCGGCTTTGAGCTTTTTGTTGGCCTCTAGCACTTCCAACAACTCTCTTTCATTGTCCGTCCTCTCCAATGTTAACTGAGCACATAACTCCTTGGAAGCTTTCAATTCCTTTAAGGCTAGCCTTTGTTTTGAGGGGACATGTATGTCAATGTGTGTGTCTCGACATTTGTATTATATATTTCCCAGTGTTCTTGGCTGATCGGTCCAAAATTCGGGTATACGATTAGTGACAGAAATTGCCGACACGTCACTAAACTCCGGCTTGATTTGAGCTAGCCCCTGCTGAGCAACGGGCTGAGACGACTGTCCTGGTATCGGATTCATCGGTATCGGATTCATGACAAAAATTGGCACTTAATTTGTCAGAATTCACAAAAGTCACTTGCACCACCAAAAAATATATTTTTCTCGGGGTCACCAATGTTACAACTTATAGAGTTGGTATTTGTAACTGAGTGTTCCGTAATGAAAAACCATTTCACTGATAAATATATATTTATTACGCTAGTGATCCGTGTCACTGCGCCAAGAACACTGGGAAATATATAATACAAATGTCGAGACACACACATTGACATACATGTCCCCACAGTTTACTCTTCTTGTAAGGCAAGGCCTCTGCGAGTTTGCATATTGCTTCAAAGGTGTTGTTTTGGCTTCCAATAAGAAGTGTAGGTACTCAAGTTAAGTATGTGGTAATTTGAAACTAGTGGCACAAGTCTATTAGTATTAATATTATAAAAGTTACCTAAAGTAGTACTTACTTTATATGTATGATACACAAAATTCTTATTATCACAATTCTAATAGCGAAATATTTCGTAAAAAGAAATAAAATTTTGAAAATTTCAACCTAACTGACACTTAACTTTTTATTATGGTATTAGCGTCTTAGACGCAATTTTTTTAAGGCAAATCCTATTTTAACACAGCACTTATGAAATATTTAGCAACAAAATGGAAATATATCACAAAATTATTAAAAAATATATTTTTTTACAGAGACCTAAATTAAATAGCTGATCCCTTACAGTGTTGCCACTATCCTCATCATTGAGAGATCATTGGCATTCCTAATTAGAGCTTGTAAAAATTTTGTGTGATTTCCTAATACAATAGGAAAGAATATAAAAATAATAAATAATAAAAAGCCTTTTATTTCCTTAGATAATACAAATTAACTTACAATTTTTATCTTATCTCGACAACAATTATTAGTAAATATGTTATATTTTCGTTTTTCAACAAATAAGGACCTCCTAACAGAGTAAAGGCCTCCTCCATGTTTCCAACCTTTTTGATCCAGTGCCCTATTATTCTCATTTTTTAATATTTGTTTGCATTGTTTATTAAAATACTGAAAATACAAGCCTTAAATCGCAGAATGTATGATTAGAAAAATCTTTTATATTTAATTCGTTTTTATTCTTACAGTTTGATATTGCTTCCTGTCATTTTAATAGCTTGTACTACTATATAAAATATACTATACAAAGGATACAAAGGATCGAAAATTTTGAGATTTCATTCATTTAGATTTTAACATGTAGGGTTTTAGTCTTGAATTCCCGCGGTGACCAACCGTATTGGGAATTTTTGGGTAAGTATTTTAATAATAGTATTATTATTATTATTTTTTTGTTTATTCCGGGGGGGCTTAATATATTTTTGGCTGATTGCTATTCATTATATCTTGTGCTGTATGTTTGTCAGACTGAGGTGTTCTTTGTATGAACGAGGAAAGGGTTTTATATTTTTTTGTTATCTGATTTTTCTGGTTTGAAACTTTGTTACTGTTGGACTTTTCAGGGGGGCTAATAGATAGGGCTCTTTTTCCAATTAGTTTTTCGACTTCTACAATTTTATCGTACTTTAAAGATACTTTCAATCCTTTTTCTTTCTGTTCTAGAAATTGAGGTAGTAATGACTTTCTATTTTCTAAAACTGTTGGTGAAAAATCTTGTTTAATATAGCTTCCAGATCCATTTAGAGCAGATTTCTTTTGTAAAATGGCAATTTTTTTCCCGTAAGTTGTTAAGGTGAGTCTAAATGGTCTTACTTTATTATTATCCTTCCTTCCGATTCTTGCTACAAATTCTATTTCATTTTTGCTGCATTCTACGTCTAATTTCAGATTTAGAACCTGCAACACCAGATCTTCCAATTCCGCGTAGCTTTTCTCTTCCTCTGAAAATCCGAAAAGTATGAGGTTCCTCTGTCTTGATTTTTTATCAAAATATTCCAGTTTATTTTTTTGTTCTTCCTGATTTTTCTGAATTCTAGAAATATCCGATTCAATTTTATTAAATCTTTCTTCAATTTTCTTCGATAAATTGTCTTCTACAACTTTTAGACTGCGTTCATGATCTTGACGTATTTGTTCCCGGAGAGCGTTGAGTAATTCACTCATTGATTCCATTGTCGACAAAATTAATATTTATAGCGACCTCTATTACCTTAACTTTTACCTAATTATGGATATTAGCCCGACTTTGTTGGGTATACACCTGTAGAGGGCGCAGGAAAAATATACTGCTATGTAGGCGCAGCTAATTTCTGTATTCATGGTCGGTAAAGCAGTTTAGACTTAGATGTTTTGGTCGATAATTATCGATAAAGATCGGTAAAACAGTTGTTTGTTTATGTTCTTAGTTTTTGTAATATTTATCCAATTTGCATATTTTACACATACAGGTTTTGTCAAATTCTATAATTTTCGCTTGGTGGCGTTCAGAGTGCAACATCGTTTTTCAAATAGCTCCGTTTAAAAATATAAAAATTACAAATTTCTTTGGATTAAAACCCAGAAAAAGTTTTCGAACACAATCTACTATTTATAAACCAACTTCGTGAAAGTTTAAACTGAATAAACTTAACAGAGAACATTAGAAATTGGAAGAAAATAGCATCAAGTTCCAGCGGTAATTAAAGAACAAAGGACTATTTGGAACTACCTACACATTGTAAGTTCTTTCATTTCACAACACTACCACTTCGATTGCATGAACTGCTGAAACATAGGAAAGAGTAATAATAAAAATTGTCAAATTAATTTTTGGTTTATGATTATTTATTTTCTCTAAAAGAAATATGCACATTTCACTTAGCGATAGCACACTTTATAATATATTACTTACATAGCTAAAACGACGAGAAACATCCAACAAACACACACTAAGAACACCACAGTTAAATTAAATTCTACGTATAAACAACTTAAAAATACATCTAATATTAACTTTTGTTTTTGATTTCTTTAAAATGTCGGTATTTGTAACTAAGGCGGCTGGTTTTCAATTAAAATGAATATATTTGGAATTATAAGATGGAGATATGATATTGAGTGTGGTTTTAAATAAACTAGTTTGCTTTATAACTTAACAAATGGCGTATTCTTTAGCATACAAATTACAATATTAGATTAAAGAGTAACTAAAATGATCGCCTTATTACCTTTAAAGAAAATAACGGGAAACGCGGTGTCGCACATCTATTCAACTCATTTTTTATTTAAAAATACTAATTATATCACTATGTATTCTAAGCAGTGTGGAAGCTATTGATTCCATAGCACTTGCTTGACGTTTTTCCTCTGCAATACGTCTTGTTTCGAGATCGTATGCCCAACGGGGTATTCTCTCATCACGGCGGCGAGCTGAAAAGTAAGAAAGCAGTAACTTAAATATGAAATTACTGTCCATTTTACTGTTGTAGTTGGTTCAACTATTTACTACTAGCAACACGTCACGGGTGCAATGTAGATACACAAAAATCTTGCTGATAATGTAGCTTTCTCAATATTAAATAATTCTTAAACTACTAACCTGTTTGTTGTTTTATTTTTGCTACTTGTGGTAGCAGGTGGTTGATTCATCTGTTGCTGTTGGTTTATAACTGCAAAAAAAAAACTTAAACTTCCCATCTTTCTAAAGTTTTTTGTAGGATATAGAAAATATTTTTAAAAATCCTACTTTGATCCTCTGTAGGGTTATTCACGATCATTCGAAAACTTTCCGTTCCGATATTACAAGATTTCGTACCGATATATCAAGCTTTCTATCATTTTATACTAAGATTCTAATCGGAAACTCCCGAAGAATGCCGATGCTCAATCCTATGGGAATTGTAAATACCATTTTCATATCCGGTAAATACGAAAAAACTTTCAGTGGGAGAGCGTAGCTTTCCGGGCGGATCGATTTCGAATGATCGTGAATAGCCCTACTGATGTCCTCTCCAACCTCTGTGAAGGATCATTAGGAGGGACGTCAGTTGATGGGGACATTTTGAGGATAAGGATCTCAGAGCTTGGGGATATTAAAACATCTGATGGAGGTGGACTGTCTTCCATTCCAGATCCATAAAATGTTTTATATTAACGTTAGTGCTAGGGGATGTTGATTGAGGATCATTTTGATAGAATATCACTTCTTGTAGTGATGGCTGTAAAATTATTTTAGTTTCTTTATTTATAATAAAATTCAAGTATTTATATAATTTATATTTATATACATGCATAAATGTCATTCCAAGATATTAAAATTATCAAGAAGGAGAAACATGGAATAATGTATTAAATAATGACTCAATGAACTAACATAACGTATAGCTACACCCGGTATGCCGCTCACAGCTATAGGACCCATGAGTGCTAGTATTCTTTGCTCAATATCACTGAGAGGTATTAATTTGTTAGGACCACCACAGGTTCCTGACGCATTCCTTCTGGAGTCTGCTGCTTTTGTCTTAGTTTTAGCTTTATACTCTATTCAGTACAAATGTAAAAAACATGGTTTATTTTACAAAAAACAATAAAAATAAAGTAAATGAATGATATCTTGCAAAACAATACATTTTTTTTTTAAATTATAATAAAAATAATGTCCCAAAACTCAAGTAGTTTGACATTGATTTATGTTAAGGGGGGGTAAGGGTTTTCACTTTCGAAAAATCACAGTTCACACGGAAATTTTCGTGGAAAATAACAGTTCACACTTTAGATGGCCGCCAAAATTTTTTAAATGTACAAAATAATTATCAGAGAACGTTGGGGCCAAGATTTGATTATAATTTGACTAATTTTTCATAGTTTTTCATTTTCCGATAATTTCCAGCCGAGTGACAGTGAACACCGCAAATTCGTTTTTTTTTCAACACGTTTTGGGGGAAACTCTGTTACGGGCTTAAAGTATGCACTATAATGTACGAAAGGTTAGAATAAAATTGTTCCATCCATACTTGAGAAAAAAAATCGCAAAAAAAGTGTTTTTTTTCACGCTGAAACCCTTACCCCCCCCCCCCCCCTTAAGTATGCAAGAGTATACGTACAAACACAGTCTTAGTAATTTAATATATTAAATGTTCTAAATTAGTTATATATGTGAGGGAAGTGATGAATAGATTAATCATCCATATTATACCTACAGAAGGCAAATATTAACGTACTCTGCGCCATTGGTCTGGTATTTTGGTAACCCCCTCAGCAACGGCATTTAGCTGCAGTGCTACACTTTCCCAAGCTTTCTTTGTTTTCTGGCTAGCAAGACGCCCGCCGGAGAAACGGCCTACCTTCATCAGCAACTCTAATTGTCACGGAGAAAATTTCCTTCTAGGAGCCATCTATATGATAAATGATAGCAAAAATTAAAATTATTTATCATGCTTTCTATTTGGTAGATTATATAAGTAAAATTTTCAGCATCACTCTCCCAAGGTGGACTTCCGGCAATCACCCGCTGCGGCCTACGAAGGAGCATACGATTAGTAGTCCCTTTTCCCATGGTGTCTGCATACACTGGGGACCCATATAGGGCCATACTGCGGATCACTCCGCAGTAGTCTTCTAACCGTTTGATTCGGGCCTCCAAAGTTAGGCAGCAGGCGCCCTAAGGCTCTCGCCGCCTTTACCAATTTTGTTCCAAGACCAGTAATAGCCCCAAATATTTAATATTTGATGCCAATGAGATCCTTACCTTAGATTGTAAGAGCAGCACCCAGTGGGGCTCCCCCTCTTGGACCGTGAAAATAAAGGGTTCTTTTCCTTTTGATCGTTTTCCCCTCCCCTTCCCCTTGTATTGAGGTTCGCCTAGTGGATGGCACCTTTTCCTGGTCCCATCCACTAGACTCGTAAACCCTCATTAAACACTCATTCGTGCCGCCAGCTCCGCTGTCACTCCGCTGTCGCCCGCGCTCACTGCGCAAGTATGCAAGAGTTTTCGTACAAACACAGTCTTAGTAATTTAATATATTAAATGATTTTAAATTAGTTATATATGTGAGGGAAGTGATGAATAGATTAAAAATCCATATTATACCTACAGAAGGCAAATATTAACGTACTCTGCGCCATTGGTCTGGTATTTTGGTAACCCCCTCAGCAACGGCATTTAGCTGCAGTGCTACACTTTCCCAAGCTTTCTTTGTTTTCTGGCTAGCAAGTGGCCCGCCGGAGAAATGGCCTACCTCCATCAGCAACTCTAATTGTCACGGAGAAAATTTCCTTCTAGGAGCCATCTATATGATAAATGATAGCAAAAATTAAAATTATTTATCATGCTTTCTATTTGGTAGATTATATATGCTATAAGTAAAATTTTAAGCATCACTCTCCCAAGGTGGAGTTCCGGCAATCACCCGCTGCGGCCTACGAAGGAGCATACGATTAGTAGTCCCTTTTCCCATGGTGTCTGCATACACTGGGGACCCATATAGGGCCATACTGCGGATCACTCCGCAGTACAGTCTTCTAACCGTTTGATTCGGGCCTCCAAAGTTAGGCAGCAGGCGCCCTAAGGCTCTCGCCGCCTTTACCAATTTTGTTCCAAGACCAGTAATAGCCCCAAATATTTAATATTTGATGCCAATGAGATCCTTACCTTAGATTGTAAGAGCAGCACCCAGTGGGGCTCCCCCTCTTGGACCATGAAAATAAAGGGTTCTTTTCCTTTTGATCGTTTTCCCCTCCCCTTCCCCTTGTATTGAGGTTCGCCTAGTGGATGGGACCTTTTCCTGGTCCCATCCACTAGACTCGTAAGCCCTCATTAAACACTCATTCGTGCCGCCAGCTCCGCTGTCACTCCGCTGTCGCCCGCGCTCACTGCGCCGCGGTCGCCCTCTGCGCCGCGGTCGCCCTCTACGCCGCGGCCACCTTCGCACGCCGGTGCTTGGGTGCCGTCTGCCTCTCGGGTAGAGACACCGGCAACATGAGATGACGGCGCCCACTCCGACGGCGACGTATCTTCGTCCCTATTTACGTTATTTCATGAATACAACAACAGTTTTGACATCTCTCGCATTATAAACGCAGATTAAGCACAGGCTAGAGTGAAACTTTAATTATAAACAAAATTAATATAAACTTACTCGTTTTCTATCGCAAACGACGTGCTCACACGCTCTATGTTTTCCATTTATTAGCGCCAATGTAGAACATTCTATGTTTGTCTATGACTATTTCGCTATGGTTTTGTTTATTTATCAATAAGTCGGTCAAGTAACCTACATTTAATTATGAAATAACCATTTTGTCTTTTATGAAATAAATGAAAGAAATTCATATAAATATAAAAAAATTATAACTATTTAGAAAAAATATCGAATTTAAAAAATGATTTCTGATCTAGCAACAACAATCATTGACAGTTTGCAACTGGCACATTTGACACTACGTTATAGTATATCGAAAGAGAAGAGAGAAGAACTATGCAGAGACTATGAAAACGAAAACTTTTTTTAAAAGGGAAAATGAAACAAATGATTAATCGATGTAACAGTTCATTGTAATTGGGGTGGGGTTATGACTTAGTTTAGTCATAACCCCACCCTGATCTGCTTGCGACGCGGTGATGCCGCCAACCCGGAGGCGCACGAACGGCGATCGGCTCCGAAGGCGGCGGGCGCAAAGGTATCGGTGGCAAAGCCACCGATCTGCGCCAGCCCAGCTCCCACAGCCGCCGCTCTATTCGCGCCCTCCGGCGCAACATCACGCGCCGGTCTGTGCTGCCAAACAAACTAAAGAAGAAAACAAAATTAATAACTAATACGTATTTATATTTTGTAACATAAAAAGTTAAAACTTCATGTTCATGATCATTTCACATTTATATAACTTTTATAAACCTATAGAACGAAACAAAGCAATTTATTATTACATAAACTAGTAACAAATAGTTAAAAGAAATGAAGATTACTTACCGAATAAAAAACATCCACACAATTATTATCATTGTTGGCCGTTAAAGTGAAAAATTGACATTGACAGAGACAGTCATTGATACTTATCGGTAAAATCGGTAAACCGTAATGTAATATAAAAAATATAATTTGTATCTTTATATTTCTATTGAAATTTCCCTCTCCATGCGCCCTCTTTCGAGTGTCAATCGCTGACATTTACAAATATACATCACAATATAATAGACAAACATAATATTATTGTCTTTTATTAAGGCGAGTATAGTCCGTGTGACGAAAGAAGAACGCTGATCTCGAACCTGCGCAGTGAGCGATTTATCGATCAACTTGGTTATAGGGGTGGGAGAGACGGGGTAATGCTCCGCCTCTACGTCGGTGCGCGCACGCTATTGGTTCATCAGTTAAAGGTACAAAATGGATGTAGAAAAAGTTTTAAAATGATTGTGGACCCAAATCGGGTGGAAGGCGCCCACTCCCCGCGCCTTCCTGTGAGTGCCGACCTCTGACATTTGCACATCTCCACCACTAGCACGCAAAATGTAAAATAAAATAAGTACAAATAAATAATTGGACGCTATATAATAAAATTGAACTGTTATGGACACTAAAGATTAACACGAAAAGTAACGGAAATAATATAAACAGTGTTAAAGCGTTGATAGGAAATATCAATCAAAATAATATAAACATTAACAGATAATGTACTTTTATTATGTGCCGAACGAAAGAGTTCCCTTGTAATAGGCAAAGTTAGTTAGTTTTGCTTTAGAGAATATCATGGGTACCCATGATATTTTTTAAAGCAATCAAGACACAAACCAGGGTTTTTGTAACAAAGAGGACAATAGTATATTGTAGCCTTGCGAATTTTTCGTTTTTCAAGGCAATTTCGGCAATCTTTTCTTTTTGTTTTGCCTTTATCGTTTTTGGGTAACGCTTTCGGAAAATGTATAGGTCCACAAATAGTTGAAGTTGATGGGCCTGCGATTAAATTATTATTATTTTGAATAGATCTATTGGTATCATCGACCTTTAATATGTTTTTAATTATATTTATTCTAAATTGTTTAAATCGAAGAGTTTGAACATTGGATGCTTTTGCTTGTTCATTGAACATTTTAAAAGCATTCAGCAACATGACATGCATGACATGCATCAAAAATTTTTGATACCACCTGGTTGATTTATTATAAAAACTATAATACGATAACATTTGATCTTTTCTATCAACGCCTTTCATATTTCTATTATATTCCGCTACAACTTGTGGTTTTTGACTTATTTGTCCAAATCTATTCGTATATTCGACTAAATGTGAGTGATGCTCGGTTGAGACCATCAGTACATTCCTTTTATCTCTATAATTTGTAACACAAACTCCCCGATTATTATAACTTGCAAGGAATGTACCTCTTTCGATTCTCGCCCGAGTTATGGGTGGATTTCCGACTCTATTTGCCCGAAGCGTACCTGTCAAGTAGGTACCCTTCTCTAGCAATTTTTCAGCTAACGATACACTACTATAAAAGTTATCTGTATAAAGAGAGTGTCCAGCGTTAAGGTAATCTTCCATTAGCAACATAACAACTTTCTCCGTATGACCCCTACCTTGCAATTCAATATCCTGAGATCCATAATACATATGCATTTTCTGCGTTAAGCCTTTAGTGTCCGTAAGAACATACATTTTAATTCCATATTTATGCCTTTTCCCCTTGATAAATTGTCTTATACTTAAACGACCTCGCCAAAGTACTATAGTCTCATCAATAGTTAAATTTTTAGGTGGTGAAACTAAATTTTTCATAAGGTTATTAAAAAAGTTTATAATAGGTTTTACGTACCGATTAGGATCTTTTAAATTAAATGTATTCCTATCGGTGAAATATAAATTTCGAAGCAAAAGAAGAAATCGATCGCGTGACATAAAGTGTCTAAAAGGTAAATTATATATTGATTCAGTTTTCCAATAATCATTAATCTCAGATATTGAAATATTCCCCATATGAAAAAGTAATGCAAGAAAAACTCTTATTTCTTCTACAGTTGTATCCTTACAGTTGTTAATTCTACTGTGGGGTAAGTTGTTACTTAAACATAGATTCAATGCATGTGTATTAATACTACTCACAAGAGTTGCCATAAATACGGAATTAAAAACAACGTCAAAAAAATCGATAGGAGATTCTGCTAATCCAACATTAATATGGCCTACGCTCGTAAAAGGTAATTGTCTAAGCAAACCCGTCTCCGTCCATTGGACAGAATCTTCCTGAAGTCCATGATTGCCCTGGCCCGGAAATCTCCCATCGTCTACATGACTCGCCTCATCCTGAACTACCTGGCTCGCCTCGTCGTGACTGTCGTCTGAATCTGAGGTTTCCTCAGAAGAAGTCGAATTCATAAACAGCTCTTCTTCCCTTTTAAGTGCGAGTAATATTTAACTAAGATATCTCAAATTTATTACTATTTTAAAATATAACTAAAATATTTACTCACCCGTCACTATCTTCAAACATAGCGGATAACTGAGCGTAAACGTTGTCGGACATTGTAATGTTCACTTCACTTACTGAGCAACTTAAGAAACGTCTAAACTGTATGATGTATACAAACAGACTGATTATGGAAGCTCCGTGTTGTCCTAAAATGAAAGTGAAATACCTTTATGATTGTTTTGACTTGCCGCCGCCGCGCCATAATAAAACATTCGTTTGCTTGTTAAAATAATAGACAATGGGCTCTACCGACACCGACAGGAGATTATAGTTCGCGTAATTATTGTTTTTATTGTAGAACCATAATAGGTTCAAAATTAAAAATAGGTAAAAGTACTAAGCATGTTAATAACTTAGAACTTTTGAAGAGGTTGGAATTAAAAATATTAAAGTGTTTACTGGAGTATAATTTGTTATTTGGATCTTAAATTATATATAAAGTTGGTAAAATTATCAACTGCTCTTTTTTTATAAAATAATAAATACTATAAATATTTTTTTTCTCTAATGTTTTAAAACTATCGTCGTAAAGGAAGTTGTGTATGTGACTGTAATTTGGCCGCGCGGGAAGCATGGGTCGAGTGATGAACCAATAGCGTGCGCGCACAGACGTACAGGCAGAGCATTCCCAATTTGGTCGATAAATCGCTCACTGCGCAGGTTGGAAACCAGCGTTCTTTTAAAGTGACGCGAACTATAGATTAAAATAAAAGGCGACAATCTTTCGCAGTAATGATCTTTTGCTTGTATCGTGTAAAAGATATTCTAAAACATTTGTTATTTTCCTAAAAATGCAACGGAGAAATTCATTGAAATACTTATTTATGATTGTTTTGACTTGCCGCCACCGCGCCGTAATAAAACCATTCGTTCACTTGTTTAAAATAATAGACTTTTGGCTTTGGCTTTACCGACACCGACAGGAGATTAGAATATTCGCAAAATAAAAGGCGGCAATCTTTCGCAGTAATGATCTTTTGTTTGTATCGTGTAAATAATATTCTAAAACAGTTGTTATTTTCCTAAAAATGTGACGTAGAAATTCATTGAAATACTTAATTATGATTGTTTTGACTTGCCGCCGCCGCACCTTAATTAAACATTCGTTCACTTGTTTAAAATAATAGACTTTTGGCTTTGGCTTTACCGACACCGAAAGGAGATTAGAATATTCGCAAAACAAAAGGCGGCAATCTATCGCAAATGATCTTTTGTTTTCATCATGTATTTTTGTGTAAATTTGATTTCTTCTTTTTATTAGGTATATCTTATGCATCTGTATCTGCATAATCTTCTATTTCACTTCCGACGCTTTTTCCAGGTATGACGTTTATTTTCCTTTTTTCGTTTAGGCTCTACAATGTTCATTGTACCATATCGCATTTCTTTTAAAATATCTAGAATCGAGCTTTCTACTGCGTCCTCATAATCGTTTCTGTTATCAAAAGGTAATCGACTTAACACCTGTTCTTCGTCCAAAGGGTCTATTTCTGTTTTCCTGAAACCTGATTGTATATTGTCTTTGGCATTTCTACTGAGATCTTCAATAATTTCGGGAAACACCCTTTTGGAACAGTCGATTGGGACTTCCCATCTGTTTTTTTTCCATTTTGAAATGATATTAAGCCATGCGATTTTCATAGGTCTAAAAAAGGCCACGTCCAGATGAGTTAGGTAGGTGTTATTTGCTGGCAGAAAAATGAAGAAAATATTTTTTTCATGACAAAGTCTGATCACATCCAATGATAAATGAGATGATAGATCACCGATCAGACATTTTCTTTCTTGCTTATTCTGAAAGAAAGGTAATACGATGGTTCATATCCAGTCTTCGAACATGGCGCTATCAAACCAACCACTTGCCGTGCGATTATAGCGGGTACCCGGAGGTCCATTTTCTTTCCAAGTGTCGTATAAGTTTTGGGATTTGTAAACCACATAAGTTGGTAGCAGCTCCCCAGTAGCGGTGGCGGCCATCATTATTGAGACAGCTGCTTTTGAGTGGTTTATCACTCTTTCGGGATATTTCGTACCTCGTTTTGTTATAATTTTTTTTCGACCTGGTTCGTCCGTCAGGTTAGTTTCGTCATAATTAACGATATTTTTAGGATCAATATCGGCTAGGGAATCTTTTAAGTGGCTGAAATATTCTTTAATAATTGTCGGCGAGACCGCTGCTCTATTTTTTTTTATATTTTGAGAAATTTTGTCTTTATGCCTTTTAAGAAAAGAGGCAACAAAATCCGGCCCTGGAATATTTTCTATTCACCCCGCACTTTCTATTCACTCCGTTTTACGGTATGTAATGTAAACAATTCGCGCTGAACGTATTTTATACCTACGTAGTATCATATTAATCAGTGGTACTATGCATTCAGTTCAGCGCGAAATGAAAACGCTCACTAGTTGTACAGGTGATTCGGTATCAATGATTATAATGACGATACTCCTACTTATTCTTTACATTATTTTGAGATAGGTATTAACTACTATTCCTTACTTTTTCAGTTATCCCAGCTTGATGCAATTTGTAGAAAACAGTATTCAAACCAATAATACACTAAGAATATTTGGGCATGAGGATATTTGTATGCCTTGTGGTTCTTCAATTTTAAGAGCACACCAAACACATGCTGTGCCCTTTGACTGCGCTGAAGGAAACATTATTTTGCAGTGGATATTGCCACATGAGGTATTTAATTTAATTATATATTTTTACACAGAATTAAGTAATAATGAGTAATTTATCAATATTTAAGTAAATTATTTAATAGTAATAAAAAACATTTCAGGTGAAACGTTTACAACAAATCTGTATGCCTTGGTGGATGAAAGCTACCAGAGCTGTACAAAGGAAAAGGCAACAAGATAATAACAGAGATGTTGAAATACAGCCTGTGAACGTTGGAGACAGCAGTAACATCCCACAACCTCCCCTTATGCCTACGCTGGTCATGCCTTCCATTCATGGAGCAGTATCAACCATTACTATGATTAATTACAAGCGAGCTGTTCTACGTCCTGTCCCATATTTTTAGATTATGTGAAAATGTATCTAGATTAATAGTACCTACATTACTATATTACTGGCTGACCACTCATTCTACGTGCCCCGGTGTGCTCGTATTTGTGAATACCACTTAAATAAACTTCATGATTGTAATAATTTATACAATATAGGTAACTCTTCTGATTTTACTGCATCTCAAATGGATGACCTATATTCCCTACTTAAACGTAGTGCAACTAGATGATAAAATTATGATGAATAAATTATTTTTGTTAAGCACATAATATTGTTTTTTTTCTACTTCCATTACCAGTTCAGGAAATATATTAATTATCAGTGTATGCACTGTTTAATAATATCATAAATGGATATTTGGGATGTACACTTACCAATCAATCAATTGAGAGGTAATATGTAACTCTTCTATAGGTAATATGTATCTTGGTACTTAATACAAAACAAAAATTCAATTATCGCATCCGAATGTTATCGTCGATGTTTGTCGAGTTATGGCGGTCAATTATTATAATTACATTATAACGCTATACAATAGGCCCGTTACAAACGCATTATATTGACACAAATCCTGTCACGTTTGATGATATTGATGTTACAACGTTACTTAAAAAGCTTGTGTTGTTGGAGAAGTCGTTACAAACAACACGAAGTCAGTATGTAATCTATATATATTATAAAAGAAAGTTGTGTTAGTTACGCCGTTTATAACTCAAGCACGGCTGTACCGATTTTAACGATATCTTATTTGTTGGATTCCTCTATGTCCGGAATAAGATATAAGCTATTAAAATATTGGAAAAAATCAGGAAAAAAATATGTGCCAAAAATTAATTATAAAATAAATTAGATTCGAAACTCCGCCATCTTTACAGCTCACGTCATGCATTCTTAGCTTTTTTGGAATAACAGCTGATGTCCACTGCAAATCAGTGACATATTAGACAATTATAGTGGGTAAATGGGCATATTCAAATTTAAGAATAATTATATAATTTCGAAGCCAAAATTGTGGCAGAACAACGTCTGCGGGGTCCACTAGTTAAGGATAAAATGAAAAATGAAGTCGAAGATCTGGATAAATATACTGTTTCACCTGATCAACAAAAAAACGTTAATATGAAGAGAGGAGCAGCATGTAATAATTTAAATTTATCTGATTCTGAATCGACGATTTTAGAGTCACCAGCCGGGCTAGCATAGCCGCCACGAGATATGTCGCGGACGAGAGAAGACAAACTAAGATGTTAGATATCTCGATATATTATATCTAGACATCGACAATTTTGATAGAAAAGATATCTCGATCAACAAATGTATCTATTTTTGATATTAAAAGTCGAGTTTTAAGTGTAATTGTCATGTTAGACCCGAAAGAAATAAAGCGATAGTCGATTGAAACACGAGAAAACGGTAGACAAAATTTTGTCGCGCTTGTCATGCTAGGCCGGCTGGTATGAATATTACGTCATCTTTCGTTCAAGTTAACGATTCCAGCCAGTATATGTCTCGAGCTAGCAAATCGCATCGTGATTCTGGCCATCCCGTTCATTCATCCTTCACTAATATGATAAGTAAGAGTGAGGAATTACGACCGCAAGAGCGTGAATGCAATAATGCACGAAGTGCGAGTGAAATGGCAGGATATTGGTCACTGCTTCGGAGTCTAGACACGACGATGGTGCAAACGGCTATATCAGGTGTTAGTCATGCAATGACCGATATGCGCGTCTGCGATAAATTTATTTCAACAGCTAATATGAATAAACAAAGTTCGCAATGTAATAATTCCTCTGCGCAACGACGTCCAACGTTTTCTGAAGTTCAAGAAATGGATAAAAGGCCACAGGAAGCGGCTTAGAAATCAATTTATTGTCCAAAAAGGTAGTTCAGTCAGGAGAAACAGCTAAGTTTATCGCGGCTAACCCTATGGTGCCCCTGTTTACTTCTTATATTCACACGTATGTAAATGAAAAAGACATTGCTAGTAATATCTATGAAAAAACTCATGAATTTTATGTCGATTTAGTTAAAATTAACATGAACAATATTCGAAATTACTGCTCCTATAAGCTGTTTGTTAAGAAAAGCAAATAAAACTTTTTTGAATGAGTTGTAGCCATCTGATATTTAATTTAGGCTTTTTGTAAATTATAAGCAACGTGAAAAGGTGTTAATAACGGTTTATTCCCTTCCCCCGCGGACTCTGCACAGTGTAGACGTGTTTAAATTCATCCATAAATCTATTTATAAAAAGTCAAAAATCAATTTAAAAGTGTAAAAATCCAACCAGAATAATAGGAGTGCATAACATCGAGGAGGTTTAACACGGGCAGTGTGCAGTGAGCGAGACCACCCCTTGTGCGAAGAGGACGACCTAATTACTTTGAGTTCATTGTCACACTGAACGCATAATTGTTACTCACCTATCAGCATACGCACCTCTCACCGCATCGCAAGGCCCCTCAACTCTGTGTGTGCGTATACGCAAGTAGCGAATCTCGCACTGCGTAATTGTTTGTTTGCCGTAACTGCACAACAGTACAAATAGCTTAATAATAATGTTTGTTTAACACTCTCTGCCCGGAACACTACCACAACTTAATGTGCCTAATACTTCTATACACTATAATTCGGACTCGGCACTTAATAAACCAAATATGCCGGAAACGGAGAATAATTATTTTAATATAACAAAGCGTAAAAAACGCACATTTGATGACCTCGCAACGCACAACGGAAGTCAAAGCCCAACAAGATCAATAACATGAACTATTAAATAACGTTCTGTTGACTATAATGATACAAAACCAATAAATTCAAAAAACAGTTGACGTTCTAAGAAGCAAGCACAAAGACTTACTTTTTAAAATAAACAACCTAGAACAAGAAAACAGTACAGTACAAAAAGCGAGTGTCTATTATAGAAAAAATACTGGACTTCCTCGAAAGAAACACGCGCTGTACAACGGTTGAAATTCGAATCATACCGAAACAGGAAAATGAGTCTAAATAGGTTGTTACAGATATTATCGGCGGTGCGTGTGAGAGTGCTGGAGCGGAGGCCGATGCGCTGTTTCCGATTTCCTATATACAACCATTGCGTAAGGAATCAATTATTTCTAAATATAAAACCTACAATAAATCGAGGCGTGAAAATAAGGAGCCTCAGCTAAATTCCGAGCAAATCAACCTACCTGGCGTGCCGCGTACATTTTTTATATCGGAATGCTTAACAAGGCTAAGCGAATATTCTACCTTGCTCGCGAAAATGTCAAAAATCAAAAGATCGTCGCGGCCTGGACTTCGTTTGGGAAGGTTTACATTAGGAAGGAGGAAGATTCAAGACCTGTTCGAATTGATGAAGAAGCCGAGCTGCATGAAATTATTATATGACTAGGACGAAGTCAACTCTTCTGGTCCTATTTCATAATAAATGTATAATGATTGCCTAAGTAATTGCAGATCCATACAAATAAATACATACACTCCACAACACACCATACTCACATTACACCCAATAGGTATAACTCTCCCAAGCGAGCTAAACCATCAAGTAATAACATCAAAATCTGTCCTTCAAAATCTTTTACAACATGTCGTGCAGCGAGTGTTGTCCTTGCCTATCTGTTGAATGATCCAAGTTTATATAAAAAAAAACCATTTTTTTACTTCACGTACTGTACGTGCCACACAATTTAATACATTTAAATTTGTAATAATTCACCTTTAAAATGCTTAATATTGAAAATATAAACTCGGATCTGGATACACTTCAGATGGCTAGGATAATTAGATACTTGTGACATGGACGACGTCAAAACCCTACACGTTTTGTTTTCTTTCTAAAAATAATAGACACGATACAATGCAGTATGGGCACACTTATTACCAGTTTTTGAGTGGCTTAAAAATCACAATCCAAACATTCACAAAATACACATGCTAAGTGATAGGCCTGTCAACCAAGTTCATGTTTCATCTAGTATATCATCATATAAATGATTTGTTTCCGGCTGCGACATTTTTTGCGTGGAAAAACCACGTAAGTCGATACATTCCTTCCTCTTCAAATAATACCGCATGAAAGACGTTCATTGCACATACGACATTAGTCGAAGAGGCTTAAAGAAAGTTCAGGATAGCATTTTGGAAGAGCATAATATGCCATTTTATAACAAAATTTTTAGCTGGCCAACTGCAAATGTTGAAGATCCAAGAGAAATTAATCCAGATAAAAATGATGGAGAATATGACTATGTACCTTAAAGATATTAAAATATGGCAAACTAATACATGTTAAATGTTAATAAGGTTATTTTGAAGTGTAATTTTCAATAATAAGCAATAAAAAATTAATTACTACGATTGTTTTGGCTAAATTATATACCACTTATCCTATTTCTCGATAAAACAACAACAGTCAAGAACAGTTTTCAGGTTTTATTTTTCATTATTTTGTTTAATAAACTGAGAAGTATATTCGCTATTTATGTTTCTTACCACTCAAACACTAAATTAAGCACAAAAAATTTTAAATCTCATTTGTTTGTGCATAAAACAGTTTTTATTAATTTCTGAAAAGTTCAAAATGTGTGATGAGGTTTTTGAAATGACCGATTCAACTGTTATACTGATGAGCATTGGACATATAAATTATGCTTAAAAGGTTTTAAAATATTAAGGCTACTAAAGATTTTTGTTTGGTGTTTATTAGAAATGGGAACAATCAGTTAGAAGCCTATGTTGATGCCGACTGGGCTAGTAATCAGATTGATAGAAAGTCTTATACGGGTTATTTTTTCCAATTTATTATCTGGTTGTGCAATTGCCCGGGAAACCAGAAAACAATTGGCCTTATCTAGTACAGAGAGTATCTTAAAAATTTAATATGTCAACCAAAGAAAATGACCCTATAACTATTTATAATGATAATCAATCAGCAATTAAGTTGTCAGTTAATCCTGTGTTTCATAAAAGGTCTAAGCATATTGTGCGTTATCATTTTTGTAGAGAATGTATAAGTAATAACTTAGTTCTTGTAAACTATGTGCCTACTGCAGAGATGCCTGCAGATTTACTTATTAAGGGTTTATGTCAAAGTAAACATTACAAGTTTTTAAAATTGTTAGGAATTGAAAAACTTTGATTTGTTATTTGTTGATTTCTTTGTTAAGCTTTGGTCTGGTGATCATGACGCACAACGCTGCGGTATGCGGTATGCGTTGCCGGACACTCAATCATATGAAAAACGTCGAGAATGTTCTCTTGTTCCGTCGCAGTATGCGTCAGCGGCGAGGGGCAAGCGCGGTGAAGTGGGGAGGTGTACTGCCGCACAGCGCGGCGTCATTTTCGGTTCAACGCTGCGGTGTGCGGTGTGCGTCACGGGTGTGCGTCACTGAGTCAATATGGAATTCAAGTCTACCTTGGTAGCTGCGGCAAAATCAACTGACCACCTCTCCGCAGGGACGCTAAATGCTGCGTCGTGACGCTGCGTTGCGGCGCATACCGCAGCGTTGTGTGTCATGATCACCAGACCAAAGCTTTAGATACTTTGTTAAGTGGGAGTGCAGTAATTATAAGTAACAAAGTCTTCTACACAAAAATTTATAAAAAAAGAAGAAGTATTTCGTATTCTTGAAAATAATTGGATTGTACCTAAACCTTATTAAAGACAGTTATATTATATTATACAATAATTAGAAAATTATTTCTGAAAACTTCCTTTGAATAATGGATTCCGGGTATGCATAGAAAGAGGTGCTGGTTACAGTCCATAACTTCTCAGAAGATTCAATACTACTACTAATTCCAACATCAGTTGAAAATGCATTCTTCAGCATTTTTATTGATTGAACAATCACTTCTTGAGGAACAAAATGTGCCGCCAGATGAAAACCCTTTTGTAAAACCTGAAATAGTTGAAAAGACCAGAGGCATTCATGTTCGTCCCAATCCTGAGATGACTTTACGCCTGCAGAAGTCCCAAAATACAAGAAGAAATCAAAAGGAAATAAACAAACTGGCAAAGAGCCATGAAAAAACAGAAAATGAATTTTTTAAACACATGTGCATTTGATACTATTACAAAAATGCTTAGTAGTGCTTGCTGTAAAGTAATAGATTTCAGAAATTTTATAGAACGCAGTAAAAATGATTTGAAAGCAAAGAAATATTTATGATATGCGAGTACAGTATTTAAACACTCTATATCTGGCGTGAATACTGTACTGTATACAAAATACAAATCGACAAAGGTTGTCCTCGCTTTACACATATCTATGAGTCATACCTGCCACTATACTGATCGGATTTTATTAAAATTTGATTTGGTGGACGGGAAGCAAAGGGGCATTTATTGACAAAGTAGTTTTTAAACACCTGAGAATAATGTTTAAACATAAACAAGTCACAATTAATAACTTTGAAAGGTTCAGGAAAATTTCGTGCTTCAGCAAACACTTTGACCCAATGAGATGGCAATTCACACGGTGTTTTTTGATTGATAAGTCCCATGTTCTTATCACACTCCATGTAAAGGTGGCGGTTCGCACCGCGACGGAGACGGGTGACAGAGACAGGAGACAGACCAGAGACCGCGACAAATGTCTCTGTCTCTTCGGCATGTACTGTAGGTCGAGACTGAGACCGAAGCCGAGTCTGTCGATGAAGTCAGTGGTGTTTTGTATCGTGATGGAAAACCAAGTAATGAAGCTGCTATTGGAGGAAGAAGAAGACGATGATTTGCTCTTATATTATTATTACAAATACAAAACTGAAAGACGATTACCTATTAAGGATTTATATTTAACTAGATGTCAAGAGGGATCATTTTCGCTATTAGTAAAGAAGCACCTGATGTTTGATGACAATATATTCAGGAAGTATTTTCGGCTGAATAAAACACAGTTTGATTACGTATTAAATTTACTGAAAAAAACAATACAAGGGAAGAATAGTGAAAGAAAAATTAGCACTAACTTTAAGGTAAGTTTGCCAATTCATCGAAATTATTCTTGTAGCTTTCACCGTAATTGCTTTGAAATGGTTCACTCGAAATATTTGGTAATTGGCGAGATGTTAAATCAATCAATCCAGTCTGTGTTTGGTGTTCTGATGAAGCTGCACTTATCGGAGAATATGAATTGTATGATGTATTTGAATTATATGATAACTTGTATTGTTATTGAACTGGTAAAGCCGCTATTGTTGGAAAATATGAATTGGAAGGTGAACTTGTATAGGGGCGTTCAGTTTGACCCTCGATATCTCCGATCTCATACTTCGAGACAGTATTAAATATTTCAGTTTTTGCCATTGCTCTTGAACGTGCGCTCAATTTTCTTAGCATCATTTCAATATGTTTTGTAAATGTCGATATATCATCAACTGATTCTTGATATTTTAATGACTCCAGTTGTCTATTTCGGTTTTCCTGTCTGTTCTTCCGGCTTCGACGCTGTTTCACTGGTAAAACGGAAACTAGACCACTCAAGTACAGGGTTTGTTCGTAACAGCCATGTAATCAAAGCACAACGAAAGTATTATATTGTTTTGTTTTGACTTTTCTGTGCACTCCTGAATTTTTTTATAAAACTTATTACTCCGTCGTTTATGCACCAAAAGCTCAGCAACACAAGCTCTTTTAGCATTTTCATTCAATGTGTTGTCTTGTAATTTGGCTTTCAGCGATTCACATTGAGAGCAGGCATCTACAACAGGTCTACCAAAAGACAGGCTGAAGTTTGTTTTGAAATATTGCCAGTAAAACTGATATTTTACGTCCATCTCAGGATATTTCTGTTTAAAGAGCCTATGCATTTCTCTAACTGACAGATCAGCTGATAAATAATATCGAGTCTCTGATGTGTAGTGTGATTCTTTAGTGGAGAACGAAGCAATGTGCTCATGTATTTTTTCACAAACTTCAGCAGAGATTGCATTAGCGCAAGGATGCTTGCCACGTTTATCTTGTGGAATTTCATCTTTCTCTAATAAATTGGCAATGCGGCAGATCCTTCTTGGGGTGACTTTATGAGCATTTATAAATGCTTTCTTGCATACATTAATCCGCTTACGGTTTAGGAGCAAATAGTACTTAACAGTTTTTGATCTTGGCTTTCTGTTGGTTATCAAAGTGGACTCTCTACCTCTTTTCCTTTCCACACCTTTTAGCTCCATCAGTCTCTTAAGATGTATGTCCTGCTCGTTCTTCGAACCCATTGGGTAAAACGAAATTAGAACATCATCAAGCTCTTCTTTGGTATCAATTTTTTTCAGACAGTTTTTACCGCAACTGAAACATGAAAAATCCATATTTACCTATCAAATATGGTATGATACGTAGTGAATTTCTAGTAATGAATTGAAATATGAAGTAATTTACCAATTAAGGTCAATAGAATCCGGATCGTTTCTTGCTGGAACATATCGCTCTTTCCAATTTCTGTGACTTTCTCCAGTTACCTTACATTTCTTTATCTGGTTTCGTCTGTAGTCTTCTTCATGACGAACGCCACGTTTCCTTTTTCTTTCACTCATCTTTTGCAACAAAAATCAAAGAAAAATACCAAAAACCAAAAGATTCAGAAAGAAAACCGCCATAAAATGAATGAAGTATGAAGGTGACGTTTATTTTTTTTTTGACGCCTTCTTAGGCTGCGTTCAAAAATTAATTGATAAAAGAGCAAATGTCCCTGGACAAGTGCCGTTTTAGTTTTTAGTTAAAATAGACAAGTCGCTTACTGTTCGTGTAAAGGGCGGACAAGTGCTGTTTCGACAGAAAACGGTGTAGATATGTGTTGACTAGTGATTAAAGCATAAAAAAAATTGGGTTAAAATGTGACATGTGCCCTTTTAGTATTTAGACATTTATTTGCAATGTCACTTTTCATTAAATCAAGGCTATTACCTATTAAAAGAACTAATGTGGTGTCAGCGTCAAATTGATTATTAACAATATTTTTTATTATATAATTGAAATGTAAGTCAGGGTAGCAGTGACTGGTTACACTGTGTGATTGTGAGAGTGAGTGTTGAATGTAGGAGCCTATACATTTACCAAATCTGTCTGTAAATAGGACTGACTTGAGTTTCTTGATGTTATTACGGCCCTGGACAATATGAGGGGACTCTGATAAGTTTGCAGCAAGCTGGGGTTCAGGAAGTGGATCAGGGTGTGCACAGTTGCAAGAGAGGTTATTGGCCAGTGCCTCATACCTCTCTGCACTGCACTTCACGAGGTCCACTAGCTCACCAGCCTGCAGCAAGCGGTCACTCAGTTCTTTTTGAGATTCCTCATATTTACTGAAAATATAAGATAACAAATTTTCTTTCACAGTTATTTGGTCATGCAACTGTTGTATATCCAGGTCATAGGTGGCTCTGCACTGTTCAAGTTCGAGAGAACAAGTATTTAACTCCTTAACTAGATTCATACGGTCTCTCCTAAGATTAATGCTTTTTCTAACCCTGTTCTGTTTCTTTAATGTACGATAATACTTCCTAATTATTTTTTTATATTTCATATATTTTTTTAAATTTATTATTACTTAACACTAATGGACATTGCATTTTGGTATCATCACCAGTCAGGTCAATAATTTCTGCTGAGCTACACATTGCTGTGGTGCTTCCCACCAACTCAGCAAAGAGGTTTAGTGTGTCAGATGTTTGATCCCTAGCTCTAGCGGACTCATAGAAAGATATAGTCGTGTAGGACTCGCTTAATTCAAGCTCAAGATCAGTTATACGCCTCAATGTAAGTTCATGAGTTTCACTGCACTCATGAAATGATGACACAAATTCCTTTAGTTGGTTGTGTTGGTCGAGGAGGTCCATGTGTTGAATATGTAGCTCAGCCAGTTCAATTTTTAGAGCTTTGTTTTTGTCGACAACATTTTTGACTTCCACCTCGCTGCCTTCCCTCTCCTGTAGTAACTGGTTACAAAACTTCTTTGAAGCCTCCAGTTCCTTTAGGGTGGCCCTCAGCTTGTCCTTTAGGTCTTTGACAGCTGTGGTTCTGCGGGTCATCATTAGGTAACTTGATGTTCAACCGCCGTCGATGTCCTTGTAATGGTAGTGTATAGAATCAAGCGCTGCAAGCGTTGTATCAAGCGTATCCGTCTAGTAATGTAAATTGTCGTTAAGCGCTTTCAACGCTGTATCACGGCATAAAAATGCACTTGTTAGACGGTGGTTCGAAATCTCCGTGTATTGCAAGATCTTGTCAAAAGAAATAATATCAGATATTCATTATAAAACTGAGGAATTCACATTAACTAGATTATCACTGAGTTTATAAAACTTATTGTTTAACTGTTAATGCACAAATTTACTCCTAAACTGCACTTTCAACCGATAAATTTATTTTTAAAGCGAGAGCACACTTGACACACCTATATAAACTCAATCAATCTAGTAAGTTTGCGACCTGCAATTTGCAATCCTGCGACCGAGTATAGTAATTTGAGGTGACACACGCAATTGGATATAACTTCGTCAATATGTTTTTGAAATTTTAAGCTTTCATCGAAAACAATGCCAAGCTTCCTTCACGCGTTCAAGCGAAGATACGTTGAGTATTTTTTATTTATTTTTGTTTTTTTTTCGAGTTTTATTGTTGCGAGTTTTTATCGAATATACATCAATACATGCGGTACGACATCAGCATCGGCAGAAGTAGATGTTCGGCTTGAACTGAGATCGTCGTACATGTGCCATGACACCCCGGTGTAAACCATGGCAACATAGTGTTCGCGCTGCTCACAATATGAACACTGACTGATCGTGATATTGATCCCAAAAGCATGTCGTATATGGGGCCTAGTCCTTGATCTTAAGTATACAGGATCAGTCGGAATACTTGTATCGACAAACAACTGGGACCCATACAACGTCTCTATTGGAGTGTAGTTTTTGCATTTGTTGCAAGCTGTATTCGGTGGCAGAATATTATCATTTATGGCCTGAAGCTCTTCAAATCCATTATTGAAAATAATGTCAACATTTATTCTGAAAAACGATAAGTTTCTTGCGTTTTGTAAGCACATTTCAAGCAGTGTACTGATGTTATTTCGAAAATTTCTAAATACAAGTTGCACAAGAATCAAGATGGACTAAATTAGATTTCGCATATAAAACGTCCATGTGTCGAGTGAGTTCTTCGTAACTTCGAAAATGTTAACGGTTGACAAAATTTTGGCCCGAGTATTATAATGGTCGCGGTTCACTTTACCACTTTCTTATATTGCAAGCGCCAATTCCAGCGGTCTACAAGTTGAAAATTTGATTTTCTCTTTATACTATTCGTAGACAGATATTGAATTAATCAATAATGAGCGAATCAAATGCACACGTGTTTTGGAGTTTCAAGGCCCGTTTATTAACTCTTAGATGCACAGGTTCTACTTTTTTTTAAAAAATATTTTTTTTTGTAAATATAGCTTACTGTGGACACATAAATCATCAGAAAAATAAAATAAAAAATCTACCTACGAAGGCTTTTGAGGAAAACGGTGGTCGCTGTGCTTACCACCATGCAAGTTATTAGATTTAAAAAAAAAACAACAAATAGTAATTTAGACGCCAATTTTATTTTAATCTCTCTATTTATTCTTATGAAATTTAGCAAAACAATTTTTGGTTGATTTTATGCATAATGGAACCATACAAGTGTCACATTCCCAAGCTGTTCTTACAGGTTTTGCTTTTGTGCTGCACAAAGCGCATCGACGGGAAGTAGTGGACCTTGCTTGATGTTTTTTACCTTCTAGGCGTACCAAGTGTGGTACATAAGGTTTATGCTGTTTAATTGTAATAGGAAGACGGTCTTCTGATATTCGTTTTCTGGTTTCAGGCTCTTTCATAAGTTCCAGATATATTTCTCTCCTGAAGTCTTTGTGGGTCATAATTTTTGATGTTGTATTTTCTGCAAAATTTTTATATGCAACCAGATCTTTATGCACAATGTAAGCATTGACGACACAATAGTCCAAAAATGAAAAGAAAATTCTGTGCCAACACTTAGTAGACCGCCTATCTAAACCATAATTTCCTTTTAGTTGGTCAAACTTATCCACAAAATTCATATTTGAATTGTAGTCCTTCAGCAGTTTAGGACAAGGTATGTCTATAAAAGAGCCGTCCTTTTTTCTTCTTTGGGCTATATCAACATCATTTGGATCATGCATATTTGATAAGAAATATACTGTCCTATTATCCTTCCACTTCAAATATAATATATTCTCATTACTCATGCGCCAATCAAAATCACCTCTTTTCATTGCGTTATCTTCTTTCAACTCCGGTAAAAACTTTCTTGTATTATTTACTGTGCCACAGGCCATTATTTTTCTCAACTTAAGTTCATATTGTAACACATAACTATTAAAATAGTTGTCGAAGTAAAACTTGTAGTTTTTACTTTGTAAATCTTGTGTGAAATCTAACACCACTCTAGCGCCCAAATTCTTTTCAACTTTTTCAGCCTTTCCGGTGTAAACGTCAAATTTTAGACAATATCCTGAACTCGCACACAACATCCACACCTTATATCCCCGCTTTACATGTTTCTTTGGCATGTACTGCTTGAGGTAACTTCTGCCTTTAAATTTTATCATGCTTTCATCTATAGCCATGTTTTCGGTAGGACGATAATTTTTCTCAAATGTGTTTTTTAATGTATCTAGCAAAGGCCGAACTCTATATAGTTTGTCATAACTTGGGCTATTTCTTGCTGGAATAAACTGATTATCATTTACGTGCAAATGTGAGAGTAACCATCCAAATCGGTTTACAGGCATAAACTTTGAGATAAACGGATCATGTAGATCAGGACATGAGGACCAGTAGTCTCTATAGGCGGGCAGTTTCTTAATACCCATGTTTAGGTTTATACCTAAAAAAGTACTCATTTCTTCTCTAGTTACTGGTGCAAATGTCTTTCCCTCCTGTTGGGCATACAAATTTGTTTGATAAACTAAATGCTCTAACAAACTGTCAGGCCAAAACAATTTAAATAATGTAGCAGGTGTTGGATCCTGCAGTTGAGATATGTGAGTAGGTAAGCTTGTATCTGTATTAAATTGTTCTGGTGGAGATGCAGCACGTACCCTATGTCTCCACTTCGGTTCAGCTATATTGTCTAGATTTCGAATAGATGAAGTATCAGCAGACTCAACTACTAAATCCCTCGTCCTTCGAGAGGATGAAACCTTACCAGGAACACTGGTTTTCATCAATAGTGACTGGACTCCACTAGAAACCTCGTTCGTTGCTTCTTGAGCTGGTACGCCTACTATATCAGATGGGTTGGCTGACCTCTGGATATCTGACAGAGGCATGTCAAATTCAGGATCTTCGTCATCGTCAATCTCTGCAGCAACTACTATGGGAATCTGAATAGGAGACTCCTCATCTTCATCTTCAGAGATACCGGAACCTTCAGAAGGTATATCTGCCAGGATTGACATGATCAGATTCGCATCGCGTTCTAAGTTCTGTAACGAACATAAAATATTATTTTAGATGATAAAATTAATTAATAAATCAAAAGAAACAAAAAAGAAAATCAATAAAGTTATTTAAATTTAAATAGCACTACTTGCACGGTGGTAAATATTCTAAACACGGAGTAATTGCTTCCGAAAGTGCGGGAAAATAACCTTTCTTACAATAAAAATTATTGTTACTACAGTAAAAATACAGTAAACTAATAGAAAATAGTAAAGTACAATCAAACTTACCATGATTTTCAAAAAATAACCGTAACTAAATACACAGCAAAACAGAAAAAGTTGTCGCACACTTTACGATTCACGAATACTGCTAGCGAGCGCCACTTAGAGCACATAACTATGAATAAAAACAAAGGATAACACCTCGCCTTGTGTTTCTGAAGCTAGTTCTGCTGTTTGACGCTAGATGACGATAAAATAAAATTTTGATCCAAGTGGTAAAATCGACCACCATGCCACCATAAAGAGTTAACTAATATTGGATCCATCACATTTCTATTTTCCAACAACGGCATTCCGAAGGTTATGGGGTTCGATTTCACGACATTTATCGAGGAACGGCCTACACACGACCCTAAAATCAGTGGCTTTCTCAGCTATCTTCCATCCGTGGTACTCATATTTTCAAGTTTTTTTTCTTGAAGTCAGCCTGCGTTGTTTCTTTGTCGAATTTTATATAAAAAAATATATATTTTTCAAAAATGCTATTTTTGGCTGGAATTCTAGCTGCCCCCTGAAGAGTACTATCAATATTTTCCGAAACTTTTTTTGATCCGATGATGAAGCTTCTAGGCACGAGCAAAAATTTTATATAAAAAAATGATATTTTTGGCTGGAGTTCTGGCTGTCCCCCAAAGTGTAAGTGAGGTTATAGCTGTTTTCATGGAAGCCTTAAAGAAAACTTTGGACGACATGAAGGAGACACTTCACTATAGGATGCAGGGGTTTCAAAGGGACCTTCAACAAGGAAATGCAGACACTGGTAGTAGTAACAGGATAACATCAGGCTGTAATGTTTCGCACATTTAATTAATTAAAACTTTAAAACAAGAGCACAATTTTTCAATGTCGACGCCACACCTACTTACATATACTTCAACAAGTATTTTAATAATTATAAAAAAATAACTTATCTATCTTTATACTAAGAACTTAAATTGATGAGTCTGTTTTTAATGTCAAACTATTTAACTAAATTGTTATAATATCAATATTTTCCATTTATTTTAGGCAAACTAATAAAAAAAATTACGAGCAAAACATCAGAAAATGCACAGATCTTGCAAAAGAGAGTTTAGATAAAACAAGCAGTCAAAGCATAATATACTATATCTTTGGCTAAGTGCACAAGACCTCTCTGAAAACTTTAATTTTATGAAACATTTTGGAAACTTGGTAACAGAGATAATACTTTCTTGATCATGCAATTAAAATTTGCCAGAAAAAAACATTTACTAATATTGCAAAAGCGCACTCAATATGACGCCTAGCACGGGATAGCCTATAGTTAAAAATCCTTATTTCAGTGTTTAAACGTTTTCCAGAATAAGGTTTCAACATTATGTTCCGAAAGCTTTATCGCAAAAAAAATCAGTAGTTAACACAACCATAATTGCTAGACTAAAGGTCAGTACTCACATACGGTATTACTCGATAGTTTTACTCGAAGTCGAGTAAAAATCAACGTGTGGACCGCAAAACTCACAGCTCGAAGGCTCGCACCGAGCCGGCTCGATGGAATTAAATGAAAGTAATTTCCTTCGCACCTACTCGAGGCGAGCCGTCGAGCTTGACTCAAGCGTGTGTACGTGGCCGCGAGTGGCGCGAGTCGAGCGTCAGTCCGACATTGTTAATCGTCGTGAAAACGCTTATAGAATAAAAAAAATGTATTTACGAGTTTTTTCCAAAGGTGTTATAGAAGAATTTATTTAGGAACTGCGAGACTTGCTAAATGTAGCCACCGTCTCCTTTGTTGAACAGACATGTTTTGGCTCGAACGGTTCGGTGAATACTGAACGGTGCGCGTCACTCGATAGATTAATGCTGAATGTGTGGACGAAAGCCCATGCCATGGTTTTTACTCGACATGATAGCTCGATCGAGCAAAACCGTATGTGAGTACGGAGCTTTAGGTTTTGATTCAGGAATGCTAAGGGTTTTGTCTTGCATTTTTTAAATAATATCAACTCTTTGTAGATGGTTGCATTTTGCTCATCTTTTTTTACTGGACTAACATACATCCACGTCGTGTTTCAGTAATATAGTACATAATATATGCCTTGCGGCTTGATGATACTGAGGGGTGAGCACGAACAATTATCGAAATCGTTTCTTTAAGGCATCGATTCATCGGTATGATTCCGCTAGTTGGCAGCACGAAGCTAGCTCTGTCGACTATGGAGAGCTCGATATGATTAAGCGAGTGACGTCATATCCTAACGAGCAAAATGATCGGTTTAGAAATAATTTCAAATAGTAATAATTTTTTTATTCTTGTAAAAGATTTTTATTTATTATAAATTATTTATATTTATTATACAATTAATACAATAAACTAAAAATCAACACATGGGAGATTAAAAAATGACGTTGTCTATAAATAAATGAAATAATTTTGTAGATTACAAAAAATATGTAATGGTTTCGGAACGCAACAAGTCTGACACTTGACAATAATTTACAACAGGGGTGCTCTATCTCGTTGCGGCCCGCAAGCCTCAGGTCCTTAAGAAAAAAATACCAAAGCAATAGGCCATATTACTAGAATCACTAGAATTTATACGGCCATGCTGCTGGGCCATGAGAGTATTCTTGAAAGCTCGCTCCCACGCGGGGTGATAAAAATGTACCTATTTCATTTTTTAAGAACTGTTATGTTATGTATTGTTTCTACCGAAAATAAATATTTGCTGTACTTATTCAATTCTTGGCAATTTTTTTTGCGTTTATACGCTGAACCTGGCCGTCGGTGGCGGGCGGCTCCTTTGAGACAATAGGCGGCCGCGGCGGCAGTCTTTGATTAGACGCAGGTGTGCGGCGGCGAAAAAATTCAAAGCGACCGACTTTAGTTAAAATCACAGCCGCGCGCAGCTATCGCCTCATTCGGTTGTGGAAATTCGCCGGAAACTCACGTCTCATCTGGTTGCTGGCTACGCGTTTCGTTTCACCTTTCTTCCCTTCGATGATAGCTTCTCACGCACGACGTATGAGGTAAGTACGTTGTATGCACTCGCGAGCAATTTGTTTTATTTTATTTACTGATTGTTTATGTGAACCTTCAGATTGATGGGTAAATGTTATAAGGACGTGGATAGTAGTTACATGACATGAAGTCAGTTACGAGTATGTCATGTTTTAATTATTTTTTGAATGTGGAGTTGAATTTGTAGGTGCTAACTGGAACATATAATTTTACAACGAATTTAATTTTGTTCATTATTGTTACAGAATATTTATATAAGCCATGTGCTTCAAGAAAAAGGAAGATAGAAGAAGAAAAAAGAGTTTTTAACAAATTATGGACAGAATTATACTTTTTTATCGAGTTTAAAGGAAAACCGTTATGCTTGATTTGTCAAAAGAGTATTTCTGTAGTAAAGGAATATAACCTGAAGCGACATTACGACACTGAGCACAAAGCTAAATTTGACTGTCTTGAAGGAGAAATACGACAAAGGAAAATTTCCACTTAGAAATCGTCATTACAAAATCAACAAAACATATTTAAGGTTGTGGCAGACAACAGCGAATCGAATGTTCGTGCCAGTTACAGGGTAGCAGAGATTCTAGCAAAAAGTGGACGTCCGTTTACCGATAGTGAATTAGTAAAAGAGTGTGTCTTAGCTATCGCAGAAGAAATATGCCCAGAGCAAAAAAAAATGTTTGAAAGTCTTAGTCTCTCTGCGAGAACTTGCACCCGACGTACTGAAGACTTGGGTGCTAATTTGTGTGAACAACTCAGGGATAAGGCGCAGTCTTTTGACTGCTTCTCTTTAGCGATGGATGAAAGTACGGACGTATCGGATACAGCACAGCTACTCATATTTGTACGCGGCATTGACGAAAACTTTACTGTTTACGAAGAGCTTGTGAAAATGTGCAGTTTGAAAGGTACAACTACGGGAGAAGATTTATTTCACCATGTGGAACAAGCTCTGGATTCATTGCAGTTAAGCTGGGAAAAGTTAACAAGTGTCACTACCGATGGAGGCAAGAACATGAGCGGTCAAAACAAAGGTGTTGTTGGGAGAATCATCAGCAAAGTGAAAGATTCTGGATCTACTGTGCCATTGATTTTTCACTGTATTGTCCATCAAGAGGCATTGTGCTCCAAGGTTATATCCTGGAAAGAAATAATGGATACTGTAACATCCACTGTTAATTTTATAAGAAGAAATGGGCTGACACACCGTCAGTTCCAAAAGTTTTTGGAAGATCTGGAAGCTGATCATGGTGACGTGGTTTACTACTGTGAAGTGAGGTGGCTCAGTCGAGGTGCCGTTTTGGAACGGTTTTTTGATTTGAGGAAAGAAATTGGCAACTTCATGGAGATGAAAGGAAAGCCAGTCGAAGAGCTTACTAACAAACAGTGGATTATCGATCTTGGTTTTTTGACTGATTTGACTAAGGAACTGAATCAGCTCAACAAACGCTTGCAGGGAAAAAATAAATTGATTTGCGATATGTATTCAGATGTTAAGTCATTTGAGATGAAACTGAAACTGTTTATCGAGCATATTGATGAAAAAAAGCTTGACCATTTTCCTAATTGCAAGAAAGCCGTGGAAGAAGCTGGAGATAATTTTGTGTGGCAAAATATTACAATGAGAAACGTGTTAACACAACTACAAACTGAGTTTGTAAATCGATTCACCGACTTTAAAAAGAGCTCCCTTAACCTGGAAATATTCCAAAACCCTTTTGCAATTGATATTAGTGAGGTACCAAGCAATTTGCAAATGAACATAGTAGATTTGCAAAGTAATAGCACACTTAAAACGGCATTTAAGGAAAGCACTGACTTGATACTGTTCTACGGAGGTTTGAGTTCTGAAAACTTCAAAGAATTGAAAAAGTTTGCTCAGCAGATAATAACTATGTTTGGTAGTACATATTTGTGTGAGCAGACTTTTTCAATTCTCAACTACCGCAAAAATAAGAATTGTTCGCGGTTAACGGATGAACATTTGGACGCGATTCTACGCGTGTCTACTACTAAAATGAAAGCAGACGTTAAAAAACTTGCAAGTCAAATGCAGCCGCAAAAATCTCACTAGTTCTTACTTTTATGTTAGTATAGTAATTCAATTAAAATAGACATGATTGTATTAATATATATGCGTTTTATTTCAAATATTAAAAATACATACCCGAACATATAAATATAAAAATAAGTGCGGCCCGCACTGATACTCTGGCAACATATGTGGCCCTGCTATAGCAAAAGGTTGCCGACCCCTGATTTACAAGATGGCAGATGCATGGCTATAATATCTATATTCTATTGTAATTTGGAAATTGGAGTTGTTGTTTACATACGAAGATATAATACTAAATGGGATTTTTTATTATAAGTTTATTCATTTTTATTAATTATGTGATGAAATGGACTTTTGTCAAAACCCACTTTCGATCCACGATGCTGCTATTTTATAAAGAAAATAAAGGCTGAAAATAACACTAAAATCAAAAAGTGATGCAATGGGAGACTGGCTTTGAAACAAAATAGTGTAAGCCGAAGGTATGTTATCTCAAGGGCCGCAAGACATTATAGATAAATTAGTATTTCCACTTCGTTTAATATAAATTTTAATGATATTATTTTTTCAGGTGAAGTGAATATAAAAAACAATTATAAAAGATGTGTGCCAGTGCTTCAATTATATCTTAGGGATAGAAGAAACAGAGTTAATTATTCAAGAAATACCTGTGTCATTTTTCAGGTGAAGTGAATATAAAAAAAACAATTATAAAAGATAAATGCCAGCGCTTCAATTATCTCTTAGGGATGGAAAAAGCTGAGTTAATTGTTCAAGAAACACCTGTGTCATTTTGTGACATTTTTCAGGTGAAGTGAATAAAAAAAAACAATTATTAAAGATGTGTGCCAGCGCTTCAATTATCTCTTAGGGATAGAAGAAACAGAGTTAATTATTCAAGAAATACCTGTGTCATTTTTCAGGTGAAGTGAATATAAAAAAAACAATTATAAAAGATAAATGCCAGCGCTTCAATTATCTCTTAGGGATGGAAAAAGCTGAGTTAATTGTTCAAGAAACACCTGTGTCATTTTGTACCAATATGAGTCTATACTTAATTCTGCATGTTATTTTTCTATAATAATAAAAACATAAAAATTATCTTGTTATTATTTCCAAATATTATGTTTGTGTAAAGAACCTTAGACATGATACTTTACTCAACTACTTAATTTAATTAATTTTTAGCTAAACTTGCAGCAATATACAAAGTATTCTGACTAGCTTGTAACATAATTTTCATGACAACTACAACTATTACTACAATACAATAAAAAGAAATGATGGGTCAAATAAATTATAATTTCAATTAAGATAATAATATACTTCAGTTATAAATTCTTTGATATATTGATAAGGTAGAAACAGTTTCCTATATGCATATTATATATCTATACCTACCTTCTTGAATAAACAGTGAGCTCCAAACTAGGAAACCCTGTATCTTGGGGCCCTGGATTATATTTGAATAAAATTTGGTATGGCAGAAGAATTGATTTAAACTCATTGAAGTGTATACAAGATATAATAATAATAAGAAATAAAAGTAGACTAGTGTATAAGGGTGAAAAAGTGTGTAAGGTATGTTGTATGATTAATATATTTATTCTAGAATGTCTAGGAGTTTTTTTGTTTTCATTAAGTCTAGAGACGAGCCAATCCTTGAGAGTTCTTTTAGCTTCATAGAGGTTCACTGGTGTTCTGATTTCTTTGTTGACCACATTGATCAGAAACGGTTTCATGAATCTCGAGAAATAACGGCAAAATAATGTTCTGGCTCAGGGGGTCAGCACTCTGTGCTGTCTCTTTGCTCTTATTCTTTGGGTCCAGCTCAAAGGTTCTTTATAAGCTTCTATATAATATGTTCCATATATGTACAACTGTGGAACTATGGTCTTTATAGACTTCATCTGTGGGGTTTACATAGGATAGCTTTAAGCACAGCACGTTGTGATGCTGTGATGCACATTGAAGATTTCCCGGCCCCATATACAGCCACAATTTGCCTTACAAATTGATTCAGAGGCACTGCGACGGAGAAGTTTCATAACATACCAACATATTATTAGATTTACTTGAGTTCTATAATAATAATTAATAAATAATTTGCTATAAGGGAAAACTTTTCCATTCTAGTCAATTTGTTGTTTCAAAAATGAAATAATACTTTTAAATTATATAAAAATAAATTTAAAGTGATTAAAACTAATAAATATTCCAATTAAAGTAAAAATTCTGTAAGTTAATATGTTTTCGATACTTGTTTCACCAAAAAATTATTAGTGAGCAACGTTTCGCCAGTTCTCGATAGCCAACCTCCGAATTTACGTTACGTTGAGGTTCGTGCTGCCAATTTTAGTTCAAATGTATGAGATTCATTTAGGTGACACTACGCATTCGATTCGATAGCCGTTTGATAGTAGTTCGTGCTGCCAAAATTAGTTACATTTACACCCGATAGGGGCGCTTTACAAATCTCATACAAATTCTTCTCGATGGCGATACGAATTCACATTCGCTATTTGTTCGTGCTCACCCCTCTGATCCACTTTTAGATCTAGTATGCTTCGCATATTCTCTTTTAAATCAGTCACGAAGACTATTCCCATTTACGCTGCATTTAAAAAACATTAAACATATCTCAACTAAAGCGGTTCTTGTCTTTTAAGGTACCTTGCCAGTGGGTGTTCATTTACCGACTTTGAATATTTATATCGTTGTGCGTCATCCGCGAGAATGAAATGTGTGAAATATTTGAAAAACTTAAGAATATCTGCATACCATAACCAACAGAAGAAATGTGGAGTAATATAGCCAAGGGATTTGAAGAACATGCTAACGTTTCAAACTGTTGTGGTGCATAGTAAACATGTAAGAATTATTTTTCCAGTCGGTAGTAGTAGGAATCTGAGAAAAAAATTGTTCATGAATACTTTGATACTAATAACATTTTATTTGTTTCAGGCTTCCGATAGCTTACACACTGATGATACTACAGATACTGAGCAAAATAGTACTGTAGTGGATACTTTTCGTGAACCTACACCTCCTACTCCATCTCCAACAAAAAAAAGGAAAATCGCCCAGCTCTCGAGCATGGTTAGACAATTAAAAGAGATAGCTGATACTAGTAACTCTACAGTCAAAGAAAATGAGTTTGAGGTCTTCGGAAAACACGTCGGTCTTCAACTGAAGTCTTTGCCCCTACTATTGGCATTAGAAGCACAAGAGCACATTCAAATTTACATAAATAGAATTCGACGTCAGCACCTTCAAAACGCATCTGAACAAAACGGAATCACCAGGACGCCACAGTCATATGCTACAGAATCACCATATAGCGATTCTTCAACATATTATAATGACACCAGTAATTATAATTTGGAAGAGCAAGCAACTGAATGTTTTTCCTCGTCTATTTTACCTACAGATAATTCTGAACATGTTTCGGATTATCAGCTTTCCTCAAATATGTTTCCATCTGGCCATGTTAACCAGAATGAAACGCAGAGCGTTACAATTATATCAAATGACTTAATTTTAACAGCAATGCAGAACGCTAATGTTAATAAATAAACGTTTCATAATAAATCTGTTACTGTTATTTAATCTTACCTTGATAAATTCCGTTAATGACTCATAGATTGCTGCACAGACTTCGATGATGAATTCGGAAATAGTAGATTTTCCGATTCTAAATATATGTGTGAGTGTCCTTAAACTACACCCAGTAGCAAGGAAGTATAGAACTGCTTGTAATTTTGTAATTGCAGGAATCGCACTTCTTAAAAGGGTATCTTTACGCTGAATTTGAGAATGTATTTTATTTAACAGAAAATTTACACAAGTTTCGGACATTCTCAAACTATCGAAGTATTCTTTGGGATCTTCCAATGCTAATTCCTTCAGAAGACAATTAATAGCTCCTAGTTTTTCTATTCTATCGATCCATTTTCGTATCCATATCTTCTTTTTATTAATCACACAAATTTCGTCATCGACCTCTTCTAAAATAGCCGTTACGATTAGCTTAATTAGTTTATTTACTTTATTGCGTTGTAGGCTGTTCATCTTACAAAACACCACTCACTTGTAAACTGTACTCGAGCGAAGCGAACGATTTTTGGCCAGTAGCGAATATTTTAGCTTACTAAAACACTCGCCACTCGACTAAATACTAAAGTAGTCCGAACTAGCCTTTGATAGTGGAAGCTGAAGCGGAATTTTCATTGCGAAGGTAAGTAAACTGTGAATATGTGTATGTATTATTAGCAAATAATTGAAGGGCCCACTCTTTTTTGCGTATTTATCTAAAATAATGTTTTGCTTCAATTGGAGCAAAACATTTTTTTACTAAATATCTAACAAAACTTTGCCTATTTACTTAAAAGTGTCGCAATCTTTGTATTAGAACGCTAGAAAAATAAATACCTTAATTGTGTTAAGTTTTCATTCCGTACGTTTTACCATTTTTAAATACTTCATAATCTAAAAAATGGTGGGCGCATGATTTTGGGGTCCCGTAGTCATTTCCCAAAACCACTACCTACGCACGACTAGTACACGTATCTCCTAGCTAGCCGAACGAGTGCTTAATTGTTTTTTTGTATGATTTGCACAATTGAAAAGATTTGTAATTAAAATACCTACACATCCCTGTCTGTGTAAAGTTCTGCCTTTGAATATTTATAGCAATGGAATGTAATTTTTTTGATGCAAAATTCGCTTTATTTCCAGCATAGGTACCTAAACTCTTTTAAGAACGAAGCGTCTTTACTTTGTATGTGATACTAATACCTACATGATTTCGCAGATCAATCGATCGTGATTCATGTGGGTACCTAGCGAGAACAAGTCCGTGCGTGATCTGTGGTCCGTGCGCAAATAAGCGCTAACCATTCAGTCTCTGCTCACCGCTAAGTTCGACGTGATGTGTATTGTTTTTGGCGTAGCTGTAATCTGACACCGCGCGAAAAGTGTGTACTGCTATATCTTTGTTCACGTAAGTAGCTTCGATTGCGCTGTTTTAAAAGTGTCACTAGGTAGATATTAGCATTATTCTTTATCTAAAAAAAATGTGGTCATAGGCAGTGGCGTGCCTAGGGTTTGAATGCAGGGCAAGCCCAAAAACTGGACTCCTAAAAAATTTGACAATTTTTTATATTTTATCTTACCTTTTTTGTGGTGAACTCCCAAGCCTTGTTGTATTAATAAACGATTTTAATAAAACACATAGAAGATATTACTACTAGACAAAAAATTACACATTTAAGCTCTATTTTAATTTATGATTGAAATAGTGAATGAGGCTACTGAATGAATTATGTTATTTAGAATTTTATTTGATCAATAACTAGGTGCCGATTTGCCACTTTGTTGATGTTGCATATTAGGATGTTGTTCTAAAACAATGTCATAGATACTTTGAAAGTAATGAAACCAATTCCCAAAAATTACCTCTGTTAAATGAATTTTTACATTCATCGTGGCCTCTAAATGGCAATTGTTTTTGAGCTAGGTGACACAATATCTACTAACCTTCGAAAAATACTGCGATTATGGTCAACACGGGAGTTATGATTAGTAATTTCAATTAATAGCTGACGATATGAAGATTATGATGAGATAATGAAGTTTCAATTCGTTTTTTACCAAAATTACAAAAATAAATTACAGAATTCAAATGTTTTTGAGAATTCTGATGTTTTTTAAAGCTCCAGATAAATTAATTAAAACGTAATAACCAGATGTATTCAAAACGTTTTTGTCATAAGAAAAAAATATGCAACACCAACAATATAGTTTATTTGTATCTGAACAACCAACAATCCATTTATTATTATAAACTGACCTGAAATTCCTTTTATGACCTTTAATCGTTTGTGAAATACACAAGTTGGGCTTTAGTTTTGACGAAGTAAGTAGCTTTAATATTTGTTGAAATGTTAAAGATTTTACTTTATCTTGCTGCTTTAAAACTTGCACACACATCAAATCCTCACACGGAACACATTCCACTACGTTATTACTCATAATAAATAATAATAAAAACAAAAAAAAACTAAAATGCACCGCGTACGTTATCACTCACTCAAACTAAAGCAAAAAACAATCATAACAAACTTGAAATAACACTCAACTCACAGATTCTGTGCACTCAACTCTTTCAATTTGGCACTAACTTCACACCGAAAGCCTGGGTTACGTTCTCCATAGAATCGCTAGATTTGTTTATATAATTTTATAGCTTTTTATCTTGAGTTTTGTATGAAAAATTTGTCAGAAAGGCATTCCAAATCCACAAGCCAATATGCCAGAAAGAGAAAGAAAACGACCGAACACGACGACGCGACGAGTTGAAGCGAAACGTTTCCGCTTGAGCTCGTCGCAATTCGCAAGATATTATGTAGTATCGCGTGATGCATATTGAATATTGTGGGAGTCGATTCAACGCTTCTCGTAAGATGGCGCTAATATAAATATAATTTCGATATAGTTGTGCATAAAATTATTAATTCAAATATTTTTTTGTTTCAATTGATATGTTATATAATTACGATAAGGGCATTCTTTTTTTCTTTCAATTGTTGAATTAATAGGGCAAGCCGGGCTTTTGGGCTTGTATGGTAGGCACGCCACTGGTCATAGGGTTGTTAAAATAAATAGGAATACAAGATGATTTAGACACTATTGTAGTTTTTAAACAAAAATATTAGAAGTCTTATATAACGAGTCTGTCCGTCTGTCTGTCTGTCCGCCGCCGCCGTCCGCATGATTCAACTCGAGAACGGTATTAACTAGATGAGTTCTGTTTTCTGTGATGACAATAGAATGTAAATTCATTGGGCGAACGCCGAAAAAAAGTTGCCGTTTAGGTTCACTTTAGTGAACCTGTTCCTACTATTTTAATTTAATGCTGTTAACTACATATTTGAATTTCAGAATGCCATTCAAAATAGTAAGAACATTAGAGAAAGGAAAATACCGCCACTGGATTGTTCCTTCTACATGGGAATCTAATAACATTGTAAAATGGCCTAAAAGAAACATTTCAAAACTTGTCAAATGTGACGATTACTTACCAGATCCGGATTGGCAGCAAATAAAGTGCCAAGTAAAACGAAAGAATATTCCAACTTATAACGACGCTGAACGAGAACTCGCTAATTTATTGTGTGTAACAGACACTGATGAAGATCAAATAAATGATAAAATGACAAAGTCCAAGCAACAAGAAATTAATTTGAATGCACTTGTGGAAAAATTGGTATTGGTATTTGTTTTCGACTTCTATGTTAGTTTATGCTATTAAGTGATAAATCAGCTTGAGACCAAAGTTTTGTTTTGTGTTCTAACCTCCATAATTTCAATTTGGCGACGGCTTTTAGTTCACGGGGTGTCTTTGATCAGTGGCATGGGGTTTCTTTGATCATTGATCAATCTCACCCCCAGACCTACAGATTTTAATTTTATCGCCATTTAGAACTAATATAAAGATCTGTCTTTAAAATGGGGAAGGCTTATTGTGTCTGTTTTTCTTTTCAGAACTATGCCAAGGACTTATCAGAAACGTTTAGGCTCTCGTGCTTATAAGAATTATAGTAATGAGATATTAGAGCGAGCTATAACAGCAGTTTCAGAAGGTCATATGACCTTACGAGCGGCCTCTGAAAAATATCATATCCCGTATGGTACAGTTTTCAACAAATACCATGGGAAATTCATAAAAAAACCGGGAGCTCAGCCAGTATTTTCTGAAAATGAGGAGAAATCTATATTAAAATCTTGTGCTAAATGTGCTGATTGGGGATATCCCCTTACAATCTTGGATTTGATGTTCGCTAAAATTCTCTTAGACACACAAGGAAGAACAGTTTCCAAGTTTCAGAATAATCTCCCTGGACAAGACTGGGCTTACTCACTGCTGAAGCGACACAAAAATCAGTTTTCTCAACGGGTTGCTGCTAACATTAAACGAGCTCGAACTGCTGTATCCCCTGAAAGTATCGAAGAATATTTCATCAACCTCGAAAACACTCTGCAAGATGTGCCTGACTCAAATATCTTCAACTACGACGAGTCTAACTTAAGTGACCATCCAGGAAAAAAGATAGGGATATATCGCAGAGGTGTCAAATATCCGGAAAAGCAATAAATTTTTCTAAAAGTGCAACATCTGTTATGATTTGTGGTTCTGCTGATGGGGTACTTTTACCGCCCTATATCATATATAAAAGCTTACACCTTTATGACACCTGGAAAGAGAGAGCTCCGTGCGGTCCGCCATGTTGTGATCAGCCTTGTTGCTCAGCAGGATCACGATTCAACCGTACAGCTAGTGGATGGATCGACGCACCGACATTCAGGGACTGGTTTGTGACTTGTTTTTTGCCTCATGCAAGAAGATTACCCGGACGTAAAGTTCTTATTGGAGACAATCTTTCGTCTCATTTAGATGAGAAGGTCATAAAACTATGTGGTGAAAATGAAATAGATTTTGTGTGTTTGGTGCCACATTCGACGCACTTATGCCAACCTCTAGACGTAGCATTCTTTCACCCAATGAAGACGGCTTGGCGACAAATACTGACCAATTGGAAGTTGAAAAATGCTAAGTTATCAACTGTTCCAAAGGATACCTTTCCTCATCTATTGACAAAAGCTCTCGATAAAATGGATCAAGCACAACCAAAACCTAAATCTCTTTACAAAGATATAAGGTCCGGGATCAAAAGGAATATGAAAAGCGGATTTTGTGCTACAGGCATTTGTCCTTTTAACAAGCAAAAGGTTCTTGATCGCTTTCCGAAGGAACATGATATTGCAGATCAAGAAATTGAAAGCACATTAACAAATTTTTTGAAGGAATCAAGATATGGAAGCACTTCAAACAAACCTGCAAGAAAGAAAAGACGTTTGGATGTAGCTCCCGGCAAAAGTATTGCAATGCGAGAGGAAATGCAATCCCAATTTGCAGACCAAACAAGTCGTAATCAAGGAGATGAACAAAATGGCACAGCAGAATCCGATTACCAAGAAATAGAAACTCAAACAATTGAACCTGGTCCATCTCAAGCCAAAACTGCAGATACAGGCAACGAGAACATCCCTGACACTCAACTACATGATAATGACCTTGACGATGAGGTAGTAGAACGTGAAGATGACCAGACGGAGTGTACCATCGGAAGATTTATATTAGCAAAATTCTTCACTAGACGTGGCAAAAAGACCTATAAATATGTTTGCCAAATTACTGAAGTAGATCCCTTACTGGTAGAAGGTTACAAGTCAGCAGGAAACAGACAAAAATTCAAAAGAATTAAAGATGACATTTCTGAAGTAGATTACAACGATATTGTATCTTTTTTACCAAAACCTGTAGAGGAAGGGGAATTTGTTACCTTTCCCTTTGATATTAATATTCAAGAATTATAGGTTAGGATAATGCCTGATTTTAAGTACAATTAAAATTGCAGATCTCAAAAAAGCTTTGATTAATATTTAGATGTTTGTTTTATCTTTCTAGAAGTTTTATTTGTTTGTAAGTTAGAGTAAAATATAATGAACGAAGTTGATTATTGAAAAAGTATTTTTATTATCTGGATCAAAGTCACCCCAAATAAATTAAAAATGTAATAACTTTTTTCTCACTTGACCGATTTTCTTCGTTCTTTAGAAATAATGTTTCTTTTAAGGGTTACTTTCCATTTTCGTGATAAAAATGTGGGGTCTCAAAGTAACCCCACTCACGGTATAACATTCTATATAGATTCTATAGTAAAAACCGATATTCTATTTTTTTTTTCATTCACATTACTCTCATATTTCAGAAAATACGGCCATTTTAATTTTAAAATTGATCAATTTCACCCCATTCCACGGTACATCAAAGATTTAGTTGAACCTTTTTGTAAATTGATAACATACACAATAATATTTAGTGACGTCAAAATATAAACGTATTTATTCGTACCAAAGTATGGCAACTAACTTATGAGAATAACAACAATTAAAATTCTGAAAAACCTATGCACAAAAAACAATAGTATTATAAAACAATAGGGCCATTTGAGAGGATTTTTGAAAATAAGACTGATTTTTTTAAGTTTTTCAAATTATTAAATGTTGATTTTATATTTGTTTAAGATTATTAGTTATATTTCGTTTATATTTTTTCACTAGGCCCTCAGGTACGAACCCTAATGTGAGTGTAGGCTGTAGGTACATATTTTATGTGCGTACATTGTGTGCGAGTTGTGTTTATGAATGCATGCAGTTTTTTCTGGAACCATTATAATATCAGCCATAGATATTTGGTTTTGGCTGTGCATTGATCGGTCAGGCAGTAATTATGTGAGTTTCTTGAATTTCGAAAAGATGTTACAAAAATAACGAACGGATTGGTACGGACGGGAATGAATCTCTTCGGATCTATACCTACTTACCTACGAATAGGCAATAACATTTTTGCAATACAGGGAGTGCTTTTGCTTTTTTTAGACTACCGACCAATACGAACCACTCGTGATTTCTGTATCCAGTGAGCCCAATGCGTCTTCCTCTGAATTAACAACATCTGATCAACAGAACGAAAATATAAACGAACTTGTGGAACAAGTGGTATGTATTATTATTACTTTAAGGAAATCAAGCTCTTTCATTTAAATCAGATATTGAGTTTTTGTTTCAAAACGCTTAACTAACGTAGGTATGTGATCCGAATAGATTTTCTTTGAATTTATACTCTAAGATAGCTTTCCGCCTGTGGCTTCGCCCGCGTGGACAACGTAATTTTGGCTGTTTAGTTTTTATGCGATGAAAGACATTTTTGTCTATTTTTAGGGTTTCGTACCAAAAGGTAAAAAGGTACCCTTATAATTTTACACATTTATTCAAGTTTTAGTAGGGATCCCTAATTGTTTTTGAAAATATATATAACCTATGTTATGTACCTACTCCATAAATATTTAACTTTCTAACCGTGAAAGATTTTTTTAAATCGGTCCAGTAGTTTTTGAGTTAATTGTTACGAACAAACAAATAAATAAATTTTTCCTCTTTATAATATTATAGTACAGATTTTTATGTAATCATTGCTTAAAAACGTTTTTAAGCAATGATTGCATAACTTAATCTTTTTTTACAATGCAGAGACTGAGATTTGTTACGATACACAACCCACCTTTGTGTTTTTTTTTTCAGAATAACCAATACAAATCACCCGTGATTTCTATACCTGATGAGTCCAGCGAGTCTCCCTCTCAAATCATTTTGACTTCAGATAACCAAATCCTGGATATACCTACAAATACCTACTGTGTGCTTGCTGAAAACCAAACGCACTTTATAGACAAAACACATGCTAATAGTGATTTAAAGAATATATTAGTCAATATAAATCTCATATTGGAAAACCAAAATAAAAAGATGGATACAATATTGGAAAATCAAAAAAAAATTATGCATAAGATGGCTTGCATTTCTGTCCAAGTTGATAATATGCAATTACAACTTGATAATTTTAATGAAGAGGATGTTGTTCCCTTGGGGACGTCTAAATACAAAGTTGAGAACTTGCGCTTTAGTTTCTCTCCAATTACAACTGTTGAAGATTTGAACAAAATCAATGACTTACTTTCTGATCAAACTGCTAGAAAACAACAGAAGCAAACTTTTTCGGTTATTTGTTCTGGTGGAAAAGGAATTAACTGTGCCTACAAACTAATAGATATCATGTTTTCGCGCGATTTTTTGTGTCAGTGCTCTTGGAGTGGCAGTAGTCGTTCTGATGGCGTTAAAATTAGTTTAAAATGCTACAAAAATATTGTTTCGTTTTTTTGGGAGGTGATTTTCTGTTGGGACCAGACCTTTACATTACAAAACAATGAGGATATTTTCAAAAGCATTTTGAAGAATGCAAACAAAAGAAAAAATGCTAAACAAGAAACGTCATCTACTACACGAAAACGAGTCAAATTTGAAAATAATGAAAGTAGCACAGAGCCTAATAATAATGAAAATAGTGCCGGAAATATTGAACAAGACGCAAACAAGACTAAAAAAACCATAACATAGCATTCGCAGCAACTGCTGAAAATAATGTTGAAACACAACCCAGCGATATACCTGGAATCAAAAATAATTCCATTGTCTCAGATAACGATTCAATCGAAGTCGAAGAAGAGTCCCTATGCTAATTATTTCATTCATTTATTTTTTCTAAAGTTATTTTTATTGCTGCTTTAATTGATTTATTACAAACAATTTACAATAGGTAACCAATATAATTTTATATTATTTATAAACCTTTAACTTAGTAGGTACCTAGCCTATACCCACATTTAATAGTTTGTTAATTGTGTTATAACTTTTAGTCACCAAGACAAATTAAAAAATAATTATTTACTTTAAGCTTATCTAAGTGTTAAGTCTTATAATAGAAATTCTAATATGTAATATAAATACTAGCCATTTACAAACAGATATTTTAGGTTAAGTACCTACTTATATCTATTCCTATTTCCAATTAAAAGATACATTTTTTACAAGTAGGTAGAGAAAACCCTAAACATCTGTTTACGACTTTAAATGCTAAGCAACTTACATGTTCCTATTTATAGCAGATAAAGTATCTATTTTTTTATTAAAAAAAGAAATGTTTTTCTTTGTTAAGAGGCCTGTGGAGCCTGGCTTTCCCATACAAATGTAATACCTACCAAAATAATTTTAATTCTCAGTACATTTCAACGCCAACATGAAGTTTTTCGGAAAAAAACAGTAATTATTTAGGTTCCAATTACTTAAACATTTTTTTAAATTATTCTCCTTTTCAAAAATATAAGTGATTTCATTATATCATACAATATTATTATCGCTTATATTTTTGAAAAGGAGACTATTTCAAAAAATGTTGTAATAGGAACCTAAATACTAACAATTGTCTTTATCCAAAAAACATTATGTTGACGTTGAAATGTACTCAGAATAAAAATTATTTTGGTATTAAGTTTGTATGGGAATGCTATCGTTCGCCGGGCTCCGCAAGCCCCTCAAGTAAAATTATCAATAAGTATTTTGTTTTAGGTATATATAATAATTATTCACGTTGATTGAAGAACCTAATCATGATGCAAATGTTTTATTTCAAGAACTAATTACACGAAAAATACGCAGTGTCATTATTCCTGCAAAAAAGTACCTAATTCGCATTTAATTATTGTATTTGTTATTTAATAACGTAAACAATTTCTGATCTTAATTTTGTATTAACATCTTCAATTTTAGAATAACAAATTGATTTTGTACGAGAAATAAATAAAAAATGACATAACATTACTTGCGTTTAATTCAAAATGTTACACAGTGTGAAGTAAAGGAAACAAGTATAGAGAAACTTCATGCTCAATACACACAAGTTTAAATTGGACATCTCCTGATGATATTACAATTTCTTCTCGATTTTCAGCCTCCTTTGCAACTACAAACATATTCAAATATGATGATTTAATTGGACGATGAAATATGTCATGTTTGTTCCTAAATCTATAGCCATGAATATGCACAACATTAGATTCTTGTAATTGCTTAATCTCTTTTATTTCCACAATGTCGCTGTCATTCGTCATGCAGTATCTGTCCTGAAGTTTAGGTGATAATACATAAGTATTAAAATGAAGCGTTGTACGATATTGACTCTGAGATACAAAAGGCTCAGTATTCTCAGATCTTTTATGTATCATCTGAGAGAAATTAGGCGAATCAACCATCTTTTTCTCAGTGATTCTTTTCGCTAGCCCAAAGGTTTATTGCCCTGCCTGAGCATATTTTTAATTGTGTATAATTTATTTTCTAATGGATAAGCGTTAAAAGTAAGCAGCGGCCCAAATTTCTCCACTTCATCTACTACGTGCATTAAATTGTGAACATTGCTGGTCGCATATTCGATGCCATAAAAAAATTTAAACTGATCCACAAAACACTGAAACAGCTCTCTAGCTATTGGTAAATACCTGGTATATTTACTTACTGAACATATAGTTGTCGCACAGAAAAACATTAGAAAATGTTGGTACACATCTTCACGAAGGACATCAATCAGTACGATTATGCTCAAATAATGTAAAAAAGTCCTAAATTCTGATCCTTTCCAGTGCGCGAGGCAATCAAGTGTGCGTATTGACCGGTGTATTTCCGAAGGCATTCTACATTTCATCAAGAACTCGTTCACTTTAGTGATATCCCTTGCACACCATTTTGTAGTATAAATCCCAAAGTTTCCATTACGCCATCCCACTAATAGTCGTTTCATGATTCCTAGAACAATCAGATGTAGTGAATCTCCAACAGGAATGTCTTGAACCATGTCGATTGGTAATTCTAATAGTGGAGAATCAGCTTTGTGATGAGCTCCATATTTCTTAGCCCTAAAATCTTCATTATTTCTATTAGGAAACTTTCGCGCAGAAAAAAACACTGTATGTGAACGGTGACAGTATTCGCCCACAGTTGTGCATTTCAAACAACCATGCATTCCATTAAAGTTGCAGACACCTGAAACATGAGAAAACTTATGATTTTTGTTTTGCATTGCATGTGTTGTACTAGCTGATGATCGCGGCTTTGTTCACTTGACAAATTATATGCTAAAACCTTTCTCGAGATCCACTCTATCCCTTGTTGAAGAAAGCATGAAAATAGGTGCAGTAGTTTTTGAGTTTATCGCAAACATACAGACAAACGCTACGGACGACTTTATTTTATAATATGTAGTGATAGTGATTTAACAGTCCGCCAAAGAATGAAGTTTTGGAAACCGGTAGAGACTGATTTAGCATAACACTTATTGACTCATTTAGTAAATCGTTACATAACTTATATGAATAGGTACATAAACCATTATAAACTTACCGATTTCAGCTCTGTTACTGTAATTAGTTGGCGTAATAACTAGCGCAGAACGTGGAACTAACACCACTGTTGTCTGTTGTGTTAATGCAATTGGTACCTTTGTTCCGCCGATGATGATATTTTCTAGGAAAAATATGAAAAATGAATTGGTCGATGAAGCACCTCCTGGCACTTTAGGTGTAGCTCAACCATCAGGATGGATGACAACGGATTTATTTCTGAAATGGCTCAAACACTTTCAAAGTTTTGTTAAATCATCGATTGACGATAAAGTTATATTGATTGTCGACGGGCATGCAAGCCACAAAGGGCTTGAAACTTTAGAATATGCCAAACAAACCGGCATTATTATTCTGTGTCTACCTCCACATTGCACTCATCGTCTCCAGCCTTTGGATGTCTCATTTTTTGCGCCTTTGAAGACATATTTCAACCAAGAGACATCCAAATGGCTTAAACAACACCCAGGACGTGTTGTTACACAGTTCCAAATTGCTGGCCTGTTCAAAGAAGCTTATGGTAAGGCAGCTACAGTGCAAAATGGTTGTAACGGATTCAAAAGCACTGGGATTTGGCCTCTAAACCCTGAAATATTTCCCGATTATATGTACGAACCTGCAGAGACTACAAATATACCACTGGAAGACACCTCCAATATGCAATATCATCAGCAAATAGGTCCTATTCCAGTGTCCATAGCAGGACCATCCACACAACAGTTAGACGATTTAATGTCACTTCCGGGAACGAACGATCTCCAAGCTTCTGAAACTCAGCAACAAATAATCCGTGCCGTAACACCTGACAATAATGACACAACAGGTCAAACAACCGACTCTACTGAACCAGCAGACAATTCAACAGCTAACACTAGTCAAGACCTTATTTTACCTGCTGCAAATCAAAATAGCCCATCTATTGGTAATGAAAAACATCCGTCATCCTATACGTTAGCAGTGCCTATTGAAGTTATATGTCCTGTCCCAAAAGGACATTACGTGGCCAAGGCAAACGTAAGCCAAAGAAACAGCAAACCTCTTTAGTTTTGACTTCAACTCCAAATATGAAAACAAATTAAGGCAAAAAATGAGCCTAAAGCTCCTTCAGAGAAGAAGAGACGAAAGGTTACCAAAACCATATTCCAAGAAGACAGCGAAGAAGAAAATTTGCCAAACTACGCTCAAGATGACGAAGAGGATTGCGCATGCATTTATTGCAACGATCTTTATTCGCGATCAAAACCTCGAGAAGACTCGTTGCGGTGTTTTAAATGTTCAAATTGGGCCCACGCTTCTTGCGCGGATGTTTCTAAACGAACCAAGCGGTTCATTTGTGAGCTTTGCCTTTAATTTTATAACTTTTGCCGTGTATGTCATTTAGTCCGTATGTGGTATGCTATGGACAAAATGGATTTCGTTGATCTCAGTTAAATTTAAAATTATTAATTTTTCTAGTTTGTTTATCTTTTAAGTATCTATTATTATTCAAAGATATGAAACCTAAGATTACTGGTGTGCAATGTGAATACGCTGTGATTTACCATTAAAGAGTTATGACCCAAAACCTAAACTATATGTCATTTTGTACGTACCTCCCCTACATGGAAGTTTTGTGTCCCTTTAGGAGTTTGGTGCTGTAAAAGATTAAATGAAGAACATTGTGGAGCTAGTAGCGTTAGTTGCACCATTTGTGGAACTATCGGCGCTCCGAAAGAGTTTGTGGTAGCTTGCTTAAAACTTTAGAAGGTAAAAGTAAATGTTAATTTCTTTTATGGACCTTATAGTAGTAAGATTCGCTCAAAGCTATAACACAAAAGCTAAGGTCAGTATTCTAGGGTTAATAATCGCTGCTCTACGCGTTTAACCTCCATAAATTTCTATTATAAACTTTCTTTGTCACTATAAGCGTTATATATTATTACTAACACTGTTGTGTCGTCACTAACTGTAATTGCTTCTACTACTCTACCTTCATAACACTTTAGGTTCTAAAATAAGCTCTATTTGCAGCTATGTTTGTTGGGAATCTAATCAAAAACCCAAATTTGTTTTTATTCTTTTTTTCTTTTTAATGTCAGATATCGACAGACGAGCATGAGGTTCACTTGATGGTAGGTGATACCTCAGCCACAGAACATCAGTCAATAATGCGCTGTCGACCTATTTTTTACTTCGGGCATTCGGAAATCCATAGACTGAAACCGAAACGCGCAATGTGCACTTCACGGTTTTTCCATCTATGAACGGTGGTTCGTTACCCGGTCGGAATTGAGATATTCCTACCACCCGATCAATGCCCGAAGTTACCAGACGTGGGGATAACATGCTTACAGAAAATTATTAACATGTGTTTCCGGTGGGATTCGAACCCACGACCCATCGATGCGCACGGCATCTACCGAACGCGCCAACGAGCCCGTCTTTGATAATTTATTCATACATCTCGGACCGTTTCACATTATGATGGCTTTTAAAGCAATCGGTAAAGTTATAAGCGATTGTGGGTTAACAAATGTTATGGTGAGAGTAGTTGGCTGGCAAACGGTTCTGTAAATGGGTTTCTTGATGGAAAGCACTTCAACCGCTGCAAAAGATTGCATCCTCTGGTAGCATTGGGATTGGAAGTTCTAAATTTTAAATCAGTTTTACAACATGACAACATAACATTAACAGATGATATGATAGAGGAAGTGAAAAGACTACAAAACTGTGAAATATCGTCATTTAACATTGAAAATAATGAACTGAGAGAATTTATGAACAATTACAATATTTTTAAGCAACAATGTCTCAATGGTAAGCATGGTAAAACTTCACAATTTTACTTAATATACATCAATCTCATACATCATTACTTGCACTTATCACGGAGCATTCGTACGGGGGATTTTGAGCTTTTTATATCAACATTGCCTAAAATTACAAATATATTTTTATATGCAACCAACAAAATTATGCACGATGGACCGTAAAATACTATGATAATTTGTTGAAAGTTGCAGAAACTCATCCTGACTTATACGAAGGATTTAAACAAGGTTGCTTTGGTATTAAACGGACCACCAAACCATTTTCTAGACAACCGATTGACCTGGTATTAGAGCAAACTATAAATGCAGACGCTGCTAGAAGGCTCACAGGTGTTACACTTTACCAATTCAATTTCGGCACGTCAACGGTGGGCTCGTAATCATGATGTTAGGTCAACAATAATAAGTGAAGTTTATTAAGAACTAGGACTTTAGTCTCATCAATATGTTTCAACAGACTTAAATCTTCATAATATCCGCAAAAATACCAACCAAACAATTGGGACAATTTATCGATACCTTTGATCGATTTATTAATCCCTTCAGTTCAGAAGTGCCGAAAGACCAACTAATAAATATTTCATCTTGAAAATCTGCATCGCCATCGGTAGAGACATTCCTTTTAAACATTGAAAAAAATGGAGATGATCTTCGTAAAACATTTGTTTCCGAATGTTTATCAGATATAACCAGATTTGAAAAAGCTATACAAAAAATTCAATTGACAATTTTTCTATAGATTATAAGAAGAAGAAGAAGTTCAAGTAGGTGGTAAAATTCAGGAAATTAAAATCCAAAGAGATCTATTTGGACGCATGCTGGGTATCTCAATGGATTTTAATGGAGACATTTCAAAGATTTTGTCTTAACCGAGTACCTCGGTGCCATTGTCCATGTGCCATTTGGATGGCGCTATTTGTAAGACAGATAAATCTGCTCTGATGAAATGTCTAGAGAAAGATGTTAGAATTAATATCAAAATAATTATTCTTAATACTACTAGCGCCATCTATTATAAACCATGTGTAATCTCCACTTGAACATTATCTATGTAATTTCCTTTATTAAAGTTAGTCTGTGAATAACCTCAACCGATGTTTCATTAGGTTATTGGCCCAGTCCCGTATAATCTTAAAAGTATTTCTTTTTTCGTGTTTTCGGGCATAATGTCGTTATCGAGCTATATAGTAAACGTTCCCAAATTGAAAGGACGCGAGAACTACGATGATTGGGCGTTTGCGGTGAAAAACTTTATGGTGTTAGAAGGCATTGATCTGGACAATATTTCACCGGATTTAAGTGTCAGTGAGCAAGTAAAGGCAAAAGCAAAGCTAGTTATGACCATCGATCCCTCGTTATACGTCCACATCAAGACTGAGAATAATGTTAGTGCGTTGTGGAAAAAGTTAAAGCAACTATTTGATGACACCGGGTTTACTCAGAACATTAATATCAATGCGCCTAGAAAATAGTGAATCCATGACAAGCTACGTATCTCAAGTGGTTGAAACAGCATAGCGATTAAAGGGAACGGGCTTTGAAATTAGTGAAGAATGGATTGCATCATTGCTTTTAGCCGGGCTTCCAGAAAAGTTTGAGACAATGATTGTGGCGATCGAACATTCTGGATTGGCTGTGAGTGCTGACGTCATAAAAACGAAGCTTCTCGAAATGCATTCGGATGTTGGCAGCAGTGTAAATGGACCAGAGACAGCGTTTTGGACGAATCGACGAACGAAAAGTGGCAGCACTGTGCATCCCAAGCAAAGACAAACGTCAAAGTCAAATCAAACTTCATCAGGAAGTAAACAAATAAAGTGCTATAGATGTAAAAAAATTGGACACTATCGAAACCAATGTCCTGAATTCAAAGTTAAGGAAGCAGGTGCCTTCAGTGTAGCTTTTCTTCACGGAGAATTCAGTACAGAAGATTGGTATGTTGATTCCGGCGCAAGTGTCCATATGAAATACGAAAACATAAGATAAATGAAATAGTTGTGGCGAATAAAACATCTATGCCAGTTATGTGTGCCGGCGATACACTAATAACTACATGTATAAATACAGATCAGTTTGACATTCGTGTTAAAAATGTCTTGTATGTTCCTAACCTCACAACTAACCTCCTATCTGTTAGCCAGTTAATAGCAAATGGAAATACAGTTTCGTTTGAGAAGGATTGTTGTAATATCAGAAATAAACAGAATAAGCTGATTGGAGTAGCAAGTTTAAAAAATGGAGGGTACAAACTAAACACAGTGAAGTCAAAGGTGTTAGCAGCTTCGGCAGTACACACATCAGATGCAAGTCTGTGGCATAGGCGACTTGGGCACATCAACAGTAGTGACTTAGAGAAAATGAAGAATGGTGCAGTGGAGGGTGTATCTTATAAAGATAAAGCTAGCATCCAGAAATCCAACTGTGAAGTTTGGATGCTTACAGGCACTGGCGATAATTTAAGGTATGTGGACCTAACCAAAATACATGCAGAGTTGGGACTGTTAATTTGTCAGAGCTTACCTGGATTTCATGCCATCCACTTTGCAAAAGCGAGCTACTGCAGCAATGTCTGCGAGCAAATTATATGTGGAATAATGTTCATTTGAAAAATCCAACGACATATCAACCAGACAATAACGGCTGGGTATTAAAAGATGACAAATACCAGTTCAAATGGTTTGAAGGGGATCAACTTTCGCTCAAAACTCAATTATGTATATAATTATTATGACAAATTATGATACATAATTTTTTAATTATTCATAATTGTATAAACTTGCTTATTTTTCTTTCAGAAACTGACGAAGAACTGCTACACACAACCCTACAAGAATGTGAAAATCTCCAAACACTACAAATAAATTTTCTCCTTACCGGACATACATACATGCCGGTTCACAGTGTGCATGCTATGATAGAAATTAGAAAATGCGTTGAAGAAAACCACTATTCACGCACCATCCCAATGGTTCACTGTTTTCTCAACTGCGAGACAGGATCCTTCGCCATTTGAGGTTGAAAGATTGATGTATAATGAATTTCATAGGTGGGACAGTAACGGCGATAAATATTTCAAAGGGAATCTGACGGGCAAAATTAGCAAGGTTCGAATAATGACTTTTAAAAAAGACAAACCACACAGCGCTAGTTACAAAACCTCTATGAATGCTGCAGCAAAGTCTTTTGAAGTCGATATTCAATCAAAAGCAAAATACGATGACCTTAACACGTTGACTGCCGTAGTGTAAATGAGAAAAATCAGTAAAAAACTTTTTGATGAAAATAGGTGGGCAATATCAATATTTATAATATATCTAATTTAGGATTCGATCAGAAGCTGCGTTTCATAATTATTTCAAAATGAGGAACCACATGAGGCCACCGGTGACCTACCGGCGCCTTGATAGTAAAAATGTGAATTTCCGTTACGGTGCGCCGGCGCAGGCACTTCTCCGGTCACCCGCACCCCGCAGTCATCAGTTAGCGCTTGGACGGTGCACCTGTGACGAACGCTCGTGCTTTTTAATTTGTACGATTTCGTGATTCAACATGGAGAATAGTAAAGATTTCGACGTGAATTTTATAGATATTTAATTAGATGATTTGCGCGACATTGACTAGAAGCTAGTATTTTTGATGAAATTGCTAGAAAATGATTTGAGTGAAAATGAAGAATCAGAGATTGAATATTATAACCTTTATTCTCCAATAAAGGTTTATTTTAAGGTTTGCCTAAAAACCCTGTCAGTACTCCTACTGACAGGGTTTTTAGGCAAACCTTTGCTGCATCTGTTATGAGCCGTAACAGATTTGAATTACTATTGCAGAAACTGCACTTTACGAAATGATACGGCTGATGTGTCTGACAGAATTTACAAAATACGACCTCTTTTAGATAGATTAAAGAAAACTTTTAAAAATATATATGCACCTAAGGATAACTGTATTGATGAAAGCCAAGTGCCTTTCAGAGGTCGCATCATTTTTAGACAATATAACAAAAGCAAGAGGCACAAATATGGTATGAACTTATTTAAACTCTGTACATTACCAGGATATATAATACATGCAAATTGGAACTGTACGCTGGCAAAAATAATGAACTAGTGAATACCACACCTACAAGAGTGGTAATGTCTCTTTGTGAGCACATACTTGGCTGTGGTCACACACTTGCAACAGACAATTGGTATACAAGCTTGGAGCTGGCCAATGAACTACTTGATAAGGACACTCATTTGGTGGGTACTTTGAGGAAAAATAGAAGAGGTTTGCCGAAAGACTCCAAATTAAAACCTGGCGAAGTAATAGCTAGGGAGAACGAACGAGGATGCATATTGAAGTGGAAGGACAAAAGAGATGCGCTGATGTTATCCACAAAACATTCTAAAGGATTTTCTAAAATAATTAAAAAGGGTAAAGTAATTCGCAAACCAAGAATGGTTTTAGCCTACAACAAATTAATTTTTCATTTCATATGAGTAGGTAACTCAATGAGGCTAATAATATACGTTTATGTTTAAAATATGCATAACTTTACAGGATGAAGTCACTGAACCGCCATCAGCGTCAAACATAAAAGAGTGCCCAATAAACAGCCAGCTACGTGAGCAAGAAACTGATTCCTGTAATTTTTTTAGTTAATATAATTTATTAACTAAAAAAATTATAAATATTGTATCACACTAGACTGCCTGCAGCGTTGTGAACAAAATATTATAGCATCCAGGCAGGGAATGTAAAGCTTTAGGTGACAAACCAGCATGAGGTTCACTTGATAGTAGGTGTCCTCAGTCAATGATGCGCTGTCGACCTACTTTTTACTTCGAGCATTCCTAAATATGCACTTCACGATTTTTCCATCTATGAACGGTGGTTCGTTACCCAGTCGGAATTTTGATATTCCTCCGACCCGATCAATGCCTGAAGTTACCAGACGTGGAGAAGACATGGTTACAGAAAACAATAAACATGTGGAATTCGAAGCCACGACCCATCGGCGCGCACGGCAGGTGTTCTAACGAACGCACTACTTATTATTATTAATGCAAAGATACAAACTTTCGCATTAATAATAAGTAGAATTTGATTTTTGTACGTTGACATTTAAAATATAAATACCAAAGTGAATTTAATGATTTTTATAGCTACAGAAGACTGGAATCGACCAGGGACATCCAGTCAACCCTCACTCATCTTTCCACCCATGCACGAGGCTAGCACAAGTGAATGTGAGCTGGGCTTGGTCCCATCAGAGAACCAGAAGTTAGCGGCCCAGCTACAAATCCCAGAGTTCCATTGCCATTAGAAACAGGTACTGACAAAGTTACTGTCGACCATCATTGATGAATTTCTCTACTGATTAGGCTAAAATAAGAAAGGTAAAGGAAATGTTTAAACATTAAAATGGGTATCATAACTGACCATTTTTGCTTTTTCTATTTAATAATATTATAAAACATGATGTGATCAAATAAGTGCTAAGCCAAAGCCATTTTAATCTTGTCATTTAATATCAAAAGACATTTATATCAGTGATTTTATTGCAGCCCTGCATATGGTGCTTAGCGCGCCTTCTGCTGCTAGAACGATGCCTTCGTCGCGTGCTACAGAGTCCCACTCCCAAGCCCCTCACGCCTCGTCGGCGGCGGAGAGGTCATCATGCCCTATCTGCAGGAGAAGGAGAATTAGAAATTCAACACCGGTAGCTAGATATGTTTGGACAACTTGTAGAATTAGGAAATATATTTGCTGATATTTTAGAAAAAAAATAAAGATTTTGTAAATGTTTGTACTTTTTATTTTTTATAATAATTATGTTCCGCAAATTGATCCCATAAAATCATTTTCCCACCACCTTATGTTGTTCACATAGTTCTGCAAAGAGTTATTATAAATTCAACTTATGCAATATTTTGATTCATACTTTTTGGTTTTGAAACTGAACTTTAGCAATGTATACTATGTAACTGTAGTAATGGAAATAACGCTCAACTGCCCCGTGGTTACGTTCTTATTTAGATAAAAAAAGAATTACTTTCGTTTTTTATTTTATACTCCCTTGAAAAGAAATAAATATGTCGTACGTAATTATTAATTTATTAAAAACTGTCGATCAAATATCAATATTTTAACTATAATCTACAGCGCCATCTGTATCTGCATCTATATCTTGCATCCATAAATTGTCGCTAGTGTCGCGTATGAATGAACAAAAAGAAAAATAGTCAAAAATGGTAAAACCTAAAATGCAAAATAAAAGTTTGGATGACATCAATAAAGAAATGATTTGAAAAACAAAAAAATAAACACCAGAAAAGAACAGTCACAAAAAAGAATTGCTGGCCAAGAATATGTGAGAAACGATGGCAAAACCGTCGAATCTAAATCTATTCAACCTAGTCCGTGTATTGGAAAAAAATGTGGAAATAATTGTGAAAATATAGATACAGAAAAAAGACAGAAGTTATTTGATCATTTTTGGAAACTCGGCAGATCGTCGAAGAGACTGGTTAGTAAGTATAACGCAGAAAGAAGACATCAAGCGTAATGTCAGCCTTCCACTGCAAGCGGAACGGACCCATTACGGACTCCGCTATACTCGTAAAGCCCGGTTTCCACCGCGAGCGGAGCGGGCCCATTAAGGACCCCGTTTAACTCGTAAACTGCATACTTGTATTTCCACCAACAAATAGTCGAGGGGAACGTACTGAACGAGTAAAAAGCGTTGAAATGAACTCGCTCAGTTCTAGGCGAGTTTAGTGGAAATCAAAAGTTACAGCTCTTATCTTATCATTTAGTCAGTGGCAAGAAGTTATTTTCATTTTCTTCTACTTGATAACTAGTTGTTGATGGTTTATGTTAAATAGTTATGCAAAACATGTTGCTTTTACTATTTTGTCGACTAATTGAAATCTACGACGATAAACGCGCCACCTACTGGATATGCCAAAGCGTAGTGGATGTGGTATACTGACGAAGCAAGTTTTTACGCATTGCGAAAGCTTGATCTCCTATAAAATATACATACGGGACTCGTGGGCCATTAACCTCCAAAGGCCGATCCGGCGGTAAATCTAACTCATTATTATCCAATTTTCTACCAAACACGCGGTCAATAAGTATACCACCATAGTTTATTGTTGTCTAAAACAAACGAAACTTTTTACCAACATTTAACATAGATTCGCCGGTGGCCGTGGAAAACAAACGAAACGTTTTATTAACATTTTACTTGGATTCGCTAATAATTTCACAGAAATTGTGATTTAAATAACCCAGCGGATGGTCCAAGCGGAAGATTAGCGATAATACGCAAGTGGGGGGAATTGTCCGGCGTACTAAATCTGGATTCTACCGGTGCGTGGATCAAAACCCACTGATAAATGAAAAAAGGTACACATACTCAAATAGTTTTATATTAAATTGCACTAACATCTGTTGCACAACATGTGAGCTACTTTATTCATGTACTTTTATAATTTTCTTAATATTATTTGCACTTGTTATTTCATTGTGATCCTTATTTATCATTTGCTTGTTTTGCATGTAAATGTGTGGTGATTTAAAAAACAATACCAAAAGAAAAGCTACAAGAATTAACAAAGCTTGTGGAACAAATTCAAATTCAAAATCATTTATTCATTTAGGTAACACAATGTACACTTATGAACGTCAGTAAAAAGTACTCGTACATATTAAATGCTTCTAATTTTACATTTGCCGCCAGTTCTCAAATCAAGGGCGTAGAACGGAAGAGAAGAACTGGCAAGAAACTCTTCGTCACTCTTTTTAATCGCCAATTTTTTGTTTTACAAAATATTTGTAAGGCGCTGCAACCATTACACCATATTCCACATGACATCTTTATGAACGGGTGGGGAACCAGCTTCAAAGTTATGTTTAACAGATCTGGCAAGTCCTAAATACATATGTATAATAGGGCATCAGGCTGCTATCTACTATCTGATAAATGTTAATGAAGTTGGGCTAGAGGTAAATTTTAATCTTTTTAAGTATGTATTATGAAATACAGTAGAACGCCGATTATCCGAACGCCGATTAACCGAATCACCAGTTATCCGAATCGGTCCTAAGCGTAATATAAAAAATTAAAACCAAGTACTGTAAGTAAGTAATGTAATTTTTGTTTTGTTGTAACAAGTTGGAACTGGCTGGAGTCCAGATATATTTCAACTATTATGGTTGAAAGCTAGAGGCAAGACATTACATGTTTTGCGTCGCGTCAGTGAAACGGAATGTTGAAACGTTTGTTTTTTTTTTCAACTGAATAATATTGAAGTACTGTCAGTGGGCTCCTACGCCGTCCGGCGGCATGACTGCATTCCTAACAATTCCCGATGACGTTCGGCGCGAGAATGGCTTGGCATTAAAAGCTGCAGAATTATTACCAGGCGATTTGTTCATAGCAATATTGAAAATGATATTCTGAGCATGGAAAAATACTTTGTATGAAGTCCGCTTAGTATGATGTGTCTGTTACTTCCCTTCGATGTCATAAACAGATTCTACTGTACTTTAATTTGCATGTAAAATATGGACTTTTATATTTTTTTAGCTAGTCCACAACTCACCATCTGCAGTTGCAGAGTCACCCACACCTGTAAATCTACAGTCCACAAATGATGTCGAAGTTGAGATTAGCAGGTTATATGATTAGGAATTAATTGTCAAATAAAATAGAAAACGACATGATCTTTACAGTGAAATTGAAAATTACTCTCAATATTATGATGCACCCAACATCATGATAGAAGTTTGATGTAATTTCCAGAGTTTAATAGCGTGAGCTTTTACTTTAAGATGGAACATTTTTAGCAAATATTGAATTGTTCACAACAATCATTACATTGGAAATACTATTACTAATTGTTGTGTGTATATTTTACTTATATTTATTGATTGATTTCCAGTAGGGGAAGAGTGGAATCAACCTGGCAGTTCCAGCCAATCAATCCCCTTTCGCACCTCTGGAGTACAGAACCCAGGCATCACATCTCCAGCAGGATCAAATGCAAATGCCCCTCTTACACGTCGCGTGATTCGCCAACCTGGTCGCGTATCTCCTTCCGTATTTTGGTAAAGCCATTTTTGATAATCGCTTCAAATGGTCATATAATAGATGCGTGTGGTCCTTATTCTGCTACAGTGTAAGATGCAACGATAATGAAAGATTTATTTGCAGAAGAAAATGGACCCCTCAGAATTTATTTGAGAGATGGTGATGTGTTTATCTTGAACCGTGCTGTAGATTATTAAGGGGGTATAATTATGAACCTGAAAAATAAGCCTGAATCTCTTCAAGAAGGGAAAACACAAGCCAACAATACGAGCCAATAAATCCCGATGTGTTACAATATGCAGATGGGTAACTAAGGTAATAAATGCCAAATTCAAAAGAGATTATAAACTATCACGACATACATATTTTAATAATACCTGTAGAAATCTCATGACTGATTTCAGGCTTGCTGCTGCATTAATAAATGCTTTTCATATACATAATTACAGATCGAATGGTGCCGTAGCAATTCTTGATCGAATTAGAAATAGAATGGATGTGCCCAGTCAACTTTGAGATTTCGTTGAACACCATAATGTTAACAGAACAGCTGTCTTTACATCAATAAATGGAGATTTGCCACAGTTAAATATGTTCCCAATGCTAACGATAGAAAATCTAATATTGTTTGCATTGGGAAAGTGCCAGATAAAGCAAGCCCGCTTCTATCATGGCGAGCATATCCGCCAAAATGGCAGCTACAATATTGAGATATGTCAGAATATTGAGAGGACATCACAATAAACAGTTATTTTAGCGTGCACTTCGTCAATGCGTGAAGACATTTTGTGATCGAAATAACATTACAGCTCCAAGTGGAGGCTCGATGGTGGAACGACATTGGCTGAGAATTGACGTCATAGGAATGTCAGCGGGCGAAAGACACAAAATCCAAATCCTGCAAAAACCAATATCTATGTGTAATGTGTTTTTGTGAAATAAATCTTTTTTCTTTTCTTTTCTTTCTTGCAAGGGCACAAAAGGTGAATAAAGTAGTAGCTTCCGATTATTTTACTAAATTAAAAAAGGTCATCGAATAAAATGCCATAATGTACAAAGCGGAACGCATATAATACAAACGCCTCATCTCCCACTATAACAAAAGTCTTATTTGCGACGTGTTCGATGCATTACCAGTAATTGGTGGTAGGGGCTGGGGCTCTGGAACATCCAACGAATTGTTTTCCAACTGGGTATATAGTTAACTTTGTTGGAAGATATTCGAGTCAGAATTACTACCGTGAGATCCTACAACAATATATGTAAAATTATAATCAGAATCACACATCGCTAATAGAACAAGAGAATAATACTTATTTTAATTTAAATAAAATGATCCGCTCAATTTTAAGTTAACAGTCCCACACCCCCTTAAATTCTAACATGTTCTGAGTACCGTATAACGTTTTGACACCTATGGCTAAAAATAGAGATACCTGTATGTGCGTTAAGCATAGCAACATGGAGTATCTTTTCATTACTCTGAAATAAGTCTGTTTGTGACAAAAACTTGCACGGTTGCATATATGATGTGTGAATTGTGGTAACTCAAGCCTACAATACAAAGAGGGAAAAATTAAGACGAAATTAAATGATTTATATGGAGTTATGCATACCAAAAATCGGAAAAAAGTATTACTACTAAAAAAACTGTGAAACAAGTTCAGAAAGCAAAGGTTCGAGATCTAGTGACAGAATTTAAAACTGAGTTTTCAAAATTTAAGAAACACTACTACAACTGGAAAGAGGAGCAGCGGCAATACCAAAGTTGCATTAAAAATCTAGATATCGTTTATAACGATCTATAATAATACATACAGGTCACGAAGATAATGTATCTGGGTACATCTCTTGCCCAGTTTGTAAAGAAATTGAAACCCAAGAAAACTGAAAGACACCCAACAATTGAAATCATTAATTTTTTTCTGATGGTCCCACATCCCATAATAGAAAAATATATTTTCCTCATTAACTTATTTACAAGAAAATTGAAATATATTACCTTGTCATTTTCAGAAAGGTAATAAATTTCGTATGGGAGCTATAGTTGGTAACAGTGGCTTATGCTTACGATGCGTATCAACCAGTATGAAATCTGTTAAACGTTTCTAGAGCTACCACTTTTAGCGTATTCGGATAGTTCGAGTATCCGAATATCCGAACTCTTCAAATAGTTAGAGTATTCAGATACCAGATTATCTGAACTACTTGGAGCTCCCGGAAGACACGATCTTGCTCGACCATACTTATCCATTCCCGCTACATCGGCAAGCTCCGAACGAGTGTTTTCGAAAGCTGGAAATATTGTGAGCCCAAAAAAAAGATGAATATGAAATACCAGAAAATGTCAACCTCCTAGATTTCTTATATCAGAATCAGTCTTTCATAATGATGCTTGTATCGTGATTCCAGCTCCGACACTGCCTGTGATACTGTAATTGTGCTGAATATTGAATAAATTGTGGGGGCAATGAAAATAAATCGTCTATTTTTTTATTTTACATAAGTTGTATTCCACTTGGTGACAGTGTGGTCCCCTAGGGAAGGAAAAAGGCAAAGGCAGGCAACAAAAGCGCTGGGATGATGAACTAGACATTAGCAGGAGAAGCTTGGCATTGAATAGCACATAATGTCCGTAAACGTAACGAATACAAAAGATGGAATCGTCAATTAGCAAGCAGGCTAAGAGATGTTAGATTTATAATAGGTATTAAGAATCACTTGAAACTTGTAAGAAAAATTGTAACTTCTTTTTATCTGAATAATAGGCTATATTATTATTATTTATTATTACTACTACTTGTCAGGCTATTATACCTGAAACCTTGGGTGAGGAAAAACCAGTAGAAGAGAAATATGGACCAGAAATTAATAACATAACATCTACAAGGTACAATAATATAATATTAAATGGCTGTGAGGAAACAAAGGATACCCAGTAATTGCCCTCTATTAGAGGCCCCAAAACTATATACAGAGCTAACAGACACTGCATGTCATGAAGATCACATGTTCTAAGAAAAAGCATTATACAATTAGGTATAGCCGCCTTTGGATCGGGAGCTCAATTCCATCGGTTCTTCTCTCTCACTTGCCTACTAGATATTTTCTTTATAAAATTGATTTATTTAAATTTTCTTCAACTTCTGAACTACACATTCTTTGATACTTCAGCCATTCCGGTCTGCATGAAACCTACCTACTGACTTTAGCTGAACATATTTTTTGGATGTAAAGATACATTTTTGTTATTATTTGCTGGATTTGGTATTACTTTTTTATCTGAAGCTTTGTGATTGTGAGTTATTTTAAACTTATTATTATTGTATTATATTACTTTTATTATTTAATTTTATATTTTTTATCGCAACCTATGAGTACCGAATGTAATACTCATTGCCACGAAACGAAGGCGACTACTCTAGTCAACTCGCTTACTCCTCATAAGTGTAACTCCACGTCCGGCTACAACATCTATGCCACGTGAGGGGTGGAACATCATAACCATAGGCTAATACATACACATAATGATGGCTAACGGAGCAATAGCACCTTTTTACTAGTGGTAGTGCCACGCTGTGCACCCTTTGGTCACAGACGAATTGGGCTGGCACGCCCGGGGAAGAACCACTCTCCTACTTAAAACCGACTTGAAACGACAGCTTCGCTGTCGTATTTCGTTCGGTCTGTAGGAGTCCCGGAGGCCCACCCCCTCCAGCATATAGATGGCAGCACAACTTTTGGTTAAACTACCCCAAGGGGGTACCACGTACATTTGTACTGGAGAATCCCCCTCTGGACGTCCAAGATCAGGACCTTATAATTGTGACACTACATTATATTATAATTGTGATTGTTAATAAACACTATAGTGGTGACCCGTTCGAACACTCGCAGTGTATTTAATAGTGAACTTTTACGTACGTTTTAATTATTTATATTTGATTTAAATATTAAAATGGATAACGTCGATAACGCTGTTCAAGACGAAGTTTGTCGCGTTGGAGTTAAGGTGCCGCCATTTTGGCCGAATGAACCGGCGTTATGGTTTATGCAGTTAGAGGGACAATTTGCGTTGGCAAACGTGACGACTGATGCTACAAAATTCTATCACGTCATTGCTAACTTGGACTTTAAATATGTGTGCGAGGTAAAAGATATTATTACTAAACCGCCCGCGGAGAATAAATATGAAAAAATTAAATTAGAATTGATTTCTCGTTTATCGGCTTCTCAAGAACAGCGCGTAAGGCAGTTACTTACTCAAGAGGAGTTGGGAGACCGGAAACCATCCCAGTTTCTCCGACATCTGCAAGACCTGGCTGGAGCAGAGGTTCCAGATGATTTTATACGTTCGCTTTGGACAAGTAGATTACCAAGTCACAGCCAGCCAGCACCTTCGGCTTCAACGGGTATCCTGTCCACTAGCATGCAGCGAGCGCGTATGCCTGGTCAACACCCTCAGCCACCTTCAGCACAGCACACTGCACTTCGGCCGGTCAGCAAGCAGAGCACATCTCTCCTGGTCGATGCAGCAGCCAGCTTCAAACACTTCAGCACTCCGACTCACTGGAGCATCATGCAGCATCATCGCACTCAGTTCCGACTCACCGCGAACTCTGCGACATCCGATTCCGACTCACTGGAATCTCGGGCAATCTGGCACTGGCAAGCAACACTCTCAACACAGCTGTTTCAACAACTCGATCGACCTCTGGTCTTCGGGGGGGAGTACTGTAGCGACATCTATGATCCGCTACAAGAATCAATACAAAGACGTCTAATCCTGAATCGCGCTATCAAAGTTTCTGTGTGCGCTAAGTATATATACAACATCTCGACATCAACCACGGGGGGCTTAGGGCCGGCCAGTCAGTGGTTCGACTGGTCGAGGATCCTCCCTTTAGCTTGGAGGAAGAGCTCACCTCCCTTCCTCCACACACTTACCATCAGGTGAGCCGCCTGCCCGTTTGCCTCCTCTATAAAAAAAAACAGATTTGCCTTTAGTCAACGAATCTCCTGACATTCAACATTTAGAGACCGCTAAAGAAAGCCAAGCTCCTTTGGTAAAAATTTATAGCCGCAACCCTCGAAACATAAGAAATATGGACATTTTCCCAAACGCTTTCAAGTTCACAAGAAATTCTCTACTTGAAAACGCCTTTTCATATTTTGTCATACATTTCTGACAAATAATGTCACTTGTGAACAAGTCAAACAAATATGCTTTCCAAAAGAATCCTATACAGAACCTATTACTGTCTCGGATTATTTCTTGTTTAAATACAAAACAATAGACACACACTACACAAAAGATAACCCCATATTATTGTTGTGTGACAATCATGAAAGCCATGTTTCTCTCGAAGTCATCAACTTTAACTTTTAAGAAATTTACTTATCTTTTCTATCACATACATCTCACCGCCTACAACCGCTTGATGTGGGAGTCTTTGTACCATTTAAATCAATGTTGAAAATTGCTTTCAATAATTGGCATACAATAAACCCAGGCAAAGCATTGACAATTTATAATATTCCAAAGCTTGTGAGAATTGCATTTTTCGAATAATTCACCGCAAAAAATATCACAAGCGGGTTTAACAAACCCGGAAAATGGCCTCTTAATGAATTAGCCTTTAGTGACGAAGATTTTGCTCCAACTGAGGTACACATTAGGTAACTTAAAACATGTGCCTCCTACTCCTACGGCATGTGGAAGAGTTTCCTGGGTAGTGTGGGCGTTCATTTCAAGCGACGTAAATCAGAGCTGGTTTACTATACATCGAAACTAGATGCAGAGCGGAGCGTCTGAATATTATTGACAATAATATTCATGATCGATTTTGGGGTTTTTATTGATGTATCTGAAAGTGCAACATCAGAAACTTTTTCAAAAATAATTTTAGATATATTTACAAAATAGGAGTGCTTGAATAAATTAGTCGCCGAGAGCTACGACGGCGCCAGTGTAATAACTGCTGCTAGAAATGATGTGCAAATAAAAATAAAATACCTGAAGATTTATCAAAATACTGTAGGCGAGTTAACCCTTAATTTGTTTTTGTTGCTTTTTGGCAACAACTACTTTGAAAAATTCTACGGCACTCAATAATAATACTTTTGAAAAATATTCGATTTTGTTACAAAGCTAAGTTCAGCACAACACTACTAAATCAATCGTCGACCGAGTTTTGAGTGATTTCCCATCCCTATTTCTCGCAAATGTCAAGATGCCGCGAAACGTGAACCACCGAGCCGTAAGTTTTATGTTTTTACACATTTTATTGCACTTCAGGTGTTTGTGTTTTGTCTTAATTTTATCCATTATAAATCAAACTAATCATATCATGCAATATTTGGCGTAGGAACTGTCTTTACTAATACATAACATGCTTCCTAACCTATGTGTTGCCAAAAAGCATCAGTGCCAAATAGTTAACAAAGTAGCTTACTTTTGTATTGTTGCCTTAAAGCATCATCGCCAAAGACTTAACATATCAGTGCTTTATGTTTGACTAGCTTTCGCCCATGGTATTGCCCGCGAGGACTACTGTTTTTTATCCCAGAGGAAACGTACATTGTAGTCTGTGTTATTGCAGATCAATACTAATTTATTGCAAATTTAATATATATATTTTTAATATTATAAATGCGATAGTGTGTTTGTCTGTTTGTTACCTCTTCAAGCTAAAACCGCTGAACCGATTTAGATATTTAGTTTAAAGATAGTATGAGTCCTGAGAAGGGATATTTAAGTTGGAAATGCAGTTATTTGGTTTTATTTCTTGTCTTGTTTGCTTGGGTTTGGTTTTTGGTTGCATGTAAAAAAAATTGTCCTTAGGTACTTCAACGTGCTAGATCTAATCACATATTAGCTTTAGTACCGGTTGAAAATGCGCGTTCTGAAGAGAGCGACGTAACCGAGGAGGAAGTAGAGATTCCCCTTAATTCCAGTGTAGACGAAGTCGAAGAGTGCAGCTCTCCCGCACCTTCGCTTGATTCGTCTTTAGAGCGTATGAACCTGCTTGATAGTGATATTACTGAATGCGAAACTGACAATTCTGATGGTGGCATACCCTTGACGCCTGTAATAAACTCTGTATTCCCGTCTGCATTAGAAACTGATTACAATGCTTTACCGTCATTATCTTCACTTCCTCTCCTATCTTCACCAGCTACACCACTGGGCCTGCAACCCAAACCAACAACATCTGAAGATCCATCATCACTACCTCTTGGACAGCAAACCACACCAACAATAACTCGAGGTCAAAAAAAAAGAGCAACCAGATCAGCAAACCCAAAGGCAACGAACATTCGACCACGTTTAGTTCCTAGGCGGAAAAAAGGACCACAATTGAATTTTAATTGGAAAAAGACACATTTTACACACAATGCTTCTGTGGAGCCTACACCATATTCCGATCCACCCATTGAAAATATGACACCACGTGAATATTTCTCAATGTTTTTTTCTAACGATATAATTAGCGATATTGTACAACAGACAAATATTTATTCCGTCGAGAAATTGGGGCGATCCATAAATGTTACTAAAGATATTGTGAATTTCATTGCCATCCATATTATCATGGGAGTAGTAAAAATGCCTTGTTACCTGGATTACTGGAGTTCCCACTTGAGATTTTTCCAGGTTGCTGATATAATGTCACTAAAGCTATACCAAAAAATCAGAAGATTTATTCACTTTGCAGACAATAATGAAGATACCACAGATAAATTTCATAAGATCCGGCCAGTAGTTGAAAAGGTCCGACAAAATTGTTTGCATGTTGTAGAAGAAGAAAATCAATTTAGTATTGATGAAATGACACTCCCTTACAAGGGCAAGAAAGCAGGGAATCGACGCCAATACAATGCTAGGAAACCTAAAAAGTGGGGATTCAAGGCGTTTGTTAGATCAGGAGTATCTGGATATATTTATGATTTCATTTTATACGGTGGTGAGGATACATTTCGCAACACACAATTTACTCAAGAGGAAGAGGCTTTGGGATTTGGAGCTAAAGTAGTAGTAGCTCTTTGTAAATCAATACAAAACAAACCTTGTTTTGTCTACTTCGATAATTATTACACTTCGCTGGAGTTGATAACATATTTGCGGAATGAACTTGGTATATTTAGTCTCGGAACGATCAAAGCAAACAGCTTGCGTGGATGTCAGAATTTGCTGGAGACGGACAAAAGTCTCAAAAAGAAAGGCCGCGGCTCATTTTCGCAAATCGTATGTAATAAAAACAAATTAGCTGTTGTGAAATGGTTAGATAACAAGCCTGTTACGTTGGTAAGCTCATTTGCCGATGCTCACCCGTTGGGCAAGATAAAGAGGTTCTCGAAAGAATATAAAACAAGGGTCGATGTAAATTGCCCTCAATTATTAAAAAACTATAACGCTCACATGGGGGGCGTCGATTTATCAGACATGCTCATTGCACTTTACAGAACAACATTGAAAACGAGGCGATGGTATATGGGTATATTTGCTCAAATTTTAGATATTTCTATCAACAACGCTTGGTTGTTGTATCGACGGCACTGTACTCAGAAACAGCTGAAGAAGTCATTAAGTTTGAAGGAATTTCGAATACACATTTTTCTTGCATTGAAAATAAAAACGGCAGCTCAAGGTGACATACAAGTTCCAGAAACTAAAGACAAAATTAAAAAACCAACCGTGACTCGGCCTGTGGATGACGTGAAGTATGACGGCATGAGCCATCTACCAAATGTTGTCGAAAAAGTTCGTTGCCGACTTTGCAAGAGTGGTTATACTACCATTTCATGTATAAAATGTGAGGTACGATTGTGTCTTACCAAAAGCCGTAACTGTTTTTTTGACTTTCATGTGAAAAAATAAACTTTAGCAATATATCTTAATATTTTATTTGTGTACCTCTCTTTGGTGATGTTGTAAAAAAGCAGCACTGTTTTAAGGTTGTCATTCATTCAGTATTTGGTAATGTTGTAAAAAAGCAGTTCAGTAGTTTTTCGCGAAAATTCCCATAAAATATTTTTTTTATTATTTTTTTTTACTTTTTTTTTAAAGTAATAATTAGGTCTAAACAGATTTTATTGAAATATTCTGATAATTTTTGCCTTGCTAAATTAAGGGTTAAAGCAGTGAGTTCATATTTTGCTGCACTTCAGGCTTTAATACATTTTTAGTAACAGTACAAAACGATCTGCCATTTACGATAACTATCTAGTCTACCACACGTTGGGATAAATAATAAATCGCGTTTTACTCCCGTAAAAGTAATTTTATTTAAATGTGTGATACTCGCGTTAATAGAAGACAGTATAAATATATAGGCCCTGCTGTAGTCCCGAATTCTTACAGCTCGCAACATTATAGAGAATGTGTGACAATTTGTCGTCAAATTTACAACACCACCGGGTTCTCATTGAGCGGATATTTATATTAGCCGTTGCAGAAGTTTGAACCTCGACAGTGCCGTGAAAGATCTAAAACTTTCTTTCCAAAGTTACAATACAATATAAACTTTTTTCCAAAGTTGTCAAAAGCAAATGTTAAAGCTGGAATTTTGGTTAGACCACTAATCAAACTTTTAGCCAGTAAAGAATTACTTAGTAGTATTCAACAAAAATGGTGAAATAGGTCCAAAAGAGTAGATGGCTTCTGGATTTTTAGGGAATATCAAAATAGAAAATTACCGAGAGCTGGTTGGTAACATGTCAGAAGACTAAAAATATGGGTTGCAGAATGTCTCTAAAAGTACAAATGCTGCATGCTCATTTAGATAAATGGGAGAATTTTCATGGCAGCGTATTCAGAAGAACGAGGAGAACGTTTTCATTAAGATATCATGGATTTTGAACTACGCTACGTGGGCCAGTACAGCGAAAATATGACGGGGTACTACATTTGGGGCTTAATGAGAGAAATTACTTTTAACTATGAATGAAAAAGTAACAAGGTTCACTTCGTTCATCTTATTGAGTCCGTCACAGTTCGGACATTCTCAGTAGAAATGCATCCAGTCGTGTTGGATGGGAGATGACTCTAAGGCTGTGATCGATCTTATTGGCTGATCTTCCGAACTAAGCAGTACGTCGACAAGAGGGTTAGAGAAAGTCTTGCGGTTAGAGAAGTCGTAATCATCGTGGACAACTACATATTTGAACATAGATGACCGAAAATGTTAAATATATAGATATATGTAAGTATTATAGTTTAAAAAAGGGCAGAATGTACAAAACTGTACATTCTGTTATAATATACATTATACAACCTCTTTTTATGAGCTGTATACGTATGGTATACAGCTGCACCGGCAAAAGTAACTTAGAAATTATTCAGAGATTTCAAAACAAAGTACTTCATGATATAGGTCATGCCCCGTGGTATGTTAAGAACGATATTATCCACAAGGACCTTAATGTGGATACAGTGAAAAAGACAATAATAAAATATGCTGTAGATCACCATAAAATAGTTCATAATCATGTGAATGTCGAGGCAATCCAGCTCCTCGACACCACGAATATAGTGAGAAGACTCAAGCGAACTAAACCGTTTGAGTTAGTGTAGTGTTAGTGAACTATGTAGGAAAAAAAGTGTATGTGCTTAGATAAGGACACATGAACAAAGTGCCTCTAAACATAATTATAAACACTAAGAAAAGACACTGGTATTACCTTAGTTTTTAAGTAATACTGTATTATTTTAAGTTAGATGTAAATTACTCATTAGCTGTTATTAATAATTATTGTTGGCTAGATTGTAATATCATAAAGTTCTACTACATGTATTGTAGAGCTTTATATGAGAATTCGACTTGGTGATAACACAAACCAATATAAGTATACGCTGAACAATTTATTGCTAAAAATTCTGGAGGTCGTTTGATTCGCTGGAAACCGGTAAACAAGAGATGGAAAAGTTTTTGGGCATTTACTTGCTGACTGGTATAATCAGATTCCCTACATTAGAATGCTACTGGACAAAAGATCCTATTTTTTATCATCCGCTGTTGCACCAGATACAAATATCGTACAATCGCTTCGTAGCAATTTTGCGCTGCTGGCATTTCGTTGACAATACAGCTGAAAGAGATGTCAATGATCATTTGTATAAAGTCTAACTAGTTACAGACATTGTGATGAGAAATTGTAGAAAACTTCTTTCGCCAAAAGACTGCGTTATTGTGGATGAATCTATGGTTCCCTTTCAAGGGCGACTACTGATTCGTCGGTCTAAAGCAGGGGTCGGCAACCGGCGGCCCGCGGGCCGCATGCGGCCCGTGCTCTATCTCGTTGCGGCCCGCAAGCCTCAGGTCCTTAAGAAAAAAATACCAAAGCAATAGGCCATATTACTAGAATCACTAGAATTTATACGGCCATGCTGCTGGGCCATGAGAGTATTCTTGAAAGCTCGCTCCCACGCGGGGTGATAAAAATGTACCTATTTCATTTTTTAAGAACTGTTATGTTATGTATTGTTTCTACCGAAAATAAATATTTGCTGTACTTATTCAATTCTTGGCAATTTTTTTTGCGTTTATACGCTGCACCTGGCCGTCGGTGGCGGGCGGCTCCTTTGAGACAATAGGCGGCGGCAGTCTTTGATTAGACGCAGGTGTGCGGCGGCGAAAAAATTCAAAGCGACCGACTTTAGTTAAAATCACAGCCGCGCGCAGCTATCGCCTCATTCGGTTGTGGAAATTCGCCGGAAACTCACGTCTCATCTGGTTGCTGGCTACGCGTTTCGTTTCACCTTTCTTCCCTTCGATGATAGCTTCTCACGCACGACGTATGAGGTAAGTACGTTGTATGCACTCGCGAGCAATTTGTATTATTTTATTTACTGATTGTTTATGTGAACCTTCAGATTGATGGGTAAATGTTATAAGGACGTGGATAGTAGTTACATGACATGAAGTCAGTTACGAGTATGTCATGTTTTAATTATTTTTTGAATGTGGAGTTGAATTTGTAGGTGCTAACTGGAACATATAATTTTACAACGAATTTAATTTTTTTCATTATTGTTACAGAATATTTATATAAACATGGCTTCAAGAAAAAGGAAGATAGAAGAAGAAAAAAGAGTTTTTAACAAATTATGGACAGAATTATACTTTTTTATCGAGTTTAAAGGAAAACCGTTATGCTTGATTTGTCAAAAGAGTATTTCTGTAGTAAAGGAATATAACCTGAAGCGACATTACGACACTGAGCACAAAGCTAAATTTGACTGTCTTGAAGGAGAAATACGACAAAGGAAAATTTCCACTTTGAAATCGTCATTACAAAATCAACAAAACATATTTAAGGTTGTGGCAGACAACAGCGAATCGAATGTTCGTGCCAGTTACAGGGTAGCAGAGATTCTAGCAAAAAGTGGACGTCCGTTTACCGATAGTGAATTAGTAAAAGAGTGTGTCTTAGCTATCGCAGAAGAAATATGCCCAGAGCAAAAAAAAATGTTTGAAAGTCTTAGTCTCTCTGCGAGAACTTGCACCCGACGTACTGAAGACTTGGGTGCTAATTTGTGTGAACAACTCAGGGATAAGGCGCAGTCTTTTGACTGCTTCTCTTTAGCGATGGATGAAAGTACAGACGTGTCGGATACAGCACAGCTACTCATATTTGTACGCGGCATTGACGAAAACTTTACTGTTTACGAAGAGCTTGTGAAAATGTGCAGTTTGAAAGGTACAACTACGGGAGAAGATTTATTTCACCATGTGGAACAAGCTCTGGATTCATTGCAGTTAAGCTGGGAAAAGTTAACAAGTGTCACTACCGATGGAGGCAAGAACATGAGCGGTCAAAACAAAGGTGTTGTTGGGAGAATCATCAGCAAAGTGAAAGATTCTGGATCTACTGTGCCATTGATTTTTCACTGTATTGTCCATCAAGAGGCATTGTGCTCCAAGGTTATATCCTGGAAAGAAATAATGGATACTGTAACATCCACTGTTAATTTTATAAGAAGAAATGGGCTGACACACCGTCAGTTCCAAAAGTTTTTGGAAGATCTGGAAGCTGATCATGGTGACGTGGTTTACTACTGTGAAGTGAGGTGGCTCAGTCGAGGTGCCGTTTTGGAACGGTTTTTTGATTTGAGGAAAGAAATTGGCAACTTCATGGAGATGAAAGGAAAGCCAGTCGAAGAGCTTACTAACAAACAGTGGATTATCGATCTTGGTTTTTTGACTGATTTGACTAAGGAACTGAATCAGCTCAACAAACGCTTGCAGGGAAAAAATAAATTGATTTGCGATATGTATTCAGATGTTAAGTCATTTGAGATGAAACTGAAACTGTTTATCGAGCATATTGATGAAAAAAAGCTTGACCATTTTCCTAATTGCAAGAAAGCCGTGGAAGAAGCTGGAGATAATTTTGTGTGGCAAAATATTACAATGAGAAACGTGTTAACACAACTACAAACTGAGTTTGTAAATCGATTCACCGACTTTAAAAAGAGCTCCCTTAACCTGGAAATATTCCAAAACCCTTTTGCAATTGATATTAGTGAGGTACCAAGCAATTTGCAAATGAACATAGTAGATTTGCAAAGTAATAGCACACTTAAAACGGCATTTAAGGAAAGCACTGACTTGATACTGTTCTACGGAGGTTTGAGTTCTGAAAACTTCAAAGAATTGAAAAAGTTTGCTCAGCAGATAATAACTATGTTTGGTAGTACATATTTGTGTGAGCAGACTTTTTCAATTCTCAACTACCGCAAAAATAAGAATTGTTCGCGGTTAACGGATGAACATTTGGACGCGATTCTACGCGTGTCTACTACTAAAATGAAAGCAGACGTTAAAAAACTTGCAAGTCAAATGCAGCCGCAAAAATCTCACTAGTTCTTACTTTTATGTTAGTATAGTAATTCAATTAAAATAGACATGATTGTATTAATATATATGCGTTTTATTTCAAATATTAAAAATACATACCCGAACATATAAATATAAAAATAAGTGCGGCCCGCACTGATACTCTGGCAACATATGTGGCCCTGCTATAGCAAAAGGTTGCCGACCCCTGGTCTAAAGATATACAAGGTCACAACTGATGATGGATATGTTTGGAAATATAAAGTTTATTCTGGCTAGGATCTTCAAATCTACTATCTCGATAAACCTGGCAGCGTTGTTGTCGAGCTTTATAAAGATCTTTTGGATCAGGAGAGAATGATTATTGCAGATAATTGGTATACAAGTATACCATTAGCTGAATACTTGCTTCAACGCAAAACTGATCTTTGTGGGACATTGAGAAAATATTGCAATAATTTACCTTTTTGATGAAAAACAAGAAACTGAAGAGAGGAGAGCAAATTGCTGCTCAAAAAAATAATTTGACGATCCTAAAATGGAAGAACAAGAGGGATGTCCTTATGATATCTACATGCAGATGAACAAACGATGAGTACAGGCCGAAACTTGCGTCAAAGCTTAATATGATATTGGAATACAATGATCGAAAGAAAGGTATCAATCTTTCTGACGAGCTAGCTAGCTACTATTCACCAATTAGCACGACCATGACGTCGTACAAAAAAGTTGCTGTCGATGTTTTGTTTGGATAAGATTTTTCACAATACTCATTTGGGCCTGTAATAAGGTACATTCAAATTATTGAACAAGTTCTTCTTTATATTGGTGCAATGATATTAAAGATTCCTACATTGCTTGACATCAGTGGTGGGACCACCATACAAGCCCAAAAACCCAGCTTGCCCCGTTAATGCAACCATAAAAAGAAAAATAATAATGCCCTTAACATTGTTATTATTAATGTTATGTAATGCACTTATTTGTTATATGTGTCATTATAATAACGTTATTATTTAACTTATAAATAAGTCATATAATAACATATATGCTGGAAAGATATACATCTATTGAAGCAGAGAACTCACAATACAGTAGAACTCCAATTATCCGAACTCCGACTATCCGAATCGCCGATTATCCGAATCACAAAAAATTGTCCAAAAAAAGTCTAAGTGCGCTATTATTCTTCCCCCCGCGAAGCCAGTGTTTGCGCGTCAAGTCTTGACTTGACTTGTCTTAACTTGCCGTTGTGCCTACACTGACTTCCCCCCGCAAGTTCCGGCGCATTGCAGTCACGGCGCACCTGTCATTGTTTGTTTTGATTAGCCAGTGTACTATTGAACTTGCTCGAGGACGCTACTCTTTCGCTACGGCTTACTTTTGTTTGTGCGTCTACAATACTGTATTGTTTTTATACCATGGCTTCGAAAAGAAAACGTGTTGTGCTATCGTTAGCGGACAAACTGAAAATTATAGAGCAACTCGATAAAGGTGTAACGGGTAAGAAGTTGTCTGAGATTTATGGTGTTGGACAAGCAACAATTTCTGACATTAAAAACAGTAAGTCAACACTTTTAAACTTTGTTTCGGTGCTTGAAAATGAAGATCCTCCAGGAAAACAATGAAGACAGCAACCAACAAAAATTTGGAAGATGCCGTGTTTAAATGGTTTTTGCAGCAACGTTCTATGGGAAATCCGATTTCAGGTCCAATCCTTTGTGAAAAAGCCAAAATCTTAGCAGAAAAGCTTGGTTATTCATCTTTTAAGGCTAGTAATGGCTGGCTAAGGAATTTTAAATTCAGGCATGGTGTACGCGAGTTAGATTTGGCTGGTGAGAAGCTTTCAGCAGACTCTGCAGCTGCTGAAAATTTTATTGAAAAATTTAAAACTGCATCAGAATCCTATGATCCGGAGTTTGTTTATAATGCCGATGAAACTGGCCTTGTTTGGAAAGCATTACCAAAAACCACTTTGGCTTCTAAAAGGGAATCTAGTGCCCCTGGACATACAGTAAAGAACGTGTTACAGTGCTTAACTGTGCCAACTCCACTGGAAATCATAAACTGCCACTTCTTTTGATAGGAAAATCAAGAAATCCAAGAGCATTTAAAAACGTAAAAAAACTTCCACTCTTCTACAAAAGTCAACCCAAGGCCTGGATGACTGCAGCTTTGTTTACCGAATGGTATGATGAAGTGTTTATTCCTGAAGTGAAAAAGCACCAAAAATCGGTGGGAAAAGAAGGCAGTAAGGTGCTTTTAATTGTTGATAACGCACCCACTCATCCTACAGCAGAACTGTTGGAAAGAGAGAATGGGCAGTTTAAAACGACGTTTTTGCCTCCCAATGTTACAAGTTTGCTGCAACCCATGGACCAGTCTGTTATTGAAACAATGAAGCGCCATTACAGAAGGCAACTGCTGAGAAAACTGCTGATCGAAGGTGCTGAAGATGAAGAATTGGTTTTGGCAAATCATAGCAAAATAAATTTAAAGGACTGCTGTTACATGGTAGCGGAAGCTTGGAGTTTAGTTACGGCAGTGACGCTAAGACGTGCGTGGAATAAACTGAAAGGCCTACCGTCTGAGAAGAACAAAAAAAAAGAATCTGAAGAAAATGAGAAACAAGAATATGGAGAGGATGATGAAGATGCGTTGTCACTAGAGGAAATAAGAAAAATGATTGTAAAAATTCCTGGTTGTACAGAAGTAAGTGCTGAAGATGTAGGAGAGTGGATGGCTTGTGACACGTCTGACCCTGGTTTTCAAATTCTCAATGACGATGAAATTGTTGTAAGTGTGAGAGAAGATGTTGAAGTGGAAGTGGAAGAAGAAGTTTCTGCTGATGTTGAAGTAGACGCTGGACCATCAGCTAGTGAAGCATTTGCCGGCCTCGAGACTGCTTTGAAGTGGATGGAGCGTCAGCCCGAGTGTGACCACTTGCAACTGCTCACCGTCAAGCGAATGCGTGACCTGGCTGCCCGAAAACGGTTGAAGACCGCAAAACAGCTTACATTAACGGAGATGTTTAAAAAACAATGATTTTTATTTCTAAACTTGTACATAAGTACATTTTATTTATATTTAAAACTTGTGAAAATTTCATGTTTCTTTCATTTAATTCAATAAAAAAATAGTGCAATATCAAAACGTAGCTTTTATTCTCTCCAATGGCAATTTTTTTTAAAAAAATCCGATTATCCGAATATTTGATTATCCGAATGGGTCCCGGTCCCCATTAATTCGGATAATTGGAGTTCTACTGTATAGCCAAAACTGAATCTCATAATACAACATGTTGTAAAATGTTGTAAATCTCTTATAAGTATAGTTGTTTCTTAGAGACATATTACTAATATTTATAGTTTTAGTGTTATTAGAATAGTGCACCAACCTAGCAATTTTTCGGCCTAGCAATCTCCTATAATGGTTGCCTGGAAGAAATTACTGTTAGTAATAAGGTCGCATTTTGTACAATTTTTATTGTCATTTTACTTTATGTTTATTTAATTTCTGGTGTACAATAAAGTATTTTTCATTCATTCATTAATTCATTATTTTAGTCAACAAATCAGCATCTTTATCTTGAACAATAACAACAATACAAAATAAATTTAAGTAGATTTATTTTTGATACCCTAATTAAATAGGAAACATTTTGCAGATATATGACTTACAACAACTCATTTTCTCTACTCCTCTCATATTTTTTTAATGTTTCATAGCTTTTTAGATGGTGACAGTAAAAATACTTGCACCTTGATTAATTTTCATTCACCCATTTTTGATGATCCATCTATTAATCTGTTTTCAAAAGAATTATTTTCTATAGAATTCCATGATCTCTGCCTACCCCAATTAGAAAGAGGTGTAATGTATGTATTTTCTGGAAATTTACCACTTACTTTCAACAAAGTACCCATACCATGAAAAATATGTTTAGATTGATATATATTTTCTTTAAAAGAATTAATTTGAAGACCTTCCTGGATATAAAACAATTTTAAGAGTGCACAAAAGGCAGAGTAGCGAATTGATCAAAAGGTTACTAGTTACGATATGGTTTTGAAAAGGATTTTTTCTTTAAATAATTGAAACCCATTAAGATAAGATAGAACACTTGAGTAAAATACAAGAGATTATGAATATAATAGAGAGTTGGACCATCCCAAGAAAGAGAGATGCGAGCCCTTCATTTTAGACTGGGGTGAATGAAATATAAGTAACCTTGTTTTGTGAAGAATTCAAAGACAAACCTGTTATAATATTTTATCTACATTAATAGCCGAATGAAGCCATATTATTATTGATATTTCTTTCTTTATTTATCATCCATCACATGAATAAAGGTTGATAATTGCATTTAATCATAAAACAGTAGTATGTAGTATGCTCCAGATAATTCTTAAGATTTAAACTAGAATCTGCAACATAAAAATCAAAACCATACTTATAATAACTACGAATGACTGATTTACAACAAATACAACATTTTAGATGACATTTGAGTATCCCCCTTCCTGAAGAAAAAAAACAAAAATGTCACATGTTCGAAATATCGTAATTAATAGCTATCAGTAGGCCAATCAAGTATGTTATTTATTTCCTTTACTTATTATGTGTTTAGTTATGCTAACTGTTCCAAGTTCAATTATGAGTAAAAAGAACTTCCAGAGATTTTACCTCAAGTGACAGGCAACGGATAATAATTATTATATTGTATGACGTGCATATTATGTGTTTATTCTCCGAACACAATAATTTTAGACTTACATTAACAAAGAACTGATTAATGATTAAACTACTGTAAAACTTTCTTTGATAATTTAAATCTAAAATACAACTTTGAACTTAGATTCTGAGATACATCATACAAATACAACCAAAACATCTGCTGACTCTAGAACACAGATTACTATAATTTAAACCACAGACTATTTAGAAATTATTTGAACATTGACTTGTCACAGACTAGTTTGAAAAGAGGGATTGATGTAATTACGGATCGCAAATGATATACATTTTTATAAAAAAGTATACTTAGATTGATATTTGTAATTGTTTCATAAATATAAAAAATAATATCATCCCTTAAATAATATAAATACTATGTATTATAGCTTTATTAATATATTTAGATGTTTTCTGAGGATAAATACCTAATATTAGTTACCATATTTAAATTAAACGAAAATAGAGTAGAATTATATTTATTTATCTTTGGTATTTTAATTTATCAAGAGCTTTAGTAATATATTATGAAACTACTACTCTTCTTCTAGTTTATTATCAATAAACATATTATTTTTTAACAAAATTTTCAATTTCATTATCCCGAAGCACTTTCTCTCGCTCTTCTTCATATTGGTTTATTTTCTGAAAAATAACAATAAGAATAAGTAGAAAAATTAATATAAAAACCTTTATTTACTCAGATAATTAAAATACTGTTTACTAATTTACCTTTTTAAAGTTATTTTAACCATCAGTAGCTAGTACACAAGTCTAGCCTTAGAAAATACATACAAAATAAAGTGAGTGTAAATATTGCCAGTCATAAAAGTTATGTCAAAATCACTTTTTTTAAATGTTAGATATCGACAAACGAGCATGAGATTCACTTGATGGTAGGTGATACCCCAGCCACAGAACATCAGTCAATGATGCGTTGATAGACATGTTGACCTGGCGTTCCGTTATTACGAGGGTTCGAGTCCCACCAGGATGACATATTTATAATTGTCTGTTTAACATTTCTTCCCTACATCTGGTCTCTTCGAGTATTGAACGGGTGGGTGGAATACCACCGAAGAACCATGAAATCATAATTCAATTCAGGTTAGTCCATGGATTATCACCCCCATCAAGTGAACCTCACGCTCGTCTGTCGATATCTAACATAAAAAATGTAGTTTAAGTTTGAAATGAATTACCATCCACATATCGGGATCCCAGTTGTCAAAAGCGTCTACAAACTGAGGCGGTTCCATTCCCTGCTTCACCGGTATCACATCTTGTATCATATTGTTACTTTCTCCTAAAAATGCCTGAAAGCGATATTAATTGATTTGTCATTTTTTTAACTATTTACACTACTAAAATAAAGAACATAAATCATTGTTTAAAGAAAATATCGTCGTTGCGCCTGCCAAATTCCATATGTGTTTTTTTTTTATTTTTGGTTTTTGCACAAAAAATAATCTTCGTTTTATTCTCTATGTGTTACTAAAATCATTTTTGTGATATTCGAACTGGACATGAGTTTAACTAATTCCATATGTGTTTTGACCGGTAAGAAAAGCTCCGTATGTGAATCAATAATACGTTTTTCGTTGTCTCCCAAAACTATACAAAAATCACATATGGAACTTGTCAGGCGCAGCGACGATATAACAAAAATACGTATACGTAGTCAATTACAGAAGTTACTGTGTATTTTTAAACTGTAATTCGAAAACCGCGGCAAATTTAAAAAAAAATAGATGTCACAAAAGCCAAAGCTACATCATAAATAATTTTTAATTCGAGTGGTACCACATGAATATATTTTAAATTTGCCACGGTTTTCCAGTCTCAACATTCGTTACCCGAAATCTAGTCGGGAATCAGATATATTTTTTACTAGCTGATGCCCGCGACTTCGTTCGCGTGGGGATCACTTTATGCTGAACTTTTGAGCAAGCTTTCTTCATATTATATATCCTCCATCCTCTGTACTTGGTGATTTCTTTTCGGAAATAGCTATCAGAGTAGTCATTGACGGTTGCTTTTGCATCATATTATCGACATGTTTAATGGTGGTTGAGGTTGGGGTTCAAATGATGATTTGAAATTCAAAAGAAATACCATAGTAATTGAAAAATTAACCTGACTTTAAAGAAACTTTAGGGAGATGCATATCAATCAAATTTTACGTCACCAAAATGCAGATATGTGTCTTTTTTCCACTAATCAGAGTTCAGTCGAAGATTGGATTCAATGCATTTTCCGTCTTAAATAATTATATGCACGAAAATTGTACGGGGGTTTGAAAATACTTGCGACACATGGAAAAAACGCCAAGAAAATGTCTAAATACGAATAAAATGAAGGTATGGAGAAATGCAACGTAAAATGAATGAAAAAAATAGTATGGCCAAATACTTAATTTTTAATAAATTTAATTAGTGTGGAAGATACTATATCCACCTCCATATTTATTTCATTTAATTGATCACTTAATTTCAGATATTTTTGTTTAATTCCCTTGGAAAGGAAAGGATTGATGAAAATGCGAAATGAACGATCTCATAAGAAATACATTTTGATATAATAGAATAGTTCAATAATACATTTTCTATTTTCAATATTAGTTCTTTTAAAAATATAAAAAAATAAATACAAAAAAATATTTCCCTGAGTGATGATTCGAACTCGCGTCTGAAATTACGTAGTACGACCGTATATCCACTATGCCACGAACAATCAAATCAAACTATTTCATTTACATATCAAACTGTTGAAATTGACATCTGACAATTCGAAAAAATTCAACGCGAGTCAGTTTTCATTGCAATTTGTTGAAATGATGCCTTTAAAATAATATTTAAATGATGATAACTTTTTTTTCCGACAACCGATTTCGATGAAACAAAGCCTATATGTTGTCCTGGACTTTGCTTAATATATTTGTATAAATTACGAAAATCGGTTCAGTATCTTCGGAGATTAGCGTGAACAAACAGACAGACAGACAGACAGACAAGAATCTTAAAAATTGCATTTATGCATTCTGCTACCCTTCTTTTATCACCCCTCTTAATTTCTGGTAAAAATATTTAGTGAAGCGTAATTTCGATCCTACTCTTTTATTATATGTATAGATTTTATTTGTGTCAGTGTCATTTTTAGATGTCAAAGTTCAAAATAAAAATAGTACAATAAGTTTACATAATATTGTATTTTTGATTATAAGTGTATTAAATTCAGATGTTCAATTGTTATTATTGTGGAAGTAATATCATTCATTCATTCGTCATTGATGAAAGGAACTAATGCCCTTTCAATCAGTCATTCAAAGTCACCAAAATGTCTACCAATATCTAGCTAATAAATTGAATATAAAAAAGAACTTTCTAGCTATAGTCATGCTGCAGTTAAGTTCCAATTATTATCAGGAAATATTGTCAAATTGTCGTGATGTATTAACCTCCATACAAAGTGAATATATTTTTTGTAAAGTGTACACGTATTGGTAGTTGAATATGTTGATGTACGATAAGTGAATTCTGTGTTGAAGATAGATAAACGTTTGGAGAGTACACCGGTGATTTCATTACAATGAGTACATAACTATTCTAATTTTATCTAGTCGCAGTTTTGAAATTAAATAAGTTTCTGTTTGAAATCGTTAAACTGAGGCTTTTTTTTTTAATTTTGAAATTGATTCTAAACTGTAAAATGTCAAAATTTATTTTTTCTATATCTCTGAACGACTTCATACATTCATGAGTGAAATGACTGTCGAGAAAGTATAAAAACCGTTAATCTGTGAGTTTTGAAATACTTTCTCGCAAGGCCATACTTTTCTCATTTCAGAAATATTTATAAGTGTTTTTTTACCTTTGCTATATTGACTACAGATTTCTTTTTTGATAATTCCGCTTCCTTACCAAGCCAAATGTACATATCGTTATTTATTTGTAGCACGAAAACTTCGGTGTCTAACAAATTCTGAAAAAACATGAAAAATAATTTTTATTTATGGTATAGTGAACTACAAGAAGGTTGTATTATCCAGTTGTATATTTTCTAAGTTCGTCAATCTTTTATGACCTATCCGTATCCTTTAAGACTATAGAATTCATTCAACCACTTTTCAAATCATTAGTATTGATTTCGATTACAGCCTCATACATGACGCCTATATACATCACGCCTCCTTCCCATTGCGGTAGACAGAGATCACGGAATTCCATATGCTCCGATCCTTACATACCACTTTCGCTTCTTCCACTTTCATCAATGCTTTCACACACACTCGTCGGTTTCGAGTACTTTTGACCTTTTGAAGAACACCTCCGATCTGATCGAGGTACGTTCTAGGGCGACCACTCCCGACTTTTCCTCCACTCACACCAGCTTCATAAATATTTTTCGTTTATAGCTATTAATTACAATTATTATAATAATAATATATCGTTTATTTCGGGTAAAATGCCCATAATTATAAATCACAATTACACATCATTACATTAAATTTATTAATTATAATGGGTAAGATTACCATCAGGTAAGCCGAGAGCCCGTTTGCCCCCATTCTATAAAAAAGTATCATCTTGATAGGAAACCTTGAGGCTCATTCCTTATCAATCGATGATGTGAAGTCGACCGAAATATATATGTGCGCACGAGTAGCATTGAAGTGATTTCACTGTCACCTTCACTGCTACTAATTGTGACATAATCGAACCACCCCTCCGTACATTTTGACGAGCTCGTTAGCGCGTTTGGCAGAACACCTGTCGTGGGTTCGAATCCCACTGGGATTTCCGAATGCTCGAAGTAAAGAGTAGGTTCACAGCGTATCATTGACTAATGTTCTATGGCTGAGGTATCATCTACCATCAAGTGAACCTCATGCTCGTCTGTATAAGTTGTGGAACGGATTACGCCTGAATTACATTAGATATTGTTGATTTTCAAATCTCCAGCTGGCCTAGCATGACCGCCACGAGATTTGTCGCGGACGAGAGAAGACAAAAATATATCTCGAATCTCGATCGACAAATATATCTATTTTTGATATTAAAAGTCGAGTTTTAAGTGTAATTGTCATGTTAGACCCGGAAGAAATAAAGAGATAATCGATTAAAACACGAGAAAACAGTCGACAAAATTTTGCCGCGTTTGTCATGCTAGGCCGGCAGCATACTTATATTTCACGCCGAAATATTTATTTCGATATAACTTACCGCTTGTTCACATTCAGGTATTTTATCAAAGCTAATTATATTTCGGCTATCTATGTTTACTTCGTATAAGTGATTCTTTCCTCTATTTTCAAATGTACCTGAAGAAAAAAAATATGAATCGTCTATAGTCTACACTATGTTTAATATTATAAAGCGGAAAGATCTGTATTTTTGTATGCAATGTTATGAATAAACTCAAAAACTACTGGACCGATTTGTAAAATTATTTCACCAATAGAAAGCTACATAATTATCAGTGAGTAAAATAGGTTATGTTTTGTGTATAGTATCTCATCTACATTGCACCCGAATGAAGCCGGGGCGCGTTGCTAGTATTATCTAATATATAAAATTCTCGTGTCACAGTTTTCGTTGCCATACTCCTCCGAAACGGCTTGACCGATTTTGATGAAATTTTTTGTGCTTATCCGGTATCTATGAGAATCGGCCAACATCTATTTTTCATCCCCCTAAATGTTAGGGGTAGTCCACCCCTAATTTTTTTATTTTTATTTTTGGACGAAATTTTTTATTTTCATTTTTTTATAATGTGGCATTAAAAAATACATACAACCCCTGCTTTTTTTGTCAAAAAATCTTGACCCGTGCGAAGCCGGGGCGGGTCGCTAGTATATTATAAAAAATAATAGTTCAAGAATCAGATACATAAGCAGATTTATTATAATTATTACCTAAACCCCTCTCCGCACTTCCCTTTTATCTGCTTACGTAAACTTTGGTAAAATTTAAAATTTTATCAAGTATATTAACAATTACTTAATAGGTTAATTTATTTTGTTTTTTATAATATTTTGGTATAACTCTTTTTCGAGTATAACTAGACATGTCATACTCGTGTGTGTTCAAATCAACTGCGTATGACGTGGTTTGTGGTCGCACATTCGGCCGCTAACCTATGCCCCCCGGGATTCGATTCCCAGGTTGATGGTCAATTGTTTAAATTTAAAGGAACACTTGTCGATCAGAGTTTGAGAACTTGAGGGATGTTTGAAGCCTGTGCAGCGGGCACGTAAGGTAGAAAAACTAAAATACGAGAAGACTCAAATGGTATAGCGCAGTTTGAAAAAAACTGTTATTAAACAATGGTATGGTGTAGAAGAAATTAAATACTTTTTTGTGTATAGTACATCTACATTGCACCCGTGGGAAGCAGAGCGAGCAATTTTCACCTTATTTTATAAATAAGGTGAAAATTGCGCGCGAGACGGTCATCATCGCAGTTTTTTCGTCCAACTCCAGAAAACGCATGATTACACCGTATTTAATTTCAAATTATATATTAATTATAAAAAAAAGGAAAAAATAGGATAAAACCAAAAAAAATCTTTTTCAAAATGCAACGATGATCTTAGCGTGGCATGGTGGGGTGAAATGGAACAAAATTAAAGTTTGCTAGGGTATTACAGCAGGTTCCACCTATTACATGCCAATGAATGGAAGACTGTGCTTTCGAAATATATCACCCAGTTACTGGTCTTACGAGTACATATGAGTCGTATAGAATCAAAGGCGGCTATCTGACTTATGGCTGATTGTTGGCAATATAAAAAAAGAAACGTTTTTCTCCTTTATTTTTGTATCATTCACTACATGTTTAAGGTATCTATTAATATTAAGATAAAACCAAATAATATATAAAAAAAACATAACAGTCTAAACGACAACTTATTTTTTTTTTGTAGATTGCCGGACCAAAAATGTCAGATAGCCGCCTTTGATTCTATACGGCTCATATGGATGACTTACAGCCAAAAAGGAATAAGCGACATTTTTGGTAGACTTAAAACTTTATTTTTTTTGGATTTTTTATTATTTAGCTTATTTCTGCGTCATTTGGTCTAAGTTTCATGACATTTACGTAATTTTTTTCGTTTATTCCAAACTTAAAATTACCATAATGTAAAGTTGTGGAAAGGCGGTCATCCCGTTTTGCTGTGAGCCATCGATCGACATAATATATGGACGCTGGCAATACAGTGTCAACCCACATGGTTGCTATTTTGAGAAAATTGAGTTTGAAGTTTTTTTTTTTTTTTTTTTTTTTTTTTTTTTTTGATGAATAAGTAAGCATTTGACCGCAATCCTGCCTGATGGTAAGCGCGGATGCGATCTAAATGGGAGCATGCTTACTTAGAAGAAGCCTATTCACTCTGGCTTTGAAGACGTCAAGATTGTAAGAATCGGGAAAGACAGACCCAGGCAGAGAGTTCCATTCCTTGGCGGTTCGGAGGATAAAGGAGGAGGCGTACCGTTTTGTACGAATATAGGGTACATCCACCATATAAGGGTGAAATCCTACTCTGTGTCTGGCCGTCCGATGGTGAAAGGGAGCTGCAGGGATAAGTTCGTGCAATTCAGCCGCGCACTCACCGAAGTGCAACCTGTAGAACACCGACAGACTAGCGACCATTCGACGATGTTCAAGAGGCAGTAGTCTTTTTTGAGCTAGTCTAGAGTCACCAATAAGTCGACTGGCGCGTTTTTCCATCGAGTCAAGAGCTTCCAAATGACACTTGGCTGAACCTGCCCATAGGTGGCAGCAGTACTCTATACAAGAGCGTACTTGTGCTTGGTATAAATTGAGAAGCTGTTCCGCTGTGAAGTACCGCCTAACCTTTGACATAATGCCAAGTTTCTTCGAAGCTAATTGAGCTTTGGACTCGATGTATTGTCCAAAGTTTAAGTTGGACGATAAAGATACGCCTAATAGGTTTAGACAACCGGAAAGTTGTACAGGTACCCCTCGGAAAGTCGGAGTCAGTTGAAGGGGGCTCCGTTTGGTGGTGAAGAGACACGCCTGTGTTTTAGAGGGATTGAATTCAACAAGGTTTGCATCACCCCATTCGGAAACCTTCTGTAAGGTAGAATTCAATCGGTCCACCATGGCCTCTCTTGCTTGTTGAATCTCGTCAGGCTTAGCACGGGCACCAGATAAATACCTTTCTACGACAGTGCTATCATCAGCATACCCAAAAATATTAGGCTGAAGCATGTCATTAATGTGTAGCAGGAATAATGTCGCAGAAAGGACCGAACCCTGAGGAACACCAGCATTGATAGTCATTGGAACTGAAGAGCAGCCATCAACAACTACTCGGATAGATCGCTCGCTCAAGAAGCTAGTTATCCACGTGCATAAGGATGGAGGGAGTCCGTAGGACGGAAGCTTACTAAGAAGGCCAGCATGCCAGACCCTATCGAAGGCCTTCGAGATATCAAGCGAAACCGCTAACGATTCCCCATGATTCTCGATGGCCTCTCCCCACAAATGAGTAGCGTGTACTAGAAGATCTCCAGTAGACCGTTTTTTCCGAAAACCGTACTGCCGGTCACTGAGTAAGTCATTATCTTCTAGAAACGAGAGGAGCCGATTATTCAATATACGCTCCATAATCTTACCGAGTATGGAGGTTATTGAGATCGGTCGATAGTTGGTGGGGTCTGCACATTTGCCTTTTTTGGGCACTGGTTGCACGTTAGCCAGCTTCCATGATTTGGGAACTATACCTGACTGCAGAGAAAGACGGTACAGACGTGTCAAGATCGGAGACAGTTCAGGAGCACATTGCTTGAGAACAATTGATGGAATTCCATCAGGTCCATTAGCCTTATTCACATCCAGCTGCCGCAATGTTTTAAGAACATCCTTTTGGGTTATCCTAATGTCAGGCATGAAGTAGCCACAATGCGGTAAACCCGGAGGAGTTTGACTTGCGGAGTCTAGACGCGAATTATTGGCGAAAAGGGAAGCTAATAAGTCCGCTTTATCCTTTGCACCATGAGCCAATGAGCCGTCGGGTTTCAGCAATGGAGGTAGTGATGGACGGGAAAAGTTTGATTCGACAGCTTTAGCAAGCGACCAGAAGGCTTTACTTCCAGGGGGATAAGAAGCAAGCTTGTCACTTATATGCTTAATGTGGTCGAATCTAGCCTTTCTAAGAACTTTCTTAAAGGACTTGGCGGCCTTGTTAAAGGCTCTCTTCTTTTCGCGAATATCCGGAGCTTTACAATTACGAGCATCAGCCCAGGCGAGATAGGTTGTTTGTTTGATGCGTTCAGCAGATGCACAATCGCCGTTGAACCAGGGCTGGGTTTTAGAATCGGGTGACACATCAAAAAACGGAATAAAATACTCCATTGCCTGATGAATCACTTCGGCAATATTGTCTGCACAGCTCGACGGATCTGAAGAAGAAAAGCAAACATGCCGCCATGGATAAGATGCGAAAAAGTGACGCATTTCATCCCAATCTGCTGACTTGTATCGCCATATTCTCCTCTTACCCTTGATTGTTGAATCGGGAGGCGAGTATGTCGACACAGATTTCACCAAACAATGATCTGAAGAGCCCAGGGGAGCGGAAACTGTTACCACATATTTGTCTGGATCGGTTGTCAGCAGAAGGTCCAAGCAGTTCGGTGTGTGGTGGTCGATATCAGGTACGCGGGTGGCCACATTAACAAGCTGAGAGAGGTTAAAAGAAGTAGCGAAGTTAAAGACCTCTCTCCCAGCTTTGTCAGTCGTCTGGTATGGGAACAACCAGTGTTCATGGTGAGCATTAAAGTCACCCAAAAAAACCATTTGAGCGCTGGGATACCGAAAAAGAACCGTATCCGCCAATTCACTGAGATATGAGAAAAGCTTAACTGTCTCCTGATCGCCACTATGCGACCGGTACACACATGTGTAAAAAATCTTATCCATGCCTGTGTCAACCAAAATACAAAGAACAGAAAAATCAGGGTCTTCAAAGCTAATGAGACGTTGGACACAAATGTCATCACGCGCATACAAACAAACTCCTGCTTTAGGCACAAAGTTGTGTTCTAAAGCGTATCCGGGATAGGAAAGGTATGCCGTGTCATCGGGACATCGTATCTGGGTCTCAGTGAGGAACAGAAGATGCGGCTTCTCGGTCTCAAGATGGTGGTGGACCGGAAGGAGATTAGAGTGCAATCCTCTGATGTTAATGAGGTGCACTTGGAATGAGAGGACGTGCAACCGCTGTTTCAACCTAGTTCCTTTAACTGACTTTTTCATTATTAATTTAAGAGTGAATAGGCAGAGAGGGATGGCAGTTGAACGAGGTAACGCTACAGGAACTTATCAAATACACAAAGCATCAAATTCTCAGGGAGCCTAGTCTGGAGACTGCGGGGACGCCCGAACCCCCCCGGATATTGCCAACGGGTCCTCTCACCCGGTCGCCAACCGGCACGTTGGGGCCAACCCGGGATTATACACAGGCGGTGGGGCAGCCTTTCATGAGTGGCTGGTTCACTACTTGGGCCCCCTACAACCTGCGGTCGGCCAGCGGTGCACCGTGCTTCGGATCCCGCTACCCTCCATGACTAGGCGCCAGATACAAGAGATACTAAGGCAATGACACCAGTTCACTGTTACAAAACAACTGTTCAGACCCAACCCATCTCAAAACGGCGTCAGACAACATCATGCCGAAACACAATACAAGATTGTTTCACGACATGGCTTTGATGCCTGGGTGGTAACTAGCCACGGTAATAAACCTTCCACCAGTGAATTTACGGTGCTCGTTTGGCACAAACCAGGGGACACGTGTGAGCTATTTAAGTATTTTCACCCACGGACGCGAGCAACATCATCCCCCAAGTTCCAAGTTTTAATTAGGTTTTAGTAAATTTCTTTTAAAAAATAACAGAAATAATAGATTTTGTTGTAATTATTATTATTACACTAATTTTTTATCGTTTTTTTTGGTAGCAATCAATGTAATAGAATTTAGTACATTATTGTTAAATATTCTATACATGTTTAGGTTTCGTGCCCACTAGTTTTTTCGATATTTTTGCTATTAAAACTATTTTAATGATACAATATCTCTTGAAATATGTACTCCAGCTCATAAGGACGCGATTGGTATAAAAATTAAAAAAAATATCGTTTTGTGGGTTGTCACTGTATTGCTTAACAGCGTCCATGTATTTATCAAGCAGAGCCCCGGGAATTTCAATTAATATTTATAAAAAAAAACACATCATGCAAGATTTAAATAATTTATTGTAAGTACACATTATTGAGTATTGATACATGCTATGTATAATTCATGCTAATATTTATTAAAACATAACTGATAATATTTATTATTTCATAACATTCAATAAGCATAAACATTCCGAAATATTCTGAACCTGATTGCATCATATGTGATGCAAGGGCATATACTTTCATCTTCGAGTGTATCACATGTGATGCAAGGTCATATACTGTTGTCTTCGATTGCATCACATGTGATGCAATGGCATATACTTTCGTCTTCGAGTGTATCACATATGATGCAAGGACGTATTATGTTTATAATTCCCAATAGTGTTTTGTCGCAGGAAAATAAAGACACCACTTATTATTATTATTTTTAATAAAATAGTGATATGACAAAATAAGAATATACTAACCTAACATCTACTTGTGGGAGCGAGACAAATGCATAGTTGTATTTCAGGCTTAGGCTTTACCTTATTCTAAAGCACTTGCGAGAAAGTATTCGTATCGTCGATCTAGTCGAATGAGAAATTGCATACAAATGACAACTTGATGATTTTTTGAAATCATTTCGAAGCGTTTAGTATTTAATCTAAGGTTTGGTGAGACGTTTTACTGAAAGTATATTAGTAAATTTTGCCATATCACAAAATACTCGTTAGTAAAAAGACGGATGATATCCTTATGTATTTTGCGTAATATCTGGTGTCGCCTATAACAGTTTTTTCAACGTATTAATTAACGAAAAAACCCTGTTAACATTGTCGAAATATAAATGACCTCTAAATGAAAATGTCAAAAGTGTAAAAAAGTATATGTAGTCTAATATTGTCTTTTATTGACGCGAGTGAATAAAATAATGTATACCGGATTAATCGCTAGACAAGCCAAACCACTACATACGTTTCGACCAACCGAAAATCCTTGCAAGAGAAAGTAGATTCTTCCCTAGAGAGACAACTTCAATAGAGAAGATGGTTTGAGACTTTCCACCACCTAGGATCTAGTAATTAAAAAACTAAAACCCCAAATCAAACATTAGTCAAGGACACCGTTAGTCAATATATAGAAAATTACAGTAAATATCAACTCCGTAGCAATAGATGGCGTTAATATGGCAACTTTGTGACATTTCAAATATCAGACAGCTGTCATCTTTCTGTCTCCCCGCGACCACGGTTGCTCAAAAGCATCCGAAACGTCGGGATAAATAATTTAAACAATATAAATAATAAATCGCGTTTTAATCCGGTAAACAGTATTTTATTTAAATATAATATGTAGTTGACTTATTAGTACCGCGACATTTCGCTTACACACCAATGGATCGCACGAGTCTTGAATGTGACATGCCAACGTCACGCCAAGTTGTGAAATATTGCTTGAATATAGCCGGTTCGGTTCCTTGCGGGATCTTAACTACTTGCACCTAAAAATTAAAAAAAAAAATTTTTGATAGTCTACACTAATATATATATATATATATATATAAATCCCGCTACAGAGGCAGAAACTGTAAGTTGTAACGAATAAATTTAAAATCTACTCGACCAATTTTAATAGGTATTCCACCAATAGATAGCTACATTATGTAAAACTAATATAGGTAAAACAAAAATAATCTTTCTTTAAGGCAATCAGAAGGTACCTTCAATGTGATGGAGTTTGAAAACACGTTACAACTTACAGTTGTAACGTGTTTACATATATATATATATCCCGCTACAGAGGCAGAAACTGTAAGTTGTAACGAATAAATTTAAAATCTACTCGACCAATTTTAATAGGTATTTCACCAATAGATAGCTACATTATGTAAAACTAATATCTAAGGTAAAACAAAAACAATCTTTCTTTAAGGCAATCAGAAGGTACCTTCAATGTGATGGAGTTTGAAAATAATATCTAGTAACACAATAATAGACTCTTACCCAAGATGGATAGTTCTTAGCTGTCAATAATTGTTGTGCCTTTGCCATAACTTCTGACTTTTCCTGAAAAAAAAAATGTGTGTTAAACTTTGGGCTATGTTCCGATATGCACTGCGACCACTGTACAGTGTGACGTCAATTCAGTATACTGTGAAGCCGTTCCTTTAAAGCCAGTTATACTGGTTACTATTTAAAACAGAACGCAATCCCGTATACTGTCAGCCGCATTTTTTGACGCAGCATTCAAATGAGTGTATTAAAGTTTTCTAGTACATTAAAAAAAACTGTTTTGGAGTACTGTCAAATTAAAATTTCCTGCGTAACTTTCAGCTCGTATTGAACATTGTCAACACAGTCTAATAAGGTTTTCTGATTAAATTGTAGCTATTGTTTATAAGATGTTAGGCACTCGAGTGGTTTTGACTGGTCACGTGATCAAAGTACTGCGAGTACCTTACCTCGAAAATGCCAGTGCTCTCAGTAGAATATGGCGACGAGTTATGACGTCATACATTTCCCTAGGGTACTGCGGCAGTATACTGGCAGTCCATAACGGAACGAATTTTTCTATAGTGATAGCACTGTGCAGTGCTCGCAGTGCATATCGGAACATACCCCATTTATAATCTAAATTCTAATATATAAAATTCTCGTGTCACAGTTTTCGTTGCCATACTCCTCCGAAACGGCTTGAACGATTTTGATGATTTTTTTTGTGCTTATCCGGTATCTATGAGAATCGGCCAACATCTATTTTTCATCCCCCTAAATGTTAGAGGTAGTCCACCCTAATTTTTTTAATTTTTGGACGAATTTTTTTGTTTTTATTTTTTTATAATGTGGCATTAAAAAATAGATACAACCCTAAATTTTTACTTTTTTATCACCAACCCCTGCTTTTTTTTGTCAAAAATCTAGACCCGTGCGAAGCCGGGGCGGGTCGCTAGTAGACTATATATATATATATATATATATATCTGTGAGTTAACGTCATCCGTGTCTGGGTTTTCATTGTAACAAAATTTTGATTCGACTGTACATTAGTAGGATTTTCTTACCTTTGGTGAGGCCTGCTTCCCCAGCCAGACGTAAATACTGCCGCTAACAGTGTCCAAAATGTATGCCTCCTATAATAAAACAAGAATGTATTTTTATGTAAGATATCAACAGACGAGCATGAGGTTCACTTGATGGTAGCTGATACCCCAGCCACAGAACATCAGTCAATGATGCACTGTCGACCTACTTTGAAATGACACAGAAAAAAGCCAAATAGGAAAAAGGAAAAGCAAAAAAAAAAAATTTAAAATAAGTCTATTTTTCCAAAAATTTATCTTTGTTTAATTAGCTATTCAGGTGCGTACGGAGCTGCAATTGAAAATACTTGAACAGAAAAACGATCCGTATTAGCTTAAAAATAAGGAGCATAATCGTATTATACAGATAGTTTTCCTATGCAAGTATTTTTCCTCGAAGTACCGCTCAAAAAACTATTAAAAACTCGACCATATACTACTGCCAAATATTTTCAAGTATTAAAAAAACTGGTTTTCGACACTGGTATTTTTACGGACCCGTACTTGGAAGCCCTGGTTTTTAACAAGTATTTTTAATCGCTAGTATCCTTAATGTATCCAAAGTTTACCTGAGGTTTCAGCTGCTGCTGAGTGTATGGCTTCTTCAGTGCTGTCACTTTCACTGACCCAGAACTGTCAGACACCTCCGATAACCCCACGGTCTGTTCTTCGCTTTTTTCAAAAGTCTGACAACAAAATACTCTTATATTAAAACAAAGCCACAGATCCTCAAATCGTAATCTATTAATGGTTCATAGTATAAATGGATAGGTTATTTTAATAAACTGCTCGAATATTTAAAAAAAGCTGAAAGATAAAACATTTTTTGTAGAATACTAAAAAATAATAGGCCCATCTGATGGTAAGTGATAGTAGTGAAGTATAGACTCATAGTAGTGTAGGTTCGCTTCTTGAAGGTTCCCAACTTCCCAAGTCGTATCAGTTCGGTAAAACCGCCAGAGATAGTTGGTTCCACAGTTATGGTTAAATATTAAAGATGCCTTCAATTTTATATGACACTAGTGGACCCCGCAGACGTTGTTCTGCCACAATTTTGGCTTCGAAATTATATAATTATTATTAAAGAAAAAAGATTTTCCGCTTTTATGTTGAATTTTTATAAACCTCACGGAGCCCGAGACCTTTCCAACGAATGCAAAACCGTGGAAATCGGTTCATGCGTTCTGGAGTTATAGCGTCAGGAAGGAAAACCCGACTTATTTTTATATAGTAAGAAGATATATTGCTGGTCTAATTGTCGAACTTCGTAACTCCAAAATTTCCAATTTTGTTTTTTGATGCCATCTTGTGTAAAATACCGTAACGAATACGATGGAATCGCTCGTATCAACTAATTGTTTTTAGTTTTTTGGTATTTAAAAAAAATAAAATAAGTCTGTCCACGGAAAATTTGACCTGTTTGTAGTCAAATTCAAAATCATTTATTCATTTAGGTAACATAATGTACACTTATGAACGTCAATAAAAAATACATATTAAATGCTTCTAATTTTACATTTAAAGCCAGTTCTCAAATCAAGGGCGTAGAACGGAAGAGAAGAACTGGCAATAAACTCTTCGTCACTCTTTTTAATCGCCAAATTTTGTTTTACAAAATATTTGTAAGGCGCTGCAACCATTACACCATGTTCAACATGAAATCTTTAAGTAATTAACTATAATAATTAAAAAATATAAACCATTAAAAAAAACAAAGATATATAACCAGAAAAAAAAACAGAGATAGTTTTTTCCTCCTCCTGTAAAGTTTGACCAAATGGAGATACGAAGTTTGATAATTAAGCCGACGAAATTGCTGATTACCTGGTCATCACCACCAGCACTCTCCTCTGGAACGAGGTCCTTGCTGCCGGAGCCAAGAGCCGTGAAGAATTTCTGGATATCCACGTCGCTAGAGTACTTATCTGAAAAAACATTGAAAAAAAGTATTAAATTCTACTTTACGACTGATATAAATATAAGTTATTTATTATCTACTATATAAAAATAAGTCGGGTTTTCCTTCCTGACGCTATAACTCAAGAACGCACGTACCGATTTCCACGGTTTTGCATTCGTTGGAAAAGTCTCGGGCTCCGTGAGGTTTATAGCAAAGAAAATTCAGGAAAAATTTCAACACAAAAGCGGGAAAATCTTTTTTCTTTAAGAATAATTATATAATTTCGAAGCCAAAATTGTGACAGAACAACGTCTGCGGGGTCCACTAGTTTTGTATAAATACGTATTAACTTTTTAACTCTCTCTTCCTCTATGTCTCTTTCGAAAGAGGACACTAACCAATATATTTTAAATATAATATTGTAGATTTTTTTTTGTTTTATCGTCAATATTTTCCGTAGCGCTTGCGATGAAAGACATTTTTTGGCTTATTTTTTTACACCTTGGGTTGGTTTTAGAAGGAATTTCTAAGGATATCTATTTTTTTAGTAATAAATATAGCCTATGTTACTCAGCGATAATGTAGCTTTCTATTGGTGAAAGAATTTTTAAAATCTGTCCAGCCGGCCTAGCATGACAACCGCGAGAAAATTTGTCGACCGTTTTCTCGTGTTTTAATCGATTATCGCTTTATTTTTTTGTCGCGACTTTTAATATCAAAAATAGATATATTTGTCGATCGAGATATCTTTTCTATGAAAATTGTCGATGTCTAGATATAATATATCTCAATATCTTACATCTTAGTCTGTCTTCTCTCGTCCGCGACATATCTCGTGGCGGTCATGGTAGGCCGCAGTAGTTTTAAGTTTATTCGATACATACAAAAATACAAATCTTTCCTCTTTATAATATTAATATAGTAATAAAAGAAGTAAATATATCGTATAGTATAGATATAGAAGTATAGAAGTGTATATATGTAATAATAATACTCTTTTATCTCTGTCTTTCTGTCTCTTTTTACTTCTTCTTCTCTCTCGAATGAAAACACTAACCAATAATCTCCACTTTCCCCCTTCCATTGTGATCCTGGTCCCGTATCTGATTTGCCATCGACGTTGCCTTCAACTTCTCAACGTTCTTCGCCTTCTCCCCCACAAATACCAGGATGTCGTTATCTTTGTCCAGGATGAAGCAGTCACCCTTGTTCATTGATGAGAAAAGTGGATCCACCTGAAATAGTGTAAGCAAATACACAATAAATGGCAAAATAACGTCAAAAATCCTGAATCGCGCTATCGGAGTGTTTCTAAGCGCTGAGTATATATTCATAATATTGTCTTTTATAAACGCGAGTATCACACATATAAATAAAATACTAGGATTAAAACGCGATTTATTATTTATATTGTTTAAATTATTTATCCCGACGTTTTGCTTTTCAGCAACCTTGCTCACGGGCAGACAGAAAGATGACAGTTGTCTGACTTGAAATATCACAAAGTATATTATGACAATATTGACTAACGGTGTCCTCTTGTTTTTTAGTACTTGTTTAAAAGAGGGGGGGGGCTCACTTAGTTGATGACATTACCTGTCTCACTCTAACATTCTTCTTTCCTTTGACCTGGAACATTCTCTTTTCTGCACCAGGATTTGTAACGACGTGTTTGAAACCAGAAGGGTTGCCGCCATCCATATAGCGTATTCCTGTAAAATAAGATTATTTAAGTTTAATAACTTTTACCAGATTAAAAGTATTTAAATCGTTTTTTTTCTGTTACTTCTAAAATTCATGGAATAACTCTTGACTTCTGACTATCTCACTTCATCCACATAACGTCACGTCTCACACAAGCGAAATATTCTTGACTGCTGACTATCTCATCTCATACACATGCCACAACTCACCCGTGGAGAAATACTCTTGCTGACTATCTCACCTCATTCACATAACGTCACAACTTATCCGTAGAGAAATCCTCTTGACTGCTGACTATCTCACCTCATCCACATAACGTCACAACTCACGTATAGGAAAGGTCTTTTGAGTATTGACTTCTATCTCGTCGTCTCATACACCTTACGACACAACTCATCTACATAACGTTCAACTCATCTACATAACGTCACAACTCACCCATAAAGAAATTCTCTTAACTGCTGACGGTATCATCTCATCCACATGCCACAACTCACCCGTAGGGAAATATCCTTTGAACTGCTGGCTCTCTTGTCCCATACTCTCTCTATGCTGCACTGCTTTTCCATCGAACTTATCGTCCAGCCCGACTGTCAAGATCGCTGCAGCACCAGACTCATCCTGGGTAGCCTGGCTGCCGATCCAGTAGTGGATATCCCAGGATAAGTTGTTGCGTTTATCGGCTGTTGTCTGAAAATTGAATTTTTTTTATGTTAGATATCGACAGACGAGCACGAGATTCACTTGATGGTATTCAGAAATACATAGACTGAAACCGAAACGCGCAATATGCACTACACGGTTTTTCCATCTATGATTTTAAGGTCGACTGTTACGTATAAGAATATACATAATATATTGTAGTTACTTTGATCGTAATATTATGTTTGAAGGACATGGTGCGCTTCGGTCTCAGTCTATGGATTTTTTATGCTCGAAGTAAACAGTAGGTCGACAGCGCATTATTGAATAATGTTCTGTGACTTGTACTTATGTCGACCTAGGCGAACGTAACTCGATCAGATCGAGGACGTTCTTCAAATGGGCCAGGTCAAAAGTACTCGTAACCGACGAGTGTGTATGAAAGCATTGATGAAAGTGGAAGAAGCGAAAGTGGTATGTAAGGATCGGAGCATATGGAATTCCGTGATCTCTGCCTACCGCAATGGGAAAGAGGTGTGATGTATATGTATATGTATGTATATTCTGAGACTGAGGCATCACCTACCATCAAGTGAACCTCATTTAAAACGCTGGTGCACGCGACTTCGTTCGCGCGGGCTTCATCTTAAGCTGAGCTTCTAAGCAAAATAACTTTTCTTCCCGACATCCGATTTTAATCAAAGAAATGATGTTGCCCCAGGGCCCAGACTAAGCTCACTATACATACAAATCAGTTCAGTTGTTTCGGAGATTATCGTGAACAAACAGATAGACAAAAATGTTCAAAATGATTTTTCTGTATACTGTTTCTTAATACCTTCTTAATCGTCTAGTCATCGTTTTCAATGTACAGACATTTTGATTCTACTGTTTTATTATATGTATAGACTATTTTAAAATAACTTACTTTCAAGATGATATATGAATCCCCTTTGTAGAATTTTCCGTAATCATTCTGAGGTACAACAGTCGGTTCAAAATTCTGGAAAAATATGACTTAATAAGCATTAAATCATACGAAATAATGAAAAATCTGTTCTTGGATTCTGTAGGGCTATTCACGATCATTCGAAATCGATCCGCTCGGAAAGCTACGCTCTCCCACTGAAAGTTGTTTCGTATTTACCGGATATGAAAATGGTATTCACAATTCCCATAGGATTGAGCATCGGCATTCTTCGGGAGTTTCCGATTAGAATCTTAGTATAAAATGATAGAAAGCTTGATAATTATATCGGTACGAAATCTTGTAATATCGGAAAGGAAAGTTTTCGAATGATCGTGAATAACCCTACAGATCCGATCAGATTCTATAATCGGATTGTAAATGGAATTTACGTCAAGAAGAGTCGTCGAAGATACGTCGCCTAAAATTTAAATTAAAAAAAAAAATTCACAGGTAACTTGATAAACATAAATTAAATAAATTATAAATTATTAAACAGTATTTTTTTTTGTAGTTTGTACTTCACAGTATTGAGTGATTATTTTTAGATTATTATTATTATTCAAGAGAGTACCATTTTTACCAAGCCCCAAATTTTATATATTCACTTGCAAAAATAAGGGGGTGGCAATATGGGTATAGCCGTTCTCTGCGTATGTAGCCTTGCGGTCCTATGTTCATCCGTAAGAGCATACGTCCCGAGTTCGATTCCCAGGTTGGTAATTAAGTGTTTCTCGCTTTTAAAAATGTGGAAATGGTTAGTGATCAGAGTTTGAGAACCTGAGGGATGTTTGACGCCCGGATGGGCTGATAACATAAAAAATAGTGGAAGTTTGAAACCTGTGCAGAGGGCACGTAAGGCGGAAAAACTAACACTAGTGGTGTGTCAACAAGTTCGACTAAAAATTCGTCCCGCGGACTCCTCCCTTGTTGAGCATGGGAAGGATGCACAAGCGGGACGAGGAGGGGGGCCGTTTGGCCTGACCGCCGGGTGCTCGCGGCAGTACGCTTTCGCAATCCCGTGGGCCCCATTATGGCGGCTTGAGGGGTAAGGGAATTTTTTTTTGGGCATAGCCGTTCTTGAGCTATAAATGGTGTAACTAACACGACTTTGTTTTATATAGTATATATATAGAACAGTTATGTTTAAATAGCCATACTCACATTAATTCTCCAAATTTCAACACCAGCCCGTTGACCGGCATTCGCAAAAGCCGGGTGTACCCTGGCTTTTTCTCTGGCATCCTGCAATACAAAGATACAAGTATTGAATGACAAAAATACTTCAATACGAAGATACAAGTTTTGAATGACAAAAATACTGCAATACGAAGATACAAGTTTTGAATGACAAAAATACTGCAATACGAAGATACAAGTTTTGAATGACAAAAATACTGCAATACGAAGATACAAGTTTTGAATGACAAAAATACTGCAATACGAAGATACAAGTTTTGAATGACAAAAATAATCTTACTAATATATGTATATTATAAATGCGAAAGTTTGTGAGGTTGGATGGATGGATGGATGTTTGTTACTCTTTCACGCAAAAACTACCGAACGGCTTTCGATGAAACTTTACAGTAATATAGCTTATATATCAGAATAACACATAGGCTATAATTTATAAACAGTTTTTGTATATTGGACCATAATATTACGATAAGTATCAAGTAACTCGGAAAAATTCCTGCCCTCTGAGAGCTATCTTGGCGTGCGCTGCTTAACCGTTGGAGTTACCGGAATATAATGTATGGTGGGATTGTTTTTTTTAAATAGTTCTAAATAAAAGTCCGCGATAGCATATATCTACCTTTTATGTGCCAAATATACCCTAAACTATGAGCCATAAATATGTACATTTAAATTTGATTAATTTTTTCAATTGCACTATTTAGAGTATTTAGCTAATTCTTATCAAAATTTATACATTTATCGCTTTCAGTATTTAATATAGATGAACTTTGTCTTTTACACCCAGTAATTTGGACGAACGGTTTAAAAAATATCACGATATTATTGACTTTAGTGCAGCGTCATTAAGAGGAGATTGATTAAAAAACAGCTCGGTTCAAAAATAAGCTACCCTAGTACTAATTCTACGCAGACGAAGCTAGTGCAATCATAAAGTAAAGTTATTGAAGGACTAAAAATGCTCCATTTTCGGTTTTATCGGCGGCTGATTATGAAATAAAATAAAAAAAATCGGGTAAATAAATATTAGTAGAAATAAATAAAATATTATTTTTTACTTTTTAGTTTAAGTTTGTACATACTATATTATATAGTTGTAGTTTTGAAGTCGGTGTTTGTTTTTTGTTTAAAAATAGATGTTACTCAAGCAATAATTGAAAAAACATCCACTTAGCGTAGCAATTTGCTTTGTTAACGCTAATCAATGATACAATCATCAGACCTTGAGTATCTATGGGTCACGGGTTCAAATTCCGTCGTGTCTTGGTTGCGTTGTTTTTGTATCTTTAAATGCAAAATCAATGGATGTCTCTTAAATGTAAAAATACGAAATCGATCGACATTTTAGCATATTTTACTAATGATATTTTTAGTATCTGGAACAACTTGTGATCCACGGATGCCCATAAACTTAAGGAAAATATCTATAAGATCGTGATAAGACCCATCTTGATGTATGGTTCTGAATGTTGGGCAAGTAAGCTGTTGGATGAAAAACGTTTGCTGAGATGAGAATGTTGAGGTGGATGTGTGGAGTGACAAGATTAGATAAGATAAGAAATGAGTATATAAGAGGAAGTTTGAGAGTAGCGCCAGTGAATGAAAAATTTAAAGGTAATCGTTTGGCTTGGTATGAGCATGTTATGAGGAGAGATGAAGGATGTGTGTAAATAAGTTTTGAATATGAAAGTGGATGTATATAGGGGAAGAGGGAGGCAAAAAAAATGGATTGACTGTGTGAAGAATGATGTGTTAGAGAGGTGTGACTGATGATATGGCGAGTGAAAGTAGAGAATGGAAAAGAGAACATACTGCGCCGACCCCAAATAAAAAAAAGTGAACAGGGCAGGAAAAAGAAGAAAGAAGAAGATTTGTGGTATTTTTGAATTGAAGTAGCGTAGCATTACGCCTCATATGCTACGATCATTGCATACCTAAATACTCGTCGGTAAACAATATAGGTATTATACACATATAATATAGTATTATAAGCAAAAAAAGTGTATATTCCACGATGTATTAATAACACGTTTGTCCTACATAATTATTTGCGAGTTAACTAAATTTCGTAGTCACTGTTTATAAATGAAAAAACACGAAATTAATAATAATTTTTCGTCAGCTTAGCTTTAATTATCCAGATAAATACTTCAATACTAATATTATAAAGAGGAAAGATTTTTATTTGTATGTTATGAATAAACTCAAAAACTATTCGACCGATTTAAAAAATTCTTTCACCAATAGAAAGCTACATTATCAGCGAGTAACATAGACTATTTTTTGTATATAGTACATTTACATTGCACCCGTGTGAAGCCGGGGCGTGTTGCTAGTTTATACTTCTATATCTATACCCTATACTATTATACTATATTAATATAATATTATAAAGAGGAAAGATTTGTATTTTTCAACTTTTGTATAAACTCAAAACTACTGGACTGACTTTAATAATTCTTTCACAGGGCACGTAGGTTATCAGCGAGTAACATAGGCTTTTTGGTGTTGCTAGATTAGTTGGATACCTTACCTTGTCATTAAGAGAAGTTATCTGTGGAGAGATAGGGGCGGACTGCTGTCTGTTGGTCACCCTGGCGGATGCGCAGACGCACAGTGCAACCACAACAATAAGAGTTAGCTTCATTCTGAAAATAAACACATTTAGCATTAGAATGTATATTTTTCTGGTCGGACTTGAATTCGTGTATGCGGTGATGTTAGTTATTTCGACTATGTATTTGCGTGTTGTTCCCACGATAATGTAAGCGCCTGCTCCTATTTCACCATGCCTACTACTGATAGAGGACAAACCTTTGCTTTATTATTATAATTAATTACTTAAAGATGTCATGTGGAGCATGGTGTAATGGTTGCAGCTCCTTACAAACATTTTGTAAAACAAAAAACTTGGCGATTAAAAAGAGTGGCGGCGAGTTTATTGCCAGTTCTTCTCGTCCGTTCTACGCCCTTGATTTGAGAACTGGCAGTAAATGTAAATTTAGAAGCATTTTTTATTGACATTCATGTAAGGTTTAAGACATTTATTTTTCTCAAAAAAGAATACATAAATTCACTTTCATGAGAAAAAAATATAATAAAAATCAAATGTACATTGTGTTATCTAAATAAATAAATGATAATTTAATTTGATAGGCTCGTTGGCACGTTTGGTAGAACACCTATCTAGCGCACCTATGGGTCGCGGGTTCGAATGCCGCCGAAACGACATGTTTATAATTTTCTATAAGCATGTCTTCCCACGTATGGTAACTTCGAGCATTAAACGGATGGGAGGAATATCGAAATTCCGACCGGGTAACGAACCACCGTTCATAGATGGAAAAACCGTGGAGTGTATTGCGCGTCTTGTCACAGAAATGTACGTGGCAAGTTTTGTAAACAAGGAAAACCATGGCTAATCCATTTAAGGAAATAATAAAATTATAATTCCGGTCACACACTACCGTTTTAGTCACTACAACCTTTATATGAGTAATCTGCTATTATGAGTAATATCAGATTACTATAGTAATGTTACAGAATGTATTTTAAAGTTTATTTTTATTTTATCTGGCGAAATATATCTTTCACAACACCTCCGCGGAGGTCTACCCTGATTTGCGGGAAGGTGATACTTTTCTGCCCTCTCAATTTGTTGTGTAGAGTGACATCTGGACGCTGGCAATACAGTGTCAACCCACATACATGGTTGCCATTTTGAGAAAATTGAATTTGATGTTTTAATCAGGTTTTATAAAATTTCTTTTAAAAAATATCTGAAGTAATAGATATTTTTGTAATTATTATTATTAGACTAAATATATGTCGTTGTTCTTGGTAGCAATCAAAGTAATTGAATTTAATGCATTATTTTTAAATATTTTAGGTTTTCGTGCTTGCTAGTATTTTCAATATTTTTGTTATTAAAACAATTTAAATGATACATATCTCTTTTGAAATATGTATTCCAGCTCATAAGGAAGCGATTGGTATCAAAATTTACATTTTTGTAATTTTGTGGGTTGACACTGTATTGCTTAACAGCGTCCATCTATGATCAGCTACAAGAATCAAGACAAAGACGTCTAATCCTGAATCGCGCTATATAAATATTTCGAAGCGCTGAGTATAAATACATCTTGACATCAACCACTGGGGCCTTAGGGCCGGCCAGTCAATGGTTCGACTGGTCGAGGATCCCCCCTTTAGGTTGGAGGAAGACCACACCTCCCTTCTTCCACATGTTGACGCATGGCATAAAAGTATCACTTCTTTCCCGCAAATCAATGTAGAAAATCGAAGTTTCCGTTACAGGTATGGTGACAATCGTATACGCAACACGGGAGGGAAAAAGGCCATCTCAAACCGCGTGCTTCCCAATTGCATTTTGCCATAATTATAGTGGCGTAATATACTATTCTAGGTCTCTGTCAAAATACCAGCGTCTGCGTCGTTTCGTTCAGTCACAAATAAATTTATTATATTATATTACAAATATTTTTGAATCGTCATCTTTTAATGGTTTTGGTTTACATTCGATTTCACTTTCGACTGTTGCGAGACTTGTACGTTTTTGTAAAGATTATGTTTTTGATAGAACATAATGTCAGTTTCAATGAAAAATAGCATTCAAATCTAGAAGTATTTCTTTATTTTTGAAGCCAACATTCTGCAGTCCACCTAGCATGACCGATAGACCATGATGATGAAGAGATACCTCGCGGACAAGTGAAGACAAACTAAGATATAATATATCTCGATATATTATATTTCGACATCGACAACTTTGATGGACAAGATATCTCGATCGAAAAATATCTTTTCTTTTGACATTAGAAGTCGATTTCTAAGTGTGTCATGTTAGACCCGGAAGACATAAAAAGAACACGATAAAATGGTCGACAGAATTTTGTCGTGGTTGTCATGCTAGGACATAAAAAGATATGATACGATAATTCGTTTAATTGTTTGGATTATAAATATATAATATTAAATAATATATAAATAAAATGTAAACATTGTTTTATTTGACATTGAGTCTATCAAACTAATACTCAAACGACCTGCGGGTCATGTTTAATGTAATGAACACTACGAAATATTGTCTTTTATTAACGCGAGTATCACACATTTAAATAAAATACTGTATACCGGATTAAACAGCGATTTATTATTTATATTGTTTATATTATTTATCCCGACGTTTCGGATGCTTTTCAGCAACCGTGGTTACGGGCCAGACTCTCAGTTGGGATAAATAATTTAAACAATCTTATTCTTCCTGCCATATTCCCTTTTTTTTATTTGGGGTCGGCGCAGTATGTTCTCTTTTTCCATTCTCTCCTTTCACTCGCCATATCATCAGTCACACCTCTCAAACACATATCATTCTTCACAGAGTCAATCCATGTCTTTTTTGGCCTCCTTCTTCCCCTATACCCATCCATTTTCATATTTTTTTTTTTAGATACATGCCCCTTCATATCGCCTCATGACATGCCCATACCAAGCCAAACGATTACCTTTCAATTTTTCATTCACTGGCGCTACTCTCAAATAATTTAAACAATATCTATACTAATATTATAAAGAGGAAAGACTTGTATTTTTGTATTTTATTAATAAACTCAAAAACTACTGGACCGATTTTTAAAATTCTTTCACCAACAGAAACCTACATTATTATCAGCGAGTATCACAGGCTATTTTTGTGTATAGTACATAATATATATTATTATTATTATTTAATTAATTATTATCTGATTACAAAGATCTATAAGTTGTTAGTAAGAGCTTAATTATAATGTTAGTACCTAAATCTATTCTAAAAACTATTTAAATATCAGATATATTGCACCCGTGTGAAGCCAGGGCGCGTTGCAAGTATAAATCTAGTACACAGTATTTTATTTAAATTAACTTTACGACTCAAAATTGATAGTAAGACTTACTAGTCATTATGGATTTTGCTAAAATTGACAGCATATGCAGGACTTGGCTAGACATGAAAGTATCCGAAGTGGGACCTCCAGGAGGCCAAGCAAAATAGAACACTAAAAATGCCGTTTTTGTTAGCATTTTTGGCACACAGCGGTTTGCGTAGTGGTAAGATCACTTCCATCTCAAAACTACTAATGGGATATAGAAAAATAAATGGATCTACGATTTAAATAAATTGTACGGAACCCGCACCACGAAAACCTGACTCGCTCTTGACCGTTTTAAAAAAACAACCTTAAATTAGGTCTTATCGGGACTAACACCGAGAACTATAACTATTACGTGAATATACAGCTTAATACAAAGCTTACATAAACGCATTAAAAACTTGTTTATTAACCTGTTTCACTTGCAAAACATTATAACGACACTAATACTAGAGATGTAACGAATATATCCGTATTTATCCGTTCTAGGAATTTATATATAGAAAATTATATACAGTAAAATTTGTTTATGTTTAAGCGTGAAAATTTGTAATAAAATACCTAGATATATATAAATACTTACTTTTAAAGAAAAACTAGCTGACCCGGCAATCGTTGTTTTGCCATGTAAATAATTTCTAAAAAGCAGGGGTTGGTGATAAAAAATTAAAAATTTAGGGTTGTATGTATTTTTAATGCCACATTATAAAAAAATAAAAACAAAAAATTTCGTCCAAAAATTAAAATAAAAAATTTAGGGGTGGACTACCCCTAACATTTAGGGGGATGAAAAATAGATGTTGGCCGATTATCATAGATACCGGATAAGCACAAAAAATTTCATCAAAATCGGTTAAGCCATTTCGGAGGAGTATGGCAACGAAAACTGTGACACGAGAATTTTATATATTAGATTTAAGATTGTGGCTTCGTTATTATATTTTTTATGACATAAATGAATTTCTAAATATTTTAAACAACAGTATACCATTTTTTAAAGTGAATAAATGACTTTATTATTATTATTATCAGTTCTTAAGTATTCGCAAGTACGAATACATCTTCTATGGCTATTGATAGGTGCTATTGCTCAGAGGAATTGATAGGACATCGCGTTAAAAATACCACGCGTACCATCTCGATGTCTGGAAGTAAAAGTATTTTTTTACTATACCGCGTTCGGAGCTCGATGAAAGTATTATGAAACCTGGTTTTCGACCCTGGTATTTTTACGGACTCGTACTTGGAAGCCCCGGTATCGAATTTTGCAAGTATATCTCATCGCCATCTGGAAGCCAACAACTGGATATCTGGGTCTATCAAAGATGTCGATGTCGAGATATAATATATCGAGATATCTTAATTTGTCTTCACTCGTCCGCGACATATCTCCTGGCTAGGCATGCAGGACACTATTATATTATTTCTTATTTAATTCTGCTATTGATATTTTACTAACACAAGCACGGATTTGGTCCAATAAACTCAAAACACTATCACAGCACATTGTAATTATTTCCCAAAGGCTTTCATTTAAAATATGTATTAATTCTACTCACAATATAACTCCAGTAGTAATTTTACTACTTCTAGTAATAAAGAAACAATTAAAAAGACTTACGTAAAAGCGTCATGGGCCAAAACACGTCTTTACACAAGGAACTTCCGATTACAACTGTTATGAGTTATGATGACTTATGAAGTTCGAACGAACTGCGAAGATAATTATTCTTTGAAGATTGTACAGGGCCGTATTCAGCGTGTTGCAATTTTATTTAGGGGCCCTAGGATTAGTTTATTTGACAAAGCTGGATAATATTGTTTTAAATATAGTAGTATTCGTATTTATTTTTTATGTGAATTGATTGTGACATTTTTGTCTAGCTTTCACTGCACAATTTATCAAAGATTTGACGGGCTCATTGGCACGTTCAGTAGAAAATTTGCCGTGCGCATCGATGGGTCGTGGGTTCGAATCCCACCGGAACGAAATGTTATAATTTTCTGTAAGCATTTTTTCCCAACTTCTGGTATCGGGTGGGAGGAATATCGAAATTCCGACCGGGGAACGAACCACCATTCATAGATGGAAAAACCGTGAAGTGCATATTGCGCGTTTCGGTTTCAGTCTATGGATTTTCGAATGATCGAAGTAAAAATTAGGTCGACAGCGCATCATTGACTGGTGTTCTGTGGCTGAGGTATCACCTACCATCAAGTGAACCTCATGCTCATCTGCATATATAAATGTACTCTATGCTCGTCTGTCGATATCTGACATAAAAAGTCTATAGTTATGACTTTTTATGTCATAAAAAGTCTATAGTTATGACGTTTTATGTCAAATATCACACAGTTTAATCTCAAATAATAAAAAATGCCTCTAAATATTACATTGATTCGTATCTGTGTCGGTCAAATGTCAAACAAACAAAAATGGCCGCGTTAATCGGAAACAGGCCTTGCGCTTGCGTCGTTATCGAGACCACTTTTATTGTGAGGAAAATGATATAATATTCAGTTTTAATTATATACAGGGGACTGAGTTAACATTACAGGTTCGATTCCTGCCGAATTAATCATGTTTCACGATTTCTATAAAACTTGTTTTTGCGATACTTATAATGTTTTAAAACTGATAATGAACCACGCTTCATAAATGGATGTTGTGAATTGCGTATTTTGGGTTAGTTCATTGAATTTCCGATTATCAATAATGAAACAAAACAGTTTTACTTCGAGCATTCGGAAATCCATAGACTAAAACCGAAACGCGCAATGTGAGAGAGAGAGAGAGAGTTTATTTATGTGCACTTCACGGTATTTCCATCAATTAACGGTGGTTCGTTACCCGGTCGGAATTTCGATATTCCTCCCACCCGATCAATGCTCGAAGTTACCAGACGTGGGGAAGACATGCTTTCAGAAAATTATAAGCATGTCGTCCCGGTGGGATTTGAACCCACAACTCATCGATGAGCACGGCAGCTATCCTACCGAACGCGCCAACCAGCTCGTCGTATGTATATTCATTATATAATATGATATTACGGTATTATTATTAGGGTAGTATTTAAACGCAAATCAAAAAAAATACTTTTGTATGCAATAATTTTCCAACAAAATTACTGATTGCACAGCAAAATACTTACAAAATATTACTAAATAAACTACAATTATGTTAGCGGGGTACGGCTATTTATCTTAAAACAATAGTCCAGTCATTATAGGGGGCTGACCTCGGAAAATCCACATATCCAGTATATTATCACATAAAAACTTGTATTTTGGCATCCTAAAACTGTTCTCAAAATTCACATACAATTCGATGGTCGCAAGTTTTAGTCAGGGGTCAAAGGTCACAAAAATCGATTTTTTTTTTACATTTTTGCAAATATCTCGTTTTCTATGAGTTTTACGCTATTTGTATTTATTATCAATATTGTAGAAAATTAAATTCTCTGATCTGTGATAATATACTGGGTATGTCGATTTTCCGAGATTTGCACCTAATTTGGCCTAAAATGACTGGACTACAAAGCTTTTTTTTTCTCTTTTTTTTTAAATATAGCTTCTATTTGTATATTTGTACTTACAGCAGTTTTTCTAAATAAAACAGCATTTTAGCGGGTAACAGGTAGTTATCAATAAAAAACGGTCCCACAAGTTATTTCGGAGAGGGGGAAAAAATAAAATTTTCTTTTAGAAAAACGTTTTCCAAGTGAATAAGTAGGATTCGGTTCTGGCACTCGTCGGCCGCTGCCGCGGTGAGACTCGTGCGCGGTGGTCACCATACCAACATAACCTAACCCACCACCACCAGCCACCACATACAGCCACCCATTGCCACCATTAAACTTACGCGCGAGCTATGCGGTTAACTCTCGACAGTCTTCTTGAAAATTACGACAAATATGATGAGCAAGTTTTGTGGTACTTAATAATATAGTACCTGGATGACCGCTTTGCTCGGTATTTTTTTTTTTATAAATTGTGTTTTATGAAAATTATATTTAAGTAAGAATTACATTATTGTTTTGTTTCTTCCAATAAAAAAAAAGTAAGTTTATGTTTAAGTTGATAAAACACGAATGAAATGACATCTTCTAGAAATGATTCCTAGTTTTAAAAAAATAGTATTATTATTCGCCGATAGATGTCAGGAAGAGTCATTTTTCGTTTAAGTTGATAAAACACGAATAAAATGAAATTTTCTTGAAATGATTCCTAAGTAGATCGATTTATCGCCCCCGAAACCCCCCGTATACTAAATTTCATGAAAATCATTGGAACCGATTCCGAGATTCCAATTATATATATACAAGAATTGCTCGTTTAAAGATATAAGATATGCTACTTGGATAGTTATTTTGCTATGCGCTCTGGTTAATTTGCTGTGCAGTCAGTATTTATGATAAGCATGCAGTATTTTTGTACCTATATAAATTTATTTGTATCGCATTATGAGGAAAAAAGTAATGTCATGCTGATGTATATTTTCGAATTATCTGCAGTACTTGTTTTCTTAAACATTTAGTTTATTTGTAGTGAATTAATTTAATTGTCTCCGTTTGACCGCATTCAAAAAAGGGCATCTCGAATAGTTGGTGACCGAGACCTTACCGAACGGCTTGATCCATTAGCTCTTAGGAGAGACGTCTCATCCCTGAGCGTTTTTTACCGCATCTACAACGGGGAGTGTTCTAACGAAGTATTTGACATCATCCCAGCTGCCGACTTCCATCATCGCACTACACGTCACAAACAGTTGTATCACCCTCATCACCTCGATGAATGGAAGTCGAGCACGATACGGTTCACGCGCAACTTCATTCCACGTACAACTAAACTGTGGAATGAACTACCAGCATCATGTTTCCATCCGATTACGACCTCGTTACTTTTAAAAAACGAGCCTATACATTTTTAAAAGGCCGACAACGCATCTAAGACCCTTGAGTTGCGGATGTCCATGGGCGGTGGTGATTACTTACCATCAGGTAACCCACCTGCTCTGTTGTCCGCTCTGATATAAAAAAAAATTGTGTGTGTATACCAGAGTACACAGGTAAGAAGTGAAACTTCTTTACGACATATCATTTTTGTACTATTTGCAACTTCACGAAAATGGGGTAGATAAGGCTTAAGCCTTAAGAAAAAAGATTTTATCACTTTCAAATTAATATATTGTTATTCTTATTTCAAACCAAACTTCAAAACTAATATATTGTTGTTATTATTATAATATATTACATTATATTCTTTACGTCACTATACTAAACTTTGATAAAAAAAGCAACATGGCGCGTAACCGAAAAACGTGACGATACTTACAAAATTTCTCCCATACGTCGATAAAGAAGTTTCACTTCAATAAATTAATTAATTGATGTAAAAAAGCATATAAATGATGAAAATATATTGATATGCGATTATTTATTTGATGTGCCATTAATAATTTCCCTTATTTATACACTGAATGTAAACAAATCTAAGAATTGAACGTTAAAGATAACGAAATGTAATGTTCTGCGAAATTATAATTATGTTGTATATTATAATTATATCTTCTAGGTATTTTTCTCACTACTTATATTATAAATATGAATGTAAGTTTGTTTGTTACGCGTTTACGCCAAAACTACTCAACCGATTATCATGAAGCTTTGTACACATATCCTTAGAGGTATGAGAAAAGACTTAGGATACTTTATATTTTTTTAAAAAATACGGTTCATAAAAAAAAATATTTTGTCAGAGACGATTGCTTGTCAAAAAATCTAGACCAGTGCGAAGCCAGTTATAAATTAACATCTATGTATTGTATATACTAGTGGACCCCGCAGACGTTGTTCTGCCACAATTTTGGCTTCGAAATTATATAATTATTCTTAAATTTGAATATGCCCATTTACCCACTATAATTGTCTAATATGTCACTGATTTGCAGTAGACATCTGTTATTTCAAAAAAGCTAAGAATGCATCACGTGAGCTGTCATGATGGCGGAGTTTCGAATCTAATTTATTTTATAATTAATTTTATGCATATATTTTTTATATCCTATGTCTTATTCCCGACATAGAGGAATCCAACAAATAAGATATCGTTAAAATCGGTGCAGGCGTTCTTGAGTTATAAGTGGTGTAACTAACACTACTTTCTTTTATATATAGTACCTGGATGACCGAGCTTTGCTCGGTATTTTTTTTTTATAAATTGTGTTTTTTGGAAAATTTAAGTACATTACATAGTAATAAAATCAAGTCTAACCTCAAAGCAAACACTCATTGACTTCGTGTTACTTAACAACGCCATCTGCTGGAATAGCTTTAGTGTTGTGTTGTGTCGTTAAAGCAATTTTAAAAAATCAAACGCCACCTTTTTGTTATTATTCTTCGAATAAAAAAAAGTACCTAAGTTTATGTTTAAGTTGATAGAACACGAATAAAATGACATTTTCTAGAAATGATACCTAGTTTAAAAAAATAGTATTACTATTCACCGATAGATGTCAGGAAGAGTCATATTTTGTTTAAGTTGATAAAATACGAATAAAATGACATAGTATTACTATTCGCCGATAGATGTCAGGAAAAGTAATTTTTCTTTTAAGTTGATAAAACACGAATAAAATGACATTTTCTAGAAATGATTCCTAGCTAGATCGATTTTTTGCCCCCGAAATCCCCCGTATACGAAATTTCATGAAAATCGTTGGAGCCGATTCCGAGATTCCAATTATATATATATAATATATATATACAAGAATTGCTCGTTTAAAGGTATAAGATCGAATATAGATATACCTACTAGCGGATTCGATAGACGTTGTCCAGTCAGAATGATGTATTCGAAAATAAAAAAAATATTTCTAGATATTTAAAAAAAAACACAATTACTTGTAATTTAAGCTTTATTTAAAAAAAACATTTGTGTGTTTAAAATAATTGTGATGACATTGTTTTTATAGCTACTAACAGAATTATATATTTTTTATGTTAGATATCGACAGACGAGCATCAGGTTCACTTGATGGTAGGTGATACCTCAGCCACAGAACATCAGTCAGTGATGCGCTGTCGACTTACTTCGAGCATTCGGAAATCCGTAGACTGGTGTCGGTAGGTCCTCACCGCATCATTGACTGATGTTCTGTGACTGAGGTATCACCTACAACCAAGTGAACCTCATGCTCGTCTGACGATTTCTTACATAAAGAACAAAATGCATCGCTCTATCAATTTCTCTCGCCTTAGACTGCAATAATACTGCTATAAGATATCGTAGTATACCTAACCTTTTTTGTAAGGGTTAAAAGGACGCTGTTAAACAATACAGTATCAACCCACAAAATGACAAAAATGAAAATTTTGATACCAATCGTTTCGTTACGAGCTGGAGTACATATTTCAAAAGATATATATATCATTTTAATCGTTTTAACAGCAAAAATATTCAAAAAAACTCGAGGGTGCGAAACCCTAACATGTTTAGAATATTTAACAATAATGCACTAAATTCTATTACTTTGATTGCTACCAAGAAAAACGATCTACATTTAGTGTAATAAATACAATAAAATATATTATTTCATTTATTTTTAAAAATAACTTCAAACTCAATTTTCTCAAAATGGCACTGTATTGCTTAACAGCGTCCAAAAGGGCAGTACTTCTGTTAGTAAATACATAAATAAAAATTTTTTTAAAACTAAAATAAAACACTTATGGTCTTATACGTAGCGCAGTTTGTGTTTTTAATTTAATTTTTATTTTATATTTCTGTAAAGCTTCCGATAGTCCGTGGTATGACAGGCTGTGGCTGAAAATCAGCGTGGTAAGTTTATGCGAGGCTGAAGCTTACCACACAATGCTGAGAATGCCTTTTGACAAACATTTAAGCCATTAGCTACCACGATCCCCATTTGGGACTTATTCAAAAAAAAACCTGAAGAAAATTAAAAAAATAAATTAATTAATTAATGCTGGAAATTCAATGTGCACATTGCGCGTTTCGGTTTCAGTCTATGGATTTCCGAACGCTCGAAGTAAAAATCAGGTCGACAGCGGACAGCGCATCATTGACTGATGTTCTGTGGCTGAGGTATCACCTACCATCAAGTGAACCTCATGCTCGTCTGTCGATATCTAACATAAATAAAAAACAAATATTTTCAAGACAAAAAATAATTTGAATATAATTATACCTACTACTATAGGAGCTTTGTGCAAATATCTCAAAAAAATGCAATTAATGATATTTATTGTTTTATTTGTTTAGTTTTTATGTATTTTTTTTATTGTGCAGTTAATAAACTTCTTTGTCTCTCTCAAATATCTATAATATGTTTTGTCTCGCTCTGTCGAATGCTAAATGACGTAAAAACGAACGAAACAAAACAGTGTTTTATCCGCGTTGTCTTAACATCTAATTCCAGTCTTGGAAATGCTGTTTGAACGCTGTCGGCTCGATTCCCTCCACTACCTTTGAGATGTGAACCTAAAATAAAATAAATAATATATTACAATCAAAAACTTTAAAATTAGGCATATTGTAAGACAACTAGCTGATGCCAGCGATTTCGTTCGCGTAAGCTTCATCTTATGCTGAGCTTTTGAGCAAGGTTTCTTCATATGATATATTCATATCCACTATTCCACGAATACATATTGAAAGTGGAAAAATAATCAAACTATTACATTTCCATATCAAACTGTTATTGACAACTGATAATTCGAAAAAGTTCGACGCGAGTCAGTTTGCATTGCAGTTTGTTGATATGGTGCTTTTAAAATAATCTTTAAATGATGATAACTTTTCTTTCCGACAACCGATTTCGATTAAATAAAGCCTATATGTTGCCCCGGGCTTTGCTTAATATGTTTGTGATTGCATGAACATCGGTTAAGTATCTTCGGAGAGCCCGTACAAACAGAGAAACAAAAAATTTAAATAATATCTGGTTCTATTTCTCTTCATACATCCCCCTGATTCGGTTTTTAGTATTTTTATTCTATGAACAAACATTTGTCCTCTACAGTTTTATTATATGTATAGATAATAGTAAATTGTTGACCAAGGGAGCAAACCTCTATTTCTAAGGCGAGTGTTTTTTGAATCCAGAGTTGAGCGAGGGATTCAAAGTGGTGATTACTTACCACCTGTTTGGTTATTCAAATTTAAAATAATTTATTCATTTAGGTAACACAATAGAGAGTTTTAACAACAAATAAAACTTACCTATTATTTTTTCTTCAATATCCGGAATCCATCTTGAGAGTCAAGCACCTGTCTTTCGGCCAATAGTCAGCATTTCCGGCTCCCTCCCCAGAGAATGCGCCCTCTATAGTGTCTTTTTGGTACTACTTACGAGGCGCGCGAGCGCCGGGTGAAGTTTTGTCATTATGGCACTCATGATGCACCAGGTAGCCCTTACCTGGATTCCGGATATTGAAGAAAAAATAATAGGTAAGTTTTATTTGTTGTTAAAACTCTCTATTATTTGTTTCGTAACAATATCCGGAATCCATCTTGAGTGATTTGTTTGTTGTCACCTGGTGTGCAAGCTAAATACAGTAGCTTGCTAAAGACGCTATAATGTGTAAGGTTCTAGATAATATAGAAACAGCATGGATAATATTACACACTATTTATTACAAAACATTAGTTAACACTGATTGATTTGTATAATCTAATAATATTAAGCAATTTAAAATAATAATCAGTGAATAGGATCAAAATAATTAGACAATGATACTGATTCAGTGGGATTACCGTTATCGTAATCAATTAGCTGTTTTTGGTAATAATTTTGAAAAGTATGCACAGTTTTCCAATTACCAGTTTCTAGAATTTTGTCAATTGTAAATTTTTCTACCCAATTTAAAGAAGCCACAGCAGATCTTACAGAGCCTGGTGAAGCCTCAATTCCAGCCTCTTTCAATAGGGATTTTATCCAACCACCAATCACGGTTCTGGATGCAGGCTTAGCATCACCTCTAGCTGTGATAAACAAATTATTTATATTGTTTCGACGTTCTGCGGTTATCTTTAACAACTGTCTTATCCAAAAAACTAAATTTAAGTTTTTGACAGGATGTTCTCTAAGCCTCCATCCAGATTGTCTATGATTAATGCTATCAGTTTTTGAACCAAAGGCCGGCCACAGTAAAATTGAATTATTTTCATCAATTAAATTATCACCATTAATCCGAAGTAAGGTGAGATCATGGACTCTACGACCTGAAGCCAGTAATAATAATGTTGCTGTAAGTCTAGAGACCTGATAAACATTGTTTTTATTAACATTATGATTAGTAATGTAATCTAGCAACATCTTGGGATTCCATATAGGTGGCTTATTGGGCTTATCACGAGCTACAGAAATTGCTTTTAACATATGTTTTATGAAAAAATTTGAAGACAAATCTATATTAGAAGTCAGGTTAGTAAATGTTGAAACTACAGACTTGTGTACTAAGATAGTTCTGTATGAGAGACCAATATCGCAGTGCAGATGTGCAAGATAGCGCGCTACCTGATGAGCACTTGGACATTTAAAATTAACAAAATGTGACTCACACCACCTTTTCCACCTGCTCCATGCTGGCTTGTAGGTGTTTATTGTTGAATTTCTCCAACTGGACATTAATAGCTTTTGTTCTATATCAGTCCAACCTTCTAGTATATCCTGCCACCCGAAATCAGCCATGCTTCCAGTTGCAACTCCTGAATCTTTGGCGGATGGGTCCCTGTTGTCGTGTCTACTAGCACCTGTGCTAGGTTCGGAATCAGGTAAGAGGGATACAATGCCCTCCGTTGAACGTCTGCTCGCCAAAATGCTTTGTTCCATCTGGGGGCAATCAGTATGTATAGTCCGCTGGCTTGATTCAAATGGTTCAATACTGTTGGAATGAGGTTTGGCGGTGGAAAAAGCCATCCTAGATTGTAATGCCACTGGTGACAAAATGCATTGTGATGCTGTGCTTGCTGATCTAGAACATTCATCGACACATATTTGGGTGTCACGTGAGCAGTTATCGATGCAAAAAGATCTATTTCGGGCGTACCCCACTTCCGGAATATTATCGATGTTGCTGTTGCCGTAAGATGCCACTCGGGGCAAGGTTTTTGACGTGATAGAGCATCTACCTCGGCGTTGTATCTGCCTGGAAAATAGTGAGCTAGAAGGTATATGTTCAGCTTGTCCAAAATCGTAAGTAGTTGACGGGTTTGTTCGAGAAGCTTTTTTGATTTTGTCCCGCCTTCTTTGTTTATGTAAGACACAACGGTACGATTGTCTGTCTGAAGAAGAATATGAGCATCTTTCAGCTGGTGTTGCTCTTGCAATATTGTTGCATATACTGCATACATCTCCTTTTGATTTGCATGCCAGGATACTTGGCGGTCTGTCCAAGTTCCTAGAACATCTTTGCCATCGAGTCGTGCCCCCCAACCGATATCCGATGCATCTGTTGTTAAGAGGTGAGTTATTGCACGCTGATGAATTGGCAATTTTTCTCCGACCGCCTCTTTCCACCACATCAAATCTTCGAGAACTGGTTGCGGAATCCGAACCTTGCGGTAAGGATGGGTCTTTGGCAACTGTCGACTGAAGTATTGCAGAGTGCGACAGTGAAGCCGACCTCTCGGAGTTACAAAAGTGGCAAAGTTGAGTCTTCCCATTAGAGATTGATATTGTTTTAGGGACCAACTGCCTACTCCGATCTGTTTTTGAAGTGCATTGCGTAGCGTTTGACACTTCGGCACCGACAAGGACTTTGCGTTGCGTTTTGTGTCCCAGGTTATGCCGAGAAACTCGAGGCACTGCGTCGGTGCCATAACAGATTTGTCGTAATTGATAGTCCAGCCCAGTACGGTCATGATTTTGGTTGTAAGGGCTATATCGTCGGAAAGCTGATGCGCAGACTGATTCGCCAGGAGAAAATCGTCCAAATAGACCACGCATCGGATTCCCTGGCTCCTGAGAAACTCTGCTACCCAATTGGTCAATGAGGCGAATGTTCTTGGTGCTGAAGAAAGACCGAAGGGCAGACACGTCATCTGAAGCAGTTGGTGCTGATCTGGCTCGTAATGGTAATTGAGCCTCAGGAATCTGCGATGATGAAGAGCAATTGGCAAATGGAAGTAAGCTTGGCTCAAGTCCAATTTCGCCATCCAATCGCGATTCTGCAGGAAAACTGGGACGCGAAAATGGTTGAACAATTGAAACGGTTTTGTTTTGACGAAAAAGTTTAGTTGTTTCAAATTTAAAATCGGGCGGTGGCTGCCATCCGACTTGGGTATCAAAAAGAAAGTTGACAGATAACTTGGAGTCAGCTCTGCTTGTTCCAGAATTCCCAATTCCAACATGTTTTGAATTTGTATCGTCATGTCGTGAGAAGTTTTGGTACGGTAACATCGCATGACTATAGAATTTGGATATATTAATGGCGGCTTCCGGATGAAAGGAATGCGTGCGCCACTCAGTAGCTTGCAAATTTGATTTGGTGCTCCTAAATTGCTCCAAGCATACTGAAAGTGCCTTAGACAGCCTCCGTGAAACCTTTGAACGTCATTCTCGATATTTATTTTTAAAAGTGGGTCGCGATTTCTTTCCTTTTTGCTTATTATTTTTACTTGTTTCGTTTCGCTTCGCTTGCTTATGTGGGCGAAGTGCATGTTTGCCTCTTTTCGAGGGTGTGTCTCGACGAAAAAACGTATTATCCGGTTGTGTACTAGTTGACGGTTTTTGGTTACGGTAAAAACTGTCCTTTGATTGAGATTGAGGCACTGATCGTGGTAACGCAATCAATTTTTCCGCCCCCCCAATTTTTTGAAGGTAGTTTTGAACGGACTCATCATTAAATAACATATTTGCACTCGGGGGTATTTTAAACAAAACATCGCGATGATATTCTTCGGGAATTTGGCGCAGTAATGTATTACGACGTATACTGATAAAATCCGCTCGTCTGCCGCATACTATTTGCAGTAAATCGTCAGATACTTTACTATGTGCAGAGTCTTTTGAGAACAATGATTCTATCTTATTAAATATTGAACACGGAGTCAATGTCTGATTGTTTTCCCCGGACCAGTCTACTAACGCTTGCAAGGTCTTTTGCAATTCCACTTTCTGGCATAGTATGGCATTAGTTAAAGCAGCAAACGAGCGCTCAATTAAATAAGAATGAGGGTCTTCTCGTAACATGGCCGCCTCATATCGTTTAAACGAATCATTAACACTTAATTCAACGAAACCGGGGGTAGCTAAATATTTCTTCTGAACATCAGCAAATCGAATAGCATACCAGTCATCGCGATTAAATCTTTGCAAATTCACTAATCTCTTTAAATAATCTTCATTTGTTTGAACAAAAATAGGATCTTTAACGGTAGTTTGTAATTCAGACAAATTAAGTTGACACGTGGACGCCTCAGAAATGGTAGGTCGGCGTAACACTAAATCGTCAGTAGCACGTACAGGTTCTACATAACTGTTTTCAACATTATTTGAAGGTACTGAATTTTTTGAAATCAAATCCGTTAAAAACGCAACTTGTTGCGATAAAATGTTAAAATGTTCACGACTCACGGCTCGGTGTTGTTTTCTTGCTTTCTTTCTTCGTTTTTGATATAAAGACGACTCCGACGCCTCGCTGTCACTACTTGTAGAATTCCCGCAGTCTGAACTCGGTGATGGAGAATGAGCACGTTTTTTCGAAGCCGGGGAAACATTTCCCGGCTCCTCGATGATAATATCGTGATCACGGTTCTCCATTAAAACGGGGAGGTACACTATACACTTATGTACACTTATATTTAAATTAAAGTTTTTTGTGTAAGTTCTTAGCTAACTTGTGAACGGCGCGAAAAACGACGCTATAATGACAAAACTTCACCCGGCGCTCGCGCGCCTCGTAAGTAGTACCAAAAAGACACTATAGAGGGCGCATTCTCTGGGGAGGGAGCCGGAAATGCTGACTATTGGCCGAAAGACAGGTGCTTGACTCTCAAGATGGATTCCGGATATTGTTACGAAACAAATAATGTACACTTATGAACGTCAATAAAAAAATACATATTAAATGCTTCTAATTTTACATTTACCGCCAGTTCTCAATAAACTTGCCGTCACTCTTTTTAATCGCCAAGTTTTTGTTTTGCAAATGTTTTATAAGGAGCTGCAGCCATTACACCATGCTCCACATGACATCTTTAAGTAATTAACTATAATATTAAAAAATAAACGAAAAACCAAAGATTTGTCCTCTATCAGCAGTAGGCATGGTGACATAGAAGCACGCACTTACATTCTCGTGGGAACAACACGCAAATACATAGTCGAAATAACTAATATCACAAGTAGCACCCGTTATCCAATCTGTTATAAAAAAAACAACTAACCCAAGAAGGATATTTATTAACTTCCAAATACTGTTGTGCCTTCTTCATAGCTTCCGATTTTTCCTGTAAAATATATAACATTACTTTATTGAAATAGTCTTAGGATAGAACAAATCAATAAAAAATTATAGTATACTAGCTTCTGCCCGCGACTTCGTCTGCGTAGAATTAGTATTAAGGGTAACTTATTTTTTAACCGAACTGTTTTTTCATCAATCTCCGCTTAATGGCGCTGCACTCAAGTCAATCTTACCGTGATATTTTATAAACTATTCATCCAAATTACTTAGTGTAAAAGATAAAGTTCATTATATTAAATACTGAAAGCGAAAAATGTATTAATTTTGATAAGAATTAGCTGAATACTCTAAAAAGTGCAATTGAAAAAATTAATCAAATTTAAATATATTTATGGCTCATAGTTTAGGATATATTGGCTTCCACATAAAAGGTAGATATGCTATCGAGGACTTTTATTTAGAACTATTTAAAACAAACAATCCCATGATACATTTTATTCTTGTAAATCCAACAGTCTAGGCAGGGCACGCCAAGATAGCTCTCAGAAGGCAGGAATTTTTCCGAGTTACTTGATACTTATCGTAATATTATGGCCAATATACAAAAACTGTTTATAAATTGTAGCCTATGTGTTATTCTGATATATAAGCTATATTACTGTAAAGTTTATCAAAATCCGTTAGGTAGTTTTTGCGTGAAAGAGTAACAAACATCCATCCATCCTTCCATCCATCCTCACAAACTGTCGCATTTATAATATTAGTAAGAAAGATAAGATAAGATATCCCCGAGTCCCCTAGTGGGGCATGGGGCAGACACATTTCTGTGTCTGTTTCACTGATCATCGCTTACTTAATGCTAGTGTATTCTTCAGTAATTATTAACCAGTATACATTGATAGAATACTTGTTACATATTTCTGATGTCCTGGAAAATCTCTACTGCATCAAAACTTAAATATCTTGTACATAATAAATAACAACATTCATTAAGAAATTCCATTGGAAATCATATCAAAATCGTTGCGTGATTTAAGAGAAGTAGACAAACAGACAGTCACAGACAGCGACTTTGACTATACTAATATTATAAAGGGGAAAGATTTGTATTTTTGTATGTTATGAAGAAACACAAAAACTACTGGACCTATTTTAAAAATTCTTTCACCAATAGAAAGCTACATTATCAGCGAGTAACATAGGCTGTTTTATTGTGTATAGTACATCTACACTGCACCCGTGTGAAGCCGGGGCGGCGCTAGTATGTTATATAGTGATAGAAGAATAACTTACTCGTCCATTAGACTCCTTTCCAATCCACACGTAGATACTACTGCCCGTGTCAAGGATGTAACACTCCTGCGCATGCGGGAACAATTGAATATTGAATTTGACGAATTTTGATGAGCAGCCGGCCTAGCATGACAACCGCGACTAAATTTTGTCGACCGTTTTCTCGTGTTTTAATCGATTATCACTCTGTTTCTTTCGGGTCTAACATGACAATTACACTTAAAACTCGATATTTGTCGATCGAAATATCTTTTCTATCAAAATTGTCGATATCGTGAGATAATATATCGAGATATCTTACATCTTAGTATGTCTTCTCTCGTCCGCGACATATATCGTGGCGGTCATGCTAGGCAAGCCTAGACGGCATTGTGCACCTATGAGTCGCGAGTTCGAATCCCACCGGGACGAACCTCATGCTCATCTGTCGATATCTAACATGAAAAAAAAAACAAATGTCGGATGGGTTAAGCTATAAGCATAATTTAGACAAGTAGGAGTGAGGCGTATTTATCGTAATTGATATAAATCACAGGTAATCAAATATAACAGATAACAGTTGTTCCTGCGGTTGTGATATATCTGTTATTGAAAATATCATGCAATACTAAATAACAACTGTTCAACAAATACTAGTAATGATCAAGCCAATACAAAACAACTGTGATTGTTACCTGTCTCAGTTAAACATCTATGATGGTCGTACTAAAACGAGATGCACCTAGTATTTATTATCCAACATAATACAGTTGGACGTTTTACAGGAAAGAAATCATGTTGAAAAGTCACGCATAAATTTTATCGTATTATCTGTAATTCCTTTAGTATCTAAATAACAGACTGTTATTAAATAACTGTTATTGAGTAACAGTAACATATATAATGTGTGACCTGTTACTAGATATCGTTATCGCGAGGGCACGAACGAATATGTCAAAGAATATCTATCTAGAATAGACAATTAGTATGTAATTCACGCGTCCTCTGAGAGTTTTTATGTTTGCAAGTCGTGTACTATTCAATAAGATCTATATACGTATTTTTAAATGAATAAACTATTGACTTTTAATATTGTCTTTTATTAACGCGAGTATCACACATTTAAATAAAATACTGTATACCGGATTAAAACGCGATTTATTATTTAAATTATTTATCCCGACGTTTCGGATGCTTTTCAGCAACCGTGGTCGCGGGAGACTGAAAGATGACAGTTGTCTTATATTTTAAATGTCACAAAGTTGCCATATTTAATTCAATTAAATTAAAAATAATCTATTAATTTAGGTAACACAATGTACATCTAGGAACGTCAGTAAAAAATAATACATATTAAATTACTAATATTACTAATATTAAATGCTTCTAATTTTACATTTACTGCCAGTTCTCAAATCAAGGGCGTAGAGCGGACGAGAAGAACTGGCAAGAAACTCGCCGCCACTCTTTTTAATCGCCAAGTTTTTGTTTTACAATCTTTACATATTAACGCCATCTATTCCTACGGAGTTGATATTTACTGTAATTTTCTATATACTGTAATTTTCTATATATTTTCTATATACTGTAATATTCTATATTAGAAGCATTTAATATTAGTAATATTAGTAATTTAATATGTATTATTTTTTATTGACGTTCATAGATGTACATTGTGTTACCTAAATTAATAGATTATTTTTAATTTAATTGAATTAAATATGGCAACTTTGTGACATTTCAAATATAAGACAACTGTCATCTTTCAGTCTCCCGCGACCACGGTTGCTGAAAAGCATCCGAAACGTCGGGATAAATAATATAAATAATAAATCGCGTTTTAATCCGGTATACAGTATTTTATTTAAATATTGACTTTTAAATAAAATACTTTAAAACGGATTAAGACGCGATTTATTATTTATTTTATAAGCATTCGAAACGTCGGGGTAAATAATAAATCGCGTTTTAATGTGTTATAAAATATTTTATATAAATGTGTGATACTCGCGTTAATAAAAGACAATTTTAAACCATTGACTTGTCGATTTTGACAATTTGTCAGATTGACCTGGTTTATTCTCTTAAAGATGTTAATTCATTGGCCTCCCTCTATTGGTATTAAACCTCCTTGGCCTTGTTACTGAAATGATATGAATTGATGCAGAAACGATGCAAAAAGTCCCAATGTAGATATAGGTTAGGTACTCTCAAAAGACATTATGTAGTTTGTCCACTCTGTTTACAATCTACAAATGATTCGTGCCCCCGCGATAACGATGTCTAGTTATAGACCAGCCAAACCCGTATTACACCAGCTATACAAACCTTGGTGTCAAGCTGCGCCTGAGTGTACGGCCCGGGTAGCTTTTTGATCTCAATACTTCCCGAACTGTCTGAGATTTCATTCAAAACCACCTCCTTTGATGCACCTCGCTCAAAGTCCTGATAAATTCAAATTCATTTATTAATTTAGGTAACACAATGTACACTTATGAACGTCAATAAAATACATATTAAATGCTTCTAATTTTACATTTACTGACAGTTCTCAAATCAAGGGCGTACGGACGAGAAGAACTGGCAATAAACTCGCCCCCACTCTTTTTAATCGCCAAATTTTTGTTTTACACAATTTTTGTAAGGCGCCACAACCATTACACCATGTTCCACATGACATCTTTATGTAATTAACTATAATACTTTATACTAAAAAAATATAAACCAGAATAAAAAACAAAGATTTGTCCTCTATCAGCAGTAGGCATGGTGAAATAGAAGCACGCACTTACATTCTCGTGGGAACAACACGCAAATACATAGTCGAAATATATGAGATAATAACAAAAGGGGGCTGATTATTCGATGGTATGTGATGGAGGAAAGTTGAAATATGTAGGATGGGAAAACTATGGATTGTAGAATAGACAGGAACGGAAGCAAAAGGTAAATTATCGGGTGGGAGGAATATCGAAATCTCGACCGAGTAACGAACCACCGTTCATAGATGGAAAAACAGTTAAGTGCATATTGCGCGTTTCGGTTTCAGTCTATGGATTTCCGAATGCTCGAAGTAAAAAGCAAGTCGACAGCGCATCATTGACTGATGGTCTGTGGCTGTGGTATCACCTACCATCAAGTGAACCTCATGCTCGTCTGTCGGTCAGTCTTCCACTTAGGAATTTGGTTTCTTTGTTAATCTCTAAAGAGAACAGGCAGGTACAATGCAAATATAGTATAAGTTTACCTCATCATCACCACCGTCTGCAGCATCAGGAACAGAGTCCTGATCACCAGAACCAAGCGCGGTGAAGAATTTGTTCACATCACCCTCATTTGAGTATGGATCTGAAAATAAATACGGGGTCGTTAGTACAATGGCTGTAACCTTGCAACTGTGGGTCGTTGATTCTCAACCTGCCAGAAACGTGTTATTTCTGCACTTTTTTTGACGGGTTCATTGGCGCGTTCGATAGAACACTTGCCGTACGCATCGATGGGTCGTGGGTTCGAATCCCACCGGGACGGGATGTTTATAATTTTCTGTAAGCATGTTTTTCCCCACGTCTGGTCACTTCGGGCCTGGTCACCATAAGGTATTGACTAATTATTAAATTATTTCTTATATCCGTTATTCCATAATGTCTGCCTACCCCAATGGGAATTTCTTCATTTAGGTAACACAATGTACACTTATGAATGTCAATAATAAAAAAAAATGCTTCTAATTTTACATTTACTGCCAGTTCTCAAATCAAGGAACGAGAAGAACTGGCAATAAACTCGCCGTCACTCTTTTTAATCGCTAAGGTTTTTGTTTTACAAAATGTATGTAAGGAGCTGCAACCATTACACCATGTTCCACATGACATCTTTAAGTAAATAACATAGTAACAATAATAAAAAAATATATATTTAAACGAAAAAAATAAATAACAAAGATTTGTCCTCTATGAGGCATGAGTGAAATAGGAGCACGCACTTACATTCTCGTGGGAACAACACGCAAACACATAGTCGAAATAACTAATATCACCGCATACACGAATTCAAGTTCGACCAGTCACCACAAGTAGCACCCGTTCACGAGTAAGACGCATGGCCAGCCATCGGCCCCCTCGGGAAAGAGGCGTGATGTGTATGTATGTATGTATGACGTATGTTACCACATACTAACCAATGATCTCGATGTTCCCTCTGCCGCTGTGATCTTGGTCTCTGATCTGATTGGCGACGGATATCGCCTTCAGACGCTCCACGCTCTTGGCTTGATCACCGACGTACAGTAAGATGTCGTGGTCCACATCCAGGATGAAACAGTCTCCCTTGTTCATTGAAGATACGGAAGCTTCCACCTGATGATAATGTTATGTTGGACAGAAAATCCCCAAGACCCCTGGGGCATGGGGCAGACACATTTCTGTGTCTGGTTCAATGATCATCGCTTACTAATGATGCTAGTGCATTCTTTAGTAATTATGAACCAGTATACATTGATAGAATACTTGTTACATATTTCTGTTGTCTTGGAACTTCGTTGGACTTCATAGAATCTCGTCCCCTAGTGGGGCATGGGGCAGACACATTTATGTGTCTGTTTCACGCATGGGGCAGATACATTTCTCTCAGTTTCACTGATCATTTTTTTTACAAGTAGATGATCAGCCATTTGTGCCCTAGCTGACCATATATTTTTTTTGTTATTTTTCTTAAACATGCGCGGTAACAGGCAAATTATAATAAAAACTCGACATCGACAACTTTGATAGACAAGTTATCTCGATCGACAATCATCTCTACTTTTGACATTAGAAGTGGAGTTTTATGTGTGTCATGTTAGACCCGGAAGACATAAAGAGATAATAGATTAAAACACGAGAAAACGGTCGACAACATTTTCTCGTGGTCATGCTAGGGCGGATGGAAATAAAAAAAAAAGTGAAAGTAACTTATTTAACTAAACTTATGATGTTCAACTAATAGAAGAAGAAGAGAATATCTCTCTTACCTGTCTGACTCTCACGTTTCTTCTTCCCTTAATCTGGAACAAGCGTTTCTCAGCGCCAGCGTTCACAGTCACGTGGTTGAATCCAGATACATGGCCACCTTCTAAATAGCGGATAGCTGAAAAAATAGTTTGAACTTTATCTATCCATATATAAAGGTTTTCTCTCTCTCTCTTTCTCTATATCTATACAAATATTAAATAAATCATTCCTCTTTATATGTTACGATATATAAAAGAGATTCCCACCTATATATTGACTCATCACGATATCTCTGGAACCATAAGGCGTAGCGACTTGAAATATGGTAGGAATATTCCTTTCGCCGAGTAGAGGTCAGCTAAGAACGGATTTTACGAAATTCAACCCACAAGGGGGGTTGCGGGGGCAATTGCTAGTGTTACGATATAACTCAACTACTCAACCGATTTTATCAGCGAGTAACATAGGCTATTATTTGTACATCTTCATTGCACCCGTGTGAAGCCGGGGGTATTGCTAGACTATATCTATACTAATATTATAAAGAGCAAAGACTTAGATTAATAATTATTAATTAGACCAATTATAATTGGTATCCGCGCGCTACGACTAGATACCGCGCTATAAAGAAAAAGCAGGTTCCTGAATGCGGCAACTCAATATTGTAGTGTGTGTAAAACACTGAGATTCGTTATATTATTTTACTGTGAAATTTATGACGATTTATACAATACTTACTGATGGTATGTGATACCAGTATATTTCTTGTTTCTTGTAGTATTATTTTTATAGTTTGACTACGCAAACCGGCATTTTGCTTCGGCCGTACGCTGAATACGAATATTTGTTGCCGCATTTTTCAAGCCGCCGCGCCGACGGTATCTAGTCGTAGCGCGCGGAGACCAATTATTATTAATCTAAGCCTACGCGCAGACTAGAGCCACTAGTGGCGACCACAGCATAGCCACCGGTGGCCGCCACAAGCTACGGGCGTAATATTTCATACATTTTAGGGCATCCGCGAAACACGGCGCTCGAGAGGCTGCCACCGAGCTTCTAGCCACCAGTGGCCGCCACAACGTGCGGGCGCGATATTTCATACATTTTACAGTGGCTGAAACGCGGCCACCGGTGGCCGCTTCTAGTGGCGGCCACCGGTGGCTCTAGTCTGCGCGTAGGCTAAGAGGAAAGATTTGTTTTTTTGTTACGATCTAACTCAAAAACTACTCGACCGATTTTATCAGCGAGTAACATAGGTTATTTTTTTGTACATCTTCATTGTACCCGTGCGAAGCCGGGGGGATCGGTAGACTATATCAGCTATACTAATATTATAAAGAGGAAAGATTTGTATTTTTGTATGTTATGAATAAACTCAAAAACTACTGGACCGATTTTGAAAATTCTTTCACCAATAGAAAACTACATTATCAGCGAGTGTTACATGTTTTGTGTATAGTACATCTACATTGCACCCGTGTGGAGACGGGGGGCGTTGCTAGTCTATCATAACTTGAGCTCGTTGGTATAATGGTGATCGAAGATGCGAAGCCGGTTATTAACGATTTTAACCAATGTGAAAATGCACTTTTCGTTATTAACGGTTATTTAACATTTTATGCACGTTACGTTAATCTACTATATAAAAATAAGTCGGGTTTTCCTTCCTGATGTTATAACTCCAGAACGCACGAACCGATTTCCACGGTTTTGCATTCGTTGGAAAGATCTCGGGTGATGTTTATAGCAACAGAAAAGCGGGAAAATCTTATATCTTTAAGAATAATTATATAATTTCGAAGCCAAAATTGTAGAGCTGTAACAAACCGTATGTATTCGTTACTGAGTAACGGGTACGCCATATAGTACCGAGTAACGAAACGTTACTCACGAATACTTTTCGTTACTCGCATGTTTCGTATCATGGTTACATACGCTGTTTCAATGACGCAATGTAACTTCAAATATTCAAAACAAAGTTTTCTTTAACAGAGTATGCAGTAAAAAAAAAGTATATACTTGTGAAAAAGTGTTTTCATAAAATTTTGCCACTAAAATTTCATAAATTTTATGTAATAGTATGAAATAAACGAAAGTGAAAGTTTTAGTCTCTCATGAAATTCTAAAATTATTTCACTGTAACTTAATTTTCAAACAATTAATTAAATCGCACGCTTGCGAGCGCAACTTAAACTAGTTCTGTAAATTTGTTTCTCTAGCATAACATAGCATGTTATGAGGTATTAGGAGTAACGAGTAACGATACGATAGTAACGAGTACTGAATGTATAGTAACGAATACATACGGGTACGGTTTTTTTTCGTTACTTTTACACCTCTACAAAATTGTGGCAGAACAACGTCTGCGGGGTCCACTAGTGTAGTATAAAAATTATCATCCAGTAACATATTACGGACGGATTATCTTGTCGGGCACACTTTTTGCATATTTGATTATATGCATATTACACTTTAAATTGTATATTTGTACGTTAAAATTCAAAAACCACTCGACCGATTTCAAAAATTATTTCACCAATAGAAAGCTACATTATCAGCGATTAATATAGCTTTCTATTGGTTATAGATAGATATAGATATTTTTCGTCTTATTCATGAAGTTTCTAATAAACCCGAATCACCCCGTACCTGGTTCAAAGTACCCCAAGAACTGCTTAGACTCGTATCCTTGGGACTCTCTATGCTGTACTGCAGAACCCTGGAACTGCTCATCATCCAGGTTGACTGTCAGTATGGCTGCAGCACCAGCTTCGTCCTGGCTTGTTTTAGACCCCAGCCAGAAGTGAACATCCCAGGAGAGATTCGATGATCCGGATGTCTGAAAGTTTTTTTTTATTTAAATACTTTAAAGCCGGGACTGAATACCGGTTAATTTACTATGGGAGTTATACCGGTATAATAAAGGTTTTTGTTAATAATAATCGTTTATTCATAACTAGCAATTGCCCCCGCAACCCCCCTTGTGGGTTGAATTTCGTAAAATCCGTTCTTAGCTGACCTCTACTCGGCGAAAGGAATATTCCTACCATATTTCAAGTCGCTACGCCTTATGGTTCCAGAGATATCGTGATGAGTGACTATATAGGTGGGAATCTCTTTTATATATATAGAAGATTACTGAAAAAAATACTGTGGTAATTTTAGTGTGTATTACTCTTTAAAACTAATATCATGGTATCTCAGTCAGACACGTTTTTTGGGAAATAAAAATTAAACGGTTTCAGTCCCTGCCATTGACATAGTGTATTGTTGATCGAAGGTCCCTGCTTTAGAGTAAATTTAATAATTATTATGTTATTTTTGATATTTGTTTGAGGGCGTTTACTTATGTTTTTTTTTATGTTAGACTAGCAAACCTGACAAACGTTGTCCTGCCAGAATGTAAGCTTTTAAAAAAATATATTTCCAACTTTGAATGCGTGACGTGATCTGTCAATTGCGAAAGATGGCGGAATTACGAACCTAATCTATATATGTATATAAAAGAAAGTTGTGTTAGTTACACCACTTATAACTCAAGAACGCCTGCACCGATTTTAACGATATCTTATTTGTTGGATTCCTCTATTATATCTTATATGTCGGGAATATGATATAGGCTATTAAAATATTAGAAAAAATCAGGAAAAAAATATATGCATAAAATTAATTATAAAATAAATTAGATTCGAAACTCCGCCATCTTGACAGCTCACGTCATGCATTCTTAGCTTTTTAATAAATAACAGATGTCTACTGCAAATCAGTGACATATTAGACAATTATAGTGGGTAAATGGGCATATTCAAATTTAAGAATAATTATATAATTTCGAAGCCAAAATTGTGGCAGAACAACATCTGCGGGGTCCACTAGTTTATTTTAAAATACGAGGGCGGTTCAAATATGATCGACACAAATGCTCTGACGCGTTTATTTACTATCTGAAAAATTTACAAAAATTCACAGTTTTTCTAGGTATTTCCCGTCACTAGTTACGCGTTTTGTCCACCTTTCCTGAAGCTTTTTGATGCCGGTATCGAAGAATTCCATGGGCAACTCGGACAGACATGTGCGCACGAACTCCTCTTCCTCGTCGTCGGTGTTGAATCTTTGACCTCAGAGGGCTTCTTTCAGTGGTTCAAACATGTGGTATTCGCAGGGCGATAAGTCTGGACTGTAGGGGGGTGTTCCAGTACCTCCCACCACAATTTCGATATTGTATCGAGCGTGAGACGCGCGATATGAAGGCGCGCGTTATCCTGGAGTAGAATCGCACTTCGTGCTGGAATACTCCTCTAAGCTCTAAGCGCGATGCGTTTAGCACCGGAGATCCCGGGTTCGAATCCCGAGGAAACAAGATTAAAAAAAATAATGTTTCGGCCAGGCAGGGTACAAGGCTGATCACCTACTTGCTTGTAAAAAATAATGATCAGTGAAACAGACACAGAAATGTGTCTGCCCCATGCCTCACTAGGGACTTAGAAATTCTAAGAAGTACCAGGACATCAGAAATATGTAACAAGTGTTCTATCAATGTATACTGGTTAATAATTACTGAAGAATGCACTAGCGTTATTAGTTAGCGATGATCAGTGAAACAGACACAGAAATGTGTCTGTCCCATGCCCCACTAGGGGACTCGGGAATTCAATTTTACGTCTTTGACATATGTTTTCATAAAGGCTTGATAACAAAGTCCTTTGTTTATGGGTAAGTATCTCACTGTGTGATGATTCAGATACTCAAGGCAGTTGTTATAATTATCTTAAGTACCGCAATTACACATAATTATGACACTATTCTTTCCTGTATACAGACTAACAAACTCGGATTTTTTTAGCAAAAAAAGGTTTTATTGACTCATCTAATAACTAAATGATAATAAAGTCACCCGCGTCCTCTGCATGGGGCAGACACATTTCTGTGTCTGTTTCACTGATCTTCATTTACTAATAACGCTAGAGTATTCATTAGTAGGTAATTATTAAGCAGTATAGATTGATAGAATACTAATTGTTACATATTTCTGATGTCCTGGTACTTCTTAGAATTTTCGAGTCCCCTAGTGGGGCATGAGACAGACTCAATGTCTGTTACACTAATCATCGCTTGCTAATAACGCTAGTATATTCTTTAGTAATTATTAACCATCAAATGATAGAACACTTGTTACATATTTCTGATGTCCTGGTACTTCTTAGAATTACCAAGTCTCTTAGTGGGGCATGGGCAGACACATTTATGTGTCTGTTTCTGAGACTGACGGATCGAACATTTTCTTATTGCGAATCTGATGATCGATCCGTCGTTCGCAATTAGACATTATAATATATTTCGTTTGACATAACTATGATCGTAAGTTTAATCGTAAATAGAATAATTGAAAATGTTTTCTTAATAAGTTCCATAGGCTGCGTGAATACATAATAGTACAGTCGTGAATAGGTTGATAAGTCAACTATTTTTTTTTTAAATTATAATAGTCATTAGGATTGCTAAAATAGGGTGAACAAACATTGAATTACTGCTACTATGCTAGTACATTATTTAGATTTTTTTAAGCCATTTAGTATGCCTTAATACCCAAAATAAAATACCTTCAAAACGATGTATGAATCTCCAGAATAGAAGTTTCCATATTGGTTTTTCGGAACGGGAACTGGCTCAAAATCCTGAAAAATAATTGAAATCTCTATATAGTATACTAGCAACATGCCCTGGCTTCACACGGGGGTAATGTAGATGTACACAAAGCCTATGTTACTCGCTGATAATGTAGCTTTCTATTGGTGAAAAAATGATTAAAATCGGTCCAGTAGTGTTTTCAGAGTGTATTCCTTACAAACAGAAATGCAAATCTTTCCTCTCTATAATATTAGTCTATGTCAAAATACTCGAAAGAAGACGACAGTTACTTGCAATGCATACACAGATGTGCTGTCGACCTACTTTTTACTTCGAGCATTCAGCCATCCATAGACTGAAACCGAATCGCGTAATATGCACTTCACTTTTCCATCTACGAACGACGTTCGTTACCCGGTCGGAATATCGATATTCCTTCAACCTGTTCAATGCCCGGATTTACCAGATGTGGGGAAGACATGTTTACAGAAAATTATAAACATGTCGTCCCGGTGGGATTCGAACCCACGACCCATCGCGCACGGCAGGTGTTCTACCGAACGCGCCAACGAGCCCATCTGGTTTGGACTTTAATATTAGAACATTGGATAACACTAATACTATTATGTAGAATTAGTAATATATTTATACTCGCCGTATTCGTCCTATATCTTCATATCACATATAAACAATTCTTATAAAGCTACGAATACATATCTATATTTACTTAAAGCAAGAATATACGATGTAGTTGCAATATACCAGTTACACTGATACACTGCCGCCTACACATCCGCGAATAGACATCATAGTCCGGGAGCTGGAGATGTTAAAAGTGCGGTGTAGTTATTTTTTTATTATTTTGATGTGGTTTTTTACATTTTAGGAATTGTATAATTTTGTGTTATTTTATATTAATATAATTGAAGACATGAGAGGATGAAGAGGCTATGTAATATTTTTTAGAACTCCTATTTTTTACGTTGAGTGAAGGTGTTGTGTGTGTCCATAACAATATATACATTATACATGTATAATTATTTTATTTGTCAAATTTAGTTATATAAATAAACAATCAAGAAAGTTAATAATTATCTAAATAATATGTAACGAAACTATTTTGCCCATTTTCTCGATCAATTACAAATTGTATCATACCCTCTTCATACACTCATGTCTTCTATTGGTTGAATCAGTTTTGATAAAAATTAAAAAAAAATCCATTTTGTTAAGCTCGGTGTGGCAGGATGAACATCGCCAGCGGTTCTTCGAATCAATATGACTTGTGGATCTTTAAGAGAGCCTATTTCTATCTTAATCGGCAGCACATCACATGTTTCCAGTAATAATTAGGTAAGTAATTTCAAGCCATTGTCTTAATATAAAAAAATACCATTGCCAGGATACATTATGTCGCATTGAGCTCATGAGCATACATACATCACGCGTTTTTCCCCACTGAATTAGGCAGAGATCACGGAATTCCATATACTCCGATCCTTGCATAACACTTTCGCTTCTTCCACTTTCATCAATGCTTTGATACACGCTAGTCGGTTTCGAGTACTATTGACCTAGCCCTTTTGAAGAATTTCCCCGGTCTGATCAAGGTACGATCACCTACATTTCCTATGATTATACGTATGTACGATCAATGAACGAGTATATATAGAATTTTAAAATCCCAATAATTGCACTTTTAGTATCACTAGCTCCTGGCCTATCATAAAACTAAAGACATGCGAACGAAATTTACGACTGACACTGAAACGCTTTACGCTGATGTACGAACTGTATATAATTGTGATGCAAACATTGTAACAAAATTAGATTTTCGGATTTCGCTGAAGACACTGACACCAGAAGCATGCGTCACTGTCTATCCGGGTAGGAGTGAGCGAGGCAAAAACAATCTCCTCTGGATCGACTGTTCCGATATTCTAAAATCTGCTGATACTTTTTCAAAATCCTTTACGGGCGCTGTCCTGACGCCCTCTAAACTAGGACAAATCCAGGGAAATTCGGACGGATGGCAACACTACGTAGAACCAATTATAAAACTATACCTCAACTCTCCATATCTCGAGACCAGCTGACTTCCCGGCGTTTACAAAGGCGGGGTGAACTTCTGGCATCCTGTAAATAGAAATATAATATATGTTTATTCATCAGAAGTGAATTAACTTAAGAGGGCCCTTCCCGGTTCATCTATCGTCAACGCGAGCATGGTTGAAAAGCTTTTTGTGCTTGTGCTTTTTTCATGCAGCGCACACCTCTACCGCTAACGAGTAAGTGAGAACGCGATAAGATTGAACGAAAAATAGTGTGCGTAAATTTCATAAAACTTGTTCAAGGAAATACGTGTTTTTCAGTAGTCCTTACAAGTATGTGAAATATTTTTTTGTAATTTAGAATCTCCATTATATTTGCGAGATTTCTATCATGAAAAATTATTTACTTTCACAATTTATGAGTACATTATGAAACCCCAAAGTTCAGATATTTTTTTTGCAAAAAAGCTGATTTTTGGAGGCTTATAATGAATTTATTTCTGTAAATTTTGAGATTTTGTTTCGATAGAAACCTAGATATCGGGCAAGAGATACCTATTCGTTCAAAAGTTTCAAAGAAAAATCGGTTACATCGCCATAATCACGTACGAGCTTTTGTATGGAAAGTAAGACGGGTTGGGCCCTCTTAATCATTTTAACTACATAACCACCACTGATGAAAAGGCCACTGGATAATGGATTCAGCATGGTGTGGTGAGGTTTTGGTAAACTCACCACGCTGGTTTTCAGCCGTGGCCTAGTCACCTCACGGATGTTCTTCTTACTAAGATAGTGTCCTTTAACACTTTTCTAATTGTCTCTATCATAGAGAGAAATATTTTTATTGTGTTTCAAATCAAAGCAGTAAGCACTAAACTATCACTAAACACTAACTCGAAGAGTTTTCTATGTTAATATGTTTTTTTAACATTGCCCGTCTTTGAATGCTACTGTTTACACGCGGATAATTTGTGCTGTCTACACCAAGAAAAAACAAAACATGTAGGACATCAAGAATATTACGTGTTGTAATGCAAATCATTTATTGCTTCAATAATTGTATGCAACATGCAAGAAACGTGCATCGTTTAAATGGGTATTTTATCTCCCGCACTCTGACACAGGAACTTTTGTTAGAGTTATACTATATCAATTATCCACAATTTTTACACTCACTTTAAATAACTAGAAATTATTTAAAAAAACAGATGTTTATAACTTTAACTGTAACAAAACGACCTTCATACTTTTAGTTCATATTTAGTCATCCATGACGCTATTGTACAAAAGCATTTTCTAGCTATAGTATAATTGAGTGGAAATAACATTAATATTTATTATTTTTGTTCACAATAATACCTACATAGGTACATATTTAGTAAAATTTCAACTTCCGACTTCAAACCATTTTTTTGTATGTTTGTTACGCGATAGCACCGCCAATTATGCTTGGATTGGAAGGATCCAAGAAGGACAGTGCAACTAACTTTCTGTACGGAGCGGCAGCGGTCGGGTGGCACCGACTTCAAAAATACCTGTTAATAGATATTAAATAGTAAGTAGTTAAATAGATATATATAAGTATCAATAATGTTGTCGATTGTCCTTTAAGGCTTTGAAGTAATTAAAATATAATTTTTTACTTTTTAGTTTGTTTGTACATGACTATACAAATGTAGTCATAGTTTTGAAGTCGGTTTTTTATTTATACACTTTTTTATGTAAGAATCACTTTCTTTTTTATTTTATTTTCATTTTCTTACTTTACTATACAATTTATTGAATTTCATTGCTTTCGTCCTGTATTCTTACGTGTATAAAATGTTAAAATGTATTTATTATTGTGAACGAACATTACAGTTAGATCAAAGTTTGGCATCACACAGGTAATATTAATTGTATTTTTTTTTCTTATCAGACAAACAGTATAGTTTCACGATATAAATATATGGACATATATTAAAGAAATCAAATTATATGACAAATTATTTTCGTTATGCTGGGTCGGAAATGACGCCTTATCGATGCCCTTCCCACCCCAATTCTAAGAATACTCTAAATCTAGGTTTGTGATGTGTTAAACCATTTTACTTTTTTAATTTTGTCAATGTCAATGTTTAACAGACATTGCCAGTTATTTATTACACATATAATATATATCTCTCTATAGAAAGACATTTTTAATGACAAAGAAGTAGTTGGTTCCCTATAAACAGGGACTAAAATAGCTTTTTAATCCCTAGCGAGTAAAAGTGATTTGAATTTGGAATGTGGAGATCGATCACGAACATTGTATGAAAACGTTGTTGGCTGTCAAAAAATAATCCGCCAAATTAAAAAAAAAAACTATAAAAGAAAAACGCGCGAAATGCATTCTTTCTTTTGTTATTGTTTCTTCAAATTTGGATTTAAGATCATTCTTATTGTTCCTAACTGTATGTAAATAAACGTAATTCTACTTCATGATTTGCACTTACTTATTTTGTCATAGAAGTGATAAAAAGTAGAGCGACACTATTTTAAACTCGAGTGATGTACTTTGAATTCCTCGCTCCACTCTGAATTTAAAAAACACTCTCGCCTTAAAAATTGTCGTCTACTCCCTTGGTATAAAATCTACTATTTGACATTTCTCAGTAATAGTTTCCGATTATTCGATATCCAAGAATTCTGTTTTTAAAATCAACAAGGACATCGAAGAAGAGAATAAAATTATTTTTTAGATAAACATTTAATTTAACATGTACTTTTTGAGTTAATTAATTTGCAGAATGAATCTCAAGTGCACACTACACTAGTGTGTTATAAATTAGTGAAATCTGTTTAGTGTTTATGTCCGATATAAGCGTGTAATTGTAAGATGTTATCTACCATCTACTCTAACATAAAGAAGCAGTTTGCTGAGAATAAAACTCGAATGCACTCGAGATAATTCGAGCGGATATTATTTGCTGAGTAGAGGCTCCAAGTGAATCTAATATATAAAATTCTCGTGTCACAATGTTCGTTCCCATACTCCTCCGAAACGGCTCGACCGATTCTTGTGAAATTTTTTATGCATATTCAGTAAGTCTGAGAATCGGCTACTATCTTTCAAGCCCCTAAGTGATAAGGCGTGTCCACGCCAAAAAAAATATTTTATGTTTTTGGATATTTTATTTTATTATGTGGCATTAAAAAATACATACAACGCTATATTTTCACTCTTTTATTACCAACCCCTGCTTTTTTTTGTCAAAAAATCGAGACCCGTGCGAAGCCGCTAGTTTTCATATAAAATTCCATATTTATGTATGTATGTATGTTATTAGATATCGCGGATTGCTTGTTTGAATATTATAATAACACAACCTTTGTGCATATATGTATATCTAAAAAAAAATTTTAATGGGTTAAGATAGAATACTGTATATGATGCTTTTCAGCAACCGTGGTCACGGTTTCTGAAAAGCATCCGAAACGTCGGGATAAATAATTTAAACAATATAAATAATAAATCGCGTTTTAATAAACAGTATTTTATTTAAATATGTGATACTCGCGTTAATCAAAGACAATATTATGGGTTAAGATAGCCCCTCATTAATGAAGGCCAAACAAAAACCACAAACCCATTTATGAAATTAAAGGGGCTAGGTTGCCCTTAAAAGCCTCACCCCTCCGCGATACAATATTTATTAGTTTGACAGTTGCCGCACCCACTTGCTCTCTAAAGGTCATCTATTATTTAGTGTTGCCAGGTTATTACATTTTTCGTAACTTTTAACATTTTCGAGTATCGTGTACGTTTCCTTATTGTTTCGCTTTTCGTAACGTTGTAATTGATACCACGTAAATTAAAATATTTTATTATTCATAGGTAATGTGTTACAGTTTGATGATTAGATAGATACTTGTTAAGTATCATGAATATTATCGTGATATCTCCTCTCTTCCATCTCCTTGGCTCAATGGTAAGCGCGATGCGTTAGCACCGGAGGTCCTGGATTCGAATCCCGAGGAAACATGATTAAAAAAATGTTTCAGTCGGGCAGAGCACAGAAGGCTGATCACCTACTTGCCTGTAAAGAAAAATGATCAGCGAAACAGACACAGGAATGTGTCTGCCCCGTGCCCCACGTCTAGGGGACTCGGGATTCACATTTCATCGTAATATTACGGAGATATCTCCTTTCTTACCTCTTAAATCTACATATTCATATATAATAACTTAATATATAATCGCGTGTTACGGACAACGGTGTTTGTGGTCGCACTCTTCCGTAACGGCTCGACCGATTTTTATAATTTTTATGTATATTTGGTAGGTATGAGAATATCTCGTAAAGTATATTTAATACCGCTAGGTGATTCGGGTGTCCCTATACAGTAAATATACACATATTTTTTTCATTTTTGAAGTGAAACTACTTTATCGGGGTTGGAAAAAAATTTAGTGTAACATTTTTTCTTTACGCGTCACATTTTTCCGTTACGCGCCATGGTGCTTTTTTATCAAAGTTTAGTATAGTGACGTAAAGAATTTAATGTTATATTAAGAACAATGATAAAAGAAGTTTCACTTCTTACCTGTGTACTCTGGTACACACACACAATTTTTTTTGACAAATTTGTTTTTTTTTCAATTGGAAGCCTATTCACCCTGGCCTTAAAGATAAACAAGTTACAGTGATTCGGAAATATACATCCTACCAAAAACATTTTCATGTAAAGTAACCCCAAAGACAAGTAGGTACATATTGCTTGCATTGTAAAAGTTATCAGGTCTTATGGAGACCCAAGCTCCTAGCTCTACACGTATAGTGTTCTGTGTGTCTTAAAACACGTTAACTGTCCAGTATACCGAAAACGGTACACGGCTCCTTCTCCACTTCAACGAGCTCTAACTTCGTGGATGTATGAGTTAGGTTGCTTAACTGGGTAGGACTTCCGGACAGGACTTTAATAAATTGAAAAAACAATACGTATTTTTTTACACTGATAAAAAGATAAAAAAGGGGATTTTTAACATTTGGTTGATATATTTGTCACAAAATATGATAATTTGTGTCAAATAAAAGTAAAATATTACAAAAGCTATTTTGGACTTATGAAGTTGTCAAATATTTTTGTATGGGGACAGGCAACGTGTTAAGTTTTCTACAAACCCTACACCATAGTCAAAATGTGAGTTCATTGATCACATACTGAAAATTTGGACTTTCTAGCATTCTCCAGGTCGAAATTATAAGGGTAATAAAAGTAAAATACGACAAACGCTTCAAGAAAAGATAGTGCCCTGTCCTTCCGATGTCTCGTGTTGGCGGGAGCACTACCGTGCCCCCAGATAGAAGCCGGCAGGGAGTTCCATTCTTTCGCAGGTCATCAATAAATTACGTCACTCTTGAAGGGGAGGAATCAATGGAGTGTGGCATTATGTAATAAGGAGAGGGAAGTATCGTAACATTCGTGAAGTCATATGAGACAATTCAAAGTATTGAAACGCGAAAATCTAACTAAATATAACGAAAAAACTTAAAAATAATAATTAAAACAAAATGTGTGACGTCACATCAGAGGGGTGGGTACTGATAAAAATGGCTGTATGACAAGGACAGGGGGTGGGTGACAAAATCACAAAAATCGTATAACGTAATTTATGGATCGCTCCTAATAGTTTACTGCTAACCAAAATACTATTTTACAGCCATGCGACTTAAAACACGTAAACAACGTAAAAACACGTATCGGCAACTCGATATAAATAACACGCAATCGTGTTTACCGCACTGGCAGACCCGATTTATTTCAAACACGCATGCGTGTTAAATACGCATACTCGACTCGACCGTAAAAACACATACGGTGTGTTTTCAGCAGGCAAAGTGTTAACGTGCTCCTATTTCACCATGTCTATTGCTGATAGAGGACAAATCATTGTCTTTTTCCTTTTTCTCGTTTATATATATACTTAATATAATTATTATAGTAAATTACTTAAAGATGTCATGTGGAACATGGTGTAATGGTTAGCTCCTTACAAAAAATTTGTAAAACGAAAAACTTGGCGATTAAAAAGAGTGGCGGAAAATTGCCAGTTCTTCTCGTCCGCTCTACACCCTTGATTTGAGAACTGGCAGTAAATGTAAAATTAGAAGCATTTAATATGTATTTTTTATTGACGTTCATAAGTGTACATTGTGTTACCTAAATAAATAAATGATTTTTGAATTGAATTTTGAGAGCGTTTTTTTAATATAGATAATATATATGTATAATTATATATTTTACTCTAAATAAAATCTCATCAAAATACATGAATAACCTAAAAAAAAAATATCACGCGAGTTCCACATACTATCCTTGCTATAACAACTTTGGCTAAACGCAAAGCATACGAACTGTTAAAAATTAAAATATAATATTAATTTCGCATATTATAAAAGTATAATATTATTTATATACTTAGTTAATTATTATATTATTTACTTATAGTTAATTAAAACTTAATAAGATAATAACAGTGAAATATCCGTCTGTCCTTGTTTGTATATAGCAATTCAATTAAAAATAAACTGTAGTAAACAATATTACCATACAAAACAAATTCAGACACTCACAATAATAACAGTAAAACAATATTTTAACCATAATATTATCTACTGACAATTATTGATCAATTTAATATAAATATTTCACGTAGTATTTCGGAACGAATACATTATTATTCAAAATAATATAGATCAACTCACTTGACGTTTCGCGCTACCAAAACTCTGTCGCCTACTGAAGACAGAATGGTCTCAAGTCTCAACTCAATATTGTGATTCATCGCGTGTTTGCGTCGCAGTTACGATGCTATCTGGACTATATTTGAAGAGTCTAAAAGCAAGAGTAAATATTGCGTTATGTCCGATAATAAAGCCAATTTATTCCAATACTCTTCACAAAAATTACAATGCTTTTAGTGGAGTTAGTAATATCTTATAATTATTCTGGAATTCGGACTCCTCTTTGGGTGAAATGTATCATCGCTTTCGTTTGTGTTTGTTTTTTTATATATGTATACTAGCAACGCAATGTAGATATACTATATAGCCTATGTTACTCGCTGATAATGTAGCTTTCTATCGGTGAAAGAATTTTCAAAATCGGTCCAGTAGTTTTTGAGTTTATTCATAACATAGAAAAATACAAATCTTTCCTCTATATAATATAGAAGTATAGATTAGTATAGATGAAGAAAACACCACCATACAAATTTGTAACAATTAGATCTACAGTTCCTATATTCTATATCAAAAGTTAGAATAGCTTTTAAATAAAATACTGTATATATACCGGATTAAAACGCGTATTATTATTTATATTGTTAAAATTATTTATCCCGACGTTTCGGATGCTTTTCAGCAACCGTGGTCGCGGGGAGACAGAAAGATGACAGTTGTCATCAGCATCCGAAACGTCGGGATAAATAATTTTAACAATATAAATAATAAATCGCGTTTTAATCCGGTATACAGTATTTTATTTAAATGTTTGATACTCGCGTTAATAAAAAACAATATTAGAATAGCTTTTCATTCAGTTGTTTCAATAATTATGAAAAAAATATGATTTAAGTTATTTTATTTTAAAAGATTTAGGACTAAAGTATCGTATTTATACAAATGTCAATTATCGCGATACTTTCTGATATCTTAAGTAATTTAATTTAATTAAACTTCAACTTCAGAACACCTACTTACCTAAAAGAAAAAACAATTATGGGTCCTTATGTCTACGACGAATCTATCAGAAAAAAACTCTGTTTCAAATTTTACATAGATATCTCTTATTCTAATAGAGGAATAGTACTAGGACAAATGTTATCTATACTAATATTATAAAGAAAAAAGATTTGTTTGTTTGTTTGTTACGAATTAACTCAAAAACTACTTGACGAATATTAAAAATCCTTTCACCAATAGAAAACTACATTATCAGCGAGTAATATATCTTTATACTTTATATAGACTCTTTGTGTATCGTACATTTACATTGCACACGTGTGAAGCCGGGGTGGATTGCTAGTATTTATACATCTCCTCATCGATAACTCTATCGAATGACATAAAGATTAAATAACTAATCTTTATTGATGTAGTAAAAGTATAGTTTCCTTATAAGTAAGCTACGGTTTGATAAAAACTCAAGAAGATAGGGAACTCAAGAATGTTGGTGTTGTGGATGTTCATAAGCTGTAAATGCTTACCATCTTGTGCGTCACCTGCCTGAAATCCCTTTGATTTTAAAAATATATTTTAAATTGAGATAATTTCAGTCTATACTATAATAATATTATAAAGAGGACTTGTATTTTTGAATTTTTGTATGTTATGAATAAACTCAAAAACTACTGGACCGATTTTAGAAATTCTTTCACCAATAGAAAGCTACATTATCAGCGAAAAATATAGGCCATATTTTTGCATAGTACATCTACATTGTACCCGTGTAAAGCCGGGGCGCGTTGCTAGTATGTTATAATTTGCTTTTTGGTTTGGCTTGCGTTGAACTGTTGGATTTACATATAGAAATATCAAATAGTATTACTTCATTTTAGAAAATTTTGTATTTCAAAGTATTCTGTAGTCTGAATAGCATTGGAAGGTCTACTTTCAATTATTTCGAGGGTTGTAAGTTAAATTCAATTTTAAAATTCTAGGGACAAAATTATCTAACAAGGGGACGGCACGACCTTGAATGAACGACGACGATTTGAATGAAATTTTGTGGGTACTGTAAAATATTTCCGTCCAATGCCCAGTAGGAGCTGAGAAAAACGCATACAAAGTTAGGTCGCATTTTATGTATAAGTTACATTAGTCGCTACTTCGAGCGTGCCGTGACGTAAGCGGTAATGCTCTAGGCTCGTAGTCCAAGTTTACGTCTGTTTACAAGAGCCCACAGGTGATTTCCGGGCCCAGAATAAAACAAAATATAGAACAATATGTAAAAAAATATAAGAATATTATTGTAACATCAACAAAATCAGGAAAACTTACTTCTACTCTTTATCAAAATTTTTTGGAAAAATGTTTGGTGCCATGTGTTCAGAAGAATAAGTTTCTTTTAATAATTGACTCATGGACAGGACAAACAAAACCAGAATTATATGATGAAATATTCCTAGATGAAGACAAAATGCTCCAAAATGTACTCCGTATATACTCCCTATTGCGTGTTTACGTACCTTGCGGTCATAGGTAATTATTTCAAGGACAGGGCCGAGTCGCAATACTGTTAGATATCTTTACTGTGACACGCCGCACTTTGTTTATACTTCAAGAGAACGAATAGATCTTTTTTCCTTTTCGCACACTATCGTATTACGAAATTACAAGGTCACGCGTAATAATTATCAATGAAAGCATCTAAGAACAAACATGGTGTTATAATTTTTAGAAGTGAAAAATAATTCCTGTGGCCAAACGGCTCATTGTAATGAAATTAAATTTTGCAAATTATCTAAGGTCAATGTTCTCTACACGTAGAAATGTGATTACCTACGGAACATCCTGTTATATCTTAGGTATTTTTGTTGTGGACATCCTCGATATAGGCATTATGCAAATAATCCGATTTCACATACTAACAGTAACGCTGTTTTCGCACAAAAAATATCTCTGCTCAGCCAAGCGCCATTAATTTATTTTTATTTTAAAATCCCATGTTTTGAACCGGTTTTCACACTACGAAATACACACGAAATTATAATAATATATGATTCCGCGGTTTCTGAGAAGGGGAGTAAATAAATAATTGACTATCGTTGGCGCCCCTTGACTTAAGTTGGGTCGCGGGTTCGAATCCCGTCGGGAAATAAATAATTGTTAGTAAAAATGTTTTCCATACGTCTGGTTACTTCTGACATGAAGCGGGTGGGAAGAATGTCAAAATTCCGGCCGGGTATAAAATTTCAAGTGTCGGTTTCAACGAAATAAATCAACGAAAGCTTGAAGTAAAAATAGGTCGACAGCACATCATTGACTTTCTGTGGCTGAAGGTGAATTCCCAGGTGCAGATTTATAGATGTGGAGGCCCTGAGGCAACAAAGGAGGCCCCCAACCTAATTTTCCAAATAAAATTAACAATTTTTTTAAGAATAACAATATAATCGTGTTTGTACAACAAAAGGTAAAACAGCGTCAAAAAATATCAAAGGAAAACTTGTTTACTAGTATTTACTCGTCGGAATTTCAAAGATTTTTTTCCGAAGTCTGTCCAAAGTATTGTGGGGAATAGCCCTGACCGACCCTCTTTTGAGAGTCCCCAGGGCAATAGCCCTGGGTGCCCTCCCCTAAATACTCCCTCTGAATTCCCGAGACCAGTGACGCATGAGACGTGGGAAGACGCTGAGGTATGGTAGCAGTAATTAAATAACATTTAGTTAATTAATTTTCTTTATAATTATCTTCAGTAAACTACTTCAGCCGGCCTAGCATGACAACCGCGACAAAATTTTATCGACCGTTTTCTCGTGTTTTAATCGATTATCTCTTTATTTCTTTCGGATCTTACATGACAATTACACTTAAAACTCGACTTTTAATATCAAAAATAGATATATTTGTCGATCGAGATATCTTTTCTATCAAAATTGTCGATGTCGAGATATAATATATCTCCATATCTTACATCTTAGTTTGTCTTCTCTCGTCCGCGACATATCTCGTGGCGGTCATGCTAGGCCGGCAGGTTAGTACAGGGAACAAGGTTAGTATCTTAGTTCTAAAAATGCTATATCTCTATTTCTCTATATGAGGTTGAGTCTATGATCTATTGTAAGTAATATTGTCTTTTATTAACGCGAGTATCACACATTTAAATAAAATACTGTATACCGAATTAAAACGCGATTTATATTGTTTTAATTATTTATCCCGGAGACAGTCTCCCCGTGACCACGGTTGCTGAAAAGCATCCGAAACGTCTGGATTGTTTAAACATCACATATCATACTTGACAAAAGAGTGTCCATGGAGTTTCTTGCCGGTTCTTCTCCATGAGACCCACTTTTTGGAACCGTGCAACTAGACGTTTCATAAGAGCCTGCAAAGGCCTATTTGAAATAAAAAACTTTTGATTTTTGATTTTTTGACATTTCTTACTACATTATCAAGTTTGACCATTAATTTTCACATTCGATTTCGACCGTTACAAGGAAGAACACGAACAAAGAAAATCAGCGCACGATCTTGTTATACTATCTTTGTACCTTTAAGGTAGCGTTCCGATCTTGACTGCCGCGACTCAGCTGCGACCCAGCAGTCATTGCCGGGCAGCAACGCACCGCTCTGTATGATCATGCATAGAGAGCTTTCCGATGCACGCGACCGGGTCGTGCGGCCAAGCTGCGCACGAGTGGCAGCGCTGCCCAGCCGCTTGTGAAGCAGTCTGGCAGCGCGACCCTCTATTGTTGCACGTGCTCTAAAATAAAAATGGCGGTATTTCTCGCCGTTATACTGCCTGGCAGTTACGATCGGAATGAACGTGGTCGCGCTGCTGAGCAGTTGGCAGTGCTTGCAGCCGACGGCAGCGACTGCCGAGTCGCGGCAGTCAAGATCGGAACGCTACCTTAAGAAGAAATTATACGATGTGATATATTATCACGCATTATCATTCAACATGGATAAATAATTTAAACAATACAAATAATAAATCGTTTTAATCCGGTATACAGTATTTTATCTATTGTAAGTAGCCGTCAAATTCATTATCCGTCAAAAACTGACACTATTGATGCGTTCAGAAAATCGAAACGCCTTATTATTATATATATTATTTTATATTTCGTGTAATTGCTATTTTATTTCCACAGGCGTTATCTTTTGAACGGTAATTTTTTTTAGATATCTACAGACGAGCATGATGTTCACTTGATGGTAGGTGATACCTCAGCCACAGAACATCAGTCAATGATGTGTTGTTGACCTATGTTAGATATCGACAGACGAGCATGAGGTTCACTTGATGGTAGGTGATACCTCAGCCACAAAACATCAGTCAATGATGCGCTGTCGACTTACTTTTTATTTCGAGCATTCGGAAATCCCTGGAGCCACTGAATATCAGTGTTGTGGTTTTGCCCCAACTTATACTGAATGGTTAATCCATGATCATCATTATTTTTCTTTTTAGTTTTAATGTTGTTTATTATTTTAATTATATATTTTAATGATTTCCTGAATATTCTGTTCTATAATATTAAAACACGAGAAAACGGTTTGTCTTGGTTGTCATGCTCGGCCGGCTGATAAATATCGCGGTTCGCGATTCTTACAATACAAGATTACAAGAGGTTTATCCTGTAACTTATGGCTATAAGGAGTCTTATCCCCTCTATAAAAAAAGATGATTAAGTGCTTATCTAATTTAACTCAAAAATTAACACAAAAGCAATATTCCACATTAAAAACTAATAATATCATTACGTCATCTTGATGTCTCAATTAGTATACAGATTATTTAAATAAAATACTATATAGCGGATTAAAACGCGATTTATTATTTATATTGTTTAAGGTGGTTCGTTTTCCTTTACAAAAAGTCATGATTATTAACGAAGTCAGTTTAGAGTTTCGATACTAAATATTTCACGTTGTTATATGCATGATTTCTATATAAAATAACATTATTTTATTAACTCCGCGCAAAGAACTCCCGGAAAGTAAATAGTTGCACAACTATTTAGTATCGAAACTCTAAACTGACTTCGTTAATAATCATGACTTTTTGTATGGAAAACGAACCACCTATTTATCCCGACGTTTCGGATGCTTTTCAGCAACCGTTGTCACGGGCAGACAGAAAGATGACAGTTGTCTCATTTTTGTCACAAAGTTGCCATATTGTCATATATCTATTGATACGGAGTTGATATTTACTGTAATTTTTATATTTTGACAATATTGACGAATGGTGGCCTCTTGTTTTTTAGTAGGTTTGATCCGGTATACAGTATTTTATTTAAATGTGTGATACTCGCGTTAATAAGAGACAATATTATACAGGTTCTTATTTTTATAAATATTTTTTTTTTTTATAATTTTTCAGTCAAGTAGAAACATGACTTTAAAAAGTCTGTATTATCAGTATTACGAAATGAACTTAATTAATATTATAAAGACGAAAGATCTGTTTGTTTGTTACGATTCAACCCAAAAACTACTGGACCGATTTTAAAAATTCTTTCACCATTAGAAAGCTACCCAATCTCTGAGTAACAGTGAGTTAGTTGCACACGTGCGAAGCCGGGGCGGATCTCTAGATTTTTAAAATGTGATCTGCCCCGGTAGCTTGCGGATAGCTTTGTGTTGGTGAAAGACTTTTTAAAATCGGTCGAGTAGTTTTTGAGTTTATTCATAACATACAAAAATACAAATCTTTCCTCTTTATAATATTAGTATAGAAATTATCTATTAATGAAAACCTTTTTTCGCCCCCTTTTGTTTTGCCCATCATTCTATAATATATATATATATATATATATATATACTACGCGCAACTTCATTCCACGCACTACCAAACTATGAATGAATTACCGCCCTCTGTGTTTCCATCCGACTACGACCTCGTTGGTTTTACAAAGCGAGCCTATAAATTTTTGAAAAGCCGACAACGCATCTGAGACTTTTAAGTCGCGGATGTCCATGGGCGGTGGTGATTACTTACCATCCCACCTGCTCAGTTGTCCGCTCTGTTATAAAAAAAAAATACCAATAGTACATAATACATGCATCAAGAAATAAAGGTATTTATAGATTACGAATCTGGTTCTGACCCTGTATATATGTACATTGTACATAGTATGTTTACGTTATTAGATAGCATAGTGACCACTGAGTGAGTCTCGTATTTCTGTGCAATTTGTACTGGACGTCAAACGTGTAGCATCTTTAGTGTTTTGTTTTATTAGAATATATCAAAATGTTACATATCCTTATATTTTTGAGTATCTCAAAATTTGCCCAAACCTCGGGACAAAATTTGGGTAGTTTCAGAGAAGTGTTCGCGTGGAAACAAATGACATATGATATTAATGGATTATACTGTAAGTAATATTGTTTTTTATTAACGCCAATATTACATATTCAAATAATATTAAAATTCGAGGCTTCGCACGGGTCTAGATTTTTTGACAAAAAAAAGCAGGGGTTGGTAATAGAAGAGTGAAAATTTAGGGTTGTATGTATTTTTTAATGCCACATTTTAAAAAAATAAAAACAAAAAATTTCGTCCAAAAATTAAAAAAAAAAATTAAGGGTGAACAACCCTTATCACTTGGGTATGAAAAATAGATAGTAGCCGATTCTCAGACCTACTGAATATGCATATAAAATTTGGTAAAAATCGGTAAAGACGTTTCGGAGGAGTACGGTAACTAACATTGTGGCATGGAAATTTTATATATCACTACATAGTATAAAACAAAGTCGCTTTCTCTGTCCCTTTGTATGCTTAAATCTTTGAAACTACGCAACGGATTTTGATGCGGTTTTTTTAACTCTTTTTGCTCTGGATATCGACAGACGAGCATGAGGTTCACTTGACGGTAGGTGATACCTCAGCCGCAGAACATCAGTCAATGATGCGCTGTCGACCTACTTTTTACTTCGAGCATTCGGAAATCCATTGACTGAAACCGAGACACGCGATGTTCACTTCACGGCTTTTCCATCTATGAACGGTGGTTCGTTACACGGTCAAAAACACCCGGAGTAAAAAGTAAGTCGACGGCGCATCGTTGACTGATGTTCTGTGGCTGAGGTATCACCTACCATCAAGTGAACCTCATGCTCGTCTGTCGATATCTAACACAAAAAAACATAGGCTATATTTACATGACCCCTGGAGATATGCTCTGCGAACCCAGGGATCCCGTAAAGGCGGAAAGTGGGCCGTGGTGTTTTAGTGGGTAACCGAAAACCGATCTTGTCTCCGAGGAAGCTTAAGACCTCGGAGCAGTCGCAACGGAACCCCACACTCCCCGCGCCTATGAACCGCCCAGCGTCGGGGGTGTGTCAACATATTTTCACCACAATAATAAAAAAAAAAAAGGCTGTATCTACATTGCAGCCGTGCGAAGCCAGGGCGTGTTACTAGTTTAAAATAATAATTGCATAGCATCAAAGCTTTAATTCGTATCCTTGACTGCAGAATTGTGGTTAAACAAGAAACATCGTCTCCTTACATAACATGATAAATATTATTACTATATGACTCAGTGCATTGTCATATATTGCAAGTTTTCGTACTAGCGTTTTTTATTTAGAATAACATAAGTGTTCACGCCGTTGTGTGTTCGTGGCGCCTCCTATTATGAGATGCACGAACCAACAATCACTCTGAATCGTTCAATGCGCGAACGCCTCTGCGAGTGTTCTTCATGTTCGATTCGCGACACATTCGTTCGTTGACTTCTAACGCTTCCGCACCGCATCTTTCTTATTTATCGCAAAATTAATTAATACAATCGCTTTAAATCAATTTATAACCGTGTGTGCTTGTGACTTGTGTAATCGAGCCGAGGACGAGCTGCTTTGGAGGTAAGTGTTATCCTTTAGAAGGTTACTTTCGAACACACACGGCCGCTTCTGTTCTAGCATTTTTAAATTCCTTAGATATTCTATTTTCCGCATACCCTGGTGGTGTCTGCTGCGCCACCAATAAGTATCTAAATAAAATATTGTATACCGGATTAAAACGCGATTTATTATTTATATTGTTTAAATTATTTATCCCGACGTTTCGGATGCTTTTCAGCAACCGTGGTCACGGGGAGACAGCCGGTATACAGTATTTTATTTAAATATGTGATACTCGCGTTGATAAAAGACAATATTAATATAAGTATCGTATTATGAATGAATAGATACATACAGAAGCAATAGATACATTTACAACAATTAACTAATCTATACTAATATTATAAAGAGGAATTATTTGTTTGTTTGTTTCGATTTAACTCAAAAACTACTCGACTGATTTTAAAAACTAATTCTAATAGAAAGCTATATGTCATCAAAAACATAAATTGTAAAAAAAGCCAAGTCTTGCAACTCAGTTCTCTCGTAAAAAGTTGTGAGATCCATATAATACCAAGTCAGTCAATTTATTCAGTCTCTACTGAAGGATCCTTCTGTCTTAAGTTATTACGTAATTAGGTAACCTAACAACATCTTATAGTGATCATATCAATACCAATATTAAAAATCTTTGATGTTTTAAATAAATAGATTGACTCGGCTATCGCATGAAAACACAATATATCTTTTTAATTTTATTAAAAACACAATGTGTATCACAAGTAACACATATTATATTAAATTAGATAGTTTAGTGCGATTGCCAAGTCAACCTTTTTATTTTAAACATCAAAGCTTTTTAATATTGGTATTGATATGATCACTATAAGATGTTGTTAGGTTACCTAATTACGTAATAACTTAAGACAGAAGGATCCTTCAGTAGAGACTGAATAAATTGACCGACTTGGTATTATATGGATCTCACAACTTTTTACGAGAGAACTGAGTTGCAAGACTTGGCTTTTTTTACAATTTATGTTTTTGATGACATCTCATTTCTTTTTGTAGATATTCCTTTTCTTAGTTTATTTGGATAAGAATTAATATAAAGCTATGGATAACAGTTTGATTTTGATCGGCATTTTTATTAACTTTTTAATGTAAAAAAGTAGTTATAGTGACATAACTACAATAGTTGGACATATGGTCTCGTGAATTTTTTTGTAGATTTTGATATGTTCTATAATATTGTGCAACGTTTTTTTGTTCTTGCATAAATACTTTCCGCAGCACATGCGATGAAAGACATTTTATGGCTAATTTTTTTACACCTTGGGTTGTTTTTAGTAGGGATTTCTAAGGATCTCTATTTTTTTCTAGTAATAAATACCCTCAGTTACTCAGTGATAATGTAGCTTTCTAACGGTAAAAGAATTTTTAAAATCGGTCCAGTAGTTTTTAAGTTATTCATTACATACAGAAATACAAAAAAACATTGTATATCTAGAAAACTGGACCGAAATTTCAAAATATTGTAGTTTTTCCTTGATTTATAGACTAAACACTAATTGTATTCTAAATTTCAAGTTTCTATGTCTGCTAGAAGTGCCTTAGAGTTTTGATGATCGGTCAGTCAGTGAGTGAGTGAGTGAGTGACAAATTATCAAACTTTAACTAGTTATAATTCTTAAACTACTGGTTCAAACAGAATGATATTTGAAATATACTGAGTTTATACAATGCCTGCTTAGTGACTGAAAATTCAGGATTCTAGTTTTATCCACAACGAAGTTATAGGGGGTCGAAAATGGCCCGAACTACTTCGAGAAAAGGATAGTACGGCCGTGCCGCTTTTTGCTCGACTTGGCGGGGGCACTGCCGTGCCCCCAGATTATCAGCAATTAACGTTTTTGTGTATAGTACATCTACATTGCACCCGTGCGAAGCCAGTTTGCTAGTAACATGTAAGATAACTACAAAAAAACCCTTCTATCAGAAAAAGTAAAAACTATTGTGATACATTACATAGACTTAGAGGCGTTTAGACAGCGCACGCAAAGGAAGCTAAGCGATTTTTTTTTATACTTGCTATACAAAATCTGCTAAAACTAGCCATTAACCATAGAACCCTTATACAATTTATAGTCATTTTTACGTGTGGAATTATCAGAGATCTCCAATAGGGGAAAGGAGAGAAATATATCGTTATAATATTACTTATATATAGGGTTGCCAAGTTTTAATACCGAAGCAGAGTTTAAGCAGGACATTTTTACAAAAAGCCCGGAATCCCTAATTTTTTTAGTCTTATTGTAGCATGACGTAGGTATAACATGAAATTTTTCTTTAAAAGTAAAACAATACTCATCATAAAATCTTAAATTGTAATGAAACAATAATAAAATTGAATAAATCAATCTTCTTGATTATTAATCACTAGCAACGTGCCCCGGCTTCACACGGGTGCAATGTCATGTACTATACATAAAACCTATGTTACTCGCTGATAATGTAGCTTTCTATTGGTGAAAGAATTTTTAAAATCGGTCCAGTAGTTTTTGAGTTTATTCATAACATACAAAAATACAAATATTTACTCATTACTTACGCTAACAAAACAAAGTACGGTGAGCGGAGCGGACACAACAATTATTGTAAAAAATTGGTCATATTTAATAAGTCTAACAAAAACTGGATCGGCCGGACAGCGCCTAAATTTGCCGCACATGCAAAAAAAAACCCGACTGTGTCCGACTTTATCCGGACGCCTGGCAACGCTATTTGTTGCCATAAATGAAAACAAAAATAAATATAAATATTAGTTTTTATCTTAGGTTTTACCGTAGCTTGTAAACGTCATATTTGACTTTTTTATTCTTCATATTCGACCGCAATTTTTGGGAATACCCATCATAGCGGATGTTTGCTAATTAGGACAAGTCTATTTATATTTTATAAGGTCATACTAAGTCACGCTTATACATATTTCATCGAAACATGATGTTTGTCTAATTCTGTTTCACTCGTCGACGAATACACAAAGAAATCATTATGTGGAATAAATACTTCCCCGCAGCAACCTCTTTTGGTTTGAGTTTTTATGACGATCATAATACGTAGGTTGTTAATATCAGCCGGCCTAGCATGACAACCACGACAAATTTTCGTCGGCCGTTTTCTCGTGTTTTAATCGATCTCTTTATGTTTTCCGGGTTTAACATGACACTCACGCTTAACCCTCTAAGGGCCATCTGGGTGTACAGCCACCCATTGCCACCATTAAACCAAAGGCCGTAGACGTAGGCCCGCGCTTTCACCACGTAAATTACGGGAATTAAATGATCTACCAATGTTTGAGTAAAGCTCCGATATTCCTGCTCAGTTTGAGCTAGACCGCTGGTAATGTTTTATGTAATTCACTAAGCCCTAAGGTATGTGTTCCCAATAGCAAATATCAAATATCAAGGCAATCAAAGTACCACTTATCTCGACTGGACCGAATACTATATGGTGGATCATTTTCAAATCTTATCGTTAAAATCCCGCCGTATATACTAAGATATGATGTTTTTATATAAAATAATGAACAGTAAAATTGAGGGGGTAATGGGGGAGAACGGATTTAACATCTTTCCGGCCCCAACTGTCAACCTCACCTGCACGCGCGGACAACACATCATCCGCGGCGGTATTCCTATACCGTGGTCCCCCTGCTAGATAACAGACGAGGCAATGGCGACCGAGCAGTGGCGGTATAACCACATTCCTGACCAGAGGTCAGAAGAGGTTACAGCGGCCTTGGGGTTCAAATAACCCCTAAAAGAACTGGCGCAGAAGGCAACGGGAAACCACTGCAGCTAATCTCCCGAGAAAATCGTTATGAAAGTAGACACAAGAGAATCACGACTGCCATGCGAACCGCCTAGCCAGCGGCGCCGCGCCGCGTCCGGGGCGAGCGGTGGGAAATGGACTACCGGCCATGTTGGAGTAAGAGACCAGGCTCCACGTGGAAATAATGCTACTGGAAACTCCGTCAAGTTGCGAAAAATCCAGAAGATAGGCACGTGGAATGTTCGCGGGTTGCTAAAGCCCGGTAAACTTAATATCGTGGAGAGGGAAGTCACCAGATGTGGTTTATCCATTTGCGGTCTTACAGAAACGCACTGGAGAAACAACGGGCACTTCTTTACCGACGCCCATGCTGTTTACTTTTCCAGTAGCGATGACAGTAGCCAAAACGGAGTAGCGATTTTAATTCCTAAGCATCAGAATAACAGTGTGATAGGGTATGAGGCAGTCAGCGACCGCATTATGTCTATGAAGCTCAAAGCGTCACCTGTAAACTTGAACCTAATACAGGCATATGCTCCTACTAGTGAAGCTCTACCCCTCGTACTGGAGAGTTTTTACCAAGATTTACAAGCAACAATTGCCAAAATCCCCAATAGAGAGTTACTTATAATAATGGGTGATTTCAACGCAAAAATTGGCGCAAACTCTGCCCAGTACAGCAAATCTGTGGGAAACTTCGGACTTGGGATACGTAACGAAAGAGGTGAAAGATTCATGCAGTTCGCAGACGAGAACAACATGGTAGTGGTGAACAGTCTATTCCAACACCATCCCCGTAGACTGTTCACCTGGACGTCACCTGGAGGTAGAACCAAAAATCAGATCGACTACATACTGATAAGATCACGTTGGCGCACCTCTACTCTTAATGCCCACACGCTTCCTGGGGCTGACTGTGGTTCCGATCACGAACTCGTTATCGCAAAGATGAGGTTGAAGCTCAAAGCCGCTCGATCCTCCAAGAAGACAAGACGGATTGAAGTAGCAGATAACAAGAAATTCACTACAGCCATTGAGCGGAGTTGGACAGATTGGACACTTGTAAACCACACCGAAGCTACACCAGACATGCTATGGAATAAGGCTAAACAACTCATCCAAAATGCAGTCACGGAGTCTAGTCCGGGATCAGAAACGCGAAAACGTCAACACTGGATGAAGGACAGTACCCTTGCCCTTATAGAAGAGAGGCGCTTTAAGAAAGCCGCAGGAGCAGACATAAGAGAACTGAATCGGCTGTCTGCTAACATCCAAGCCTGCTGCAGGCGAGACCATAATTCCCACCTTCATAGCATTTGTGACGAACTTGAAAAACATGCTATGAAGCACGAGTCTAGAGATCTTTGCCACAAAATTCGTCTAATTACTAAATCTCTACCTGCTAAAACCTGGGCTATCGAGAACGACAAAAATGAAGTGGTAACAGAACTCGAACAAATCTCTGAAACGTGGAGGAGCTATTGCCAGTCATTATTCCTGGATCCGCAGTCGCGACTGTCTATAAGCACAGAACCAGAGCCAGAGAATTTGGAACCAGACATCCTTCTGTCCGAAGTAAGAACTGCCATAAAACACCTGAAAAGCAAAAAAGCAACTGGAAGAGATGCAATTCCTATAGAGACAATTAAAGCCTTAGGAGAACGTGGCGACCAGATGTTTCATCTCATCTGCAATAAGGTGTGGCAGACAGGAGTTTGGCCTTCGGAATGGACACACACCATATTCACACCCCTGCACAAGAAGGGCTCAACGAAGAAATGTAACAATTACCGCCTCATTGCTCTGATACCACACGCTAGCAAAATATTGTTACATATTCTCAACGAGCGCCTGAAAGCCTACCTCTCTAAGGAGATCGCTCCGGAACAGGCCGGTTTTGTCAAGGGAAAAGGCACTCGGGAACAAATTCTTATTTTACGCCAGATCATAGAGAAGTCAAGAGAATTTAATAAGCCCGTGTTCATTTGCTTTGTTGATTTCTCAAAAGCATTCGACTCTGTGAGATGGCCGGTGTTGTGGAAGACCCTGCTAGATATGGGCACACCAAAACATCTTGTGCACCTTTTAAGACGGCTTTATGAAGAAGGCACAGCTTCAGTACGCACAGATGATGTCCTATCAGGTGATTTCCATCCTAGTGCTGGAGTACGCCAGGGTTGCATAATATCACCGCTCTTATTCAACGTGTACACAGAGCTAATAATGCGCATCACTTTGGAAGACTGGACAGACGGTGTAACAATTGGTGGATACAGAATTGCGAACTTGCGTTACGCGGATGATACCACTTTGTTTGCATCCAGCTCGCAACACTTGGAAGAGCTTCTGTCAAGGATGGAACGAGTGAGCCATGAGTTTGGACTAAAGATAAATCGCAGCAAAACCAAGGTGATGATTGTTGACCGTGCCAGAAATAATTCGCCTCAAGTGACTCAAATCGCGAAATGCAACGTGGTCCAATCTTATGTTTATCTTGGGGCTCAGATTTCAAGCAATGGCGGATGCATCGATGAGATCAAACGACGTATGGGCATCACAAGAACGGCGATGGACAAGATGCAAAAAATATGGAGAAACAGGAATATAACAAAAGCCACGAAGACCAGGCTCATGAAGACACTTATATTCCCCATATTTCTGTACGCAGCTGAAACGTGGACCTTGCGAGATGTGGAAAAGCAGAAAATAGACGCTCTGGAAATGTGGTGCTGGAGGAGAATGCTTGGGGTTTCGTGGACCGAGTTTCGTACAAACGTCTCGATACTTCAAGAACTCGGTATTAAGCAGCGTCTGTTTTCAACAGTACAATCTCGCATCCTTACATTCTTCGGACACGTATCTCGGCGTGGTGATCAGTCCATAGAACGCCTTGTCGTCCAGGGGAAGGTGGAAGGCACTAGGCCGCGCGGAAGGTCACCTACGCGTTGGACTGACCAAATCAAGTCTGCCGTAGGAGACTCACTCAACCAGTGCAGCAGGATGACCTCTAATAGGCAACGATGGCGAAACGTCGTGAAGTGCATCACATCTGCCCCTACCACTACTTCATAGCGATCACGACCGCTCTGTCAAGAGTGCACCGGATAGGAAGGAAGAAGTAAAATTGAGTGTCCTTTCCTCTTGGGTTTATTTGACATAAATGTTCCTTATCGACCTCCTCGTAAGGCGACTGCACTGTTTTAAGTCCCATTTCGCAGGACGAGACTTGGAGCCAACTCAACTTTAGCAAGGCTTTCTCGATCATACAATTACTTGTCATCAAGGATTGAGGGTTTAGACATTCACCATAATTCATTAAATGAGTTTAAACTTAGGCTTTCTAATTTTTTAAGCAATAATTCAATTTAAATTTGTTTTTTAACCTTATTTTTCTTTTTTATATGTAGAAGTAGTTTATGTTTTACATTTATATAATCAATTATTATTACTTTACATCAGCTCATAGCCGACAAAAAACGTCATAAAATGTTTCATGCATGTTTGATAGCCTGTAAGTAGAAACGCAATCACCATTTTATTTAAAGTATTTATAATGTAATATTTTTGAATGTATGTTGTAGTTTCTGTAGGCAATCTTAAATAAATAAATATTTGCCACTTTTTTGCACTAATGTTTACATAACACCCAGTTGTTAATAGGCTCATCATCGTTTAACCTTTTTTACAATATTAATTGAATAAGAATAAGAAAAAAATATTCGATGCCACACACAATCTACATTCTATATACTCGTAATTACATTGTTAACAGTAACTTAAACTAAATACATAATATGCTGTGTGGCGAAGGCGTAAACCAGTACTGGCTACAGCGCTGATTTTCAGCATCTGCTGGTAACTTTTGGAGTGCAAAAAACACGTAAATAAATTGAAGACAGAATTCTCCCTAAAAGTCTCAATGCGTATTAACATTAAACACTCCACTTTAAGTGTGTTATTCTGTGGCTTAAGAGGAACCACAAGGGCCGTATTTCCATATAAACGTATTCCCCTGTTTCCTCCCTGGATAATACCAGTAGAGAAATATTTTTTTTTCCAAAAATCTATGGCCATTATTTGCATGTCCCTATGTTTTCCTTTTTTTCATAAATTAATAATTAAAAGAGTTATGAACCTTCAAAAACCTAAAAAAATTGCCAGATTTTACGCTGTGATCAAACATCCAGAAAACAAATTTAATTTGATTAAATAAAAAAAATAAAACATAGGAACACGGCCAAAGCCTTTCTTTAATTTTTGATGAAAAAAGTAGTTAAATCGGTCAAGTTTTGGAGAAGGAATCAGGGGACTACGAAACGTTGATTTTACGTACTTTTGATAGGTATTTTCGGTCCAAGCTGCAGTTGTCTCTTTCGGGTCTTAGCTCGGTTGTTCGGGCACTGCGCGACAGCAATAGATTTTACAAATATTATTATTCAATTCTCTCGCCCTCAGTGTTTCCTCTTAATGAAGTATTAATTAATTCATTCATTCATTCATTCATTTCCAGTGCTGCAGGACCGCTATTTAGGAATTGATGAAAACGAACGCACCAAAAGGCAGTCGGATCAAATTGTTTTTGATTCAGAAGACGATCAACCAAAACCTATCTGGATGAGTAAGTTCTAGTTAATTTTCTGAGAAGTGGGGCAAAGGGGTAAACACATTTGTATGTCTGTTTTTTATCTTTACAGACTATTCCCTAAACCCCGGGATGCGATCCGCCTCGTGCTAAATCGTGTATTCATCTTATCTTACTAATACTAATACTAATATACTAATACTAATATACTAATACTAATATACTAATACTTACTAATATACTAATAATACTTACTAATAATATTATAAATGCGAAAGTTTGTGAGGATGGATAGATGGATGGATGGATGGATGGATGGATGGATGTTTGTTACTCTTTCACGCAAAAACTACCGAACGGATTTCGATGAAACTTTACAGTAATGTAGCTTATATATCAGAATAACACATAGGCTATAATTTATAAACAGTTTTTGTATATTGGCCATAATATTACGATAACTATCAAGTAACTCGGAAAAATTCCTGCCTTCTGAGAGCTATCTTGGCGTGCGCTGCCTTAACCGTTGGAGTTACAAGAATATAATGTATCACGGGATTGTTTGTTTTAAATAGTTCTAAATAAAAGTCTGCGATAGCATATATTTACCTTTTATGTGGAAGCCAATATACCCTAAACTATGAGCCATAAATACATTTAAATTTGATTCATTTTTTCAATTACAATTTTTAGAGTATTTAGCTAATTCTTATCAAAATTGCCCTTCAAAAATTTCACGAAGCCTTATTAATTTATTATTTAAAAAATAATATGTTACTCGCTGATAATGTAGCTTTCTATTGGTGAATGAATTAAAATCGGTTCAGTAGTTTTAGAGTTAAATTGTAACAAAGAAACCAACAACTATCTTTCCGTTTTTTAATAATTATATTTGTATAGATTTAGACCTAGGTTTTTGTGTTGATATTCGCGCGAATTTTGCGAAAGCTAATACGAATATCAAGAAATATAAAATTCGTATTAGCATTCGCAATAAGTTTATTTTTATTATTTTTGTAGGACCCAAACCAGTATCAACCACAGCAAGACCGGATGGTAAGTTGCATTTATAATTTTAAATATTTATAGATAAGCCTCGCCTCGCCTCGTCTAGCCTCACTTAGCCTTAGGATCAGTCAATGATGCGCGTCAACCTATTTTTACTTGGAGCATTCAAAATTCCATACACAGAAACCGAAACGAGATTTTTGATCAATAAATTACTCGGAATTTCGATATTCCTCGTATCCATTTATGGAAAAATGTCATATCAAAACTGGCGGAATTCAAACCCGCTACCCATCAAAATGCTGTAACCAAGGACTTTATATATATAAAGTCCTTGTTTATAATTAGTGGATTATAAATTATGACACGTTAAAACTAAATTAAAATCTAGCGATCCGCCCCGGCTTCGCTCGGGTGCAAGTAGCTTTCTATTGGTGAAAGAAATTTTAAGATCTGTCGATTAGTTTTTGAGTGAAATCGTAACAAACAAACAAATAAATCTTCCTCTTTATAATATTAGTAGGTATAGAAAATCCAATTAAAAATATAAAGAAAACTCAAAAAGCATTTTTAATCGGCACTTGCTAAGGCGTTCCTTACTTTAAAAAAATAAACTAAGTAATATTTTAGGTATTTAACAAATAAAATAATACAGTTTTTATTTAACAGCTGACGCGGGAAAATTCTTCATACAGTATAATAATGTGCCCATGGGAGCCGAAAAGGTCGGCAACAGATTATTTGTCGCTCTACCACGACGAAGATATGGTAAGATAAAAAATTTTATGTCATCCACATACCAGCAGCTATGATTACTGAAGGTCTCTATCGATCCCCATCCGGCCTAGCATGACAACCGCGACAAAATTTTGTCGACCATTTTCTCGTGTTTTAATCGATTATCGCTTTATTTCTTCCGGGTCAAATAGATATATTTGTCGAACGAGATATCTTTTCTATCAAAATTGTCGATGTCGAGATATAATATATCGAGATATCTTACATCTTAGTTTGTCTTCTCTCGTCCGCGACATATCTCGTGGCGGTCGTGCTAGGCCGGCAGGACAGACAAACATGAGGTTCACTTGATGGTAGGTGATACCCCAGCCACAGAACATCAGTCAATGATGCGCTGTCGACCTACTTTTTATTTCGAGCATTCGGAAATCCATAGACTGAGACCGAAACGCGCAATCTGCACTTCACGGTTTTTCCATATTTCTCCATTCCAAGTGATCATCATCCGGCCTAGCATGACTACCACGACAAAATTTTGTCGATCGTTTCTCGTGCTTTAATAAATTATCTCTTTATGTCTTCCGGGTCTAACATTACACTTACATTCGAAACTCGACTTCTGATGTCAAAAGTAGAGATATTTGTCGATCGGGATATCTTGTCTATCGAAGTTGTCGATGTCGAGATATCTTATATCTCAGTTTGTCTTCACTCGTCCGCGAGATATCTCTTGATGGTCATGCTAGGCGGGCAGACATGGAGAAGACAAGCTTATAGAAAATTATAAACATGTCGTCCCAGATTCGAACGCAAGCTCTTCAGTTGAGTCAGCAAACTGACGCCTTCTCGAATAGAGAAAAAGCTATACCATGATCTCTTATTGCAGTCTTACTCCTTCTTCTTACCTATGTTTATCTGGACTAAGGCCTTCCCTAAAGCGCACCATTTTCCTCTGTCCTATTATGTGCTCTTCGCACCCATTGTATTCCTGCCACTTTTCAAAGGTCGTCACTCCAGTGTGCAGACAATCTCACACTGCGACTATCAAGGCGTGGTCTCCACTATATGATACTTTGACTCCATCTTCTATCAGCATTTAGGGCAATAGTGGGCTGGGCTATCTCTTCACTTTGAATGCCATGTCGAAGTAAATAAACTTTGAAATACGCTAGGACTTACATACATACATCACGCCTCTTTCCCATTGCGGTAGGCAGAGATCACGGAATTCCATATGCTCCGATCCTTGCACATCACTTTCGCTTCTTCCACTTTCATCAATGCTTCATACACACTCGTCGGTTACGAGTAGGTACTTTTGACTTGGCGCAAGGACTAGCTATATTAAAATAATCCTCATATACATCACGCTTCTTTCTCATTTCGGTAGGCAGAGATCACGGAATTCCATATGCTCCGATCCTTGCATACCACTTTCGCTTCTTCCACTTTCATCAATGCTTCATACACGCTCTTTGGTTTCGACTACTTTTGACCTCACTCTAGGAACTACTGTAAATTATCTTTGCGTTCCTAGATAACAATTCATAAAATTACAGGTATTCCATCAACTGTCAACTACATAGATCTAAACGAACAAAATGGCCGCTCGCCAGCGCTGAAGCCTTACCCCAATATATTCAGCGGTCGCTCCCTCGTATCGGTCTACAGGACCAGGGCAGACCGATGTGGACGACTTTGGATGGTTGATACAGGACTTCTGGAGTTACCAGGTATTGAGGTGTTTTATAACCAAATCAAATAAAATTATCATTTATTCATTGAGGTAACACAATGTACACTTATGGACGTCAATAAAAAAAATGCTTCTAATTTTACATTTACTGCCAGTTCTCAAATCAAGGGCGTAGAACAGAAGAGAAGAACTAGCAATAAACTCTTCGCCACTCTTTTTAATCGCCTATTTTTTTTTACAAAATGTTTTGCAAGGAGCTGCAACCATTACACCATGCTCCACTTGACATATTGAGGTAATTAATTGTAATAATAATAAACGAATTAAAAACGAAGGTTTGTCCTCTATCAGCAGTAGGCATGGTGAAATAGGAGCACGCATTATCGTGGGAACAACACGCAAACACATAGTCGAAGTAACTAATATCACCGCATACATCGGACGATAGTATTTAGTTTATGGGAATATACTAAATAAATACCTTTAATGCCCGAAGTGACAAGAGGAACTGAAAACATGTTTACAAACTATTATAAACATGTTATAATTATTAATTTAATAACTTAATAAATAGCGCTTAATACAAACATTGTTCAGATTAGGATTGATGAGGATTCCTATTAATGCGGAAAATCCTCTTCCTCACAACTACTTCCTCATCAACCCTAGTTCACATATGATATCTTTCTGATTACAGTTAATCGCCAACAACTACAGCCGCCAGCGATCGTGATATTCGACTTGAACACCGACCAGCAAATACTGAGATACACGTTCAAAAGTTCTGATATTCCATCTGAAAGCACTCCCACAGGTATTTTGTATTGATTTTGAAATGTTTTTCTACCCTAGCCAGTGGCGTAGCATAGGTAACTAGCACCCGGTGCGGACCGCACCCCCCCCCCCCCCCCCCATGCAACGCCACTGGACCTAGCATCAAAAGATATCTCGCGGACAAGTGAAGACAAACTAAGATATAAGATATCTCGTACGTTGACAACTTTGATAGACAAGATATCTCGATCGAAAAACTCTGCTTTTGACATAAGAAGGCGAGTTTTAAGAGGATACCTTGAAAATAAAAAATAATTTTAGGGGCGTGGTTTATCAGAAAGTTTATATAGTAAGGAAGCATATATCAAAAAATTGGGTTTATGCTATATCAATTTAAGAAACTACACGACATATAAAAAGCACAAAATTTTCAAGACATCACCTTAAGTGTAAGTGTCATGTTAGACCCGGAAGACATAAAGAGATAATTTAAGTTGTCATGCTACGCCGGGTGGTCACTTAAAAAGTACTCGATAAATTGAATAAAATCAATATCAGTTGAAGTAATAGTATCTTGCCCGCCGATTTAACTGAACCCGAACTGAATATGGGACCACTAAACTATGAAATTCAAAACCATTTATTCATTTAGGTAACACAATACGTACACTTATGAACGTTAGTAAAAAATACATATTAAATGCTTCTAATTTTACATTTACTGCCAGTTCTCAAGTCAAGGGCGTAGAACGGAAGAGAAGAACTGGCAATAAACTCGCCGCCACTCTTTTTATCGTCAAGTTTTTTGTTTTACAAAATGTTTGTGAGGAGCTGCAACCATTACACCATGTTCCACATGACATCTTGAAGAAATCAAATATATTATAATAAAAAAATATCCTCTATAATTCTGTATCTGTCTGTTCTGCCGTGTAAAAACCATCTCTTCATTCAGGTCTAGCCTCCATAACAGTGGACATCAATGCAGACTGCAGCGACGCATATGCTTACGTCCCGGACTTGACCACACTCGGCATCATTGTTTACTCGCTGAAGGACAACGATAGTTGGCGATTATCGCATAATTACTTCAGTTTCAACCCAATCGCGGGAAGTCTGAGAGTTTCCGGTGAGTACTGATTATTACGGAAGTAAGAAAAGATTAACTCTGCTCTTTTCACCGCGACACTCGAAAAATAAGAAAATCCATGGTGTTTTATGCATATGGGCAAAATATATGTACATATTTTCAATATAATCATCATCTAACATCATAAAGAGGACAGATTTGTTCTTTTGTTTGTTACGATTTTACTCAAAAACTACTTTACCGATTTTAAAAAGTCCACCAATAGAAATCTACATTATCAGCAAGTAACATTGGCTATCTTTTTGTACATCTATATTACACTTGTGTGAAGCCGGGGCGGAACGTTAGTTATCAATATGTCGGTAAAATAGTATAATTTAACCAACTGTAGATATCGTTTTTCCGAATTTATCCGGCGCTCGTCCACAGGTCATTAATAGACGCCGGATATATCCGGCAGCCGTACAGAAAGGGTTAATATCTAGTAGTAATTTTTATGAATACGAGGCCGACAATCGCCTTTTTCAATGAAAATAGGATCACACACATTATCGTGGGAACAACACGCAAACACATAGTCGTAAAAACCAATATCACCACATAGATACACGAATTCAAGTCCGACATGATGGACACAGTACTGATTATCCGTGTGCCCTATGCAAATATTTGAATTGAATTCTTTCCAGGTGAATTCTTTCAATGGAGTGACGGTATCTTCAGCATATCTCTATCGCCAGCGTCTTCCAACGGCTGCAGGACAGCATATTTCCACCCGCTGATCAGCACGCAAGAGTTCTCAGTGTCCACTTGCGTCCTAAAGAATAGGACAGCGAGTGCTGACCGATACTTCTTTGACCAATTCACTGTAAGTGGATCAAATAAAGTACAAGACGGGCTCGTTGGCGTGTTCGGTAGAACACCTGCCGTGCGCATCGATGGGTCGTGGGTTCGAATCCCACCGGGATGACATGTTTATAGTTTTCTCTAAGCATGTTTTCCCCACGTCTGGTAACTTTGGGCATTGATCGGGTGGGAGGAATATCGAATATTCCGACCGGGTAACGAACCACCATAGATGGTAAAACCGAGAAGTGCAGATTGCGCGTTTTCTGCGTTGCTGTGGATTTTCCGAATGCTCGAAGTAAAAGTAGGTCGACAGCGCATCATTGACTGATGTTCTGTGGCTAACCTTCCATCAAGTGAACCTCATGCGCGTCTGTCGATATCTATACTAATATTATAAAGAGGAAAGATTTGTTTCTTTGTTGCGTTTTAACTCAAAAACTACTCGACCGATTTTAAAAATTATATCACCAATAGAAAGCTACATTATCAGCGAGTGACATAGAGTGTATAGTACATCTACATTGCACCCGTGCGAAGACGCGGCGTGTTACTAGTGTAACATATCAAAACTTTCTACCATAAAACTATTGTAGTACCTCGGAGAGCGAGGGAGCCGCAGTCAGTCCACGATGCACGACTACCACGAGCCCACACGAGTCTTGTTCTTCGCGGACATGGGAAGAGATGCTGTATCATGTTGGAACACGGAGAAACCCTTGACTCCTGAAAATGTTGGTATATTGGCACAGGACAGCGAGAGGATGAGCTATCCTTCTGGTGAGATGTTTGAATGAAAGATAATTTTAAGAAATATTGTATAATCAGGGGCGGATTTTTGGTGTGGAGGCCCTGGGGCAACAAAGGTGAGGAGGCCCCGGGCCTCAAATTATTTTATATTATTAGGGCCCCAAATATAATCATGTTTAGAAAGTATAGTAAAAAAAAACAGCGAAAAAATATATCGAAGGAAAAGTTTTTTACTATAGTGTACGCGCAAGTGCTAGTCTCCTCCTGGGGTATGTGAGCGGCAGGGCGGGGAATATTTACACACGTCAAGCTGACTCAGTCTGCCGTCGACCGCCGCGACGGTTACACGACTTAGTTGTTCGCGTCAGTTTATTCCAAACACACATAGGTTAAATATCCTAAGATGGGTCCGCCAATACCACGAAAAGTGCAAAATGTTATTTAGAAAATGAAATTCGAGTCTGCAAACATCGGAAATTACAAAATTTTCATCTTCACGGAAACCTGAATACTTATTGAAAAATGTTAATTTGTTTTTAAAACTGTTTTGTGCCATTAATAATAAAATTTAATTAACACTTTTAGCTATGTGTTTTGCTTAGCCTGGAAATAGAAAATATAATTTTATCATTTACCCGTAACATTAATTAAGACAGTTTCTAACATAGTTATCCGGAGATTTATCTGTTCTCATATGTCTCGTGCGTGTCTTGAAAATCCGCGCCCTCCCCCGTCTCACCGCTCACATACCGCAGGCGGAGACTAGCACTTCCGCGCGGACTATAGTATATATACTCGTTGAAAGAAAGATTTTGTTTCGAAGTCTATTGTGCCCTGGCCCCGGGGTAGTGGCCCCGGATACCCTCCCTGAAATCCGGCCTGCTTATGTAGAATAAATTTCTTCTTGAACCTTAACTTGAACAATAATTGTTTGACTTTAAAAAGGTTCACGAAGTCCATTTCGCTAAGAATGTTGTCAGGCGTGTACATACAAAATAATGTGTTTTAGTGTGCGTTATCTCGGGAGCGCTCAGTTAACTGAGTTACTAAACGCACACACACTAAAACAACTTATATGTGCAGTGTGCACGCCTGACAACATTCATAGCGAAATGGACTACGTGAGACAGAACATCTATAAAAGTCACGACAGAGGGTTAGACGCTTCGTAATATTAAAAAATAAGATAGAAAGTAATTAATAATTGGATATAGGATCACTTTGTTGTCCGTCTGTTTGTCTGTCAATACTCTTAGCCTACGCGCAGACTAGAGCCACTGGTGGCCGCCACTAGAAGTGGCCACCGGTGGCCGCGTTTCAGCCACTGTAAAATGTATGAAATATCGCGCCAACACGTTGTGGCGGCCACCGATGGCTAGAAGCTCGGTGGCGGCCTCTGGAGCGCCGTGTTTGCGCGGATGCCCTAAAATGTATGAAATATTACGCCCGTAGCTTGTGGCGGCCACCGGTGGCTATGCTGTGGTCGCCACTAGTGGCTCTAGTCTGCGCGAAGGCTTATAGCAAAATTTACAATCTACGGCTATAATCAGTACAATAATCAAAAAAAAGGGAACAGGGCAGGAATAAGAAGAAGAAATAAAGATGCTGTTTTGTTTTTGATTATTCTGATAGTCAAGTCAGTAGGGTGTAGTTGAATGTATGTAACATTGTGTACCGTGACGTCACCAAGAGGTCCCAACGGAGGATCAGCGCTGGTTGTTAACAGCCAGCAAAATGCTGAGTTGGGGTCCTTTTTGTGACACTTTCGTTTGTAAAATGTATTGCTATGAGTTTTTGATTTCAGTTTGTCACAAATAAATATCATTTAATTTATAATTCTAATATTGTCTTTTATTAACGCGAGTATCACACATTTAAATAAAATACTGTATACCGGATTAAAACGCGATTTATTATTTATATTGTTTAAATTATTTATCCCGACGTTTCGGATGCTTTTCAGCAACCGTGGTCGCGGGAGACTCACGCTCTCAGTCTCCCGCGACCACGGTTGCTGAAAAGCATCCGAAACGTCGGGATAAATAATTTAAACAATATAAATAATAAATCGCGTTTTAATCCGGTATACAGTATTTTATTTAACTTTATAATTCTAATTCAAATTTGTGTTCACAGATTTGCATATAACAGACGACGAAGTGTGGGTTATAGCGAATAAACTGCCGCAATTCGGCTACTCGAGACTGAACACGGATCAATACAACTTCTATGTCTACCGGTAATTAACCAATTTTTAGAAAAAAAAATTACATCCCATAAATTACTTCACACAAAGGGGGAGGAGGGGGTCAACGAAATGTGACATTGTGTCACAAGTCCTAACAATAAGTTTCGTGACCTTTATGTCAGTTTTTTTTTTATGTCAGTTATCAACAGACGAGCATGAGGTTCACTTGATGGTAGGTGATACCTCAGCCACAGAACATCAGTCAATGATCCGCTGTCGACCTAATTTTTACTTCGAGCATTCGGAAATCCATAGACTGAAACCGAAACGCGCAATATGCACTTCACGGTTTTTCCATCTATGAACGGTGGTTCGTTACCCGTTCGGAATTTAGATATTCCTCCCACCCGATCAATGCCCGAAGTTACCAGACGTGGGGAAAACATGCTTACAGAAAATTATAAGCGTGTGCTCCCGTTGGGATTCGAACCCACAACCCATCGGTGCGCACGGCAGGTGTTCTACCGAACGCGCCAACGAGCCCGTCAATGACAATATTACATGTATAGAAACGCGAAATGTAACTGCTGCATGAATAACGAAACTTAACATTATTTAGCCTGTACCAGAGGGATAAATAAGTATGACCATGTTATCAGTAAGATTTGATAGAATAATACAGAATACTTGTTAGATTATGTATTATCAAATCTTACTTACCGAATGCTCGAAGTAAAAAAAATAGTTCGACAGCGCATCATTGACTGATGTTCTGTGGCTGAGGTATCACCTACCATCAAGTGAACCTCATGCTCATCTGTCGATAATTGACATAAAAAAAAGATATTTCTGATGTCCTGCCGGCCTAGCATGACAACCGCGACAAATTTTTGTCTACCCTCATGTTTTAATCGATTATCTCTTTATTTCTTTCGGGTCTAACATGACAATTACACTTAAAACTCGACTTTTAATATCAAAAATAGATACATTTGTCGATCGAGATATCTTTTCTATCATAATTGTCGATGTCGAGATATAATATATCGAGATATTTAACATCTTAGTTTGTCTTCTCTCGCGCGAGATATATCTCGTGGCGGTCATGCTAGCCCGGCAGAGGTGATAAATAAATATGTCCATGTGATTAATAAGATTTGATAGAATAATACTGAATACTTGTTAGATATTTCTGATGTCATGGTACTTCTTAGAATTCCCATAGCACATGGGGCAGACACATTTCTGTGTCTGTTTCACTGATCATCGCTTACTTATAATGCTAGTGTATTCTTTAGTAATTATTAACCAGTATACATTGATAGAACACTTGTTCGACATTTCTGATGTCCTGGTACTTCTTAGAATTCCCATAGCACATGGGGCAGACACATTTCTGTGTCTGTTTCACTGATCATCGCTTACTAATAATGCTAGTGTATACTTTAGTAATTATTAACCAGTATACATTGATAGAACACTTGTTCGACATTTCTGATGTCCTGGTACTTCTTAGAATTCCCATAGCACATGGGGCAGACACATTTCTGTGTCTGTTTCACTGACCATAGCTAACTAATAATGCTAGTGTACTCTTTAGTAATTATTAACCAGTATACATTGATAGAATACTTGTTCAACATTTATGATGTCCTGGTACTTCTTAGAATTTCCGAGGCATAAATGTGTACACATTTATGTTTTTCCCTGATCATCGCTTACTGTGTAATGTATTATTTTTTTTCAGAGCCCACATCAGAGATTTACTTCCTGGTACAGTTTGCATGTGAATGTATCTCTATTGCCTCGGGAATGTTCGTTGAAGATCATACAGACTTAGGTAATAATGCGTAAGAAAACAGCATCTCTGTTACATAGGATAAGAAGAGGCAGTTATAACAGCATTTTAGCTGCTGAAAATCAGTGCTGTGACCAATTGTCACAGGTAAACTGAGTGGCATCCCTTTTGACAATGGAGGGTAGAGAGGAGGACTATCTCTGTATAAAAAAGTGTCCGTCGAAATTAGGGTGGCGCTACAATCGCATCAGGGTAAATTTTAAAAACCACGCCAAAAGTATTGATGTTAATTTGTTAGTTAACTTAAAAAATAATAGTAAGGAATCGTTAATAAATATTTTATAAAATATATACAACTTTTTACAACACAAATTTTGCCCATTATTGTTCTATTATTTTAAAAAGTTGACTACTTGAGTCAAAAATACCATGCATTGTTGCGACACGAGCGCCATTCTGGAAGGTTTTTGAACTGTTACTTAAAGCTTACAGCTGGACACTTTTTCAACTTGTCCCCCATATAAGATAGTCCTCCTTGTCTCTACCCTCCATACTTTTCACGCACACTGCCACACAGCTGATATATATTTCAGAAAACTACTTGATTTTGTTACATATTATATTATAGGTTACTTATTTTAGCTATAATTATCTGTATTTTTATATTTTTCTGTATGCTGTGTTTTATGTATGTGTTAAATATATTATTATAATATATAAGATATATAAGACGGCGGCCGATAATCATACGGCTCCTATCGAGGTATTTTGAGAGTATACTTGTAGTTTCAAATCAGCGAGTGTACGTATAAACTGCCTCGTGGTATTTTTCTTAGATTTAAGTACTAAAATTAGAATTAGACTAACAATCCTTGTTTTCTAATTGAATAAATCTTATACCTTTAAACGAGCAATTATTCTTGTATATATATATATATATATATAATTGGAATCTCGGAATCGGCTCCAACGATTTTCATGAAATTTAGTATACGGGGGGTTTCGGGGGCGAAAAATCGATATAGCTAGGAATCATTTCTAGAAAATGTCATTTTATTCGTGTTTTATCAACTAAAAAAAAAATTATTTTTCCTGACATCTATCGGCGAATATTAATACTATTATTTTTAATTGCTTTAACGACAAAACAACACTAAAGCTATTCCAGCAGATGGCGTTGTTAAGTAACACGAAGTCAATGAGTGTTTGCTTTGAGGTTAGACTTGATTTTATTACTATGTAATTCGTACTTAAATTTTCCAAATAACACAATTTATAAAAAAAAAATATCATCATACATCAACAATCATCGGACATCCAGGTACTACATAATAATAAAAGCGAACTGAGTACGATCTATTTTTTCTTAAGGAATTCCTAACACACTTCCTGTCTCGTACATCTACTCTGGAACCAGCTGTTTCCGGAGGTTTTACCTCGCCTTGGGAACCTTCAAGAAACGACAACGGCAATGCAAAATTACAATGAAAACCTTAAATTTAAATATAAAAAGTGCAATTATATGCGACCTTATCGCTTTCAGGCAACACTGCCGAGAAACAAATAAAAAAAATGGAGTTTGATAATTAGTCGGATAGTTTTATGCAATAAAACTAAAACCGTAAAAATTCAGAACCGTCGTTGTTCTACGATCACGACGATATCTTTGTTTTCCGAGACTACCATGACACGCTTAAAACTCGATTTCTAATATCAAAAGTAGAGATATTTGTCGATCGCGATATCATGTCTATCAAAATTGTCGATGTCGAGATATCGTAATTTGTCTTCATTCGTCCGCGAAATATCTCTTGATGGTCATGCTAGGCGGGCTGAACAATAAAAAATGTCGCGTGTAAGGTTTGTGCACTACTGGTACTTAGGGGCAATTATAAGGGCGACTGTTTATGGTGTGTCCGTTGAAACACCACCGACTCACCTCACACACACTGCGCCATTGTACTGTCATGGCATAAGAAAATTGTGTTAGTTACACAATTTATAACTTAAGAACGGCTGCACCAATCTGATTGAGATATTATTTGTTAGATTCGTCTATGTCCCGAATAACTTTCAAATATTGGAGAAAATCAGGAAAAAAATGCTTAAAATAAATTAGGTTCGGATCTCCGCCATCTTCCGCAACTGACAGCTGTCACGCACGCTTATAGATTTTTTTGTAATAATTGATTAATAATTATTAATTGATGTCCAGTGCAAATCAGTGACACATTATCACTACATAGTATAAAACAAAGTCGCTTTCTCTGTCCCTTTGTATGCTTAAATCTTTGAAACTTTTTTTAATAGATAGAGTGATTCAAGAGGAAGGTTTATATGTATAATAATAACAGTTTTTCTGTAGTGTATTTAGTATCAGCATTGCACCGGTGCGAAGCCGGGGCGGGTCGCTAGTTGTAAATAATTAAGTGGGAAAATAGCACATTCAAAACTAGATTTTTTTTAGAACCCAACATTCTGGCAGGACGGCGTCTGTCGGGTAGTTTTATAAATAAAAAAATACAAAAAGATACATTTCTTTTATTTTCATTTTTTTACAAAACATTATTATAATTTACGCCATAATAACATACCACTAACATGCTATGGTAGTATTACACAATGCAGGTACAGTCAGCAACAAAAATCAATAAGTATTTCGGAAACAAATTATATACTGGAATATTTTTCTGGCAAGTGTATCGTTATCACTCCCTTACACCTAACCTCAAATAAATCTGCTTTTTCAGCACAAACAAACAATCTTATTACAATATACTACGCGTTCACTTCGAGAATGCCGCCGTCGACCGTTATGATGTCTTTCTAACGGTACTGTAGACAAAATTATGATAGAATAGAAAAAAATATGATAATCTAAAAAATGTAGTCTGAATATTCGAAAAATATTGGTTTAAATTAATTATTTACGAAGGCACAAACAAAACATTTTAGGTTTATTTATGTATTCATAACGGCAATACCAATTATTTCATTGAATTCATTTAAATAAAATACTTTATACCGAATTGAAACGCTATTTATTATTATCTATCCCGATATCATTCAGATTCAGTGGTCATCAAAATCACTTATTTCTGTATCAATATCGTCACTCTATTGTATTATCACTTTCAATGCCCACTGAAATAATTAGTTCTCTTTCATTTTTCTTGTTCAAAGAATGTCATAGCTTATATTACAAATTACGTTCGGCACTGTGTATAACCATTATAGCAACACAAATATGTCCGTACGTTCGTAGTAAATAACAAACCAACAGAAACAAAAACTTAACGAAAACAATATTAAGAACAAAACCGAAACACGGCAGTGTTGCTATCCGTACTAACCGGGCGACGCTTGAGGAGCGGTATGAGGAAGCGGGGCGGGAGGTAACGGCATTCTCGAAGTGAACATGTATAACGCACTTATAGCAATTTTAGAAATCCTTCTAAATACACAAAACATACAATTATTAAAAGTACACTTTTAATCTGTTTGTTATAATCAAATAACCACCGAGCCTTTTTTGGCGTAGGGATGTGACTGGTGGCACAGTGCTGTCTAGTTTGAACTTTACTAGTGATAGTGCCAAACTGTACACCTTTTAGTTGCACTCGAATGGCAAATAACACTGGCGTGAAGTGACAAGTTGCATTTCGTCCAGTCTGTGAGTCCCAAAAATCCCCCCTCCCCCCTTAAATATGGCGGCAGTTTAATTTAAGATTACTCCAGGAGTGTACCAGTCGCCAAGGCGCTGGAGAATCCGTCTCTGAATGCACTCTCAAAACATTAAAAATATTCAAACAATTTTGTATCATAATATACTTTTGGTGCTGACTGTACACGATATGCTGAGAATAAACAGACAGGCATTTACTTCCTTTAATTATATGGAAGCAAAGTACATAATAACATATGATTGAGTCTATATCGAGGGTACATTGCTAAAATCCAATAAGTAAAAATTACCTAAGATATACAAAGAATATCACATCACAAATGGACGCTGTTAAGCAATACAGTGTCAATTCACAAAATGATAAAAAAAAAATATTTGATACAAATCGCTTCTTTATGAACTGGACTAGATATTTCAAGAGATTAATTTTTTTTAAATCATTTTAATAGCAAAAATGTTGAAAAAAGTAGCGAGCACGAAACCCTAACATGTTTAGAATATTTAACAATAATGTACTAAATTCTATTACTTTGATAGCTACCAAGAAAAACGTATTTTTATATATTAATATACATTTAGTGCAATAATAATTACAACAAAATCTATTATTTCTGTTATTTTTTAAACGATAAAACCGAATTAAAACTTCGAACTCAATTATCTCAAAATGGCAACCATGTGAATTGACACTGTATTGCATAACAGCATCCAAATATGAATTACGGGGATATTCTTTGTATATAAGGTAATTTTGTCCCTAAAAACTTTACCCAAAACGTTAGGGTAAAATACCCTAAATATCTGATCCCTCCAACTCCTTATTCCTCATCTTGTATGGAAATTAGGCATCCGTGAATGAATGTACCGTATGGCACTGCCTCGTCAAAGCTAACACCTTCACCCGTCTGTGCAGATCCATGGTCCAGTCGTACTCCTCGGCCTTGGCGATGACCAGCTTCGATATAAGCCAACGCATCAACTCCATTTTATCAACGAGAGTTTGAAGTCTCCTGCAAAAAAAAAATAGAAATTGTTCATCTTGGAGAAAAATATGAAAAAAACTATCGTTTGGGCTTACTGATAATCTATTTGTCTGTAAAGAAAATCTGTCTGCCCCATGCCCCACTTGTGGACTTGGGAATTCTATGAAGTACCAGGACATCAGAAATATGTAACAAGTATTCTATCAATGTATACTGGTTAATAATAATTACTAAAGAATACACTAGCGTTATTAGTTAGCGATGATCAGTAAAACAGACACAGAAGTGTGTCTGTCCCATTCCCCACTAGGGGACTCGGTAATTCTAAGAAGTACCAGGACATCAGAAATATGGAACAAGTATTCTATCAATGTATACTGGTTAATAATTACTTAAGAATATCTTTTTTTATCTATCCGGGTAGCGACGCCCAATAGATGTTATACTCGTATGTCAAAAGCCAAATCGAGGTGTTACACATGTCTATGGATGTCGGAATCACTTGCCATCAATTGCTCCCATTTTATAATAAAAACATATACAATAATTCAATAAAGTTACATACAATAGGTATATATTATATACTATGAAATTTACTTATTGTGAGGGGAGGAGTCAGCGGACTGCTCAGATGTGTGTGTCACACCGATACATTACCGCGCGCTCTACAGGTCAAAAGCGGAACTACTTTTTCTGTGACAAAAGTTTGTTTGTCCCTGTGCTTAAATGTACATCTATGTTCTTTGGTAATAGTAGCTTTAAACATTGACGATTCAAAAATACTTGTTATGTTTATTTGAATCAGGGCCGGATTTAGGGTAGGGCATCCGGGGCTACTGCCCCGGGGCCACAAAAGGGGCCCCTCTTTTGTGGAGTACAGTAGAGATAGAGAGTACTGTCGAACTGTTCAAACAGTTCGGACGGCCGGGCTCGTGTCGAATGAGTCGGGTCCGAGTAGTCCGGATAGTCCGAACAGGCGAAAAAATGGTAGCTCTACTCTAAATCCGGCACTGATTTGAATTCAAATCTACACAAATATGTAAGTATAAGAAGAAAATTACTTATGCAGTGGTCCGACAGCCTGCTCCTCACTCTTCGAGACGTTGTGGTTACTTCTGAGTTTTCCTTTAATCATATCCCATTCTTTGCGAGCTTCTAAAAGCTCAGCCTCATCCTCTTCTAATATGCTTTTGAGACTTGTTAGTGTCAATTCCTTTTCACTGAATGCCACCGCTTGTGTTATGATGGTTCTGAAATAGTAATAAGAATATCATCACTACATATAATAAAAAAAGTTCTCCGCCGCGTCTATCTGTATGTCTGTTCGCGATAAACTCAAAAACTACTGAACGCGGAAGAGACTTGCTTGATGCGATAATCTACATACAAAACATGTAGGCATAATTCGCTCTACTACCCGTGCGATTTTTTTTGTTTGTTACGATTTAACTCAAAAACTACTGGACTGATTTTAAAAATTCTTTCACCAATAGAAAGCTACATTATCATAATATTGTCTTTTATTAACGCGAGTATCACACATTTAAATAAAATACTGTATACCGGATTAAAACGCGATTTAAAAAAATCTAAAACTAAAACCCCAAATCTAAAACAAACTAAACATACTAAAAAACTATGGACTGAATTTAGAACCAACAAGTCCATCCTTGATGACCTAGGCATTTCTCAGCGTCTATCTTCCATCGTTCAAAGTCGAATTCTCACTTTCTTCGGACACGTGTCTCGGCGGGGAGATATGTCTATAGAACGACTTGTAGTGCAGGGAAGAGTGGAAGGGACGAGAGCTCGCGGCAGATCACCCAGAAGATGGACCGACCTAGTCAAGGACGCATTAAACGGTCCTCTTCATCAATGCACGAGAAAGGCGGCAGTCAGGGAGGATTGGCGTCGGATCGTCAAGCGTGCCACCACTCCAAACATGTCAACCACGACCACTCTGTCAAGAGTGTAGCGACAGAGAAGATACTAAAAAACAAGAGGATACCGTTAGTCAATATTGTCATAATATAGAAAATTACAGTAAATATCAACTCCGTAGCAATAGATGGCATTAGTATGGCAACTTTGTGACATTTCAAATATCAGACAACTGTCATCTTTCTGTCTCCCCGCGACCACGGTTGCTGTAAAGCTACGAAGGAAATTTTTTTGGACATTCAGCAGACATTAGGGGGTGATGCTGTACCCTATTCTACGGTTGCGTACTGGGTGGCTGAATTTAAAAGAGGTAGATCAAGCTGTAAAGATGACCCGCGTTCTGGGCGGCCTTCAACCTCCGTTACAGAAGAAAATGTCAAAAAGGTTGAGAATCTGGTTTTGGAAGACAGAAGAATGACTATAAAACATATAGCTGAGATCCTAAAGATATCTTTTGGTAGCGTTCAATCCATTTTAATTGATTCACTGGGGTTCAAAAAAGTGTCTGCAAGATGGGTGCCACGAATGTTAACCGACGAAAACAAAAAGCGACGTTTGGAAATTTCCAAGCGTAATCTCGAAATGTTCCAGCGTGATTCGGATAATTTTTGCCGTCGTCTTGTCACCATGGATGAAACGTGGGTCCACCATTTTGATCCTGAAACTAAAAGACAAAGCATGTCTTGGAAACGACCATCCTCTCCATCCATCAAGAAATTTCGAGTTGCTCCTACCGCTGGCAAAGTTATGGCCTCTGTGTTCTGGGATAGTGAAGGAATCCTTTTTATTGATTACATGCCAAAAGGCCAGACGATTACTGGACCCTATTATGCAAATTTAATCCCGAAAGTGCGTGAAGCGATTAAAGAAAAACGTCGTGGAAAACTGTCGTTGGGCGTGTTGTTCCTTCAAGATAACGCTCCTGCTCATCGATCGGAAGTTGCGCTCAACGCAATCCGCTGTGCTGGCTTCAATCTCCTTGACCACCCACCATATTCTCCGGACTTAGCCCCAAGTGATTTTCACTTATTTCCAAAATTAAAAGAGGAAATTCGTGGAACAAAATTTCACGATAATGACGCGGTTATAGCTGCCGTAGAGGACTTTTTCGAGAGTCAAGAAAATAATTTTTTTTCACAAGGAATAAGGAAGTTAGAAACGCGTTATTCTAAATGCATTGCATTGGAGGGAGATTATGTAGAAAAATAAAATATTATTATTTAAATCTTTGCATTTTTTAATATTGATTCCAAGAATTTTTTGATTCACCCTCGTATAGTACATCTACATCTATACTAATATAATAAAGAGGAATGATTTGTTTGTTTGTTACGATGTAACTCAAAAACTACTGGACCGATTTTAAAAATTCTTTCACCAATAGAAAGCTACATTATCATGCGATTAACATATGCTTTTTTGTATATTGTATACTAGCTGATGCCCGCGACTTCGTTCGCGTGGGGATCACTTTATGCTGAACTTTTGAGCAAGCTTTCTTCATATTATATATCCTCCATCCTCTGTACTTGGTGATTTCTTTTCGGAAAGAGCCATCAGAGTAGTCATTGGCGGTTGCTTTTGCATCATATTATAGACATGTTTAATGGTGGTTGAGGTTGGGGTTCAAATGATGATTTGAAATTCAAAAGAAATACCATGGTAATTGAAAAAATGAACCTGACTTTAAAGAAACTCTAGGGAGATGCATATCAATCAAATTTTACGTCACCAAAATGCAGATATGTGTCTTTTTTCCACTAATCAGAGTTCAGTCGAAGATTGGATTCAATGCATTTTCCGGCTTAAATATATGCACGAAAATTGTACGGGTGTTTGAAAATACTTGCGACACATGGAAAAAACGCCAAGAAAATGTCTAAATACGAATAAAATGAAGGTATGGAGAAATGCAACGTAAAATGAATGAAAAAAATAGTATGGCCATATTGGCCAAATACTTATTTTTTTATAAATTAAATTAGTGTGGAAGATACTATATCCACCTCTATATTTATTTCATTTAATTGATCACTTTTAATTTCAGATATTTTTGTTTAATTCCCTTGGAAAGGAAAGGATTGATGAAAATGCGAAATAAACGATCTCATAAGAAATACATTTTTATATAATAGAATAGTTCAATAATACATTTTCTATTTTCAATATTAGTTCTTTTAAAAATATAAAAAAATAAATACAAAAAAATATTTCCCTGAGTGATGATTCGAACTCGCATCTGAAATTACGTAGTACGACCGTATATCCACTATGCCACGAACACATATCGAAAACGGCGAAATTATCAAACTATTTCATTTACATATCAAACTGTGATTGACATCTGACAATTCGAAAAAATTCAACGCGAGTCAGTTTTCATTGCAATTTGTTGAAATGATGCCTTTAAAATAATATTTAAATCATGATAACTTTTTTTTCCGACAACCGATTTCGATGAAACAAAGCCTATGTGTTGCCCTGGACTTTGCTTAATATAATTGTATAAATTACGCGAAAATCGGTTCAGTATCTTCGGAGATTAGCGTGAACAAACAGACAGACAGACAGACAGACAGACAAGAATCTTAAAAATTGCATTTATGCATTCTGCTACCCTTCTTTTATCACCCCTCTTAATTTCTGGTAAAAATATTTAGTGAAGCGTAATTTCGATCCTACTCTTTTATTATAACGGGTGTCTCAGTAAGAGTGCACTTTTTCATTTTAAAATAAAAACAAGTATTTTATGACAGAGTTGTGATATTTTTATTGTATTGTAAAGAAGACATGTTCCGATTAAGTATGGAATAAAATATCCGGCAAATGACCCCCAGGGCTCCGATGACAGGCCATTACTCTTTTCATGAAATTTTCCATGACTTTTGCACAGAGATGTGGCTGTATCTCACCGATGACACCGTGGATTTCCGATTTGAGCTCAGGAATTGTTTTGGGTTTATTCGCATAAACCCGAGATTTCACAAAACCCCAAAGAAAAAAATCGCACGGCGTTAAATCGCACGATCTTGGTAGCCAGTTTTTCGTGAGATAATGTGTTCTGGAAATCGTTGCTGCAATAAGTCGATTGTTTTATGTGCGTTCGTCTGCTGGTTCGAGCTCCTGAGTTAACTGAATCTTGTACCTTCGCATGAAGGTGGAGGTCTTTAGTCAAAATTCGCTGCGTAGTGCAATTTGCGTTTGCGAGCGGTTTCAGTGTAACTTTCCCCATTTTTGTAATGAGATTTCACAATTATAACGCGTTGTTTTTTCGAAAAGCGCTCCATTTTTAATAATCGGAATAAACAGAGATGCCAGCTGCCAAATTTCAGAGTTGCCACTTGCATGAAAAAGAAAATATTCCATTTTTAAAAAGTGCACTCTTACTGAGACACCCTTTATGTATAGATATATAAAAGAGATTCCCACCTATATAGATACTCATCACGATATCTCTGGAACCATAAGGCGTAGCAACTTGAAATATGGTAGGAATATTCCTTTCGCCGAGTAGAGGTCAGCTAAGAACGGATTTTACGAAATTCAACCCACAAGGGGGGTTGCGGGGGCAATTGCTAGTTGTATATAAATATTTACAAAATAATCTAGTATTTCTGTTCTACCTAAACCTAATTAACAATTCAAACTCAATTTAGTCGAAATGGCAATAATGTGGGTTCACATTGCATGCTATACAGTATTTTATTTAAATGTGTGATACTCGCGTTAATAAAAGACAATATTGTATTGCTTATCAGCGTTCATTTCTGAGGCACAAGTTATTCTTAGAATGATATAAAATTAATTATTTTAATATCTATAATGTCCAGTAAAACTATTAATCACAAATTAAAGATGTCATGTGGAACATGGTGTAATGGTTGCAGCTCCTTACAAATATTTTGTAAAACAAAAATTTGGCGAAGAGTTTATTGCCAGTTCTTCTCTTCCGTTCTACGCCCTTGATTTGAGAACTGGCGTTAAATGTAAAATTAGAAGCATTAAATATGTATTTTTTATTGACGTTCATAAGTGTACATTGTGTTACCTAAATGAATAAATGATTTTGAATTTGAATTTATAATCATGTTTATTGTACCTACTAGGTAGAAATGACACAAGTAATTACTGAGTATTTCTAAAGACACATTTGAGTCACAAGTAATTACTGAGTATTTCTAAAGAGCCATTTGCATGATGCCATTTTCTTGTACCAACAAGAACAATAATTGAATGCAATAATTGACAACCAAGAATTGTAATCAACTGTTTTAAAGCGGATAGTATGTGCTCTTTACACCAAGAAAAGTATAAAAACAAAACTTGTATGATAAAGAATGTTGTGTTGTTTGGACCATGCAAGTCATTTGTTGCTTCAATTTTATTGAATGCAAGAAAATTGCATAATATAAATGTGTCTTGATGCTACCCTCCATTATTCCATTATTTGTTAAAACTATAGAGAAGTGTTTCCCAAAGTGGACGATAACGCCCCCTTGTGGAAGCTGCAGGTCTAAAGGGGGGCGGTAAGAGACCCAAAAAAAATGTTGTGCAGAGGCTTGGGGGGCGAATTGTAATTTCATCTAGCTAGGAGGACTCTAAGACACCGATTGAGCTCTCGACTTTAACTTGTGAACATCAAATATTATTAAGAGATTGCTCAAACTCTGTTCGATATTTCTCTCTGCGAAGTTCATATATCTGTCCTGTTTTATTCAATAAATAAAAAAAATCCATGTCAATCGGTCGGGTTATAGTAAAAGTCTCGTTTAGAATGAATGTTTAATCTCCGCTAATATAGCTCACAATAATTAATTAATTTAAAGTTATAGAGGTTTTTAAGTTTTTCGAAAAAATGGGGGCGCTAAAAAATAATTTATTCTCAAAGTGGGCAGTAGACAAAATAAGTTTGGGGACCCCTGCTATAGAGCAAAGCCTACTCATATTCAATATACAAACAATGCATACAAATATACAACAATTACATTTAGACGGGTTCGTTGGCGCATTCGATAGAGGAATATCGAAATTCCGCCCGGGTAACGAACCACCGTTCATAGATGGAAAAACCATGAAGTACATATTGCGCGTTTCGGTTTCAGTCTATGGATTTCCGAATGCTCGAAGTAAAAATTCGGTCGACAGCGCAACATTGACTGATGTCTGGCTAAGGTATCACCTACCATAAAGTGAACCTCATGCTTGTCTGTCGATATCTGACATAAAAAAAACTCAGTAACATAGCCAAGGAAGTTTAATTCCGATAGGAGAAGGGCCAATATAAGAAAATAAACCAAGTCAATCTGACAAATTGTCAAAAACCTTGTCAGAATTATTATTATTATTACAAAATTGTCAGAAAAGTTGTCTCAGATGCCGCGTAAAACTAGGTAGGTATTAAATATATTGTCTAGATTAGATAGATATTCTTTGACTCGTTCGTTTGTGCCACAGACCAGGAAAAATAAGAAATCGAAGTAGGCGTGGTGCGCGTCACAATTTAGCACGGTGGCGCTAAATCGATGACAGTCAGCCAAAATCATCCTTATATCTTTCACATAAAGTTTAGTTTAGTGACTATATATATGAGTTTGTTTTAATATTACAAAAAATCGCGCGCTAAGCCATTGTAACCGTTATCGCAAAGCGCTAAGATATATTATAAATTGTAGGACCAGTGTGATTAAGCTAGTGTGGAGAAAGGTGGCTGAATCACGTCGGGGTCACCAATGTGGAGGAAGGGAGGTGTGATCTTCCTCCAACCTAAAGGGAGGATCCTCGACCAGTCGAACCACTGACTGGCCGGCCCTAAGGCCCCAGTGGTTGATGTCGAGATGTTGTATATATACTGAGCGCGCACAGAAACTTTGATAGCGCGATTCAGGATTAGACGTCTTTTTGTATTTATTGTTGTAGCGGCTCATAGATGTCGCTACACTAGTTTTGAGTCACATAAAAACAACGAATCGAAAAAGAATTGTAACTGTGTGCAGTATTAAATACTCCATTCATTTGGCGACAGCCGATCCGGTACAAATTATGACACACGCACTTACTTCTTCTGTTCTGTAGGTCATGCCCTCGCGATAATGATGTCTAGAGATAGCAATATTTATGATTATTAATGATCAATATATCATAATTAGTGTCTTATGATATGCATAGTAATATTGACACTGTTGGATAGCAAAATTCAGCAGCTGAAATTAATACAAACAATTTCACATATCGATTGCGAAATCACATAAGAGGCTCTGAAAACTTAAAACTATTTATTATTCTACATAGGCGTTGTACTCTGAAGACTCTTCTTATATATAAAATTTCAAGTCACAGTGTTAGTTACCGTACTCCTCCGAAACGGCTTTACCGATTTTTACCAAATTTTATATGCGTATTCAGTAGGTCTGAGAATCGGCTACTATCTATTTTTCATACCCATTAGTGATAAGGGTTGTTCACCCTTAAATTTTTTTTTTTAATTTTTGGACGAAATTTTTTGTTTTTATTTTTTTATAATGTAATGTATTAAAAAATACATACAATCCTAAATTTTCACTCTTCTATTACCAACCCCTGCTTTTTTTTGTCAAAAAATCTAGGTCGCTAGTACTGTGATAAAAATAGTATTTCGAAGCTGAAATTACTTTTTTTAATATATTTGATGATTAATTACATCAATAAGATGCGTTTACCATCAAAAGTCAATATGACCAAATTGTTGAGATTGGCCCATATTAGATCCTATGTGGATCTATAGATATGAGCATTTGATGAACTGTTTAGTATTTTTTTTATTTGTATAGTTTTTTTTTTATTCGGTTGCAATGTATGTAGATGTATTTCCTAATGCTTGAAGTAAAAATTAGGTTAGCGCATCATTAACTGATGTTCTGTGGCTGAGGTATCACCTACCATCAAGTGAACCTCATGCTCGTCTGTCGATATCTGACATAAAAAAAAAAAAAAAAAAGATGTACTATACACATAAAATAGCCTATGTCACTCGCTGATAATGTTTCTATCGGTGAAAGAATTTTTTGAGTAAAATCGTAACAGACAAACCGATCTTTTCTCTTTATAATATTAGTATAGTTTGAGCACCAGCAGTCGAACCCAGAACCTCTGGTGCTAAACCACTGCGCTTACCTCTGAGCCACGGAGGCGGTCTCGGGCAGAGCATTTGATCTACTGTTTAGTATTTTATTTGTTTAAAGAATTCAATCATCAGCAGTAAATAAAAATATCAATAAAACGCATTCCTTCATAGGAATATAAAAAAAAGAGAATTACCAAGTCCCCTAGTGTGGCATGGGGCAGACCCATCTGCATCACTGGTCATTTTTCTTTACAGGCAAGTAGGTGATCAGCCTCTGTATCATGCCCCACCAAAACTTGTTTTTCTCTTGTTTCCCCAGTATTCGAAACCAGAACCTTTGGTGCTAAACCACAGAGCCGCGGAAGCGGTCTCGGGCAGAGCATTTGATCCACTGTTTAGTATTTTATTCTTTAAACCAACAGTTTTTAGTAAACAAAAAATCAATAAAACGCATTCCATCATAGGAATATACTTCATGATAATTATACTCACGATTTTCTGTCAATTTGCTCAGGATTAAGATACATATCAGGCGTTGTGACCAGTTCTCTGACTGCATCATTTTGAGTCAGAATCTTAACAAGTCGCTGCTCGATCACCTTTGCTGATACCGATTCGGCATAATCAGTCAAAATAGTTGTTGAATCTTTGTTGGTCTCTTTAATTTCTGGTAACGCTGAAATAATTCAAAACTATATATAATTATACATATATTTTACCGAGTAAGGCAGATATGGTTTCATAGTAGCAGGGACTGAATACTGGTTAATTTACTACGGGAGTTATACCGGTATAATAAAGGTTTTTGTTAATATTCTTTCGTTTTTATTCATATTTACTGAAAACAATTACTGTGGTATGTTAAGTGTGTATTACACTTTAAAACTAACATCATGGTATCTCAGTCAGACACGTATTTTTGAAAATAGAAATTAACCGGTTTCAGTCCCTGCATAGTAGTATGTAACACAACCCCAAAGTTATTTATTTTAATATGTGCTGACCATTGACATAGTTTTCATACCAGAAAACCCCACTGTATGTAACTTATTTAGTATATAAGCAAATTCTGTACTATATTATTTAGTAAGTATATGTCCAACAGAACTCAGTAATTAATACTGTTAGTCTAACTCATCATTCATTGTGACACTCCAACAGCAGAGATCACGGAATGCCATATGCTCCGATCCTTGCATACCACTTTCACTTCTTCCACTTTCATCAATGCTTTCATACATCTATACTAATATTATAAAGAGGAAAGATTTGTATTTTTGTATTTTTGTATGTATTGAATAAACTTAAAAACTACTGGACCGATTTCAAAAATTCTTTCACCAATAGAAAGCTACATTATCCCTGAGTAACATAGGCTATATTTATTACTAGAAAAAAATAGAGATCCTTAGAATTTCCTACTAAAACCAACCCGAGGCGTAAAAAAATTAGCCAAAAAATTTTGTTCGTCGCATGCGCTGCGAAAAGTATTGATGATAGAGCAAAATAAAGTTCTACAATATTATAGAACACATAAATATCTACAAAAAACTTCGCGAGACCATATGTCTAACTATTGTAGTTATGTTACTATAACTACTTTTTTACATTTTAAAAGTTGACAGAAATGCCGATCAAAATCAGACCTTGCTATCCATACCTTTGTATTAATTCTTATCCAAATAAATTATTTCATATTTAAGACTGTTTCAATACCTGTTAAATACTTTTTGAAATATTGAAATCGGACATTCCATTCAAAAGATATTACGAAATTAAAAATATATATAAGCAAAAAATACACGCCGTCCGCTTCGCACCGCGCGCTGTTGCTCCACGCAGGGCATCGAGCAATACGGCGAGGGGTAGTACTATGTCATTTTGTTCAATTTTTGCGGTTTTGTTACGATTTTAAAAATTCTTTCACCAATAGAAAGCTAAATTATCAGCGAGTAACATAGGCTTTGCTTTTTTCATCTATTTGCACCCGTGCGAAGCCGGGGCGTTTTGCTAGTATAATATATACTGCATGGATGAACCAATATACTTAACAAAATTTAAATGATCAGACATTACCAAAATCCATCAAAAAAATGTTTATAATATTTTGCCAATATACTGTAAATTTTAAATACGAATAAAATCAATACAATTTAAGTGTCTGGGGGAGGAGTGACCAGGGACTCAATACCGGTTAATTAACTATGGGACTTAAACACAAATAATAAAGGTTTTTATTAATATTCTTAAGGTTTTAGTCATATTTACTGAAAAAATTACTGTGGTAAGTTTAGTGTATATTACTGTTTAAAACTGATATCATGGTATCTCAGTCAGATACATATTTTGGAAAATAAAAAATAAACCACTTTCAATACCTGGTTCTTACTAATTGAATAAAAAGTGAGCTTCCTGTATATGACTTATGAAAACAACCCGACTTAGAAGTCTGTATATGTTTAAGTCCTGTTTATTATAAATTTAAGTAGCATTACTATATGATTTACAAGGGATAAGTGTAGATGAGTATAAAGAAACAGAAAAGTTCTATGCTACATCTTTAAATACCTCATCCGCCTATAATATATGGCAAAATGTAAGTTCAGTTATCATGAGATATGAATATTTTAGAAATTGTCTGCAAGTATGTAGACTTCCGACCAAAAATTAGGCAAAAAAAATTTGAAAACAAACATGTGTCGATTCAAAACTAAATGAACAATGTTTATTGTTAAGAGTAGCTTAAACTGGAATACTAACCAAGATTGAGGAGTATTTAAAATACCTATTCTTATGACTCATATTTTATTTTATTACGAAATAATTAGCGTTACTATTCGGCCGTTTAACGATGGAAAGGGCAAATTTTAAATCACCACATAAGTGTCGGTTATAATAGAAAAATATTAATTAATAGATAAAACTATCACCTGCTAATGTCTTCGCCTGCACCAAACGTAATTTTGAAGTAATTAAGGATAAATACTCATGTTTCTTCGTTACAATATCTTCGAAATTTTCATCAACTTTTGCACAAAATAATTTTTCAGACTGCACGTTTAATTCGCTTCCAAACTTTGTGCTTGCATCATGCAAAGCTTTGAATCCCGACATTTTGATATATCACACTCTAATTGGGAATCCAATATACAATATCTTATATCATAGAAATATCAAATAACGATCATTCAAAATGAAGTCTCAAAACGAGAAAGATAAATGACAATAGAAATGCATCTAAACGCAGTGCGCACTGCGCACTAGAGATGGTAGCTCGAGTAGCTAACTAAATAGCGGCTATTCACAAAATAGCCACGGCTATGATATTTGTCAATACTATAACTAGCTAGTTAAAACGGAGCTTTGGCGGAATGAATTTTTAAAAAGAATTATTTTTTTTATAATCTTTATTAAACTCTTTAATTAGAGCAACAAGTTAATTGTAGGAGGGCCGAGTTCTAACTAACTGATTTTTTAATACGACAGTATTGTCTGGATTTATGTAGGGTCAGCGGAAAGCGCCCGGTAGACAGGCGCCAAGGTGGCGTTGTTTATTAAAATATAGGGTTACCTGTTTGTGCTGGCATAACTCCTCCCTCCGTAAGTTCAAGATTATCCACATGGGGATGGGGATTATCTTGAATTACAAACAATTTTTTAATTTTATTTTTAAAGATAATTAATATAAAAACTATTACTAAAATGGTTAATACAATGTTTCCTATACTAATACCCTTATAATCTACAACACTTTCTCTTTCACTACCACTTATCACTTCACTTTTTTGTAACAGGAGGTTTAGGGACCGGATGTCATTTAGATCAATTTCTTTCAAATTCAGGGGTTTCCTTTCCTCGTGTGCCGTCGTATTCAGAATCTTAGGCAGATTGGTTATCGGTATTTTTGAGAAAGTAATATCTTTGTCTTGATATTGGCTCTTCCTTAAGTGAAAGTTTTTTATTTTAATGTAACAGTCATCATCGAATGTTAATACGTAAGTACCACGTAGAGTTTCGTGATTCACTTCGTTTTCACAAAATTTTGAAATAATTGTTTCAGTTTTAGTATGAATTATCCAGCGGTTAGGTTGTATTAATTCAACCTTGACGTCATCGGTGATAACAGGTATGGAGTGACATGTAGAGATATTTGAAGAGAAATTCATAAGTGCTATAATACAGTCATCTTTCAATAATGGTGAGGTTTCTGTTTCAGTACACAGGAAGCGAGCTTCTTCTAGTTCCAGGCAAGATTGTAAGAGTGGCGTAATCATTAAACCTTTCACGAGGATATATGGATATTTGGGAAGGATAATGGTGGTAAGGTCATTAATCTCATTATACATAGGTAACGGTATTAATTTATAATAATTATAAATCTCATTTTTAATTAATGGAATATGCATAATAAATTTTATTTGATTTTGTTTTACATAGGCTTTGAGCTCGATACTTTGTTCTATTTTTACAATGTTCTCAAGATTAACAGGGTATACTAGCTTATAAGTACGTTCAATTTCCTTAAGTAATAACACAAGTTCATTAATAATAGATTGATGCAATAATTTTATTCGGGCGAAGGCAATAGCGGTCTCAATTTCATTCATTCTTATATAAATGATCTGGAAGTTATGAGCAAAAATGTTATAAAAATGAATTATTTTATTACTGATTAATAATATTTCTGATCTATTTAAACTAAGACTAATATCTTGAATCTTTTTATCAATTTGAATAAAATTGTTCCGCGTAGAATTAATAACATTTTTTACAGTTCCCATCATTTCCGAGACTATTGTAACTTTATTATCAAAAGCATCTTGTTTTCGTTTTAATTTTTGAATTAATCCTTCATACTTTATGGCGTCATCATTGTCAAGATTGCCAGTTATTGCCTTAATAAAAGAACCAATTGGATTAATTAAGCCGCGTTTAAATCTCACTGAAGGAACTAACTGCTTATATTTACGTATAGTTATATTCATGAAAAAGTCTGTTTGCGTTTGTACTTCAGAAAAATCTGATTCGAAATATTTAGTATTAGTACAATTTTGAACTTGAGACTTAAGTGCTAAATAACTATTAATATTCGATTCTAATTCCTCATAAATGGGTTTTAAATCTAATATTTTTATAATTATCCATGTATCATAACTAAGTATCGCTTGGCCTTCCTTTACAGGCAGGAGTCCTGGGTTCTCCTCAATCTTCTGCATGTGAAGGGCCTGATTGTGGATCACCTGAACCGCCAGAAGTATTAACCTGTGGAGGGCGTCGTATGTCTTTAATAGTAATTTCTTTATAAAAATAAAAAGTATTTTATATTAGGCTTAATGTTAACTATAAGGAATTTTCTAACAATATCTGGATTATTGAAAGGTAAGTGTAATTTTAATTTTTTTTTTTTTTTTTATTTTAGCTCTTGGTAATTTTTTTACTGATAATTTATTTCTTTTCCAGGGAAATACAAGGACTTGATTTGGCTTGATATTAATGGGTTCTTGTAAGATAAGTATACCTTCTGTATTTATTTCTTCCGCTGAGTGTACTGTACTAATCATTTTATTATTTGATTTTTCAGATGCGGTTATGGTGCTACTACCTGAAGGTGGAACACTTAAGATTATTTCAGAACCAGAAGAGATTTCCATTGGATTTTGACTCTGACTTCCGACTTGGTCTGAGTTACGACTGGAAGTTAACTGCGTTATATTTTTGGTTAGATTATCTAAATGACCTTGAAGATTTTGCTCGCTCTCATCAAGATTAACTCTCATAGATATGTTTCTGTTTTGCTTACCATTTTTGTATACTATATTAGAGTCAAATTCGGGAATATTTTCATTCAACATTTTGTCAAGCATTAAATCGCTGTTGGTAAAATTCAATCTACATATTTCATTACAGAGTGGTTCTACTATTGTATCACTCGTCTGTGAGTTTTTTGGAATTGGGGCTCTAGTTTCACATCTAGGTTCTAAAATTATTTCGTTTGGTGGACTATAAATTATCGGTATTATTGAATTGTTGGTTTGTAAAACTTGATTCTGCATATCAATAGTGGCTTGTAATTTTTTTAGTAGATCGGAACCTATCAGACCATCGTAACTACCATCCACATTATAAACGTAGAATTTATGTGAAAGTTGGCTATTAAAGGTTTCAGGTAATGTGATATATACCACTTCATCGTGTGTACTCTGTGTATGTGTACTAATTACTGTGAAAGGTTCACGGTATTTAAAAGAATGGAAATAAGTATTTGCTAGAGTTGGGCTTATAAAGGAACGACTACTTCCGGTATCTATAAGAAAATTTGAATTAATCTCTGGTATAAAAATGTGCGGTAATTTTAAATTACTATCGCAATAATTTAGGTTTATCATTTCGGTCTGGTTTTTGTAACTATTTTCCTGAATTTGCGTCTTATCCGGTAATTCAGTCTGTTTGTTGTTAGGTTCGTCTGATGAATCCGAATTCGTAACAGCAATTTCAACATACTCATCAGGGTTATTTTCATTGATATCATTAACATCATAGTAATATTCGAAATTTTGATCATTACAATAACCTTGGCCTTGAGATGGGTAATCTAAGTTACAAGTTATCATATTGTGTCTAATAGGCGCGGTACGCATGGAAACGTCGGTATCCATTCTTTGATTAGGAATTCCAAATTTGAAATTTGTTTGATTCGGAATTCCGAACTTAAAATTTTGTTGTTGTGGGATTTCGAATCTAGCATTATTTTGCATAGGGGCACGCGGTTGGAATGGTAAGGGTTGTCCCACATTCCTCTGAGGGATGTTTGGATTTGAGTTTGAGGGCATTCTATATTGAGATTGTGGAATAAATCTACTTTGCATATTATTTGGCCTTGGTTGCGCCATTGATTGTTGAGGAATACCAAATTTGAAATTGCCTTGGGGTACGCCAAATTTGAAATTATTTTGTGGATTACCGAATTTATGATTAAAATTTGAATTTTGCTCTGGATTGGAAATAGGTGAAAATGGTTTTAATGTAATATTTTGGGACGTTGGTATTTCTTTAGTAATTTTATTTCTAGCGTTATACTGCATTTGGAAGTTAATTTCTTCGGTGACTACACTTAGGGCATTTTCCAGGTTTGTACAACCCTTAAGACGTACTATTCTTATAAGATCCTCCGGTAAATTATACAGAAAAACATTTAGTGCTACATTATCGTAGATGGTATTTTTAGCTTTCTTTAATTCATTATTTAATATTTTGTTAACTTTCGCAGCTAAGCTACTTCGAATACTTTGTATCTTTTGGCAAAACTGCGTAAATGATTCGCCCTGTTTGATTTTTAGTGACTCTAATTCTATCGCGATACATTCCTCCGAACGAGGGTCTCCAAAATGCTGGGAAAATGTATTTTTTAATTCTTCCCAAGTTTCAATTTCGGGATGTTCACTCAATAAATTGGCGGCTTTACCTAATAGCCTACTAGTTATTGCATGAAAAAGGTATTCGTTCTGATTTCTATCGCCTTCTACTTTGAAATTTTTAATTACATACTCACTTTTGAGTATAAAAAGATTTAAAAGATTTTCGCTCCCGTCATACTTGGGGATTAAGTTTAATATTTCTTGAGGTACAATTTTGAAGCTTTCCATATTTATTTAATTTTTAATTTAATTAAATTAAATTAAAGAAGTTCAAAATCAAAAGCTTAAACATCACAAACACAAAATAGTTATCAAAAGAAAAAAAAAGAAATATAAAAGTTACAAAAAGTAAAAAAAATCACAAAAAGTTTATAAAAAACAAATAAAATATAAAATTTTCAATCAAAATCATATAAAAACACAATAAAAATACTAAAAATCAAATCTTAAAACTAAAGTGTGATTACACGATGTAATTCATACACTATTTCGAGATGTTCGCCGATGTAGTGCAAAACAAAATCAAATAATGTATATGAGATTAAAGGATAATATACGAAAACAGGGAAGTGAAAAGTTTTACTCACAGCCTGCTCGCTTTCATCCTGAGTTAGACTCTATACCACTCACTGATTTTAAAAAAATAGCACTTATTCTCTCCGCACCGCTTTTCACTAATTTATTTGGTTCGAGGATTCTCGCACTGCGTAAAGACAGTTCGAAGCACTTTTGTATCCCGATTAGACCGATTTTAGTGTCCTCACAAGGTTATGTGCTTCGAAAATTCGCGAGAATCCTACCGGCTGCGCCAGTTAAAACGGAGCTTTGGCGAAATGAATTTTTAAAAAGAATTATTTTTTTTATAATCTTTATTAAACTCTTTAATTAGAGCAACAAGTTAATTGTAGGAGGGCCGAGTTCTAACTAACTGATTTTTTAATACGACAGTATTGTCTGGATTTATGTAGGGTCAGCGGAAAGCGCCCGGTAGACAGGCGCCAAGGTGGCGTTGTTTATTAAAATATAGGGTTACCTGTTTGTGCTGGCATAACTAGCTACTGGATACTTTGATTAGAGGTGCTTCGATTATAATCTAGCTATGGGTAACTAGCCAAAATATCTATAACCTAGCTAGCCGGTTATTTATGATGGAATAACCAGCAAGATAACCAGCTATTTGGATAAATGAATCATGACCATGAATTCACTCTCATCCAAACTTCATCATGTCATTTTTTTGGGACATCGTACGCGCGCAGGTCATGAATTCACTCTCATCCAAACGCGCCAAAAGAATTATAACTTCAAAAATTATTAATTGAAATATAAAATAAAATAAGACTAACAATAATGATTATAATCATAATACCGTCTCAATGTGTTGTGAATGTGAAAAAGAGACGGGCAATGCGAATAAATGAAGATTGCACGTTGACTATACTGCTGCGCGCGGTTGCATAACGTAGTGGTTATATGTAGTCTGTGGTAGCTGCCCGCTGCTCTAACAAAAGTAGCTAATAGCTAGTTATTGTAATGACGAATACCATAGCCGTGGCAAGTTTATGAATAGCCGCTATTTAGTTAGCTACTTGAATAGCTATCCATCTCTATTATTATCTGACAAGCCGGCGCAGCGGGCGGCTGCCACAGATTACATAATATAATCACTACGTTATGCAGCTGCGCGTAGCTGACTTGCTGTATAGCCAACGGGCAATGGCGTGCATTTTCATTTATCGCCCTTCTCTTTTTCACATTCACAATGTTATTTATTTATCTAAATATGTTCCGCGGCCTAGATTCGAATGTAATCACGGGACAGTGAAGCGTTATTCACGGGACAGTTGCTACTTCGCTAATGGTCGCTATTAGTCGGATGGAGAGTCATTTATAGCAAATAGCTAGTTATTCCTCCACAAATCACCGGCTAGCTAAGTTATTCAGATTTTGGCTAGTTCCCATCGCTACTGCGCACTTGACTGAACGCCAACATGTTCACGAGTGAGAGCGAAAAGTTTAAGAGTCCCTTTCTATATCGTGACAACAAAATTATTATATTAAAAAGTTGTTGGCGCGTTCGGTAGTACACCTGCCGTGCGTATCGATGGGTCGTGGGTTTGAATCCTACTGGGACAACATGTTTATAGTTTTCTGTAAGCATGTTTTCCCCACGTCTGGTAACTTCGGGCGTTGATCGGGTGGAAGGAATATCGAAATTCGAATGTGTAAAGTAGAACGTCATGCAAAAGTAATGTTGTTATAAGGAACACGTCGATACATCGTTTTTTTTAACCCTCATTTAATAGATGTTACAATATTAAAAACTAGTAATACGCCCCGGCTACTTATGGGTGCCATGTAGATGTACTATACACAAAAAAACACTCCTACTCGCTGATAATTTAGGTTTCTATTGGTGAAAGAATTTTTAAAATCGGTCCAGTAGTTTTGAATTAAATCGTAACGAACAAACAAACAAATATTTCCTCATTGTTATATAATTATTTAATTTATTTATTACAATTGAATTATGACGATCGATTAAAGGAATTTTGTTGCTGACTGTACCTGAAAAAAAAAATATTTAATTTCAATTTTAGACCACAAAGAACTGATTCAGGGTCTCAATCTTGTACTATCGAATAGAATCCTTTGACATCGATTGAACTGTCGGAAAATCCCAAAGCCACCTTCGGATCATAGTCATCATCAGAGAAGTTCGATGAGCTCATATATTTTCGTTCATGATCAAAACTGTCTGTTTCATATTCGATCCCATAAACTTTTAGGGAATGATTTGATGGCATTTTTACTGGTGACTTTTTAGGTTTCCCTAATTTCATAGCAGAATTTGATTGTATTTGATCTTTGACTTTTCCTTGGTTTTTACATCTTCTCAACTTCTTCATCGGGAAGATTCCACGGCTAAACAAGCATTCTCTATTAATATTTGTGTTATCTTCACTTTCAAAATGAATAGTTTTTTTCTGTTGGCATTTTCTTTTATATTTTGCCATATTACGTAGCGCCTGATACAAATTTTGTGGCTCCTCAAATGTCATAAAATCCGTTTTTAATTCTTCTTTTATCGTGTTTAGGAGATCTTTTTTCTTCGCCTTTTTGGTTTGTGGTTTTCTTTTAATAACAACACTGCTAGTTTTTGGGATATATTTCGGGTTAGGGTATATAAATGATTGAGCTTTGAGAGAATTAGATTTAGGTACTTTCTTTTTGGATAATTTCAATGGCTTTTCCAGTACGTAGTCAGGTTTAACAGTATTTTCTTCCTGGATATTGAAATTGAGATCTGATTCTTCCTTAAACGTTGTGTCGTTTATAAAGTTTAATTTCTTAGCAACTGTTTCTTCGATTTCTAAAATTGTATCAGATTCTTTATTAGTTGTCTGTTCCGTTTCTACATTATAAATATCGAATGTTGTTTCTATTAAATCGACGAAGAAATTGTAAATTTTCTTATCATCTTTTGGAGGGTCTGCGACCAAAGTTGCTGGATCTTCTTGATTCGGTACAGATTTCTCAGCTCTTCCCTCTAGAATTTGTTTAGCCAAACCTTCTGCTACGCCGCTGTAGATATTATTTTCTAAGTGTTCCTTTATAGGATTTGCAGATTCGCATATTGTAAAACTTTCCGAGAAGTTGGACGGTGTATGAATAATTTCTTTTTTGGATTGCAAAGTTACTAATCTATCATTTAATGTTATATAATTATCTCCGTTTAATATTTTCGATTTGTATTTAGATCTCTTGTTTTTTATTCTAGTTTCCGTAATATATTCTTGATCTTTTGTTTCATTTTCTCGATCACGTTTCCTTTGTGTGATTTTGTTGGTATTTTTCTTTTTTATGATCTTAGCGTCGTCACTGTCCGGGTATTGAGTTCCAGTTGTTGACTTCGACAGAATAGTTAGTACTGATGTTAAAAATTTCTTCTGTCCAGGCCGTGGTCGAGGCGGAGGCTTCTTCGTTTCCGCGTCACTATTTTCTATAAAAAAAATATTTAGTTACTAGTTATTTAAAAAACACAGAATCATTATTTGTATGTAGCAGAAGCCTCCTATAATATTTAAGTCCATAAATGATATTGCACGACCATCACGAAACAGTCAAGACATTTTTTAACCATTGTAGAGTTTGTAGAGGCACGGTTTATAAGTTAAATATTTATTATTTAGTATTATAAAAGTGGTAGAGTCAAGAGCATGTAGAGCTATAAAAAAATAGTTTTTGGACTTTGGACAGGCTTCATGCGAAGGTCTACCTTCTCGCCCTAGGCAATAAGGAGCTTCCCCCGAGCCTTCTTTTTTGTTTATATAAAACAAAAAAAGGCTCGGGGGTGAAAATGATACGCAGCACAATTCGGAGATCAGCTAGGGGATTGGCTTAACTAAAGATCCCATTACTTTTTAACAATTAAATAGTTTATTACTAAGTGTTTACTCATCGGAATTTGAAATATTTTTTTCCGAAGTCTCTTTTATGGAGGCCCCGGCTTTCACAAAAGAGGGAGGCAGGCTTTAGCCCCGGATGCCCTCCCCTAAATCGGGCCCTGTCTACAGAGATAGTTAAATCATAATGGAAACATATTTCAGTTTCTCTATACAATATTATACGAGGGCAAAAATCATTTAATGTTTTAGGATTCCGTACCCAAAGGGTAAAACGGGACCCTATTACTAAAACTCCGCTGTCCGTCCGTTTGTCACCAGGCTGTATCTCACGAAGTGACGAGACTTAAATATTTATCACGAGTGATAAATATTTAAGGGGGCTTCCATACAACAAACGTAATTTTTTTGCCGTTTTTATAGATAATGGTAAGGAACCCTTCGTGCACGAGTCTGAATCGCACTCGGCCGGTTTTTTATTAATACGAGTATGATACATTTAAATAAAATAACTTTTACCGAATAAAAACACGATGTTTCGGCAGCAGGTATTGTTGCTGAAAAGCATTGGAAACGTCAGTATAAATAATCTATTGAATCCGGTAAAAGTTGTCTTATTTAATCTAAACTTATTTCTTTCTTACCGTAGATGTTTAGCGTTTTTCTGTTGTCTTTATTTTCAACATACACACCACGTTTCTTCATACTAAGAGGAAGGAATTCTACGTCGCTGCGTGTCGTTTTCTGTTTGTCTTTCTTGTTGGAAACACCGCCGTTTGAAGACTTGGATTTCACCACGGCCGATTTTGGATCCATGGCCAAATTTTCATTAGTTACACATTTTTTTAAATTTCTTTTATATTTTTAATATAGGGACATCATTTTTTAATTATTTGACTTTGATTTGTATTTTTTTTTTCAGATAATTTGATATTTTTTACCAAAAAGATTTATATTCAGTGAAATTGTCATTTCTAAACGATCAACTTTTCATCAACGTAAACAGTAACATGTGTTATCGACTATCCCTAGTCGAAAGTCACAATCTAAAAGGCACTATAACAGCTATACTACGTAACGATGCATAACAAATTGCAAGTTTTTCGAGCTACAAATATCTAAAAATCAATTATTTCCCGCTTTCTTAAATGTGATCAAAATATATAAATCTAAGATGGATTTGAATGATTTTTGGTGAGGTGGTAGAGGGGCCTAAGGGTGTAACATACATCACGCCTCTTTCCCGTTGGAGTAGGCAGAGATCAAGGAATCCCATATGCTCCGATCCTTACATACCACTTTCGCTTCTTCTACTTTCATCAATGCTTTCATACACACTCGTCGGTTACGATTACTTTTGACCTGGCCCTTTTGCAAAACCTCCCCGATCTGATCGAGGTACAACAACCAGCAAATAATAAGTTCGTTAAAATATACTAAGGGTCAAAGATGGATAGTTAATTTATATACTAGAAAAATTCAAATTGCTAGCTGGCTGTAGCCAACAAGGAAAAATAACATAGTATGGCGTAAAATCATGAAAAAAAAATACGTAAAATTACAAAAAAATAGTTTTAACCAACTTTAGTCCTTAATATCTTTTTAACAAGGGCCCAGTTGACCCTAATATTTGCTGGTTGTTATACCCTTAGGCCCCTCTACCACCACACCAAAAACCATTGACCCCAACCCACACGTCTGAGGGCCTTGTATTTCGAATATTCGAATTTCTAAAGCCCATACTAAGATCGCATCTGTCATACCGTACCTATTACATTTTGTGGACAGTCAAATGGGAATAAAAAAGGAGACTGGCAAAATTAACAGCGTTGTGGAATGAGTGTCACAGCATATGCTGAACCAGTTCCCATTCGCAACCGCAGTTCACACTGCGACATGACTTTACTAGCATAAGTTAAAAATTTAGTTAGTTATGTAGTCAAGTTAATTTGTTCTATTTGTGAATATACGTTACAACTATCTAAATAAGTCGGACAATACGTTGCTTGATTATTCTTGGTACAAGATCCGTAGTCGGTAAGCTCCAAATGTTTTTTGTTTATTTTTTTTATATGTTGTCACTGAAAACCAGTGTTGTAATATTGTCTTTTATTAATGCGAGTATCACACTTTTAAATACAATACTGTATACCGGATTAAAACGCGGTTTAATATTTATATTGTTTAAATTATTTATCCCGACGTTTCAGATGCTTTTCAGCAACCATGGTCACAATTTAATCCGGTTTACATATTTGATTTAAACCAGTGTTGTGTTATCGATAGATAGCACAACAAAAACTAAGCTGACTCCTTTTTCAATGTACTACAAGGTGCCACACATCTCCTCTTAATAAATTTGTTTATTTTTCTATTTATTCAATTGTAATATTTTAAAATATGTTTAGAATGAAAGTTTATGTGTGGACCTTGAAATATTTTTTTTTCATTTCAATATAAGCGTCGATATAATATAATACTCAAACCGGCAATATTGTGTCTTTATTTCTCAGTTTTGACGTACAAACATTGCGACATGAAACATTTCTACTAAAATGTTGTCCGTTTACAAGGTCCTTGATGTTTTCTCTGTTATTTATTATTATATATTTAATATTATCATCTGTTACTATTCATACAATATCTACTAGATCTACGTCATCTTTCGTTTGACTTTGACTACCTACATAATAGACATGGGTAACTCAGCGAAATTCCCCGCGCCAACTCAGCAACTCAGGCGCAGTGTAGTGCGTCGGCTCCTTGAGTCAACTCAAAATTGCGCCACGACGCAACAAAATGGGACGCGCAAAGCGAGCAGTGAAACCTCCGAAACGCACGCAATCCCACGCACATAGTTCACTCAGTGAGTGGGTACTGCGCCGTGCGCCAACACATTAAGAATGTGTGAGCTGACTCACCCTGCGCACTGAAGCGTGCCGGCGCAATTGCGCGGCGCAGCGCAGTGTTACCCATGTCTACTACATAATAATATCTAGATGGTAACGACTTAATCAAAATTCTTGTTCTTAAAAGTTAAAGTTTATTATTTTGGGTCCAATGGAAAAGAGAAATTCAGAAAAGAACGATCAAAATCCTAAATCGAAAAGAATAGACCAAGGCGACATTTTGAAGGTAGCGGTGAAAGCACAAAGTCCAAGGATTGAGAATTCATTACAAGCAGACAGAGGAGACTCTAAGAAGTTGCTAGTGAAACCGAATCTAAAGGATTCTGCTTATAAAATTGATAAAAACGATGAAAAAACGCGTAAAAATGCACAAATAAATTCAGTTAAAGATCGAAAACCGCAACCTGTTATTACCAAATTAGATAATTTGTTAAATAATGATACATATTTAGATGTTGATAGCACTATTGAATCACAAATAAGACAAGTGCTGAAAGTAAAAGAAAACAAAACGGATAAAAATGTTAAAACCAATGGAGATCAGAGTAAGAAGGCAAATGCTAAGATAATGGACGCTATTGAAAGGAAGAAGATCAGGGAGAAATATACGATTAAACCTAAGATTGCTTCTGATGCAAATGTTAAATCAAATCAAGCGGAAAATGGTATAATTAATTTTTTATTACACTACTAAAATACTAAGACTGAGGTACTACACCTCCTAAAAAAAAAATCCCTCCCTCCTCAAGCCGACATAATGGGGCCCACGGGATCGTGATAGCGTACTGCCGCGAGCACCCGGCGGTCAGGCCAAATGGCCCCCCCTCCTCATCCCACTTGTGCATCCATCCCATGCTCAACATGGGAGGAGTCCGCTGGACGAATTTTTAGTCAAACTTGTTGACACAGAACAAGTGTTAGTTATCCACCTTACGTGCCCTCTGAACAGGTTTCAGACTTCCACCAATTTTTATGTTATCAACCGTTCCGGGCGTCAAACATCCCTCAAGTTCTCAAAGTCTGATCACCAACCATCCCTACACTTTTAAAAGTGAGAAACACTTAATGACCTGGGAATCGAACCCGGGACGTATGCTCTTACGGATGAACGTGCGACCGCAAGGCTACATACGCAGTTGAGGTACTACACCTCCTGATTTATATAAGTGTTGCTGATGTCCAGTGGCATAGGTAATTAGCACCCGGTGCGGATCCCAAAGCCGCCATTTTTTGCAATTGCTTATAAAACATTGGGGCGTCGTGAAAATGGTACTATTGATAACACTAACCTAATGAGAAACTCTGTTATTAAGGTGATATACTGACAAAAAAAAAAGATCGTTGAAGGAAGTCATTTTTTTACCGTTACCTGTGAAATGCCACCCCCACCAAAGTGCCGCAAATGCTCCCCCCCATGCTACGCCACTGCTGATGTCTATAATCACTTATCGTCAGGTATGCCCTTATGTCGACTAAGAAGTAAATAAAAAGGCTCTTCAACACCATGACAACACTACTGTTCCGGATTGAACGATTAAGATATCAGACTACTATTCCTAGACTTATGTTAGCTCAATGTTTCCGACAAAATCGACGACAAATTGGCTTCCGACACAAGAGCACACCATCTCTTCTTATTCTCACATAGAAGTTTATACACTATCTAGAGAAATCTCAAACTAGGTGTTTGATACATTTCTTTCAAACAGCATGAAAACCACGACAAAACCGTTTTCTCGTGTTTTAATCGATTATCTCTTTATGGCTTCCGGGTCTAACTTGACACACTTAAAACTCGACTTCTAATGTCAAAAGTAGAGATATTTGTTGATCGAGATATCTTGTCTATCAAAGTTGTCCATTTCGAGATATCTTATATCTTAGTTTGTCTTCACTCGGAACAGATTCGCCCTTTCTTCTCAAGCCGTATTTCCGTATATTTTTGCACCTTTTACTGCTTTGGACTTCTAAATATAACCCAATAATCAAGATCTTAGTAGTTACATGTCTCATTTAATTACGCTGGACATTACTTTAAAATAGGCTTTATTCCAAACAGATTGCTCTCACAAAATTTGCCACGATCAAAGCCTTAACAAGGACAAAGACAGTAAATCGGTAAGTACAAGAACAAAAGAATCCAGTAATAAGAGATCTGAGAAATCGAAACGTAAACCAGTCATCACAACGATTCGGTCAAAACACGACACAAAAACCTACAAAGCCGTGACCTTCTCTGAACACAAGCAACACGAAGCTACACCCATACAAATTAAAATACCCACTGACATGAAACGTAGAGAAAAAGACAAACCAAATGAGAAAATAACCGAAATAGCCAACTCTTGTAAAGAAAAATCTAGCAGAAAAAGTATACGAAAGAAACACAGACATTTACCCTCACCAGAACTCTTGAAAAAAGGGGAATCCCCACCGACTGAAGTTGCAAAATGGGCACCAAGTTGCGCTAATAAGCATACAATACCGTACTACGAAGCATGGGTGGATACAACATTAGCAGCAATCTCGAAATGTTCAAAGAAGGACAAAATGATATTGGAAAAGCAAAATCTTTTGAAATCGTTCAAACGGTTTTTGGAAAGACCTGAGACTCCAGAATTGGTTTATGACCGGATGGATGAAAGGTATACGGGGAAAATTAAGATTAGACAGAGACAATAACATCACTGGAATGCGATCAGACACCACCCTTGTTGATTATCGTAACATCGTACAATATATGTGAATGTCACTTGATATAGCTGTTCGTCTTCATTAAAAAAACATCCGTTTCTGCTTAGCAGTTCGACGTGTTATGTAACGGATAAATTTATAATAAAATATTTTTACTAACATGTCCAATAATTTACTATATGTTTGATGTATTTGAAAAAATATATATTATATTTTTTTAAAGTGCAGTAAATAAAATCGCCTCCTTGTGTCATAACTAATTACTTGCGATCATATGTCGAAGGTTTGTTTCTTGTCGAATCGGGCATATTAATATTTCTATAAACATTAACGGTCTTACTATTTCTTAGGTTTTATTATTTTGTTCTGTAGTTTTTTTATATTCAATAGAGCGGGACAAAACATATTTTAACTATAACAATCAAGCTAATACTACGTTTATAAGTAAGACAGTAAGAGTAATATTGAATCAGTTCATGGATGAGTAGTGGTGCACACGGTACGGCTTCTATGAATTTACAAATCCTCGAGGAGTTGGAACATACTGAATTATAATATTTTTGAAGTGAAACTTCTTTATCGACGTATGGGAGAAATTTTGTAAGTATCGTCACGTTTTTCGGTTACGCGCCATGTTGCTTTTTTTATCAAAGTTTAGTATAGTGACGTAAAGAATATAATGTAATATACTATTATAATAATAACAACAATATATTAGTTTTGAAGTTTGGTTTGAAATAAGAATAACAATATATTCATTTGAAAGTGATAAAATCTTTTTTCTTAAGGCTTAAGCCTTATCTACCCCTAGTACAAAAATGATATGTCGTAAAGAAGTTTCACTTCTTACCTGTGTACACACACACATTTTTTTAGGTTAGATATCGACAGACGAGCATGAGGTTCAATTGATGGTAGAGCAATAATTGCCAATAGTACAGCCGCGAAAATATACATGGACCACATGTTTATAATTTTCTGTAAGCATGTTTTCCCCACGTCTGGTAACTTCGGACATTGATCGGGTGGGAGGAATATCTAAATTCCGACTGGGTAACGAACCACCGTTCATAGATGGAAAAACCGTGATCAAACGGTTTCAGTCTATGGATTTTCGAATGCTCGAAGTAAAAATTAGGTCGACAGCGCATCATTTACTGTGCTGTGTTCTGTGGCTGAGGTATCACCTACCACCAAGTGAACCTCATGCTCACCTGTCGATATCTGACATAAAAAAAATATCAATCTCTAACAATCCCCAAAATACATAATTTTATGTTTATTATTAGTTATAGTACGTGCAGCTTTGATAGTTCAAAAGAATACAACAAGGTAAGTCGATATTCATTTAATAAGTTAATACACTCGCGTGCAACTGAATCGACTCAAGCCGTATACTTATTGGTATAAAAGATTGATTTTTCAGATAATTTCTTTTTGCTTATGACACTAATCTTTTCTCTAAAACATGCCATCCTAAGGAGAAAAATCGGTTGAGTATTTATTGATGAAATTTAATTTGGACAGAAATGCATAAAAAATGAAGAAAAATTAAAACGACAACATAATAAATAAAACATTTATTTTTCATAAAAGTAAAAAAAGTTAAAATCATCAATACTTTGTATTGCCTCCCCTTGCTTTTATAACGGCTTGCATGCGATTATTCATGGATTATTATCAATTTTTTAACGCGAGTATCACACATTTAAACAAAACACTGTATACCGGATTAAAACGCGATTTATTATTTAAATTATTTATCCCGACGTTTCGGATGCTTTTCAGCAACCGTGGTCGCGGGAGAGGTCATTTTTTGATAAAATCTTGAGGTATCATATTCCATTCTTCCTCTAGCGCAGTTTTAAGCTCGACGATGCTTGATGGAGCCGTATCTCTAGCTCGAACCCTCCGTTTGAGCTCATCCCATAAATGCTCAATGGGGTTCAGGTCAGGACGCAGAGCTGGCCACATCATCGTCTCAATTTCCACCGAGCATTATCATGCATCAATACAAGATCTTCTCCTATGTACCCTGCATAAGGTACAAGATGATCGAGGAGAATGTCTTCCACGTACTTTTGAGCTGTCAGACCCCCTCTCCGACCGCCACCAGGCACGAAAACAAGCTCGGTCATCCCTTCATACCACATCATAACTGAACCACCGCCATATGACACTGTTTCAGCGAAACAGCATTGCGAGAACCGTACCCCTGGACGCCTGTATACTCGGCCTCTTCTGTCATTGCCATGGCGACACATTCTGCTCTCGTCAGTGAACAGGATGGAGCTCCATTGCTCAATAGTCCAATTGAGATGTTCACGAGCAAATTGAAGTCGGGCTTGACGGTGAGCTGCGGTCAGTTTCGGGCCTCTGGCTGGCCTCTTTGGAGTTAAATTGGCTTTCTTCAGGCGTCTTCTAATTGTCCACTGACTTACAGCCACTCCTCAAACTCTTCTAAGCTCCTGTTGCACATCAACACCCGTGAGATGACGATTTCTAAGTTCACGAGCAACTTGCCGTTGATTATGGCCCGCTTACAACAAATCTACAACTTGGGCCGCTGCTTCTGAGGTAGTATCCATTGGATTGCTATTCAAATACTGGGAGCTTAAGGAGATGTGTACTTGTCAACGTCTAACGAGAAACTGATAAGAAATATGGGTCACGTGAGCTTTTATACGTGATTTAGTCCCGTAACTCGTGGGTAGCGTAGCGAGCAATTTCTGTAACGTTCGACCGTATTTATTTAAAAAGTTTTTAACCGACCTTCAAAAAAGGAGGAGGTTCTCAATTCGTCTGTATGTTGTTTTTTTTTTTTTTGTATGTTTGTTACGCGATAACTCCGTAAGTTATGGATGGATTTGGATGATTCTTTTTTTGTTTGGTAGGGGATATTTCAGAGGTGGTATATATATTTTTATCGAAATTGGTTTGGTGCTTTTTTAGAAAATCAACAATAACAAAAAAAATCTTATACGTGGATGATATTATGGTTTGTAGTTCCTTTCACGGCGCTGTCTCATTTGAGCAGCACGTTTAGTGGTAGGTCTACTAAAGTATTATGTAAGGATTAATGAACTTAAAAAATACACTTCCTACAAAAATTTTGAAAAATTTATTTCGGTTTTTGATTTTTGCTTAAAAATATTTTTTTCATTGTTTATTCCAAAATTTGCTGTATTATGAAATAAATTATCAGTCTTTCGAATAAAAAAACTTTTACAAAAATCGGAAAACCCGTTTTCAGAAAAATCTAACTTTTATACAAATATACGGCTTGAGTCAATTCAGTTGCACGCGAGTGTAGTAATATTGTCTTATCAACGCGAGTATCACACATAATAAAACACTTTATACCCGATTAAAATGCTATTTATTATTTATGCTGACGTTTCGGGTGCTTTTCAGCAACGGTTAACACGGGCAGATTGAAAGGTGACAGCTGTCTGATTTGAAATATCACAAAGTTGCCATATTAATGCCATCTATTCCTACAGAGTTGATATTTACTGTAATTTTGGGTTTTAGGTTATTAATTACTGGATCCTGGGTGTTGGAAAGTCTCAAACCATCTTCTCTTTTGATGCTGTGTTCCATTGGCATAATAGTAAAGGTATCGTCTACATATTGCTTGTAAAGCCTCGGTTTAACCAGGTCTGTGTTATAAACTGGATTGTGACTGTGGTTTATCCTACATTGGGCAAAACAAAACGTAGCATTTCAAGCCGACTTTAGAAACACATTGCAGATATCAAAGGCAAACGTCACTCTAAGACAGCAGTATGTGAACACACTCTAGACAAGCCAAATTACTACATACGTTTCGACCAGCCGAAAATCCTTGCAAGAGAAAGTAGATTCTTTCCTAGACTAGTATGCAAGGCTTTTGGTATTAAAAACACTTTTGTGCCGTCCCGAATAAATGTATTTCATTTCATATATCTGAATATTGGCTATCAGAAGTACTAGCTCCACCTCTGCTATTGTTATTAGAACTCTGTGTAAATGACGAAGCTTGATTTCTGTACATTTCCATATCACATTCAAACAGAATTTGCATTATTTTGAATTCTGCCTGAGCGCGGGTGTAACCATCGTATTTGCTTAGCTTGTTGGCTATGTGCTCTCCAAAACCTGCATATTCATTTTTTATTTTACCAGCATCACGTTTAATGTTTCGAGCCTTTTCTAATATTGGATCTGTTTTGGACTTCTTAACAGGTTGTTTTGTAGTGGCTAAGGTTTGCAAAGGGTCATTTGTTTCTGAATCCACAACTTCAACTAGGTCAGTACTGATGTAAATATCCTGGTTTTCTGTTGCCTGAAAGTGGGTGATATTGTTACTATATTTTAAAAAAAAAAATCTGATACCATCAGTAGTGACAGCTTACAAAGAAGTTGCAAAAGATTTCAAGGACCATTGGAATTTTCCTCATTGTTTGGGTGCAATGGATGACAAACACCAAAGAGTGGTAGTCAATATTATAATTCTCGATATAAGAACCAGATGAACATATCTACAAAAAACCAAAAATAGTTTTTCTCCATATTGCCGGTCCCTACGTATATAAAGACATCTCCTAAGTCCGGTTTATTGGCATGTCGCTTTGTAAGTAGGGACCGTCGATATGTAACTAAATAATTATTTTCTTAACTTTTTCAAACCTCTAATATTATACCAATATAATGTTTTTATTCATCAATTATATACTTCTATATTAAAAAGCTGATAACATTTTAAGTGGTGGATTGTCACAGTATTTCTAAGTCACAAAAATTGAGAAAAATAATTTTATGCGTCGAGACCCAAGAGCACAAACTGTATTTACCACATGGGACCATTGATAGTGAAGATATTGAGACTCATAGATTATGAACAATGTTTAACAGATTTAAGATTACTGGGAAGGAATGCAACCATAAGAGCAAAGGCAACAAGAGACGAATTTACGCGTTATTTTATGAAAGAGCGGGGTTGACTAGCATGGCAAGATAAACATTTAGAAATAAGAAGTTCAAATTATCAATATACATAACTTACTATAAAGACACTATCAATGTGTATAACAATATAATAAATATCTTACATTTGCTGTTCCATTTTCACTATTTAATCCTGTGTTCTGGATATTTTGAGACAATATAAAAGATATCGCGTCGAAAGCAAACCACTTCACTGGTTTTCCACAAGCACTACCACTCTTCTTCTTTTTCTCCTCATTCTTGGCATAAGTTCTCAAGCTTCGGAATTTCTTATAAGCCTCGTTACTTGATATACCGAATTTATCAGCGACAACAATCCATCCATCTCTTTTAATTTTTTTGTCTTTGTATATTCTTGTTTCTAAGTTCCACAACTCAGGGTGTAAATGTACTTCGTTAATAAAATCAATAATAGTCTCATTTGTCCAATTATTTGTCATTTTTTATTAATACCTACATAATCAGTGTTCTTTGAAGTCAGAAGTTTGATAATGACATGTATAGCCAAAACGTCAACGTGACAAATGACAATTACAAGCAGTGTTGCCGTTTTGTATATGAAAATAACGCTAGATTTTAACGACGATAATGCTAAAAAAGTGCTAGATTACGCTTTAATATGCTAAAACAAATGCGAACTGCTAAGTCTTGTTTAAATTATTCATAAACTACCACTTGAAAAAATAAAGTTATTAGATACTTAGGCATTCAGAAATACAACATTGCAGTCTGGCACTGGCTGATATAGCTGAGCACTGTATTGTAGTTTAATATTGCCCGTTTAAAAGAACCTTAATGTATAAGGATTCCAACGCGAACGCCACCTCATATATCTCATGTCTTTTCAGATATTTAAGAGTTATACCGCGGAATATTGAAACGATACACCTCAATGTTGATTATAGTTCGAGAATTCGGCCAATAGTTGTTTAGAAACTCACATACATACATTAAAAATATGACACTACGTTCATTCTTGGGTTTCTATTGTCGAAATAAAACTCATATTTTAGATATTTTAATTTATTGTGCAAGAAATTAAACTTACAATTAATCTTATATTCAAGAGCTACTTCTGCAAATCTAATAAACGCCAGCGGAAAATAAAATTATATTAAAAAAAACATCTTTCACAACAGCAGACAACCGAGTTATATAAGTAATAAACACCGCCCATGGGCATATGTGATTAAATGGCTCAGATACGTTGTGGGTCTTTTAAAGTAATATCAATAAAAGCGTAATTCTTGAATGATTTTTTACTTTCCATTGGCATTAACACTACCAAAACGTCTAAAGTATTTTTCAACCGCTTTTTGTCTTATGCTATGCATAGTTTGATACAATTCTCATAAGAATAACTGGACGCTGTTAAGCAATACAGTGTCAATCCACAAAATGATAAAAATGTAAAATTTGATACCAATCGCACGGAAACCTAACATGTTTAGAATATTTGACAATAATGTACTAAATTCTATTACTTTGATTGCTACCAAGAAAAAAGTTATACATTTAGTGTAATAATAATAATTACAACAAAATCTATTATTTAACCGAATTAAAACTTCAAACTCAATTTTCTCGAAATGGCAACCATGTGGGTTGACACTGCTCAACAGCGTCCAAGTAATCATCTAACGACTCCTCCAATTCTAAATATTTTTGTCAAATTTCAAGCCGACTGAAATACTATAATAATCGCTTTTTAAAAAACAACGGAAAAATAGCTGCAAAAATAGCTGTTTTTGGTAAGCTGCAGATTTAAGCCAAAATTGGGTAAAAATGTTGCCACGTTATGGCCTGCCTACAACCCTTACAAAATCAAATCTAAATTTAAATATAACCCTTTTTTGCACAAGGATATTGAAGATTATATAGTTATTCTAGTTTGAGTATTACACATATAATGAATAAGATTTAACTGGATTAAAACAAAATTCATTCATAATATTATTCCAAACCTCAAGTTCTTTACAGCAAGCTTACGGAGTTTGAAAATATAGTAAATGAATTTTGTTTTGATCAAGTACCTAATTTAAATGGATTAAGATTATAATTTTATATTGATTATTGGCTAACAGCCAAAACGGAATAAGCGACATTTTTTTGCAAAATATGCTTATTGTTTTTCTGCGTCATTTGGTCTAAGTACCATAAATCCACGACAAACTTCGTCCCTCATAGACATCGTTATCGCGAGGGCACGAACGAAAATATCAAACAATATTATATGTAGAATAGACAGTTGTTATGTGATGCCTAGTTTTATGCGTCCTCTGAGTTTTCATTTGTGCCAGTAGTATTCTATTCAAAAAGATCTACACTTAGGTATTTTAAAATTAATAAAATATTGACTTCTCGATTTTGACAATTTGTCAGATTGACCTGGTTTATTCTCTTAGAGATGGTAATTCATTGGCCTCCTAAACACTTGGCCTTGTTACTGAAATGATTTGAACTGATGCAGAAACCCTGCAAAAAGTCTAATGCCTCCGCGATAATGATGTCTACTCATAAATTAATATCGATATTTGTTTATTCCGAACTTTAACTCACTTTCCTATAGATGACGGTTATCCCTTGTTGGCTGTTAACCATAGTACTGATTACAGAAAGTCTACTTGCTTAAATCTAGATTAATATCGCCTACACGGCTCAAGAATATATAAAGTAGGAAATTCAAGAATAAAAACGTGCTATTTAGCACGGAAATATAAAGAGTACACACACAGTACAAAAAAAATCAGTAGGACCGCGATAATAATCCAAAATCCCCACCCTGCAAGCAAGACGTAATCACTCAATGACTAAATGAATTCGCTGTCCTGTCATTCACTTTACGTATTAGGTGATGAAAATGTATTGTTCAATTACAAAAATCGTTGTTACAAACATTACTTTCGAAATACCTTCATACTGTTATCCGAACGCTGCATAAATCCGAACAGGGTATATTTTGGGTGTTCGGATTATCGAGGCCTTACTGTATACATGAAAGGAGTATTCAACCATATGATTCACTGGTTGGAACTCCGAAAAATGCCATAAATACAAAAATATCACTTGTATTCTGGCAATTATTATACCATCAAAATCCAAATTCTGAACATTAATACCTGAAAACGTGCCTTCAGCACGGAAACATCTCCGGACATGACTTTTTCCAATATCAATATGAAATTACCCATATTACTTTGAAATGGGAAAAAAAGCTAGTAGAATATACTAGAGCCAAAATTCAAAACAGCGAAGGCTGTGTTGGAAAATTTTATATTTTCCTGTTTTTAAAACAGGTAATTGTGAAAACGTGAAAAATATAAGCATATGGTATGAAATATCTAGCCAAAATGCTTTCAGCAAGGGCATAAGCGAACTGCGAGTGTCCCATTAAACATCGCTCAAGTTGACCCATAGGACCATAACTTACTAATTGAATGGTTTCTATCAGAGAAAGGCTCTATATAAAATAGGGCCTTAAGAATTTGTTAGTAAACAAATTCAATTATAATTTGAGGAATGAAATTCCAATTGAAAAAAGAATAATACAATGTCCATGACATACATTTTTCTGTGCTTCTGTTTATACCTACATCCTGAAAGTGACAAACCTATGGAGATGTAGGGAAATATGTATCTTAGTATTATTTTGAGTAGAAATTCGACCCGAGTCGAGAAATTATTTTATTAGAAATTTTAAACGACCACTATCACCATATAATATAAATGTACAAAGAAGCACAGGCCTTACAGACGCGCTTGTCACGGTTTCTCTGGGGTAAGAGTAGTTCTCCCCCCAGCCGCCGCGGGCTGCTAGTGTCCGTGTGGACGACACTCTGACGTGGAGTCATAGCGCGCACTCTCTCGCACCCAGCCGCTTGTAGAGCGGTATTGCCGTTCGCGAGCGAGAGCGAGCGAGACAACGCGAGGGGAGGAGTCAGCGGACTGCTCAGATGTGTGTGTCACACCGAAACAGTGCCGCGCGCTCTGCAGGTCAAAAGCAAAACTACTTTTTCTGTTCCAAAAGTTTGTATGGGCCAGTTCTTCTATGTACATCTATATTCTATGCTATCACCCAGAATGTTTCTAACATCAAAAGTGATCTTCGTTTTTCTCAAAAATGACAAATTTATGTATTTTTATATAGATTCTACACTTAAGTTTGATACTAAAAAAATATTTGAATGTAATTGTTGTATATGTATAGAGATATTCAAGATACTCACGACGAGAACCACGAGCGCAAGGTTTAACAAGACAATCCTGTTAAACTGGAATATTATCGAAAACCATGAAAGGGAGTGAAAAACATATTTATTGAGAGAGAACTGTAACAAAACAATTCAAAAGACGGTCTCATTCAATATCAGAGAACTGTAACAAACAGTTCACAAGATGATCTCATTCAGTGATTGTAAACTGTTACAAAATAATTCACAAGACAGTCTCATTGAGTGACTGAAAACTGTTACGATACATTTTACGAAACGTTCTCATTCAGAGTTAGAGAACTACAAAAAAACAATTCCCAAGACAGTCTCATTCAGTGATTGAAAACTGTAACAAAACAATTCACAAGACAATCTCATTCAGTGACTGAAAACTTTTACGAAACAGTTCACGAAACGTTCTCATTCAGAGTTAGAGAATTACTAAAAAACAGTTCACAAGACAGTCTCATTCAGTGATTGAAAACTGTAACAAAACAATTCACAAGACAATCTCATTCAGTGACTGAAAACTTTTACGAAACAGTTCACGAAACGTTCTCATTCAGAGTTAGAGAATTACTAAAAAACAGTTCACAAGACAGTCTCATTCAGTGATTGAAAACTGTAACAAAACAATTCACAAGATAGTCTCATTCAGTGACTGAAAACTGTTACAAAACAGGTCACAAGATGGTCTTAGGCAATGATAGAAAACTATAACAAAACAGTTCGCGAAACGTTCTCATTCAGAGTTAGAGAACTACAAAAAAAACAGTTCACAAGACAGTCTCATTCAGTGATTGAAAACTGTAACAAAACAATTCACAAGACAGTCTCATTCAGTGACTGAAAACTGTTACAAAACAGTTCACGAAACGTTCTCATTCAGAGTTAGAGAACTGGAACAAAACAGTTCACAAGATGGTCTCATTCAGTGATTGAGAACTGTAACAAAACTGTTCACGAAACGTTCTCATTCAGAGTAAGAGACCTGCAACAAAACAATTCACAAGATGGTCTCATTCAGTGATTGAGAACTGTAACAAAACTGTTCACGAAACGTTCTCATTCAGTGTTAGAGAAATAACAAAAAAAATCGATAGAATGGTCTCTTATTCTCTATCATCACAGATAAAAATATTTATAAAAGTATAAGCTTTGATGCTAGTAAAAAGGTCGAGTAAATCCGAGTGAAATTCTATATTAACCCAAATTACATTAGATATTCAAGATATTATCAATGAGAAATATGTGTTTTGTATATAGTATACAAATTACTTACTAAACTTAAAAGTATTTCAAGACTTATTGTTTGAAAGGACAGCAACCTCATTTAAATAAAAGCAGGGGTCACAGCCCCAGCTAAAAAACTCATTTAAATGAGTAAATACCTATCAAGGTATTTTAACAATAAAAAAAATACTAAACTATATCAATAGTCACTTATTACTTTCTCCATACCTGTCTCTTTCTATAGTTACTCATTGAAAAGAAACAAAACTATAACTTATATTGTTGTCTATAAACATTTTAATGGCTACTACAATGTTAAGAAAGATATTCTTAAATTTTTCTGCCATTTCCAAACTAGTCATAATTAATCATAACTAAATAATAAAGTCAGGTGTAAAATAATAAAAATAGACTCTTACATACTACTATTACGATATCGTCGGTTCAAAAGTAAAACTCAGTGTAATCTATATATATATAAAAATGAATTGCTGTTCGTTAGTCTCACTAAAACTCGAGAACGGCTGAACGGATTTATCTTATCTTAGTCTTGAAATGTTCGTGGAGGTCTAGGGAAGGTTTAAAAGGCGAGAAAAAATCGAATAATTTCCGGGAAAACCCTAAAAACAGCCCTTTTCTATTTCCCATACAAACGTTTTCTAGAGTCAATCTTTATATATATATAATTCTTCTGTGAGTGTGTATGTCACTGAACTTCTCTCAAACGACTGGACCGATTTTGATGAAATTTTTTGTGTGTGTTCAAGGGGATCTGGGAATGGTTTAGATTCACAAAAAAGGTTGAAATTTTCAAATTAAAGACGTGTAGACAGGACAACGTCTGTCGGGTCCGCTAGTTTAATTATATAATTTCGAAGCCAAAATTGTGGCAGAACGTCTGCGGGGTCCACTAGATTTGAATAAAAATATTTTTCTGCTATTGCTTATTTTAAGCGAAAACCTTCTGCAAGAAAAAAGCTCTTATTACGTATTGTGGTCCATAACAAAACTATGAAGTGCAATACGCACTTTATAATTGAGGCCGTCAGCGCAAAAGTGGCCTAACCCACAATTTTTCAAATTCGTACTTAAGGTGGTCAGTTTAGAGTTTCGATACTAAATATTTGTGCAACTATTTACTTTCCGGGAGTTCTTTGCGCGGAGTTAATAAAATAATGTTATTTTATACAGAAATCATGCATATAACAACGTGAAAGATTTCTTAAAGAAATCGGCCTTAATTAGTTCTTAAAATATACGTTTAAAATAAGCAAAAATAAAATGTATTTTTATTCAAAATTACACTTAGAGAGAGTTATACTTTTGAATCAACGATATAATATGTAATTTAATATCGCTATGTCAAACAAAAATAACACTTATCGATAATCACATTAAAATACTGGAATAAGTCTCATCAGCGTATCACAAGTGGAACTTAAATCGTATAAGTCGACAGCGCATCATTGACTCATGTTCTGTGGGTGAGGTATCACCTACCATCAAGTGTACCTCATGCTGTCGATATCTAACATAAAAAAACAGACTCGAGTTCTAAAAAATACGTTCAAATCTTTTTCATTTCGTACAACCAACTTAGTGAGAGGAGCCATTTTTTGTATATGTAGGTGTGTGTGTTTGTGTGTACTGTCAAAGCATTATCGTCTTTGTGCGTGTTGAAATATTCAATAAAATAACTTTTACCGGATTAAAACGCGATTTATTATTTATCCCGATGTTTCGAATACATTCAAGCAAGCGAGGTCATGGTCAAACTGAAGTGACAGATGATTTGAATTTTCATAAATGGCGTTAGTGTGACGTCTGCGCGTGCGCATGCGCGCTGTAAAGCACTCGAAACATCAGGAACAATTTGAAACTCGCCGGAGTCCAGACATATTTCAACTGTTAGTTCAGTTCGTTTTTCTTTATTTGGTCCGATTATCCGAATATTCGATTATCCGAACCACGGTCCCAATTAATCCGGATAATCGGCGTTCTACTGCAATTAATAAATCACATTTTACACCGGTATACAGTATTATATTTAAATGTGATACTCGCGTTAGTAAAGGACAAATGGACGCTGTTAAGCAATACAGTGTCAACCCACAAAAAGAAAAAAAATGATACCAATCGCTTCCTTATTACTGGAGTACATATTTCAAAAGAGATATATATATCATTTAAATCGTTTTATTCGATTACTTTGATTGCTAACAAGAAAAACAATACATATTTAGTGTAATAATAACAAAAAAATCTATTATTTCTGATGAAATTTAAAAAAACCTTCAAACTAAATTTTCTCAAAATGGCTACCGTTGACACTGTATTGCCTAATAGCGTCCAAATGTAGGGTAGTTGTGTGTGACGTCATCACTCCATGGCGGCGAGCAGGCCCGGCGCGTCCACCTGGTAGTACGCAACGTCTATCTTAGTGCAGTTGGTGATCGTCAGCCGGCCGCGGCCCTCCTCATCCAGCTGCAGGTGTTCGCGGGCGCGGCGGAGCATCTCCTCCGTTGGGTTGCTGGGGAAGCCTGCAAATGATGGGAATTAGCATGGACGCCATATTGGATAACAAGACACTGGGCTGGCGTAGTATGGGGGGCGGCATTTCACGGGTAAAGGTAAAAAAATTACTTCCTTCAAAAAAATTTTTTTTTGTCAATCTGCAAATGATGGGAATTAGCACGGACGCCATATTGGATAACGAGACACTGGGCTGGCGTAGCATGGGGCCGGCATTTCACGTATAACGGTAAAAAAATGACTTCCTTCAACATTCTTTTTTTTGTCAGTCTGCAAATGATGGGAATTAGCACGGACGCCATATTGGATAACGAGACACTGGGCTGGCGTAGCATGGGGGCGGCATTTCACGGGTAACGGTAAAAAATGACTTCCTTCAACATTTTTTTTTTGTCAGTCTGCAAATGATGGGAATTAGCACGGACGCCATATTGGATAGCAAGACACTGGGCTCAGTGGCGTAGCATGGGGGCGGCATTTCACGTATAACGGTAAAAAAATGACTTCCTTCAACATTTTTTTTGTCAGTCTGCAAATGATGGGAATTAGCACGGACGCCATATTGAATAACGAGACACTGGGCTCAGTGACGTAGCATGGGGGCGGCATTTAGATAGATAGATAGATAAAACGTTTATTCACAAACACAGTACAACATGACAACAGCTTAAACTAACTATAACTAAATCAATGCTAGTACAGTCAAGTCGCATTGTGCACTGCGGTGGCGAATAGGAACTGGCTCAGCATATGCTGTGACACTTTCATGCCACAACGCTGTTAATTTTCATGCCGTTAATTTCACAGGTAACGGTAAAAAATGACTTCCTTCAACATTCTTTTTTTTTAATTTTTTTTTTTTGTCAGTATATCACCTTAATAACAGAGTTTCTCTTTGGTGTTATTCAATAAGAGTACCATTTTCACCACGCCCCAATTTGACTGACTGGGCTGGTTTTCTATAGCGATAGAATTTTCGAAATTCTTTATAACGGATTAAATAGCGTTTTTTTTACGTTAGATATCGACAGACGAGCATGAGGTTCACTTGGTGGTAGGTGATACCTCAGCAGCAGAACATCGGTCAATGATGTAATCCATAAACTGAAACCGAAACGCGCAATATGCACTTCACGTTTTTTCCATCTATAAGGAATTTCGATATTCCTCCCACCCGTTCAATGCCCGAAGTTACCAGACGTGGGAAAGACATGTTTACAGAAAACTATAAACATGTCTTCCGGTGGGATTCGAACCCACGACGCATAGATGCGAACGGCAGGTGTTCTACCGAACGCGCCAACGAGCCGTCGATTTATTTATTACAGCTGATGTCCGCGACTTCATTCGCGTGGGCTTCATTTTAAGCTGAGCTTTTGAGTAAGGTATCTTCATATGATTATATACAATTGAAAGTGGAGAAATAATCAAATTGTATCATTTCCATATCAAACTGGAGTAACACAGGCTATGTTTTGTGTATAGTACATCTACATTGCACCCGTGTGAAGCCGGGGCGGATCCTAGCGATCCGATCCTATGCAATAAAACTAAGACCGTAAAAAACCAGAACCGTCGTTGTTCTACGATGACGCGATGTGTCCTCTACAGTTTAACTATGGGTCATTCCATGTCAAATCGTCAAGTAGTTGGAATCGACCCCTTCCGATTTGGATGAATTTTGGTGGAGTTTCCTTATATCATAAAACAAAGTTCTGCCAAAGGAAAAAAAATTTTTTTCAAAAGTTATGCAAAATTCTAAATTTCACTGTTTCTCCTGTTTTTAAAGTTTATTTTTTTTAAATTTCGGAAACTACTGTATTTAAAAAAACTCTGGCATTTTCAAAGGGGATACTTAGAGGTATTTTAATTTAATTTTTTTTTTTAATTTCTAGTCAAGTAAAATTAGTCAAATGCAAAATTACTCAATTTTATTTATTTTATTATGAATTAATTATGCCAGAAATTTATATTCATAAACGAACTCTCGAGCAATATTTTGTTATTTTTCCTTAGGCTGGTTTTAGTCTTACGCCGACGGCACGCGCACCGTCAGCGCTGATGGTCGAGATAAATGAACTTCTAGGAAGCGTTTTTGAATTACGCGTAGCTATCAGCGCGCACGGTGGTCAGCGCTGACAGCTACGCGGTCGTACGCGTCGCGCGTCAGCCCGCGTAGCTGTCGGCGCTGACGATCGCATGAGCGCCTCTGCTTTCAGTGAGCGTTCTAGTGTCAAGCGGAGCGGACGTCGTCAGCGCATTTTGGTCGTCGTCTGTACAGTAAGGCGGTCAGCATGATACTAAATCGAGCCACGCTGAGCCTCAGCGCTGACAAACTACGCGCTGAGCTATGAGCGCTGACTGTGAGCGTGAGACTAAAATCAGCCTTAGGCAGAACTTTGTTTTATGATATAAGGAAACTCTCCACCAAAATTCATCCAAATCGGAAGGGGTCGATTCCAACTACTTGACAATTTGACATGGAATGACCCCTATGTGTACTTACCGCGCACGAGCACGTTGGAGGCGAGCGCGGGAAGGCCGCGCACGAAGTCCGGCAGCATCTTGCGCAGGCGCGGCACGGGCACCGCCGCCAGGCTGCCGTGGTCCACGCGGCACACGCGCGCGTCGGACCCGCCCGCGCCGCCCGCCTGCTCGCACAGCGCCGCGCGGTACCAGCGGTCGTCTGCAGGACAAAAGTAATTAGAAGTGGGATGTGTCATAAGTATTCATATTCCCGGTTCGACTATCGTCAACGCGAGCATGGTTGAAAAGCTTTTTGTTTCATGCAGCGCATACCTCTACCGCTAACGAGTGAGTGAGAACGCGATAACGTTGAACGAAAAATAGTGTGCGGAAATTTCATAAAACTTGTTCTAGGAAATACGTATTTTTCAGTAGTCTTTACAAGTTTATGAAATATTTATTTGTAATTTAGAATCTCCACTATATTTGCAAGGTTTCTATCATAACAAAATATTTACTTTCACAATTTATGAGTACATTATGAACGCCCAAAGTTCAGGTATTTTTTTTGCAAAAAAGCTGATTTTTGGAGGCCTTTACTGAATTTATTTCTGAAAATTTTGAGATTTTGTTTCGGTAGAAACCTAGATATAGTGCACGAGATACCTATTAGTTCAAAAGTTTCAAAGAAAAATCGGTTACATCGCCATAATCACGTACGAGCTTTTGTATGGAAAGTAAGACGGGTTGGGCCCACTTAAGTTAAGTAGTAAGTAAAATTATGTATCTAGTTGGCGATAAATAAATAAATTTGTACCGGATCGACTGTCAGAAAATTAACACAAATGAATGGAGTATTTAACACTGCACACAGTTACAAACTACATAAAGAGTTGATTAAGAAATTCAAATTCAAAATCATTTATTCATTTAGGTAACACTGTGTGTACTTACACACACACACACACTGTGTGTGTACATTACACATGAACGACAATAAATAAAAATTAATACCTTCCAATTTTACATTTAGAGCCAGTTCTCTAATCAAGGGCGTAGAACGGACGAGAAGAACTGGCAATAAACTCGCCGCCACTCTTTTTAATCGCCAAGTTTTTCGTTTCACAAAATATTTAAAAGGAGCTAACCATTACACCATGTTCCACATGACATCTATAATCTATAATTAACTATAATAATAAAAAAAAATATAAGCGTGAAAAAAAAAACAAAAAATTGTCCTCTATCAGCAGTGAAATAGGAGCACGCACTTACATTCTCGTGAGAACAACACACAAATACATAGCCGAAATAACTAAATATATACATAAACACACAAAAAAAAAACGCCGAGTGCCCCAATTATAGGTGCATACACAGAACAGAAGAAGTAAGTAGAAGAGCAATGTGTCATAATTTGTACCGGATCGAGTGTCGCTAAATTCACACAAATGAATGGAGTATTAAATACTGCACACAGTTGCAATATTTTTTTCAATTTGTTAACTCAAAACTAGCTAAATCACACTGGTCCTACAATTGATAATATATCTTAGTGCTTGGCGATAACGGTTACTTTGGCTTAGCGCACAAAACATATGACGTTTTGTAATATTAAAACTGTAGCGACATCTATAATCCGCTACAAGAATCAATACAAAGACGTCAATTCCTGAATCGCGCTATCAAAGTTTCTGTGCGCGCTAACTATATATACAACATCTCGACATCAACCACTGGGGCCTTAGGGCCGGCCAGTCAGTGGTTCGACTGGTCGAGGATCCTCCCTTTAGGTTGGAGGAAGAGCACACCTCCCTTCCTCCACATTGGTGACCCCGACGTGATTCAGCCACCTTCCTCCACATTGGTGACCCCGCAAAAGAACACCTACTTCTGAACAGCGAGAAGCCTGACGTCATCACTCCTTCCTACAACATCAATCAGCAGCAACCAAGTCACAGCCAGCCAGCACCTTCGGCTTCAACGGGTATCCTGTCCACTAGCATGCAGCGAGCGCGTATGCCTGGTCAGCACCCTCAGCCACCTTCAGCACAGCACACTGCACTTCGGCCGGTCAGCAAGCAGAGCACATCTCTCCTGGTCGACGCAGCAGCCAGCTTCGAACACTGCAGCACTCCGACTCACTGGAGCAACATGCAGCATCATCGCACTCAGTTCCGACTCACCGCGAACTCTGCGACATCCGATTCCGACTCACTGGAATCTCGGGCAACCTGGCACTGGCAAGCAACACTCAACACAGCTGTTTCAACAACTCGATCGACCTCCGGTCTTCGGGGGGGAGTACTGTAGCGACATCTATAATCCGCTACAAGAATCAATACAAAGACGTCAATTCCTGAATCGCGCTATCAAAGTTTCTGTGCGCGCTAACTATATATACAACATCTCGACATCAACCACTGGGGCCTTAGGGCTGGCCAGTCAGTGGTTCGACTGGTCGAGGATCCTCCCTTTAGGTTGGAGGAAGACCACACCTCCCTTCCTCCACAAAACAAACTAATATAATATAACTAGCAATTGAATCTTTGTTTTTATTTATTTTTATTTTTTCGTTTATATATATATTTTTCGATTATTATAGTTAATTACTTAAAGATGTCATGTGGAACATGGTGTAATGGTTGCAGCTCCTTACAAAACATTTGTAAAACAAAAACTTGGCGATTAAAAAAGAGTGGCGGCGACTTTCTTGCCAGTTCTTCTCGTCCGCTCTACGCCCTTGATTTGAGAACTGGCAGTAAATGTAAAACTAGAAGCATTTAATATGTATTTTTATTGACGTTCATAAGTGTACATTGTGTTACCTAAATGAATAAATGATTTTTGAATTTGAATTGTGACACTCGTGCCACGGCCACATCCACTTATGTTTGTACCAGCTGGCAACACTCACCGGGCGGGCACTGCGCGATGCAGAGCTCGTCGTGCGCGGGCAGGTACGGCTCGCGGCCCAGCTCGCTGTTGCAGTACTCCTCCATCTGCGGACCGAAACACACAATTAAAACACGACTAATGTCAAATGGACGCTGTTAAACAATACAGTGTCAACGTACAAAATGATAAAAATTTAAATTTTGTTTAAATAAAATACTGCAAACCGGATTAAAACGCGATTTATTATTGATATTGTTTAAATTATTTAACAGGGAGACAGGACCACGTGACCACGGTTGCTGAAAAGCATCCGAAACGTCGAGATAAATAATATAAATAATAAATCGCATTTTAATCCGGTATACAGTATTATATTTAAATGTGTGATACTCGCGTTAATAAAAGACAATAAAAATGTCAATTTTTATACCAATCGCTTCCTTTAATGAGGTGGTTTACATATTTCAAAAGAGATATATATCATTTAAATCGTATTAATAGCAAAAATATTGAAAAAACTAGCGAGCACGAAATCGTTAATTGTTTAAAATGTTTTACTAAATTATATTCCTTTGATTGCTACCTTCGATCAACAATACACTAGATATCGGGTCAACGCACAAAATCCGTGCCGGTAAATATCGGCTCACTTGAAATGTGAGAGGCTATTTTATTTAGTTAGCTCCAAGCACCGCCAACGTTCACACGTCTCACAGTGACGCAATGTGTCTTCAAAAGTTGCAAAAAAATGCCCGAAAAAATAATGTGACGGACGGAGTCTTACTTTCGGTAATACATATAAAATAAAATATATTTTAAGCTTTAAAACTAACAAATAATTCAAAATTTGAACAAAATTATCTGTATTAAACCAACGCTACAAATGTTTGGTCAAGATTGACCAACACATGCGCAAACTTTTGTGTAACAGAATAGTGGATGCATGGAGTAGATTTGTACTGAAATAATCCTTACTATCCTTACTTCTTTACTAATATTATAAATGCGAAAGTGAGTTTTTTTGTTTGTTACGCTTTCACGCTAAAACGGAAAAGAAAAGATTCCAATCTGTATATTCGGAAATTTTTGCGGATATTATTTAACATACGAATTACTATTAATAAAAAATATTATAGTGTTGTTTATCAAATATATTATAGATTACGCTTCGTGTTGATATATTATTTTATACCCCATTCGATAAATAATAATTTACAACTACCAAGGTCCAATTAGAAGCATTTAATATGTATTTTTTATTGACGTTCATAAGTGTACATTGTGTTACCTAAATTAATATGTAAATTATTTTTGAATTGAATTGAAAATATGGCAACTTTGTGACATTTCAAATATCAGACAACTGTCATCTTTCTGTCTCCCCGCGACTACGATTGCTGAAAAGCATCCGAAACGTCGGGATAAATAATTTAAACAATATAAATAATAAATCGCCTTTAATCCGGTATACAGTATTTTATTTATATGTGTGATACTCGCGTTAATAAAAGACAATATTAACTTAGAAAATCATATTTCGACTTCACTCTTTTCTTTGTTCCCATTGAGCAGTGTCATTTTTCAAAATTTGACAAGGGGCGTGTCTTAAATAATCGGGATACTTTTTTCGTGAATTTTGTATGCGACTTGAAGTCTATTTAATACTATGTCAATGATTGCTACCAAGAAAAATGATATATATTTAGTGTAATAATAATAATTACAAAAAAATCTATTATTTCTGTTATTTTTTAAAAGGCAACCATGTGGGTGACACTATTGCTTAACAGCGTCCAAATGTCTATCTCATCTATCAAAGTTGTCGATGTAATCAGTAAATATGTAGAGCTATGTACATCTATGTTCTGGTAATAATAGGGAATATGCATGTGCTTTTCAAATATTTGAATTTCCCACAGATTATCTAATATATAAAATTCTTGTGTCACAATGTTCGTTCCCATACTCCTCCGAAACGGCTCGACCGATTCTTACCAAATTTTATATGCGTATTCAGTAGGTCTGAGAATCGGCTACTATCTATTTTTCATACCCCTAAGTGATAAGGGTTGTTCACCCTTAAATTTTTATTTTATTTTTGGACGATTTTTTTTGTTTTTATTTTTTTATTATGTGGCATTAAAAAATATATACAACCCCTGCTTTTTTGTCAAAAAAATCTAGACCCGTGCGAAGCCAGGGCGGGTCGCTAGTCTAATATATAAAATTCTCGTGTTACAATGTTCGTTCCCATACTCCTCCGAAACGGCTCGACCGATTCTTATGATTTTTTTTATGCATATTCAGTAAGTCTGAGAATCGGCTACTATCTATATTTTAAACCCCTAAGTGATAAGGGGTGTCCACCCCAAGGGTTTTTTTTTATGTGCCATGAAATAATTAATACAACCCTATATTTTCTCTCTTCTATTACCAACCCTTGCTTTTTTTGTCAACAAAATCCGTGCAAAGCCGGGGCGGGTCGCTAGTTTGATATAAAAATATTGATGGAAGAGTAATTTTCATGTTTGATCCTCACTGGAATCACATGCATAGTAAGCGATGATCAGTGTTCATGCAATTTCATGTGTATTCATATTTTTAATATTCAGTAATATTAGTTTAACATTGCTCAGATCAATTTAAACATAATGTATAACATACTTTATTTTATATTCAGAAATTATTCATATGACAACACTTTGTATATGGTATAACTAATATAGATACTTCCGTGCTGTCATGGCGGATTAATTGCGTGGATCGATTATCAGAAACAAGTTCAGTGTGTTGTATAAATCAAAAAATTAAATCTAATCTAATCAGTGTCATCAGTTTATTTTATGGCTCCAAACATCAATTCAGACTAAAGCACGATAATATTTAAAAGGCCACCATTAAACGCAAATTTTTGGTGATCCATGAGGGAACATGAGTCGTATAGAATCAAAGGCGGCTATCTGACATTTTTGGTCCGGCAAATTACCAAAATAAGTTCTTGTCGTTTAGACTGTCATGTTTTTTTAAATATTTGGTTTTATTTTTAATTGTTAATATTAATAGATACCGTAAACATGCAATTAATGATACCTAATACCTACAAAAATAAAGGAGAAAAACGTTTTCTTTTTTAAATTGCTAACAATCAGCCATAAGACAGATAGCCGCCTTTGATTCTATACGACTCACATCGCACAATCAGTGACACACGCCCCCCCCCCTCCTGCCCACCAACACCCCCCCTCCCCCCCTCACCTGCTCGGGCAGCGTGTCGAGCAGGTAGCGCGCGAGCGGCGCGCCGCGCGGGTACCCGCCCAGCACGCCCAGCTGGAGGCCGCTCGCGTCCAGCACCACCAGCTCGCAGCCGGCCGCCGGCACGCCCGTGAACTGCATGTCGGCGAACATCAGCCGCTCCAGATCTGCGAACGGACGACGCACGTCACTCGAATGAGTTTTAAATAAAATACTGTATACCGGATTAAAACGCGATTTATTATTTATATTATTTATCCCGACGTTTCGGATGCTTTTCAGCAACCGTGGTCGCGGGAGACTGAAAGATGACAGTTGTCTTATATTTGAAATGTCACAAAGTTGCCATATTTAATTCAATTAAATTAAAAAATAATCTATTAATTTAGGTAACACAATGTACTCGTATGAACGTCATTAAAAAAATAATACTTATTAAATTACTAATATTACTAATATTAAATGCTTCTAATTTTACATTTACTACCAGTTCACAAATCAAGGGCGTAGAGCGGACGAGAAGAACTGGCAAGAAACTCGCCGCCACTCTTTTTAATCGCCAAGTTTTTGTTTTACAATAATTACATATTAACGCCATCTATTCCTACGGAGTTGATATTTACTGTAATTTTCTATATTATGACAATATTGACTAACGGTGTCCTCTTGTTTTTTAGTATGTTGGATTTGGACCACGGTTGCTGAAAAGCATCCGAAACGTCGGGATAAATAATTTAAATAATAAATCGCGTTTTAATCCGGTATACAGTATTTTATTTAAATGTGTGATACTCGAATGAGTTTTGTCTACATTTCTATGAGTTTATAAGTGAATTCCTGAGACCCCTAGTGGGGCGTGGGACGGACACAAATATTCTTTATTAATTATTAACCAGTATACTTGTTCCATATTTCTGATGTCCTGGTTCTTCTTAGAATTCCCGTCTCCCCTAGTGGGGCATGGGATAGACCCATTTCTGGGTCTGTTTCACTGATAATTTTTCTTTACAGACACTTGTCTGTGTGATCAGCCTTCTGTGCCCTGCCCGACCGAAATATTTTTTTTAATCTTCCCCGGGATTCGAACCCAGGACCTCTGGTGATAAACGCATCGCGTTTACTACTAAGATATGGGGGCGGTTTCTGTATTTATACTCTATGTTATAGTTGCCGAGATGTAACTTGGCAAGGTTTTGGCGTAGTGGGGGTAAGTTCGCGCATGTACACTTCGTGCCAAAAAATGGTCACCTTTAGGGCTTGTTGACTAATTATATAGTATTTTATTATTTTTATTTATTATTATCAGATATATACATTTTTATTTATATTTTAGAATAATAAGTTAGTTTTATTTATTTAATTATTTCCAAAATTTATTTTTAAATACATGTCTGTTTGGAAGAAAGTTAAAGGAAGGAGATAAATATATTATTTGTTATAAATAAAATGTATACAGTTAAGTTTTAAAAAATTTACAATATAGAAAATGAAAACAAAAACGCAAAAAACAAAAGGGTCGAATTCTAATGCACGGAAGTGTACTGGGGAGCGAACGGAACGTCGACACACTGCGAGATACAAGTGTCAACTGAGCAACCAATCGCCGCTCGGAACGATGCTAGCTTCTTCCCCGCGCCCCGCTACATAACCAAAGAGACCTAAAAAATGAACTCTGCGCATCTAACGACTCTTGCCAAGTTACATCTCGGCAACTATAAATACCGAAAAGAGTTTCGGCTTCTTAGAGCGTAGTCTACGTACCGATGGCAAAAGTCAAAAGAGGATAAGCGATATTTTTGACAAAATAGACTAACACTTATTTACAGTTTCTTGCCTGTTGCATACAACTAAAGAAATAAATGATTGCTTGCAAAAACTTAATTTTGTAAAAAATCCAAATATTTTTTTAATTATTTTTCCGTCTTTTTTTCTTTCTTTTTAATAGTATAGGGGGCAAACGGGCAGCCGGCTAACGTGATGGTAAGTTATCACCGTCGCCCATAGGCATCCGCAACACCAGAGGGCTTGCAGGTGCGTTGCCGGCCTTTAAGAAAGATGTAGTTTATAATTTTCATGTTTTCCCCACGTCTGGTAACTTCGGGCATTGTTAGGATGGGAGGAATATCTAAATTCCGACCGGGTAACGTTACCACCGTTCATAGATGGAAAAACCGTGAAGTGCACATTGCGCGTTTCGGTTTCAGTCTATGAATTTCCGAATGCTCGAAGTAAAAATTAGGTCGACAGCGGATCATTGACTGATGTTCTGTGGCTGAGGTATCACCCACCATCAAGTGAACCTCATGCTCGTCTGTCGATATCTGACATAAAAAAAAACGCCAATCCTCACCCACAACATCCGCGCCGCTCTGCTCCAGCTTCTTCCATCCCGGCGTGCACATGTCCACCAGCTTCTTCGAGAAGCACTCCTTGTTCTTCTCCAGGGTGAGAGTCACTTCGGCGCCGCTGGGTGCTGTTTTGGCACCGTTGGGTAGCGTCTGAAAGGTGTTCAAACACTGTTAATGATGTATACATATAATAAAAGAGGTCAAATGTCTGTACATAGAAAAAAAAATGCTTAAGAGGGCCCTTCCCGGTTCGTCTATCGTCAACGCGAGCATGGTTGAAAAGCTTTTTGTTTCATGCAGCGCATACCTCTACCGCTAACGAGTGAGTGAGAACGCGATAAAATTGAACGAAAAATAGTGTGCGGAAATTTCATAAAACTTGTTCTAGGAAATACGTGTTTTTCAGTAGTCCTTACAAGTTTGGGAAATATTTTTTTGTAATTTAGAATCTCCATTATATTTGCAAGGTTTCTATCACAACAAAATATTTACTTTCACAATTTATGAGTACATTATGAACGTCCAAAGTTCAGGTAATTTTTTTGCAAAAAAGCTGATTTTTGGAAGCTTATACTGAATTTATTTCTGAAAATTTTGAGATTTTGTTTCGATAGAAACCTAGATATAGTGCACGAGATACCTATTAGTTCAAAAGTTTCAAAGAAAAATCGGTTACATCGCCATAATCACGTACGAGCTTTTGTATGGAAAGTAAGACGGGTTGGGCGCTCTTAAAGCCGAGTCAGGGGGATGTAAGAGAAATAGAACAAAACCTGACTTTTGTTTCTGTGTGTACAGGCTAATCTCCGAAACTGGTGGACCGATTTACATGAAATTTTGCATGGTGGTACCTTATATCTCCGGTCAACATCTGAGATACATTTCATCCCGGAAAATTAGAGTTCTCAAGAGGGCTTTGTTTCATGGAAATCAGATGTCGAAAAGAAAAGTTATAATTTATAAAGCCCACGCGAACGAATTCGCGGGCATCTGTAATAAACTAGTTACTATAAAATCCTATTTGGACATTGACATTTGCCTACATCCACTTCAGATATAAGGTAAGAGATTTAAAAAATTACCGCATCTATCGTAACATGAAGAAATCAAAAGTTATAAAAAACAAACCCAAACACAATCTCTAAAGTAATTTAACAATATATCGTAAGTTTTCACCTTTGAGGTGAAAACTCACTAAATGACATTTTGAATAAAAATATTTTACAGGCAGCATGACTATTAACTATAATGATTCCATTCGTTTATTTAACTTTTGACAGTTCGAGTACTAGTGAAAATAGTTATACCCTATAGTTTTACTGATTCGATTCTTTTTGAAATCGATTTTATCGATTTATTTTTGGGCGCTTTTATTTATTATGTATGATGTGGATTTTATATGATGTTTAACCTCACCTTATATTAGTACCTATCTAAGGTTTTTATTCCGTTTGCCGGAGGACATTTCATTGCATAAACAAAATAATTTATGAAATCGAATTATTTCGAACGATTTTTATAGTCTATGGTCATTCCTTACGAATGGCACATCACTAAGTGGGCGATGACCGTCCATGAAGTACGGTATTCTCTGTAGTACATTCTACAGAATATTATTGTGAAACTTCATGAGCGTGACCTGTCAAAAGTTAAATAAACGAATGGAATCACTATAACCAATCTATTGGACATTGTACAGTCGACATGATCATAGATAGCTATTGGACATTGTATAGTCAGCATAATCATAGACAACTCACCAGGATCATCTCGAGCTCATTATCTCGTACCATCTCGACGTACTCCTTCGCCGGTTCGGTCAACACGGGGTGTTCAGTGCTAATCTTGGCCATAGACACCACGGTCGGCTGGTTCTCCAGGTCAACACTCTCCGGACAGGGATACAGGTTTTCCAGATTGGTTGTGTCCACATTGCCTGTTATAGAGAACAATCAATGTTGGAATAAGCAGAATTTATACTATTACTAGCGACCCGCCCCGGCTTTGCACGGTTCTAAATTTTTTGACAAAAAAAGGCAGGGGTTGTTGATGGGTTGATGAGGGGTTGTATTTTTTAATGCCACATTATAAAAAAATAAAAACAAAAAATTTCGTCCAAAAATTTAAAAAAAAAAATTAAGGGTGAACAACCCTTACCACTATCCCGAAGAATAGTAGCCGATTCTCAGACCTACTGAATACGCATATAAAATCTGGTAAAATTCGGTAAAGCCGTTTCGGAAAGGTACGGTAACTAACATTGTGACATGGAAATTTTATATATTAGATAATGATGCAGAATCATGAATGAGTATGTCCAAAGAACATAGATGTACAATGTACATAGAAGCACAGGATCATACAAACTTTTGGCACAGAAAAAGTAGTTCCACTTTAGACCTGTAGAGCGCGCGGCAATGTATCGGTGTGACACACACATCTGAGCAGTCCGCTCACTCCTCCCCTCGCGTTGTCTCGCTCGCTCTCGCTCGCGAACGGCAATACCGCTCTACAAGCGGCTGGGTGCGAGAGAGTGCGCGCTATGACTCCACGTCAGAGTGTCGTCCACACGGACACTAGCAGCCCGTGGCGGCTGGGGGGAGAACTACTCTTACCCCAAAGACACCGTGACAAGCGCGTCTGTAAGGCCTGTGCTTCTTTGTACATCTATGTTCATTGATATGTCATTGATAATATTATACTTTAACCCTTATTTACTTACCTCTATTTTGGGCACTTAAAGGTCTGTGAGACATTTGCGATGTATCGTTCTCCAAAAAAAAGCTATGATAAATACCGACAAATTTAACGAAGTATTTGTGTGTACAGTAGAACCTCGATTATCCGAACCCTCAATTATCCGAACGATGACTTGGTTTATCCGAACGTTGGCGCGAAAGATACATTGTTGCTCGCTGTGTGTGCTGAAAACTGACGATTTTTTGGATAAAAATAACAAAAATGCATTCGACTTTTTTCAACCGTTTAAAATATATATATCCTGACGTTATTATGTATTTTAAATTTTAATAAATATGTGTGGAACTGTTATGTGGTAAGGTGTTGTGTAAGATAGAAAATCTCGACCCAAAATACCCACGTTTCGATTATCCGAATTTTTGATTATCCGAACTAGCCTCGGTCCCAATTGGTTCGGATAATCGAGGTTCTACTGTAATTTAGTTTGTTCCAATTTGCTCTTGTCTTGATGCACCTCATTTCGTTCGGATGCGCGTGCGCAGCCTTAATATTCGACAGTAATGAGCGAATGACTCACCAAACTCGATATATTCCACTAGGTACTTGTTCTTGCTGACGTTCGTCCGCTGCACGAGGGCACGGTAGTGGTTGCCGTCCGAGAATTTCGATATCACCAACTGGCCTTTAGTGGGGGGCTCCGTTAGGGGGGTTCCTAGGAAAGACAAACACATTTAGACTTCCTACAAAAAGATAGAGACATTACATGGCAACCTAAATGGTGATATTATTTAGCGTGTAGTATGTCAACATGCTAACATAGCGCTGGATTTCAAAATTATTATTTTTTTACGTTAGACATCGACAGACGAGCATGAGGTTCACTTGATGGTAGGTGATACCTCAGCCACAGTCAATGATGCGCTGTTGAACTACTTTTCACTCACTCACCAACCGACCGACTCTAAAGCCAGACTCATTCACTCGAACTCCAACCTCCTCACTGGCTCGCACTCGGTCCGCGCGGGCGTCGCGCACGTACAGCGCGCCCAGCGCGGCCGCCTCCACCAGCACCGCGCGCCTCACTCGCTCACTCACTCACTCGCTCACTCACTCACTCACTCACCGCTCCGGCCGGCCAGCAGCGCGTCCTGCAGCGCCGCGTTGTAGGCGCGCGTGCGGTCCGCGCGGGCGTCGCGCACGTACAGCGCGCCCAGCGCGGCCGCCTCCACCAGCACCGCGCGCCTCACTCGCTCACTCACTCACTCGCTCACTCACTCACTCACTCACCGCTCCGGCCGGCCAGCAGCGCGTCCTGCAGCGCCGCGTTGTAGGCGCGCGTGCGGTCCGCGCGGGCGTCGCGCACGTACAGCGCGCCCAGCGCGGCCGCCTCCACCAGCACCGCGCGCCTCACTCGCTCACTCACTCACTCGCTCACTCACTCACTCACTCACCGCTCCGGCCGGCCAGCAGCGCGTCCTGCAGCGCCGCGTTGTAGGCGCGCGTGCGGTCCGCGCGGGCGTCGCGCACGTACAGCGCGCCCAGCGCGGCCGCCTCCACCAGCACCGCGCGCCTCACTCGCTCACTCACTCACTCGCTCACTCACTCACTCACTCACCGCTCCGGCCGGCCAGCAGCGCGTCCTGCAGCGCCGCGTTGTAGGCGCGCGTGCGGTCCGCGCGGGCGTCGCGCACGTACAGCGCGCCCAGCGCGGCCGCCTCCACCAGCACCACGCGCCTCACTCGCTCACTCACTCACTCACTCACCGCTCCGGCCGGCCAGCAGCGCGTCCTGCAGCGCCGCGTTGTAGGCGCGCGTGCGGTCCGCGCGGGCGTCGCGCACGTACAGCGCGCCCAGCGCGGCCGCCTCCACCAGCACCGCGCGCCTCACTCGCTCACTCACTCACTCGCTCACTCACTCACTCACTCACCGCTCCGGCCGGCCAGCAGCGCGTCCTGCAGCGCCGCGTTGTAGGCGCGCGTGCGGTCCGCGCGGGCGTCGCGCACGTACAGCGCGCCCAGCGCGGCCGCCTCCACCAGCACCACGCGCCTCACTCGCTCACTCACTCACTCACTCACCGCTCCGGCCGGCCAGCAGCGCGTCCTGCAGCGCCGCGTTGTAGGCGCGCGTGCGGTCCGCGCGGGCGTCGCGCACGTACAGCGCGCCCAGCGCGGCCGCCTCCACCAGCACCGCGCGCCTCACTCGCTCACTCACTCACTCGCTCACTCACTCACTCACTCACCGCTCCGGCCGGCCAGCAGCGCGTCCTGCAGCGCCGCGTTGTAGGCGCGCGTGCGGTCCGCGCGGGCGTCGCGCACGTACAGCGCGCCCAGCGCGGCCGCCTCCACCAGCACCGCGCGCCTCACTCGCTCACTCACTCACTCGCTCACTCACTCACCGCTCCGGCCGGCCAGCAGCGCGTCCTGCAGCGCCGCGTTGTAGGCGCGCGTGCGGTCCGCGCGGGCGTCGCGCACGTACAGCGCGCCCATCGCGGCCGCCTCCACCAGCACCGCGCGCCTCACTCGCTCACTCACTCACTCGCTCACTCACTCACTCGCTCACTCACTCACTCGCTCACTCACTCACTCACTCACCGCTCCGGCCGGCCAGCAGCGCGTCCTGCAGCGCCGCGTTGTAGGCGCGCGTGCGGTCCGCGCGGGCGTCGCGCACGTACAGCGCGCCCAGCGCGGCCGCCTCCACCAGCACCGCGCGCCTCACTCGCTCACTCACTCACTCGCTCACTCACTCACTCACTCACCGCTCCGGCCGGCCAGCAGCGCGTCCTGCAGCGCCGCGTTGTAGGCGCGCGTGCGGTCCGCGCGGGCGTCGCGCACGTACAGCGCGCCCAGCGCGGCCGCCTCCACCAGCACCGCGCGCCTCACTCGCTCACTCACTCACTCGCTCACTCACTCACTCACTCACCGCTCCGGCCGGCCAGCAGCGCGTCCTGCAGCGCCGCGTTGTAGGCGCGCGTGCGGTCCGCGCGGGCGTCGCGCACGTACAGCGCGCCCAGCGCGGCCGCCTCCACCAGCACCGCGCGCCTCACTCGCTCACTCACTCACTCACTCACCGCTCCGGCCGGCCAGCAGCGCGTCCTGCAGCGCCGCGTTGTAGGCGCGCGTGCGGTCCGCGCGGGCGTCGCGCACGTACAGCGCGCCCAGCGCGGCCGCCTCCACCAGCACCGCGCGCCTCACTCGCTCACTCACTCACTCACTCACCGCTCCGGCCGGCCAGCAGCGCGTCCTGCAGCGCCGCGTTGTAGGCGCGCGTGCGGTCCGCGCGGGCGTCGCGCACGTACAGCGCGCCCAGCGCGGCCGCCTCCACCAGCACCGCGCGCCTCACTCGCTCACTCACTCACTCACTCACCGCTCCGGCCGGCCAGCAGCGCGTCCTGCAGCGCCGCGTTGTAGGCGCGCGTGCGGTCCGCGCGGGCGTCGCGCACGTACAGCGCGCCCAGCGCGGCCGCCTCCACCAGCACCACGCGCCTCACTCGCTCACTCACTCACTCACTCACCGCTCCGGCCGGCCAGCAGCGCGTCCTGCAGCGCCGCGTTGTAGGCGCGCGTGCGGTCCGCGCGGGCGTCGCGCACGTACAGCGCGCCCAGCGCGGCCGCCTCCACCAGCACCACGCGCCTCACTCGCTCACTCACTCACTCACTCACCGCTCCGGCCGGCCAGCAGCGCGTCCTGCAGCGCCGCGTTGTATGCGCGCGTGCGGTCCGCGCGGGCGTCGCGCACGTACAGCGCGCCCAGCGCGGCCGCCTCCACCAGCACCACGCGCGCGCCGTGCGCTAGCGGCGGCCGCGGCACTTGCGGGACCACCACTGAAATTGGTCATTAGGTCATTAGGAAATATAATATTGTCTTTTATTAACGCGAGTATCACACATTTAAATAAAATAATGTATACCAGTAGCGGGACCACCATACAAGACCAAACGTTTTGCTTTATTAATGCACTAGTGGACCCCGCAGACGTTGTTCTGCCACAATTTTGGCTTCGAAATTATATAATTATTCTTAAATTTGAATATGCCCATTTACCCACTATAATTGTCTAATATGTCACTGATTTGCATCTGACATCTGTTATTCCAAAAAAGCTAAGAATGCATGACGTGAGCTGTCAAGATGGCGGAGTTCCGTATAATCCAAGTGAAATAAGTTCAATTTGACATAAAGAACTCTTGGCTACGCAACTGCTTAGCCATACGCACAGACATATTAAAAATATCAAACGATGAGTGAGATGAGTCTAGAGATAATATTAAAATTTGCAACTTTCACTTACCATTTCCGCTACTAGCAGTCGCAGTCACATGCGCAGTCGCAGTCGCAGCTGCAGTCACAGTCGCAGGCGCAGTCGCAGCTGCAGGCAGTTCGACGTCCGGCACCCACCGGGCAATCACCCCCAGGCCCGAACTCTCGCCGGTCTCCGCCTTCTGTAGCTCCACGCGGACAGACTCACGCGACTCCTTGGCCACTATTGTCGCCAAGAGATTGTCTCCAACCTGAAACGAGTCCCTGTTAGCTACGATCCGTCGGTAGAACACCTGCCGTGCGCATCGATGGATCGTGGGTTCGAATATCATCGGGACAACGTGTTTATAGTTTAACGTAAGCATATTTTCCCACGTCTGGTAACTTCGGGCATTGATCGGGTGGGAGGAATATCGAAATTCCGACCGGGTAACGAACCACCGTTCATAGATGGAAAAACCGTGAAGTGCGCATTGCGCGTTTCGGTTTCAGTCGAAGTAAAAGATCTCTTGTCCCAATCTTTGTAGTCACACTCCTCTGAAACGGCTCTACCGATTTTTATTAAATTTGTATGGATATTTGGTAGGTATGAGAATAGGTCGTAAAGTATATTTCATACCACTAGGTGATTAGGGTGTCCCGTTTTCTATTATTTTGACAAAAAATTGACATGATCTCATATTCTTCATTAATAAATCCGTGCAAATCCGGGTCGGGCAACCAGTATTTATAATAGAAATAAGCGTTATGCCGAACCTACATCTCAACTAATACACACTCAAGTCGCAAATCAGCTCACCTCGACGTCACCAGCGTCCAGCACACAACAGAACTCCGGAATGTCCCGGTACTGCTGCGGCACCGGCCTGCAGGTGCTCGCCGGCGCGATGGCGGCCACCTGGCACGCGTCGATGAGCGCCGCGGTCACGGGGTTCAGGCACCGGGCGCGGTACCAGCCGTCCTCGTCCGGGTTCTTGTATGAGAACAGCTCGCCGGGCTTTGGCCTGAGTTGGGAGTGTTCGGAAATTAGCTGTCAGTAGTCGGGGCCGGATTTAGGGGAACCGGGTATGGGTGTAGTATCGATACTCCAGGGTATCGGTACTTTTGTTTCGATACCAAATACTTTTGGAATCGATACTTTTGAGGTATCGATACTTTGAGAAAGTTTTCTTTTCTCCCCACTTCTAATAAAGAAAAGGAAAAATTGTTTATCGATATTTTAAATAAAATATTTGTCACACTAAAACTAAATCTAGGACATGATTCGCGAGTTCGATTCCCAGCCAGGACAAATAATGTGTGATGAACACGGGTCATTTGCTGTATGGGTGAAATTTATCTTTAATATATTCAATAATATATAAGTAATCTATTACCATTGCACAGACTGCCTAATTTGGGATCAGATGGCCGAGTGTGAAGTATATTATTATTATTAACACTCCATTTTGTTTTTATTAAAATGTATTAAAAAGTACTCTATACCTCTAGGTATCGATACTTTTGTTTCGGTACTTTTTTGGTATCGGTATTTTTTACGATACTGGTATCGAGTAAAGTATCGATATTTTCGATACGATACTGGTACCGATTAAAGTATCGATACTTTTGAAATTTCCCACATCCCTCATCATTTTGTCGTGGTTATAATATTGTCTTTTATTAACGCGAGTATCACACATTTAAATAAAATACTGTATACCGGATTAAAACGCGATTTATTATTTATATTGTTTAAATTATTTATCCCGAGATAAATAATAAATCGCGTTTTAATCCGGTATACAGTATTTTATTAAAATGTGTAATACTCGTTTCGGATACTTTTCAGCAACTGTGGTCGCGGGGAGACAGAAGCATCCGAAATGTCGGGATAAAAAATTTAAACAATATAAATAATAAATCGCGTTTTAATACGGTATACAGTATTTTATTTTTTGTCGTGGTTGTCACGCTGGTTGCCGTCTCAACTACTCACGTGCACGTGTCGGTGTCGGCTGTACAGTCAGCGCAGTAGTCGACGCACAGCTTACTGTACAGCGCCTCGCTCCTGTCAGTGAGCGCCAGACACACGTAGCCCTTCTGATCGGTGCGGCACTGCGCAGCCTCCGCCTCCACCGAGAGGATCACCACGTCTCCAACCGACAGCGTCTCGATTATGTACCTGTAACCGGTGGATTTCGACTCATCGATGGATCGCGGTTTCGAATCCCATCGGGACGACTTGATGATGATTTTCTGTAAGCATGTCTTTCCCACGTATGGAAATTCAGACTGTTCATAGATGGAAAAACCGTGAAGTGCATATTGCGTGTTTCGGTTTCAGTCTATGAATTTACGAATGCTCGAAGTAAAAAGTAGGTCAACGACGCATCATTGATGTATCACCTACCGTCAAATGAACCTCATGCTCGTCTGTCGATATCTGACATAAAAAATTGGACGTCGTACTCGTGAACGGGTGCTACTTGTGGTGACTGGTGGCACTTGAATACGTGTATGCGGTAATATTAGTTATTTCGACTATGTGTTTGTGTGTTGCCCCCACAATAATAAGTGCGTGCTCTTATTTCAACATGCCTACTGCTGATAGAGGGCAATCTTTCGTTATTTTCATAGTTAATTACTTCAAGATGTCATATGGAACTTGATTACATCATTGCTCCTTACAGCGAGCAAGACAACACGAGGGGAGGAGTCAGCGGACTGCTCAGATGTGTGTGTCACATCGATACATTGCCGCGCGCTCTACAGGTCAAAAGTAGAACTACTTTTTCTGCGCCAAAACTTTGTATGGGCCTGTTCTTCTATGTATCTTTGACACAAATGAAATTCAAAGTCTATTTATAAATAGAATTACTCACATCTTTGGCAGTATCTCAATTTTGGATACAATGGCGGGTGGAAGCACTTTCTCGGGGCATTGTTGTGGTTCCTTAGCCGCCGGACGAATCGTGGACCGAGCTTTGAGCGGCTCTGTACCCACCGGTGGTACACCTGGAAATTCATTTTTTTTTTATTATAAACTATCGACCAGCCCCGGCTTCGCATGTTAGCAATTCACATGTATACAAGTCAACATTTTTTACAAATAAAACACATACACACAAAATAATCATAATAGCAATCACACAAAAAAGCAGTAAAATATGGGAAGAATAAAGTACACATAAAAATTTAAGTCCACTGATGTAAATGTGTGTGTGTTGTTGTTGGAAACGGATACTGGCTGTATGTTGTTGTTATAATTTAACCTTAATTCACATAACCTTATTAATAAACGAATTATAAGCTTGACATAGTTAGAATATATTTTGTCTCGTTCTATCTAATTTAAAAAGACTACAATGGGCCTAGCATGACAACCGCGACAAAATTTTGTCGACCGTTTTCTCGTGTTTTAATCGATTATTGCTTTATTCCTTTCGGGTCTAACATGACACTTACACATAAAATTCGACTTCTAATGTCAAAATTTTGTAAGCTAAACCATTGTTGAAAAGAGTGTCCATGGAGTTTCTTGCCGGTTCTTCTCCATGAGACCCACTTTTTGGAACCGTGCAACTAGACGTTTCATAAGAGCCTGCAAAGGCCTATTTGAAATAAAAAACTTTTGATTTGATTGATTTTGATTTTGAAAAGTAGACATATTTGTCGGTTGAGATATCTCTATAAAAGTTGTCGATGTCTAGATATATCTAGATATCTCATATTTTAGTTTGTCTTTACTCGTCCGCGAGATATCTCGTGATGGTTCTTCTAGGCCGGCTGAACGAAAGAAACTAAACATATTTTCACTATATCAAGCATATAATACGTTTATGGATAAGGCCATTAGTTTACTGCTTATGCAAGACTTGTTGATCTATCAGTACATATTATAAAACAAAGTCCTACATACCTTGCATACCGCCATTTTGAAGGGCATCATTCTTGGGTCCTAAACAATATAAACATACATTAATCATTTTATTAAAATAATGAAGTAATAAACATCTCAAAGATAGAAGATAAAGAAAGATTTACGGCCTTATTAATAAACGTATTATAATCTTCATATAGTTAAAATATGTTTTGTTTCTTTCGCTCTGTAATCTTTTTATATTCGATAGAGCGAGACAAAACATATTTTTAACTATATCAACTTCGATCAACAATATACTAGATATCGGGTCGACGCAAAAAATCCGTGCCGGTAAATATCGGCTCACTTGAAATGTGGGAGTCTATTTTGTTTAGTTCTCTTCAAGCACGGCCAATATTAAGACGTTTCACAATGACGCAGTTTGTCTTCAAAAATTGCGAAAATAATTCCCGAAAAAACTATTTTACGGACGGAGTCTTATTTTTGGTTAGTACATATAAAATAAGATATATTTTAAGCTTTTAAACTAACAAATAATTCAAAATTTGAACAAAATTATCTGTTTTAAATCAACGCTACAAATGTTTGGCCAAGGTTGGCCAACACATGCGCAAACTATTGTGTAACAGAATAGTGGATGCATGGAGTAGATTTGTACTGAAATAATCCTTACTATCTTAGGATAAGCATCCTTAGTAATATTATAAATGCGAAAGTGATATTTTTGTTTGTTACGCTTTCACGCTAAAACGGAAAAGAAAACATTCCAATCTGTATGTTCATTTTGCGGATATTATTATTTAACATACTGTTACGGAGACAGGCTGAAGAAAGTTCGAGAAACATTTCTGGTATGCAAGAATGCAAGCTGACATACGATTTCAGGCCGTTTTAAGGCAGTATCTATCAAATAGCAAAAGTTCGGAAAGCGATACCAAGCGATCAACTTCTGCGATTTACGAGAGATCCGAGTGCGATAGTTCAAGAGCCAGAAGAGTATAAGAGTCAGTGTTTTGTGCGCAGTGTAATTGTAGTTTTTTGTTTCGTTTTTCTCTAATTGTAGTAGTGTAATTTTTAATTAATTCATTATTTTATTTTTTTGTGTTGTTTTTATAAATAAATCCTCAGTGTATAAGAGTGGCGTTTATTAATCCCGAACCATTATAGCTCGTAACAATACGAATTACAATTTATATAAAACATTATATTATTGTTTATCAAATATATTATATAATACCAAAGTCTTCGAAGTTAGTCAAGTGTGTATGTATAATACATAGATATGTATATATATTTTGGTAACAAATAAAATCATATTTCGACTTCACTCTTTTCTTTGTTCCCATTGAGCAGTGTCATTTTTTCAAAATTTGACGAGGGGCGTGGTTTAGATAACAGGTTACTTTTTTCGTGAATTTTGTATGCGACCTGAAGTCTATTTAATACTATGTCAATGTATATCAAGCGTATAATACGTTTATGAATAAGGCCGTTATTTTATTCTTCTCTATAGTAGTGACATAGTTATAATAGGTGTTTTTAACCCCCCCGTGGGACATAGGGCGGACACATTTCTGTGTCTGTTACACTGATCATCGCTAACTAATAATGCTAGTGTATTCTGTAGTAATTATTAACCAGTATACATTGATAGAATACTTGTTACATATTTCTGATGTCCTGGTAATTCTTAGAACTCCCGAGTCCCCTAGTGGGGCGTGGGGCAGACACATTTCTGTGTCTGTTTCACTGGTCTATTTTCGTTTCAGCAAATAGTAGTCTTCTATGCGCGACCAAAACTTTTTTTATATTTTTTATTTTCACAATAATTGGTTTAGTAACTTACTGAAAAGGGACCTACTGTTTACCTGGGAGTCGAACCCGGGACTTGCAACGCGCCACTGAATCACGAAAACGGTCAGCTTCATTCATTACATTTTCAAATCCAAACAAGAATAAACTACTGATATTCCCTTAGGACCTTCCTTTGTCTTATATCAAACTAGCGGACAATGTCCTGCCAGAATATTGGCAACAAAAATAAATATATTTCTAGATTTAAATATATTGTTACCTATTTTCCCACTTCTATTATATAATGTATACTAATATTATAAAGAGGAAAGATTTAATATTGTCTTTTATTAACGCGAGTATCACACATTTAAATAAAATACTGTATACCGGATTAAAACGCGATTTATTATTTAAATTATCAATTGATCCGAAACGTCGGGATAAATAATTTAAATAATAAATCGCGTTTTAATCCGGTATACAGTATTTTATTTAAAAGAGGAAAGATTTGTTTTGTTACGATGGAAATCAAAAACTACTCGACCAATTTAAAAAATTCTTTCACCAATAGAAAGCTACATTATCAGCGAGTAACATAGGCTTTTCTAGGAAAGTCAATGAATGTTGTCGACCTATTTTTACTTCATGCATTCGGTGATAGACTGAAACCGAAACTTGAAATTTTATACCCGTTTTATATCCGTTTCATGCCAGAAGTAACCAGACGTATGGAAAACATGTTTACTGACAATTATAAACATGTGGTTTTTAGAATATCTATATTGTACCCGTGCGAAGCCAGGGCGGATAGTACATATAAATTTTAAAACACACATACCAGCACGACCATCACTTCTCTTCCCACCCTGTCCCGCTTGAATCTTCGGCTCGCTCTGCTTACACACAGCCGGTCTGCTCTCAGATCGCGTATCGGCATCGGCCGATCTATTCGCGTGTACGTTCGGTCGCCTGTCGTTCCCGGATCTATTGATGTTCGGTCTATTGACTTCGGGGTTGGGTTTCGCTTCGTCAGCGTGCTGTGCGACGTTCGGACGACGTATGTTCATGTTGCGCGGTGAGAAGTTACGGCCGCGTGAGCTTGTTTGATTATTCTAAAACATAAATATGATAAATTAAGGTAATGGTATAAATGCTAAGTGAAGGTAATGGGTATAAATGTAGGTTCTAGGAAAAAAAATTTAGAAACCAAAATTGTTGTTCTTATGTCAAACAACTTTGTTCATATACAATTTAGCTCTAAAGTTAATAATAAACGAGTTAATTCCATAACCACACGAGCCTTTTTTTTCTCGCTAAATTCCGAAAATATTCGATAATATTCATGCACGATATGAAAATGCGCAATAAATAAAATGTAGAGAATCGCATGAACAATAATTTAAGTATTCATTATTTTTGTTAAGTGGAAAATTACCGAATTATTAACGAAAAATGGTAATACCTTTAAATAAAGATGGCGGCTAACGTAGGGGTTGAATTTGGTCGCCATTTTAAATTTCGACTCCCACTGACCGTCACTAAAGGGTGGTGCAATAAAATTTCTACCTAGAATTAATCCAAGGTTCGGCCCTTTCTTCGACTAACCCAGTCGTCTAAAGCTAGCTTCCCACGGTCGGTGATATTGCGGACGGACGCGGACCAGCTCGCACGACACACCGTGGGAAGGGTCTCGTCCGTGGCAGCACAGGGCATCTGTGGCGGTGCGCCGGTATCCGTCTCGAGGCGGTAACTTCAAAGGTGCGGTGAAAAAATTTGAGCGCAATTGCAAACCGTTCTTGAACAGGAATATATTTTCGCTTTTGGTATCATTCCTTGATATAACTGGACCGATTTTAATCAGAAGGTATTCGAAATCACTTGAAATCTCTTTCACTTTGCATTTTGAAATGAAGCTATCAAAAGATCTACACAGACCGACACGCGCCGTTGGAAGAGCCCTGTCTGTGTGCGTTGCCGTCCGTGGTCGTCGGCTGTCCGTGATCATCCGTAGAATTGCGGACCGTGGGAAGCCAGCTTAAGAGATACAATGTATGTACCCACCACAGAGTGTCAGTGTCGAAATTCGAATGATGATAACGTATGCGTTGAAAAATTTAAACGACACATTGACCTAAGACTTTCTCACTGAGAAGTCGCGACAAAGTCATTAATCCACAACTCACCCTATCGTATCGCTTGTCGTTTCTCTCCGGCAGCTCAGTGTTGCCAGACGTGTCGTCGTCGTCTTGGGGCCGCCGTTGTTTGAGCGAGCGAGGCCCACGGTTTGCCGAATCATGGTTCGGTTTAACACTGGGACAAATCATATTATTTATGAGATTTTCACGTACATACAAAAAAGGCTAGTTTGTTAGATATTGTATATCGAGGGTACAGTACGAAAACCCAATAAGTATAAAATTTTCGTGACAAAATTACCTAATACACAAATACTGTAGCGACATCTATAATCTGCTACAAGAATCAATACGAAGACATCTAATCCTGAATCGCGCTATATAAATGTTTCGGAGCGCTCAGTATATATACAACACCTCGACATCAACCACTGGGGCCTTAGGGCCGGCCAGTCAGCGGTTCGACTGGTCGAGGATCCTCCCTTTAGGTTGGAGGAAGACCACACCTCCCTTCCTCCACAATATATGACATCACAAATATTGCTGAGACCTTCTTATATACACAAATGCCGTTTGAGTCGTTGGGAAGCTTGCTTCGCTCCAAAAAGTTTATATTTAAATTTGCACAATACACTTTGAGGCAATTTAGGAAAAATACCTGTTGTCAAGTTCATCCGTCAAATTGTCATTAGGCTCCACACCGTCAGCAAGTCTAGAAGAAAATCAAAATAAAAAAACAGAGTGAAAAATGAAAATGAACAAGTAAAATATAGTGCCTGAAAATAAGACTTGGCATAAAGGGTTACCAGCCGGGCTAGCATGACCGGCACGAGATATGTCGCGGACGAGAGAAGACAAACTAAGATGTAAGATATCCCGATATATTATATCTCGACATCGACAATTTTGATAGAAAAGATATCTCGATCGACAAATATATATATTTTTGATATTAAAAGTCGAGTTTTAAGTGTAATTGTCATGTTAGACCCGAAAGAAATAAAGCGATAGTCGATTAAAACACGAGAAAACGGTAGACAAAATTTTGTCGCACTTGTCATGCTAGGCCGGCAGGCCATAAAATCTTAATAATAATAAAGTAAAAATCAATAGATAGATACGCTGACATTCCCGCCTGAAAACAAGCCTAAAGCCTAGTTCGCACTAGTACTTAGTCGAATGCCGAGTAATTTAGTTACTAATCGTGTCTGGAAAATGAAAATTTAGTGGAGTAGTTTAGTAAGAAAGTAATATAGTCGAGTTCTAGTGTAGCTGAACGCATCGTTATATGGATCATTTTATATTTTAAAGTATTTTATACTTTAAGTAGGTATATTTTTTTTGCAAATGCGATTGTGCTCCTTATCTATAAGGTTTTACGGGTCGTTTTACTATGCAATTATTTTATATAGTGTAGGAGATGAAATAAGAAGAGTGGGGGAAAACCTATAAAACTCGATGCTTCACCGGCCTTGGTCTCTTGGTCGTTCCAACTGTCGTGGTGTTAGGATGTCACTCTGTGCATCTATTGTTATATTCTGTACTCGTTGTAATTAGAATCATTCGGTCATTATTGTTATTGCGGTTTAGTTAATTTAATTTGTGAGAGATTAAATTGTGTACTTGTATAGTGAAGTTTGAATTTATTTTGTTAGGTAGTATTAAAAATTGTTTTTAAAAAAATCACTTCTGGTCTTATTCCTTAGATCAGAAGTGGGATAGTTCTTTTGCCCACTTCTTTTGTTTTGTCAGAATTTAGTGCGTTTTCAGTTCGTAGGGTAGTTGGTATTAGAAAGACGGTTTTCAGTTAGCTAACGAGTTTTGTCGAACTAGTTATGCAATAATTTAGTGGATAGTGATTGTTGGTACATTTGACATAATTATTTGTGTTGTGGTTACTTTTATTGCTGGTGTGTTTCGTTACGTATTTTTTTTTAAGGTTAGTTTGTTCTATTGTTACTGTTGTTTTCGATCTGTCGAACCGTGAATGTGATCGTAGCAGAGTCATCGCGATAGTTGTAGTCTCGGTTGCCGTAGTCGCAACAGTAGAAATCGTGAGCGTTCGCCTGACGAGAATTTTAGGTTGCGTGTCGAAATGCAGGCATTGTATTCTCGAATTAAAGCTTTAGAATCCAAGTCTAGGGCTTCACCCATGCCGGGGCGTTCAGGTGACCGTGACGTAGGTGTGCAGGAAAACGTAAACCGTAATCGGTCGTCCTCGCGATGTGAGCAAGTATCACCGTCACATAAGCGTAATAATGATACTTCGCGTATACCGGATCGCCCGGGTTCACGTGACGTGCGCCGCTCACCGCCGCCGTCGAGAGGTACGCGGAATTTAGAGTCACCTAGTAGGAATATTGTGTTCCGTTCACGAGAGCAGTAATTGGTGTCGCCTGCCCGTGAATATAGTCGACATCCACGTTCTCGATCTCGATCGCCACGACGTGGTTCGGAATCGAATTCCAGTAGGGCACCGGAACATTCTGCGATTACCGATCGTATCATAGACGCGATCCATTCGATTAATTATAGTGGTAGGTCTAGCCAACATTTTTATATTTCGAATTTTGATCCGAATTTACACAATATTGATGACTGGTGTGTTGAGGTCGATCGAGCTAAAGCCCTTAACAATTGGGGTAATTATGAATGTTTGTCGCGTATCGGTAATTGTTTGAAGGGTGACGCTCAATCTTGGTTAAATGAGTGGGTGTCCTATGATCACACGTGGACTAATTTTAAAAGGGAGTTTAGGCCGTAGTGTCCAAGGACACCTGATGTTGCAAGTATTTTAGCTGACGTTATAAACACGAATTCAGATAAGTACCCTACGTACGCAGACTACGCGCGTCGTTCCTTGTTGCGATTGCGTATCGTGCTAGGTCTTGGTGAGGAATTAATTTCGGCAATTATTATACGCGGTATTACTGATCCCAGTATTAGGGCCGCGGCAACTAATGCCAAATTGTCGCCAAATGATTTAATTGAATTCTTTTCAATTTATGTTAAGCCGATTAGCACCTCAAAGAATTTTTCTTCGCGTTCAGTTCCGATTAATAGTACCAAGCGTGATCAAACTTCGGGCTTGTCGCGAAAGCGGGGTAGTGGGGACATTAAGTGTTTCTCGTGTGGCCAGCTACATAGGTCATAGACAGGCTGTATGTACTAAGCGACCTAAGGTCGATCAGAAACCAACTAGTTTGTCGGGTAATTCGAATACCGCGAATTCGAGGGCTACGTTCGTCCCGAGTATGCCCGAGCCGTGTTCATTTTGCAAAAAAGCCGGGTCATCAAGTTGACACCTGTTTTGCTAAATAAAGATCTGAGGCGGCAATCAAGAATACTGTAAACTTATGTAATGCTTAGTAAATTCTAAAAATAATGACGTAGTAGTGGCTATTATTCAAGACGTGCCGGTAGATGTTTTGATTGACAGCGGTTCAACTCTATCCGTGATGTCGTCATCGTTGCTTAAACATTTTAACTGCTCGCGGAAACCTGCTTTTCGGATTTTGAAGGGATTAGGTAGTCAGGAAGTAGAAAGTACCTCTTACGTTACGTTGCCGATTGAGGTTGACGGGTTGACTATTGATGTTGATTTGTTTATTGTCTCGCTTCAATACATAAACATTTCGGTTATATCGTATCGGTACGGACATTTTGAATAGAGAGGGTGTTAGGTACTTGCGTACTAAAGATTATCAGTCTACTATGAGAGATGATAGTTCGAATAGAGTAATGTCGATTCAATCTCAGGATTCTCACGCCTACTAGTCAATTTTTACATCCTGAAATGTGGCAATTTAACTCTTTAGCAGACGCTTAAATTAATCCGTTGAGTTTAGATTTTTCTTGGTAATTATTTACCGATCTGTGGTTAAGTATTGGCTGTTTCTGGTGAGTAATTTTGTTGAATCATTTATACAGCAGTGTTTTGATGAGATATTTGTGTTTTAACTGTGTATAGTGCGTGTTGTGTTTTTGTTCTACCTACATAGTTGATTTAATTTTCTTACGTTATTAGTTTAACGGTTATCTTTTTCATATCTGTTTTGATATTTGGTTAACTTAGTTAACAATGTCGAATCACTAGTGTGATCCTAGTGCTAACCGTTGCGACAGTCGTAGTTCTTATCGTGACCCGCGCGACAATCCTGAGCGACATGAAAGTACCGTGTACGTAGTAGTGAATAGGTGCTGTGAGCGATCCCCTGGCGAATACAATATGTTGTGCAATGAGGGCTCATCTTAGAGCATTAGAAGACAAGTCCATGGCTTTACCCATGTCAGCGTATTAGTACCAGTCTCGGAAAACACTCGTTATTTACTCATGCATGTATGAGTTTTCTAGTAGACATGTTATCGTGTTGCGGTTACGAAACAGATTCAATTTCACGCGTCAGCGTCGCCAGCGTCGTTGTTCGCAGCTGATAGTCGACGCAAGGTTTCGAGGCGCAAGTCTTTGTAGATCTACGTTGACAGACGAGACCTACGAGTCTACTAGTACTAGCTACGAGTAGGCGGTGTTACAAGGAGCCGCTGCTGCCAGGAGGTAAACTGCGAATCGGCCTATAAGGTGGTGGTCAACACCAGCTTGAGTGTCAAGTGGCGTGGTGAGCTGGCCCCGTGTGTCAGTCGAAGATGTTCAATGATCCAATCAGGGCAGGACGGCCGATAGCGGACGATAGCGTATGTAAGATTACGTAATAAGCGTACGTATCATTATCCATTTATTTCGTGTATCGCTTTATATTTATCGCAGGTACTTATTACGTTACGAGTAAGTAAGGTGAGGACCTCCTTACTTGAGTGAATGTAAGTCGAGGAGAGTGCACTCCTGACGTATGTGCTGAATTTTTATTGGTGAGTTTGTTCCAATTATTTACAGTGAAAAGTAACAAAGGGAGGGTATTCGTTAAAAGCATTTCATAAATAGATTTGTTACATTAAGGCAATACACTGCCATTGTTTTTGTTGTTTTTGGTAAAATAGCAATTGTGACGACTTGTTATTTTGCATTTGTCATTGCTTAATAGTTTTTGTTTTGTTACTTATGCTTTTATTGTTCACTGACTACGTGTAAATCGCTAAAGTAAAGTAAAAGTAAAGAAATCGTTTTCAAAGTAGCTATTATCATTCCGGTCATAGTGACTCACGTGCTAGACGTATTTGAAGACAAGATAACCCTTCTATCAATGTACTAAAGCTACAAATTTTGGACAGATAAACCTCGCTGGAGGAATCGCATGTCTCCATCGGGACCGGGAGAACGTCCAGAGATTGCGCTAGCGTTCCTACGTGACGGTAGCGTCACCGGGGATGCGGGTCGCTGAGCCTGCGGTCACACCTCAGCAGCGTGCCATACTGTTCTCGCCGGAGACCGCGAGTGTGACTACGGACAGCGAGCTCAATGCGACCGATTGTATTGTAGTCGCTATGTGATAAAAGTCGGTGAGGTGTAACCAATCTTACTATATTTCTAACTTCTATACAACTATAAATTATGAAGAAACCTAGTGTGGACCACGCTAAGGTCACAAATTACTGAGTTTTGTCCATTGGTGAGAATTTTCAAATTGTTTTGACACGTTGATAATAATTTGCCCATGTGCTAGGGCATCTGTGTGATGTTTTATGAATTTGTTTTTATGAAAATTTCCCTGTTTGTAAAGTGTTTTTCGCAAAGGGTAAACACATTGAGGGAAGTTTTGTCTTGCAGTCGGGATATCCTCTGTCTCGGAAGTCCTCGTACTCAGATATGTTATCCTGACTGACGGATACACTTCAAGTGTGGTATGATCTCATGTTATTGGATGCTGTCTTGGAGCGCGCTCAGACATGCGATCCTAGTATATGGGATCTGCCTTGGGTGGTTTTGTGTAATTAGTGTGCTCGGATACTATCTTGGAGACGCTCAGATATGTGATCTTGGAGCTATAGTACACGCAGGGTCATGCCACGGGTTGGCCTCTGACGAGTCGTGGTGTGGTCATGACAGTGACATATATTGTCTGTATGACAGTTTGAGTTGATTTGAGTTGGTGCATTCTTTTATGTGGAACCAATTCACACACGCAAAGTTATGTCTCACGTAAGTCCGCGTAGATCTCTAGCAAGTCGTGAGAGGCACTCCCCCGACGGGAACTGCCCCAGGTGATTGGTACAGATATCAGTTTGCTTCATACTCATTGCGCTTAGGATACGAGACGTGTAGTCAATTTGAGTTGTAACATTTTTTTATGTGGAACTGATTCACACACGCAAAGCTATGTCTCACGTAAGACCGCGTAGACCTCTAGCGAGTCGTGAGAGGCACTCCCCCGACGGGAACTGCCCCGGGTGATTGGTACATATATCAGATTGTTTCATACTCGGTCTAGTTTACAAAATGTGTCGAAGTTTTCCTTAATTTTGTATGGATACAGCAAGCTTTCTCGCTTTGTCCAATTTATTTTATTGGACATGATACTCGGTTGTTGTTTTATGCTTTGCAGATGCAGACAACGAGGGTGAGAAGTCTACTGCATCTGGTGACATGAGTGAGCCACAACTCAGTACGTCCGGGACCTACTGAAGAGTTTGCTGCGCCGCTCATCATTTCATCGAGTGACGAAGTTCCTGGGACTTCGTTACCAACCCAAGAAACTGCCACCAGAATTGGAAGAAGGAGCCCGAGGACGGTCTCCTGTCAGGAAAGGCCGTGTAGGAGATGAAATAAGAAGAGTGGGGGAAAACCTATAAAACTCGATGCTTCACCGGCCTTGGTCTCTTGGTCGTTCCAACTGTCGTGGTGTTAGGATGTCACTCTGTGCATCTATTGTTATATTCTGTACTCGTTGTAATTAGAATCATTCGGTCATTATTGTTATTGCGGTTTAGTTAATTTAATTTGTGAGAGATTAAATTGTGTACTTGTATAGTGAAGTTTGAATTTATTTTGTTAGGTAGTATTAAAAATTGTTTTTAAAAAAATCACTTCTGGTCTTATTCCTTAGAATAGTTTATTTTCTTACTACCTTTTTTTTTTTAAATTACACATTTTTTTCATTTGAGCCGAAATAGAAACCACATAGTCTAATCTCGGGATCCAGATAGAAAAACATGCTCGGGTTTTTTTTTATGTTAGATATCGACAGACGAGCATGAGGTTCACTTGATGGTAGGTGATACCTCAGCCACAGAACATCAGTCAATGATGCGCTGTCGACAAAATTTTTATGAACGGTGGTTCGTTACCCGGTCGGAATTTAGATATTCCTCCCACCCGATCAATACCCGAATTTACCAGACGTGGGGAAAACATGCTTACAGAAAATTATAAGCATGTGCTCCCGGTGGGATTCGAACCCACGACCCATCGATGCGCACGGCAGGTGTTCTTTCGAACGCGCCAACGACCCCGTCAAACCGCCCGTCAATTGCTCCCTAGTAATATATAAACAACTAAAAAAAATTATTTTAGAATAACTTACAATAGGGGCATTCCACGCGAAGCGGACAGGTAAAAAATCTTGATGTTTCTGATTTCTGAAATATCTGAGTATGTTCTTCCTATACATGACCTTGATACGTGTATCAAATATTTTTATAATACAGTGACTGGTTAAAGAGTTAAGGGACTTTGAACTTTTGACCAACTGGTGGGCACGCCCTAATTAAAAGCCGATTATCAAGTCATAAAATTATAGATAAAAATAATTAAACCACTGGATTTAATACTTCATTAAATGTGCTTTTTTGTATTATTTTTGAAAACGAAAAAAAATATTTTTTTTTCATACATTTTTAGTTTTAATTATTTTAAACTTTATTTTCACAAAGTTAGACCACTTCGATATTTTTTATTTTTTTTATGTAAATAGCTAATATTGTATAGAACATCCTTGCTAAGTTTTATAATGGGCGTGGAAGTGGATAATGAGCTAGGCTGAAAAAACTACCGAAGCGCGGCGCGTCCTACGCCATACCGCGCGCGCCTAACGTCCGCCACTTACGTGAGTTTTCGCAGTTACATTTTTTCTAGTATACATTTATGATATTTAAAATAAAACCAATTATTTTTTAACAATTAACTATTTATTTACAAACTTTAATAATGTTAAATTTCACTCTGTTACTGGTGCGCTTGATCATAATACCTTCAGTAGTCGGAATGAAGACATGATATTTTTTTGTGCCAGGTATCGTCGCTGCCGTCTCAAATCTACTTTTTAAAAACGATCTATTTTCTTGAATGTCTTCTTTCCGAGCGTAGAAGAACTGCGTTAGGACTTAGGGGCATTGATTTTCTCGCCCAATCGTACAAACGCTCGGGTGTAATTATTGCTTTGTTGGACGCTGACTGTAGACTAGCTCGAGTCGCCAAACGTTTTAAGTTGCCCCCAAGTCCATCACATGGCCCTTTGCCGTGAGAAGTGGCATGGAAATGAAATTCTGCTTCCATGTCGAAATCTTTTTTAAAATAAAACAGGTTAATAAAATTAAACCTGTTAATGAAGTGCTGGGGTGCACCATCAGTAATATAAATATACACACCGGCACAATTAGCGGAACACAAAAAAAGCAGGATTTTAAAATCTTTTACTTGAGGAACTGGCCAGTTATGATATTTTTTTAATTTATTATCAAATTTGATAACATTGTTAGGCTAAGGACTCACGAAGCGGTTTTCACCCGCGCCCGCCGCGGTGGCGAAATGGAGTTTTATATTAAAACTCACGAGACCGGAGTTTTGTGCTGTTACGCAGCCGCCGCGGTTGCGATTATCGCCCGCAAACTTGGCGGTTGATTATCGTAATACACATCCCCCCACCACCTCCCCCCCGCTGCCCACTGCAATCGCCCGCCAACCGATCGCAGAGCGCGCGGGTGCAACCCGCCGCGGCTGCGGGACCGCGACCCGCGCCCGCCGCCGGTGCAGCGGGACCCGCAAACAATCGCACCAGCCGCGGGCGTAAAACGCGTCGTGAATTGTGCTTTAATTTTTTACATTAATATCTGTATTCTACAAAGGCTGCGGTCCCGCAACCGCGGCGGGCGCGGGTGAAAACCGCTTCGTGAGTCCTTAGCCTTAAAGTTTGTAAATAAATAGTTAATTGTAAAGGTGTGTAGGCGGCGCGGCGTAGGACGCGCCGCGCTTCGGCAGTTTTTTCAGCCTAGCTTATTATCCACTTCCACGCCCATTATAAAACTTAGCAAGGATGTTCTATACAATATTAGCTATTTTCATAAAAGAAATAAAAAAAATCGAAGTAGTCTAACTTTGTGAAAATAAAGTTTAAAATAATTAAAACTAAAAATGTATGAAAAAAATATGTTTTTTTTCGTTTTAAAAAATAATACAAAAAAGCTCATTAAATGAAGTATTAAATCCAGTGGTTTAATTATTTTTATCTATAATTTTATGACTTGATAATCGGCTTTTAATTAGGGCGTGCCCACCAGTTGGTCAAAAGTTCAAAGTCCCTTAACTCTTTAACCAGTCACTGTATTATAAAAATATTTGATACACGTATCAAGGACATGTATATGAAGAATATACTCAGATATTTCAGATATCAGAAACATCGAGATTTTTTACCTGTCCGCTTCGCGTGGAATGCCCCAATAATATTATTGTATTTACAAATAAATTAATACAGCAGCTTATTTTTCTTTTAATATTTAAATTAACTTTTACTGTAATCGATTTTGAAATCTGCTGTATTGTTTTAAGAAACTACTATATTTTTTAGCTGACAACACTGTCATTTTACTTTTGGGCTGGAAGCACTGAGCCGTACCCACCTGGCCAAGTTATGGCAGACGGTCCTGTGCCGGCGGGTCCAGTCGGCCCGCTGGCACTCCGCGCTGCAGTAGGGCGCCACCCCGCACGCCGCGCAGTAGTACTCCGCGCGCGCGCCGCACGCGAGACAGAGGCGGCGGCTCGCACGCTGTAGCGCGGGAAGTTTTAGCTGTGTGTTCAATGTACATGTGTATAGCAGATTTCGGGTACGATACGATATTTCATAATTATCGTACGCGGATGATACGATTATTTCCATCGTTGTATTCAAAGGTAAAATTCACTAAGTGGCATTTTGAATAAAAATAAATGTTGCTACCAGAGACTGAATACCGGTTAATTTACAATGGGAGTTATACCGGTATAATAAAGGTTTTTGTTAGTATTTTTATTAATATTTACTAAAAAAAATACTATGGTAAGTTTAGTGTATATTTTTAAAACTGATATCATGGTATCTCAGTCAGACACTTTGGAAAATAAAAGTAAACCGGTTTCAGTCCCTGGTTGCTACTATTGTTTATTTTAATTTATGTTTAGTTTGAATGAACTATTAATTTTGTATTGTGGACCATAACAAAACTATTAGGTGCAATACCCACTTAGTAATTTGTTCATATCGAAGATATACACTTAAAATAAGCAATAGTTGCAAAAAATATATTTTATTAAAAATTACACTTAGTAAGTTTTACCTTTGAATCGAGGATTTTGTCTTTTATTATTACGGCAAGTATCACACATTTATGTAACTGTTTTCGTTTCGAATGCTTTCCAGTAAATGTGGTGGTGGAAAGTTGCCGATTATTATTAATATCACAAAGTTGCCATATTAACGCCATATATTATTACGGTGTTGATATTTGCTGTAATTTTCCATATTGTGGCAATACTGACTAACAGTCCTCTTATTTTAGTATGTATGTCAAACAAAACGTCGAAATGTCGGGACTTATTTATAATATAATAAGTCTAATTTTAATCCAGTAAAAGTTATTTTATTTAAATGTATGATAATCACGTCTAAAAGACACTATTACGCGATTTATTCATTATTTATCCCGACGTTTCGAATGATTTGCAAACACGCTAACATAAATGGCTTTTACGATGTGAGTGCGACTATAAATTTTTATTTTCTAGACACTTGGCATTCCCACTTCGAGTACTATTTCCAAGCCCTGCATATACTGTAAATTTGAGCGACATTCGAGACGCCCTCTCCTTAACAGATTATATTCACAAGGACAGCATTATAATATATTATTTAACGGACGGACGGACTCCAAATACAAATAATAAATCGCGTTTTAATCCGGTATACAGTATTTTTTAAATGTGTGATACTCGCGTTACTAAAAGACAATATTAAATTTGTCATTTGTGTTACTATAAATAACCCAGTAAATTATAGTTTACTATGGTTATATATCAGATATTGTACCTTTATAAGGATATTGCCTGTTTTTTTACTGTATACTAAAAGTACACAGATCTTTCAAGACTTATTTACTTACACTGTTAATTTTTACTATTATTATTTTTTCTTTTTGTTTTTGCGTCTGAGGTGCAAACCAGGGACTGAATACCGGTTAATTTACTATCGGAGTTATACCGGTATAATAAAGGTTTTGTTAATATTCTTTCGTTTTTATTCATATTTATTTACTAAAAAAATTACTGTGGTAAGTTTAGTGTGTATTACTCTTTAAAACTAATGTCGTGGTATTTCAGACAGACACGTATTTTGGAAAATAAAAACTAACCGGTTTCAGTCCCTGGCGCAAACTAACTGTTGTGGTCTCTGGCAGAATGACCAGCGCTGTGGAATTCGTCTCCTCTACAGCATAATGCTGAGCCAGGGCCATATACAACCACAACACACACCTATGGATATATATATTTTGCCTTCCCTAATTTTTTGGTTTTTTCTTTCTCTTTTTGATGATTATTATTATTATTTATTTATTTATTTATTTATCATTTTACAATAATTGTACTTACAGCCTATGAGCCAAGACGTACAAAAATTATACAATTCATGCAAACAAAGTATTGCTACTACTCCTTACTTCACCGATCTTACATTTTACAAAGACAAAGAGTTCAGAAACCTCAAACATTGTTTCAGAAATCTAAAAACAAATCGACATCAGCATCAAAGGCTAATAATAATTAATTCAATAGTCTAAGAGCTTATTGTGTGTTTCGTTAGTAATAAATGTTATGTCTATGTCTAAAGATAAGAAGAAAGTTCTTTAAGATTATATTTTATATTTTAAGATACGTCGACGCATCAGTTGAATCGACTGGTATGAAGAAACATTGAGGAGCAACAGTATGTGTTATTTCAAGATCCACCAAGACTACTTGTCCATTATACTACAACAAAACCAAGTGTCGAAGAAGCCAACAATACCAAATATTGTTTACTTTAGTGAATAGTAGTTTTATAATAAGTCACACATTTAAATAAAATACTTTTTCGCGGTCACGGTTGCTGAAAAATATCCGAAACGGGATAAATAATATCTATACTAATATTATAGAGGAAAGATTTGTTTATTTGTTGGTTTGTTACGATTTAACTCAACCATTCTTCTTCTTTCACCAACAGAAAGCTACATTATCAGCGAGTAACATAGGTTATTTTTTCGTGTATAGTACATCTAAATTGCACCCGTGCGAAGCCGGGAAACCGAATCACTAGTAAATAATAAATCGCGCTTTCATCCGGTATAAAGTATTTTATTTAAAGTCAGCTGCTATCAAAATATAATTGAATTTCGAAACTAAAATGAAACCCAAAACATAAAATCAAATTATTTATTTAAAAGTAATCTAACATGCGAAATTAATCAAATAAAACGTAATAAGAATCACAATAAACAATAACTGAAGCAGCTAACACAAAACTTATGTATATACTAAAAAATGCGAAATCAGTTCTTACAAATTATAAGTAAAATTTCATTGTAACACGGCCTTTTATGACAAACAATAAGCAACATAAAGCAAGGTACACATCACATAGAGCGTATAAAATAGGCTCAAGGCTCTTATTATAATTTATAATAATTGATAGGAATTGATGTTAAGCATATTATACTATATATTATAGTACATTGAAAGTACTTAACTAGGTATCATTAAAAATCTTGTAACCAAGTTGAAAAATCAACAAAACAAGGAGTTACCTAACTCTACTCGCAGAACTTGGGCCAAAATACGCTTTGTACTTCATATGTATAAACAATCACAATAAATTTACGGCGGATACATTACAATTCATGAAAAAGTGGATGTTTTTCTCATTATTTAATTGAATTACTTTCAGCCCTTTAATATAAATCTCTGCCGCTTATTTTTGATAAGGGGTTATACTTAGGGATCGTCCATAATCACGGGAGTATCGAAAGTGGGGGAGGGATTCGAAATACCACAGGGAGGGGGGGATATAATGAGATATCACGTGTATTTATTTTTCGTTCAACGCCCTATTTCTGAGCAAAACAGCGGCGCGTGGCCGTGTATTTAAAGATAATATTGTGATAATTTCAATGTACTCTGTACTAAAAAACTACACGCGATTTTAGGTAGGGGTAGTCTAAAACCTCACTACATATCACCCGGGAGGTGGTTAACCAAGTTGCCCTTAGATGTGAACTAATACGTATTTTTTTGACCCAGGTTGTGAGGGAGACTAACACATTTTTCACCAATATCTTACTCAAAATATATCTATCTTTCACAATATACATACTGATTAAAGCCTCAGTATTTTCTTGACGTCCTTTAAAAATATATGGCGGTGAGTTTCGTGACACAACAAACCTACATCTAAACATGAAACTAAAATTACACAACTAACAAGGAATGTATTAAAAGAAGAATTTAAGCCTTTCCCCACCTAATGTCGGATCAAAGTCTTTGTTTTTGATAACCGAAGCGGACTGTTTGTCAATCATAACACTGAACACACCCTTAGTATAGCGAGAACTATTTACTTTCCATAATTCAGTGTTTAGACCCGGATTTTTATCTTGTAACAAATCAAATATCATCTCCAACCCCTCTTTATGATCCGGGAGTATGGCCGGAGGTACTCTTAAAGTCATTTTACAGTAGCTGTGTTTACTGACTTTCGGAACGGTGTACGTTGATTTATCGGAATCAGATTTCAAGTCCACAGGTGCTGAGAAAAATACTTCTGAATCATGAGTGTTGACTCTAGATTCTTTCTGCTTTATTTGGACTATCTCAGACTGTTCCACGTGTAATTCTGGACTGCAATTTCTTTCTTCTCGAGTGGAAACTTTACTTTCCTTGCTGACAAATGATTTGTTGCTTGGAGATTTAGGTACAACGAGTTTTCGATTTATTAAAGATTTCAAATGACCCAATTTGAAAGTGACTTCATTAGTATCAATGTTTCCTTTAAAACCTTTATCCATAATCACTTGAGCGGAGAGCTTGTCTATTTGCAAGACAACGTCCAGTTTACTCTTCGTCCGTACTGTATTAATTTTTCGCCAATATTTGGTACGTAATCGGGGATTTTGTGCTTGTAAAGTGGCAATAACTTCGTCTGGATCTTTTCCAGCGTTCAGGAATAAGCTAACAATACCGACCGCGCCTCGGAATTCTGTAGCTTTCAAATTAACATTTACTTTTTGATTGACATTGGATAAAGACTCAACTATCCAGAGTCTAGAAGAAAGATTTTTACATATTATGAAAATGACACCGTCAAATAAGTACATATCGTGAATTTTGGGATAGTCAAAGTCATTTTCGCCTCTTTCTACTACGATCTGTTCGAAGCATCGTTTAATAGCATGGAATAATGACTCGTCAATTCGCGTTTCTGGATAGTTCGATGGACCGACATACAATTTCAAATCATCAGGAACTAAATTTGAATAATGATTAGCTCTTATACGAGTCAAAGAAGAATTCGCCATGTCTGTGCCTACGGGACAGTACATGTTTTTCAAAATTACTTCTCTTAATTTTTTCTTTTCTTGATCTTCCGTATCTTGTCTATGTTCTTCACAATTAATATCTCGTTTTTGCCTATCAATAATTCTGAAAATAAGAGTTTCACCTTCGTATGTAGGATCAAAATCGGGACTTTTTATGACTTCCAAGGAATCGGGGTCGATTCCGAATTGCCTCTTCTGTTTTCCAGCAATATTGGAATAGTATTTCCAACAATCCGGTTTTAGTTTGGGATACCTTTCCCGAAACTTAAGAAGAATCTCACTCGACTCTAAATGCGCCAAGTCTTTCGGTAAGCGCATCACTAGTCTCGTGTATCTTACAAGATTCTGTACCTCCCTAAAAACTAGTTTAAGCCCAGTTGAACTAGTAAATTTCGGAACAACTTCACTCAGATAATCCTTCGTTTCTAAACTATCACAAATATATATCACAGCTCCGTTCGACAAATACACGTCTTGGAACCTAGGAATTATCATATTATCAAAACGATGTATTTTCATATCCTTGTGAATGTATTCTTTGAACAAATGCTTGAATCGTCGGATGTGACCACCTTCTAATTTATCTTGTGGATAACCTTCTAGCGTTATGGCTATTTTGAGTTCGTTCTCTACATGAAGATAGTTAGTGCGTCTATGATACGCTATACCTCGATTACTATCTATATTTAAATTACTGTTTCTACTAATTATTAAATTATCACTACTTAAGAATACTGACTCTGTTTTATCAGACATAGCAATAGATGTGGACGGTTCGTAATTATTCACATTTTCTTCATTTGTTCCATTCGTTTCAATACACCAAGGTTCTTCCACTCTATTAGTCAAGTCGTGTTGTTCTGTCGATATTTTATTATCTAATTCTTTTGATTCGCTAGCTACCTCGTTATCTTCTACCTCCATATCAATAGCAGAATCAACTCTCTCATCATTCGTAATTTTTTCATCTCTCTCACTTTTTTTTAAATGTATGTTTTCACTACCCTTAACTTCAAAATGTCGATCAGTCTGATTAGATTTTTCTTCTGATTTCACTATCCTAGGTGTCGTATCATTAGATCGTATCTCATCCAGTAATTTAACCCTAGAAGCAACACTGTGCAAATCTTCATTCAAATCAGACAAAAAACAATCAAAATATATTTCTGTATAACCAGTCACTTCAAAATCCATTTGTGAATAGTCTATGACGTTTTTGAACGTTGGTCCGCGAATGATTTCCCCGGATATTCTGTCGATTAAAAATGACGTGCACTCCACGTTATCGACTATTTTCTGTGCATAAATTTTCCACAGGTGTGTATTAAGTGTTGGATTAAAGTACTGTAAAAGTTTGAATGCATCTTGGGCACTTGCGGGCCAGCAACTTTGGGGAATTTTCATAATGGCAACACACAACCTTTTAACTTTAGCTTTAAGTAACAACAAGTTATTGGACATGCGCTCCTGCAAGCCCGGCGAAACTCTAACCATCCAATCCCTTGTCTCGACATCTTTACATATACAAACAATAGCTCCTCTGTTAAGATAATAATCTATGAAAGTTGGGGTTTTCTTTAAAAGCCCCGCTTTGAATTGCATATCCATAATATCATTTATGGAACGCTGGAATATCTCCATTTGTTTTAAACGCATTTTGGATTTGGGATAACCGGCTAGTGCGATAACAATTCTCAAGTTCTCCTCAACAATATCCGTATAATCACTATTACGTAAGATAATCAGTCTGTTTGTCTCATCTTCATCATCGCTCTCATCATAATCCAATTTCAAATCACACGAAATCTCGCTTTTCTTAGCTAAATTCTTACATACATCTCTCTTACTAGTCACATCCGACTTACTCGTCTGTGTGAATCTACTCAAATCCGACTTTCTACTGGCGGATTTGCTAAAATCCGTACATCTACTTTTGGAGCGTTCAGTTTTGTTGATGAAATCTACTGATTTGACTAGTTTATCGCTCATGACGTCTGACTTATCGATAGTCAAGTCCGACTTAGCTTTGCTCTCCCGTACACTCCTGTCTTCTGAGTAAAGAACGCAAGTGGATGGAGTGGAACTGTCTTCCGACGTTCCAGTTTCGTTCCAAGTCCTAGCCTGGCGGGAGCACGCGTCTTTCTGTAGAATAATTTTTCTACTATCGTCAGGGTTCTACGACTCAACTTATTATTATGAAAGCATTCCAGGCGACCGGCGCATGCAAGATGTTTTATAACATAAATATATAGATACTAGCAACGCGCCCGGCTTCACACGGGTGCAATGTAGATGTACTATACACAAAAAATAGCCTATGATACTCGCTGATAATGTAGCTTTCTATTGGTGAATTTTCAAAATCGGTCCAGTAGTTTTTGAGTTTATTCATAACATACAAAAATACAAATCTTACAAAATAAGATAGTGTTGTTTCACTTTTGTGCAATAATGGCCAAAAGGTTACAATTTATCTTGAAAGAAATCAAAAACGATTTGTCTATATGAAAACGAAAAAGTCTAAAGCCGTTAGAAAAGTAGCATAAGAACTTTTTAGAGTTCAAGCTTACGTAGAATAAAAATACATACCAATATACTAGTTATGTGCCGGATATACGAATCCGTATCCGCGGATATCCGAGAGAGAAGAAAGATTCGTATCCATATCTTAATTTTTTGCGAATCTTTTTCCTCATTAATTTCCAATACATAGATGAAATTCTATATATATATGATTAAGTAGCACCGAAAAATTATTAAATTGCATTCAGATTATTTTTTTATTTCTTAAATCAAATATTTGGCACCTTTATATAGCTAATTAAATAAATATATTCAAGGCCACGATCCGTATTCGCGGATATACATTTTTAACGATCCGACACATCACTAGAGTATACCATATTCCAGCTAAGCTGTATGCAAAATCAAACCGTTTCATGAGAAAAATATCAATAATTATATATTGTGTATATAATAATGGTTTTTTAGCGTGATTAACTCATTAGAACATAGTATTGCCATAAGTGGTATGAAAAAAAAATTTATCTCGAAAACTTATTATTTGGACATACCTTAACGTAAACACAAAATAATAAAAATATATTTACAAAAACTCAGGCTCTAATGGGTTAATGTTATGCAAGAGAGCAAAATGTATTAAAAGAAAATACATAATATTGTCTTTTATTAACGCGAGTATCACACATTTAAATAAAATACTGTATACCGGATTAAAACGCGTTATTGTACAGTAAAAATTACAGTATTTTTTTCCTATATTGCTTATAATATTGTTTATGTTCATAGATGGAAAAACCATGAAGTGCATATTGTGCGTTTCGGTTTCAGTCTATGGATTTTCGAAGTAAAAAAAAGTAGGTCGACAGCGCATCATTGACTGATGTTCTGTGGCTGAGGTATCACCAACCATCAAGTGAACCTCATGCTCGTCTATCGATATCTAACATAACATAAAAAAGAAAAATATTTTTTTAGTATAGAGCGGGCAACCCAGTAAACGATTTACCTGATAGTACCACCACCTATAGACATCCAAAACATTTTTTTTAACAATAAAAAAATGAACCTCACGCTCGATATCTAACATAAAAAACAGAAATCATGCTATTATTGGTAATTTGTTTTGACATATTCCATGTGAAATGATTGAACATCACCGTATCGAAGGTGTGTATTTCCAATCGGATTTCGATAATAAAATTCATCTTACCGAATCACCGCCGCCCGAATACGTGGCATCAGCGGGCAGATCGGATCTGAAATTGTAAAATGTACATTAGAAAAGAAGAGAAAGAGGGTAAGAGAGGGAGAGAGAGGGTGGGAGAGAGGGAGAGAGAGAGAGAGAGAGAGGCGGCGAGAGAGGGAGAGAGAGGGAGAGAAAGGGAGAGGGGGGCGAGAGAGGGGGGAGAGAGGGCAAGAGAGGGGGAGAGAAAAATTTAATCTTCAGTTAACAGTTAAGAAGAAGTTTCTTGTGTAAATGGGTCTATAGTATAGACCCAGACTCTATACTAATAGTTCAGTTTTTAAGTTTTTGTATCGCAAATAAATATTTCTCTTTCTCTTTCTTATCTAGATTGGAATGAAATGCTGAAATATTCTATACCAGTTAATAATTACTAAAGAATACACTGCTATTATCAGTAAGAGGTGGTCAGTGATACAGACATAGAAATGTGTCTGTTTCACCCATGCCCCACCAGGGGAGACAGTAACAAGTGGGTCTATTTATATAAGTGAGCTCACGGTTGAATACTCACCCAGCCATTCTCCTTGACATTCTTGTAAAAAAAAACAAAATGAAAAAATATTATTTATTCAATTTTTTTTTGTTTAAAATTGTCAGGACGAGGTTTGTATGAAAGAAAATATTTAAAGTGATAAAAATTGAGATTGAGAGAAAAAGACAGCAATAAATATTCGTCTAAATTATTCAATTACACCTACTTATCGGCTGAAGTCTTCAAGACAATCTTTCCATCGGCCGTGAATACTCTGTTCGAAAGCGGATTTGGCTGAAATCAACAAATATCTTAAATCTATATCTATACTAATATTATAAACATACAAACATACATATAGAGTAACGAACCACTGTTCATAGTTATAAAAATCGTAAAGTGGATTTACGAATGCTCGAAGTAAAAAGTAGGTCGACAATGCATCATTGACTGATGTTCTGTGGCTGAGGTATCACCTACCATCATGTGAACCTCATGCTCGTCTGCCGATATCTGACATAGATAAAGAAAACCTCTATGCAGAAAAATGTCACTGTCTTCTTCCTCTGTCTAAAGATGAGACGTATTTACGCTACCCGGTTTTAAAAACCAGGGCTTAGCTTAGAAGTAGGGCGTCCTAGTGCGAGCGGGAAAAACTTGCTAGTATGAAAATACTTGCATAGGAAAACGATCCGTAAAATCTTAGTAATAATGAGCACAATCGCATCTGCAAAAAAATACTATAATGCATAAAATACTTGCATAGAAAAACGACCCGTAACTATTTATTAATAAGGAGGATTGTGTCCTATGCAAGTATTTTATACTTTTAAAGTACTTTCTTGCAAATACGATTGTGATTCTTTTCTCTAACAGAGTAGGGATCGTTTTCCTATGCAAGTATTTTTTACTATAGCGAGTTCGGAGCTCGATGAAAGTATTATGAAACCTGGTTTTCGACCCTGGTTTTTTTACGGACTCGTACTTGGAAGCCCCGGTATCGAATTTTGCAAGTATATCTCATCGCTACCTCTCTCACCTGCTTCTTGCCAGCTCTATTGAGCAGCAGTATCTGCTGACGACACTTGATTCTCTTCTCCTGCAACTCCAGCTGTTCCAGCTTCAGTTGCGCCAGTTCCAGGTGAAGTACAGGGTCCAACGCATCATTCACACTCTGTTGAGTTTCAATAAATATTGTACATTCGTGATTGAACAATCCAAACGAACCAAATTTTAAAATCTGCTCAATAAAATAGATCAGTTTGTTGAAAATGATTCGTTCGTTCGATTACAGTCAGGCAGGTCGCGGCGATCCGAGTGAGAGAAACACGGAACAAGAAAAATAAGTGGAAGTGCGAAGTAGGCGTGTTACGCGTGTCACAATTATGCTTAATCGATCACAGTCAGCCAAAATCATCCTTATATCTATCACATAAAGTTTAGTAATTATATATTAGTTTATTTTAATATTACAAAACGTCGTATGTACTTTGTGCGCTAAGCCAAAGTAACCGTTATCGCAAAGCACTAAGATATATTATAAATTGTTGGACCAGTGTGATTTAACTAGTTTTAAAATAAAAACAACGAATTGAAAAAATATTGTAACTGTGTGCAGTGTTAAATACTCCATTCATTTGTGGGAATTAGGCGACACTCGATCCGGTACAAAATTATGACACATCCCACTTCTACTCACTTCTTCTGTTCTGTAGAGAGAAACGAAAGAATGGTGACCACAGATCTCTATCAATGTTTACTATTGCTCTCCAGCCGGCCTAGCATGACAACCACGACAAAATGTTGTCGATCGTTTTCTCGTGTTTTAATTGATTATCTCTTTATGTCTTCCGGGTCTTAAAACTCGACTTCTAACGTCAAAAGTAGATATTTGTCGACCGAGATAACTTGTCTATCAAAGTTGTCAATTTCGAGATATATTATATCTTAGTTTGTCTTCACTCGTCCACGAGATATCTCTTGATGGTCATGCTAGCGACAAACAAGAGAATTACGTAAAATGTATATAGTTACTAGCGACCCGCCCCGGCTTCGCACGGGTCTAGATTTTTTGACAAAAAAAGCAGGGGTTGTATGTATTTTTTAATGCCACATTATAAAAAAATAAAAACAAAAAATTTCGTACAAAAATTAAAAAAAAAATTTAAGGGTGAACAACCCTTATCACTTAGGGGTATGAAAAATAGATAGTAGCCGATTCTCAGACCTACTGAATACGCATATAAAATTTGGTAAAAATCGGTGAAGCCGTTTCGGAGGAGTACGGTAACTAACATGGTGACATAGAAATTTTATATATTAGATAGTATGCTACATACCTCATTATCTTCTTCATAGTCGTCCACATCATTCACTTCCATGTTTGACTCTGTCTGATTTCTGTAACAAAAATACCATACCATGTGACATTAGAACTAAAGATGAAACGGATATCCGCAGGGCCGGATTTAGAGCAACAAAGGAATGGAGGCCCCCTAGCCCTTAAATTATTTTCATGTTAACAATATAATCATATTTGTACAAAGTACAGTTAAAGGTAAAGATTAAACAGCGAAAAACATCGAAGGAAAACTGTTTACTTGTCGAAATGTGGAGATCCGGGGCACCTGCCTCCCCCCCCTAAATCAGGCCCTGGATATCCGGCACAACATACAAGCTCTTTTAAGCATTCGGCCGGATACCGGATTTATTTATATCACATAATAAACACAATCAGCAATCACAAAATGTTAATTCTGCTTAGAAAATGATTAAATACTCGTACTGCACTAAGGGCAAATTATGGTGTATTTATAAACAAGGCCAGTTTTATATAAAGGTCTTTCGCTGCAGCAGTGTAGCTGCAGGGTGCTGAAAGATAGATTTTGGCAATTTCTTGTGATGCACCAAACAGCTATGTTCTGCCTTGTATCCAACTATCCGGTGTCAACGTTGGCCGAATATCTTGACCTAGTTGACCTCTGGAATGCCCTACCTGAACATATTCAACATGCTCAAACAATATTTTCTTTAGATAGACTGGTAAAGGAACACTACCTTTCCCTTCCTTAATCCCCATTACCTTCATTGTGAGACACTGTGTATCGTTAGTAGGATACATAAATACTGTTGTAAATCCATCTCTTATTTCTTAGAGACATTACTGATATTTATAGTTTCTAGTGTTAATAGTACAGCAACCTATATATTGGGCCTAGCAATCTCCTACAATGGTTGTCTGGTAGAAATTACTGTTAGTAATAAGGCCTTTTGTACTAAATTTTAGTCATTTTTACTTTCTAATATTGTCTTTTATTAACGCGAGTATCACACATTTAAATAAAATACTGTATACCGGATTAAAACGCGATTTTTTATTTATATTGTTTAAATTATTTATCCCCACGTTTCGGATTTTTTAAATTTGTGGTTCATTCATTCATAAATGTTGCATATGCAGAACAACTCAAATCAAAGACCAAAACAAATTAAAAATTACATCAAATTTCAAACTCATACCTAATAAGAAATGCCTATGTTTTAAGTATGGCCCATATTAACCATATTTGTTTCTCAATTCTATTATCTATACTAATATTATAAAGAGATAAAGTTTATGAGATTTTAGGGGGTAATCTCTGTATCTACTGAACCAATTTAAAAAATTATTTTACCAATAGAAAGCTAAATTATTAGCGAGTAACATAGGCTTTACTTGTATAGTACATTTACATTTCACCTGTGTGAAGCCATGGCGTGTTGCTAGTTTATTTATAAAACCTCACAGCTTACACTTAAAATTTAAAACAAATTTTAAACTTACAGATAGAAAATATAGTTACAGAGTTATCTATGTGCATTTAGATATGGATGTATGCATTTCAACAAAAATAACGAGGTCTTTGTAATGTTTAGTCTATGTTTACATTCTGCAATATTGGTAGATTGCAATTACAAAGTTATTGTGAGTTAGGAGAAAGAATTATAGCACCACATAGGTTTGGTTAAATAATGTACTATCATTATTAGGCATATTTCTTGTTTATTTTTAAGCCAGGACAGAATAATAGAAGATATTTAGACAAATACAGTACTATCTTGCCATGCATGTTAACTACAATTATTCTGATGATTAAATCTCTGGTATTTTCTAAAATAATAATTAAAATATATAAGTATAGACAATGGATACTCTTGTATTAAGAATTATTACTTAAGAGTACTACTTACGAAAATAGAAATCATACTAGATGATTTCTAGGACACTATTTCTTTTATTAGATTGATACAACTTGATTGACCTACACAAATCAATCTACATAAATCACTATGTTGCTTTTTACAAAAATACGCATAAAATATGAATACCTACACTGATCTTTTAAGATAGAAACTACGGAAAGACAATACAATATGAATATGGTCCTAAGTAGTTTCACTACACAAACACAACGAACTATTACGCGATAATTATTTCACAATTTCGATAATAAAGCTATGCAACATTTTAAATCACCAACTTACTCGCTACCGTCATCCAACGGAGAAATGTAACCCAAGTACCGACTCAACATTATAAGATATTAATTCAAAAGTCCCGCACTAAACACAAATCTAACAAAAAATAACTTCTAGCTACTTTAAATAATGAATAAAAAACGTCTCGTTAGTTTAAACAATATTATCATTTATCAAAACTGAAACTAAATACTTCGCTGACAAACTCCGTTTGTCGTTTTCCAGAAGCCGGAGGCGGAAATGAATTTTAAACATTGACAAATGACAATTGACATGTAAACAAAGATCTTATTTCGCAAGTTGTCAATTTTGCCCATTGACATTATTGTTGATCGAAGATTTTGCCTAATAAGGCGAATGAAACGCATTTTTTTGTTAGTTTTAAGTCTCAGATTAAATAAATCTAAGGTTTAAGTAATAAGAAAATAATATTTAATTAGGAAATTGAAAACTATTAGTCTAAGATTCAAATCCAAGTGTATGGGATCTTGCTCTATATTTTAAAAGTAAAAACGGCGCTTTAAGAACAAGACCCATGCATTACCCTTCCATTGAACTGAAATAACATTGATTCTATTGTTGCTTAGCGTTACAACTATAAATCAACCGATTTAAAAAGCTTAAAACAAAATGTGGCCGTTTTAAACCCCAAATAAATTGTTTTAAACGGTTGAAAACTCGCCTACAAAAATTATGGGCAATTTTTGGTCACCTGACGTCATGTTTCGTTTTAATTATTTTATAGAAAATTACTAGACAGTACCTACATTACCTACTACAAGAAAACTTAAGTATGTTTATTTATTATATTATACTAGCTTCTGCCTACGACTTCGTCTGCGAAGAATTCGTCTCTGCTAAAATATGTTTTTTTACTCTCCGTAAAAATATTTTTTTTTTTAATAAAAAGTATCCTATCTAATACCTCTAAGAATGTGTACACAGTTTCATGATAATCGGTTGAGTAGTTTTGGCGTGAAAGCGTAACAAACAAACTTACATTCACATATTTTATAATATTAGTATGTACACACATTAGAATAAAAGACATCATTTACATAATGCCGTTCATTAACTTTTAAAAGCCCATTTTGACAGCTGTCAAATTCATACTAGAAGAGATGTCAACTGGCGCGGCGGCTGGTTATTGTATGTATTTACATGTGTGTGTAAGCAAAGTTACGTCGAGTCACGAGAGACGCCGTCAACGAGAGTGCAAGAGTGTGCGTTTGGTTTTAAACCGAATCAAACTGATTATTTATATTGTTTGAAGACAATGAAAAAAAATGTTTATTTACCAACACAGTTTTTAACTTATCAATAGTTTTTATAACTTAGGTAGGTAATACCTACGCTGGGTCGGATGGACAAACTAGAACTAATCCCGCTAGTAGGTAGGTCTACTATACACAAAAATAGCCTGTTACTCGGTGATAATGTAGCTTTCTATTGGTGAAAGAATTTTTATAATTGGTTCAGTAGTTTTAGAGTTTATTCATAACATACAAAAATACAAATCTTTTCTCTATAATATTAGTATAGATTATAGAAATAGATAAATCGCGTTTTAAAAAATAACTTGGTCTGTGTAACCTTTCTATTTACTTACCATCAGGAGAGATAGTGGTCAAAAAAGTTTCTGTAAATAAATAATCTTTATATATAAAAATTGACGGGCTCGTTGGCGCGTTCGGTAGAATACCTGCCGTGCGCATCGATGGGTCGTGGGTTCGAATCCCGCCGGGAGCACATGCTTATAATTTTCTGTAAGCATGTTTTCCCCACGTCTGGTAACTTCGGGCATTGATCGGGTGGGGAATATCTAAATTCCGACCGGGTAACGAACCACCGTTCATAGATGGAAAAACCGTGAAGTGCATATTGCGCGTTTCGGTTTCAGTCTAAAAATTAGGTCGACAGCGCATCATTGACTGATGTTCTGTGGCTGAGGTACCACCTACCATCAAGTGAACCTCATGCTCGTCTGTCGATATCTGACATGAAAAAAAAATTACTTGTCACGTTGTTTGTCCACTACTGAACCGATTTTAAATTTGATTGGCACACCGTGTGCAATTTGATCCAACTTGAAAGATAGGATAGCTTACATCTCAATTTATAGTTGCAATATTATTTTATTGCAAATTATTTGTCTATTATTTGACAGTCACAATTATCTGTTAGCGTTAGCGCCAAACGATTCTAACAGATGGCGATATCTGTTGACTGGATTGAGTAAGAATTCAATAGATGGCGCTATGTCAAAAATACAAACGTTTCATATAACTTTTCACCAACAGAAAGCTACATTATCAGCGAGTAGCATAGGTGTATAGTAAACCTACAATTGCACCCGTGCGAAGCCGGGGCATGTTACTATAGTGTACGCGCAAGTGCTAGTCTCCTCCTGCGGTATGTGAGCGGCAGGGCGGGGGGTATTTACACACGTCAAGCTGACTCAGTCGGCTGTCGACCGCCGCGACGGTTACACGACTTATTTGTTCGCGTCAGTTTATTCCAAACACATGTCAGTTAAATATCCTTAGATGGATCCGCCAATACCACGTCAAGTGAAAAATGTTATTTAGAAAATGTAATTCGAGTCTTCATCTCCAGGGAAACCTAAAGAAATAAATAAGACACATTGACGATTTTGACATGGGAGTAATAAGAAAAAACAATCATCATACTAGCACTTTCGCGCGGACTATAGTACATTAATAAGAAAATTAAATTAAAAGTAACTCACTGCATATAAACTCCTTTGCTGCTTACACTACTTGACTCATCCCTGTAAGAACGGTTGAACGAAGCACTCGGACGAGAGCTGCGGTCCCTTGATTCGTCATTTTGATTATTTTTCTGTTGGAATATTTTACCAATTAAAACAAACATAGAAGAAATTGCCTTATAGGCGCTTGTCACGGTATCTCTGGGGTAAGAGTAGTTCTCCCCCCAGCCGCCGCGGGCTGCTAGTGTCCGTGTGGACGACACTCTGACGTGGAGTCATAGCGCGCACTCTCTCGCACCCAGCCGCTTGTAGAGCGGTATTGCCGTTCGCGAGCGAGAGCGAGCGAGACGACGCGAGGGGAGGAGTCAGCGGACTGCTCATTTGTGTGTGTCACACCGATATATTATCGCGCGCTCTACAGGTCAAAAGTGGAACTACTTTTTCTGTGCCAAAAGTTTGTAAGGGCCTGTTCTTCTATGTACATTTATGTTCTTTGGTAGTATGTTTGAAAAGTCTAATGTCATGGTTTAAAGGAGGTTCTACTGGCCACCACTGTATGTCATGATATTTCATACATTTTATGTGGTGTGGTGTGGCAATGGAACACAAGTGGAAGTGGCCGACGCCCACTCACCTCCCGCACACACTTGGCCACAGTTACCAGAATCTGTTTATTTGGCCAGTGGCTGCGACAGGTAGCATTAAGTGGTTGCCATTGATGGCCTGTGTGGCAACACTTAAGGCCCATTAACTTTTCAAGGCAATTTTCTTACCTGTTGCATACATAATTTGAAGTAATAAATGACTTGCATAGTCTAAACAACACAACATCCGTAATCTGTCATACAAGTTTTGTTTCAATACTTAAACAGCATATAATATCTGTGTGTAAACAGTTGCTTTCAATTATTGCTCTTGTATATACAAGAATATAACTTTGTGTATACGGGCCTTTAGAGTAAGTTCAATTTTGACAAGCAACTTCTCTTTAGAGGTGGATCGTTAACTGTTTTTGTGTTAACGAAATGAAACTGTTAATTACAAACTGATAACCTGTTAAAAAAGCAGCTAACGTTATTAACTGGTTTGCTGTTATGTCAACAGATTTGACGTAGCAATTATTAGAGTAACAGTTAATAAATTCAACTGATTTTATGTTAAATAAACATGCAGCTTCAGATGATGTTAGCGACTACGCGTTGAATGTTCGTTGAGCTAATCCGCGCGTTCTAAAAATAGTTGAATGAAACAGTTAATATATTTATCGGGTTTTGCGGTAAACAAAAAGCTGCTAATTCGTTAACATTAGAAAAGCGGTTTATAAAAGCTGCTTGTTGAATTAACGCCTACTCTAACTTCTGCTAAATGAGTGAAAAAATTAGGAAATCAACTAACCTTATGCGCTACAGATATATTTAACTTCAAAGGGTCCAATCGATTAAGATTCGACATAGCCAATTTTGCTTCACTGAAACAAATAAATTTTCAAGAATAGAATCATAAAGGCTAAGAATGGATTGGGATTCTCTTCCTGCCGTCATAGGTAAATAGAAACTTCGTCGCCCACCCTTAACAGATAGGCTCGTTGGCACAGTCGGTAGAACACCTGCCGTTCACATCGATGTGTCGTTGATTCGAATCCCACCGGGAATACATGTTTATAATTTTCTGTAAGCATGTTTTCTCCATGTTTGGTAACTTCGAGCATTGATCGGGTGGGAGGAATATCGAAATTCCGACCGGGTTACGAACCACCGTTCATAGATGGAAAAACCGTGAAGTGCACATTGCGCGTTTCGGTTTCAGTCTATGGAATGCTCGAAGTAAAAAGTAGGTCATGCATCATTGACTGATGTTCTGTGGCTGAGGTATCACCTACCATCAAGTGAAACTCATGCTCGTCTGTTGATAGCTAACATTAAAAATGAAAAAAAAGAAGTAAATCCATGAAAAGAGGAGGTACTCAGCATAAACTCTGACACCAATTTACAGTAGTTCCATGTGGAAAAAGACAAAAGTAGAAGATAGAAAAATAATACAATATAACAATAATATTCAAGTCAATAAAATAATATTTGTATATTTTTAGTATTTATGTGTTCAAACATACCTGGGCGATTCAAAGGAGACCAAAGCATATCTCTTCTTAGGATCTCTAGAGAGAAACAATTTGAGTACATTGCCATATTTCATGAAGGCTGTCTTGAGCCCTTCCTCGCTCAAAGTTTGTGGTATGTTAGTGATATATAACTTGCTATGATCTAGTTGAACACCAGACCTGTGAAAATTGTAAATTATATCTGTTATTAATGTGGTAGCAACAGTATTATAATCATTCCACTTTAATGAATGAACTTTCAATCATAATCTAAACTTTTGGTGTACTTTCCACTTAAGCAGTATAGGGATTTTAGACCTTGTACTAAAACTATCAGGCCTATTGAACCCAGTTACATTTTAAAAAAACTAAAATACTTTTTGGCTTATTTATAAATATTAAATACTTAATGGGTTTTGTTTTTATCATAATAAATAACGAACTGATTGATCTAAATTTCTGTTTTTCTTCAGTGCACCGCATGTGAGATACGCACAAGGCGTCTTAATATATTTACCTATCACCTTTCCAAATTTTATGGATGCATTTAGGAATTGAGTTTACTCTTTTTAAGGTAAATCACCTACATTTTTTTGGCTGTTTTAGATGAAGCTTAAAAACAAGAAACCTACAATTTATTTCAACAAAATTAAAACTCACTCAATATTATCATCAGGGTACTGAGCGTCATAAATGGAGTCATTGTAGTCATCTCTCATTGGATCCCAGTCCTTTAATAAAGACGCTCTTCCCCGGGACCCCATTGTATCTAAAATGAGTTAAAACATATATATTGGTAATTTATTTTACACTTGCAATCCGCCGTGGCTTCGCACAGGTGCAATGTATGAGATCATGATAATCAAATTGGTTGAGTTGTTTTATATGGATAATTTACCCTGTTTTGCAACATTTTTCAATGATGCTTCACACCTATTGGTTGCAGCGTGATGTTATATAGCCTAAAGTCTTCCTCGATAATTGGACTATCCAACACAAAAAGAATTTTTCAATAAGAACCAGTTGTTAATGAGATTAGCGCGTTCAAACCAACAAACTCTTAAATTTTATAATAAAATAGTGTAGATATTACCCTGCAAGAAGCTGATCTTAATCAAGCTGAATAACAAATTATGATATGTTTTTAAAAAGACAGAATATTAATAAATATAAAATTAATAAATTGGACTATCCAACACAAAAATAATTTTTCAATAAGAACCAGTTGTTAATGAGATTAGCGCGTTCAAACCAACAAACTCTTAAATTTTATAATAAAATAGTGTAGATATTACCCTGCAAGAAGCTGATCTTAATCAAGCTGAATAACAAATTATGATATGTTTTTAAAAAGACAGAATATTAATTTTTCATAAACAAAGTATCATCTACAAAAAATCCAATATATTTTTTCTTCATTGTAAGTATGTATAGATAGATTTTTAGTTACACAGAGCTTGAATGAATTATGTAGAGAGAACAGCTAAGGATAAAAAACAACAAAGCTATTATTTCCTTGAAATCTGATTTTTTGGAGTTTGTCTTTAATAGAAAATAACTGTCATAATAATAAAATTGCGCAAAAATAATAACAACATGTAAATAAATATTAGCAAAAATAGTACATAGATCAACTAATATTTTAAGTTAGTATCTGAATGAGAAGTTAATAAATAAACGAAGTAAATATTTTCAGACTGAATTTGAATCCAGAAACCGGTTAGAGAATTCGTTGAATTTACACGTGCCGAAATGCAATAATTTCACCAATTCGTTCTTTTTACGGCCATTGATCCTAAATTTAATAGCAAATATTTAAAAAGAATAATATCCATTTTATTGTACTTACCAACGTGCTCAAATTATGTAAAAAAAAAACAATGGAATAGCGAATTACTTAAAATGTAAGGACAAAGCCGAGCAAAAATCAATAATGCCGAAGCCAGTGTTGCCGCTGAACGAAACTTAAATGCGCTATCGGGCATCGGCAGTGTTGCCAACTCGGATTTTGAAAAAGACGTATAGTTTGTCAAGAAAGTCATGAAAAAAAGGAGGGCGCCACCATAGTTTATAGGGTATCCCCGTATACTTCGACTAAATATTGTTGATACTTTATTTGTTCTTCAAATAAAATGTTTATGATTCCTATAGTTAGCACATTCAAAAAAAAAATTAGAGAAGGATTTGCATCTTTACATATTATATATCTTGTCCGCAAGGCAGTCGCTGGGATTACAAAAAATAATAACGAAAATTACAATTATAAAAATATATTTTACTAATCAGATTTCAAATAATCTGAGTCGAGGTATTCGGCTCCCGAAATATTGCCTGATACTCCTGGTCCCTGGTCCATTTTTTCCTCATCAGATTCACTGTCTTATGTTGTGATGATAAGTCTCTCTATGTCATTATATAGATTTCCTCCACGAACAAAGTATTCATTTTCAATTTTAATGACATGGTCAACACAATTTTTCCATTCCTGTGATGTTACTGACTCAAATATTTCTTTGGCTAACTTTGCAACATTTGGCGAATTGCACATATATCGAAATCCAACTTTTTCATTTCTTAGGTTGGCCTTTCCTGTGTTTTCCAGGCGTTGTGAAATTGCCATCATTCTTCATACCTTCGTCCACAATGCGCCGAATTGTGCTTTCGGAAACACCTAAAACGAAGAGAAACATGTTAACAATGATTGTCAATAACGATATTCATATTATCTAAACAAAAACAATAAAATCGCACCGAACCGAAAAAAAATATCTCGTTAAACTAAATAATAAAAAAGGATCAAAACTGTTGAAGGTGTACTATAAATACGTAGGTAAATTTCATAACCTCAACACAATGTAAACAACACTTTATAACCGATAAATTACTACTTACAACAAATAATTTGCAAGAGAAAACAGTTCCTTTATTGTGTATAATGATAAAATATAATATACGCACCAGTCATCTTTGCTGTTCGACCGTAAACATCATCCAAATCCGAAAGCAACTTCCTCGCTTGAAATTCGGCCATGCACTCTTTAAATACTTTAAATATGATTCGCCTCGCACTGCTCTTATAAACTTTTCGATTCATATTTAATATTTGAGTGATTGTAAGGAAAATAACACTATAAAACATAAAAAAAAGTCAAAACAATAACAACAAAGCTAAGTGACAGCTAATGTACAATAAATCAGTGTTGCTAGTACAAGCAAAATTTTTAGTTCCCAAATCATTATTTTCATGACTTTCTTGACAGGCTATAGATTTAGTAAAAAATTAGGATTTAGAGGAGGAAAGTTCATAGATCTACGTACTTTTTTTCTGAGTAAAATGAAGAGAGTAAGGTAGCTAAAATTAAATAAAACGAGTGTTTTGTTAAACAATTTATTCATTTTAATCAATTTCGGCCTCAAGCAAATGAAACATAATATTATACAATATAATATAGTTGTTAAAAAAATTAAGGTACTCTTGCGAAGATTCGCTGTTTTTTTATGCTACTTTTTGTAAAAAAGTAGACCTGTTAGCGTTTCAACTTTCAGTGCAAAGTCTTTTTCTTATGTTTGTTTTCATTAAGTTTATTGCAGAAAACAGCCGCTGCACATTGGCACTGCTGTATGGCAAAATTAATATTTTTAGTGGGAGTAGCAACATAACGCTCTTCATCACTGTCACTTTTTGTTCCCATATTCAGAAATCAACATGAAACATGATAATGAAATAACCAAACAAAACAACTTCAAATCCATTAGAACTTGAAAATTGAAATCGAAATATATTATAGGTTATGTTTCTGACAGTGACACTAGTGACATTTTCTGCAAAGTGAACGTTCCGTTTTACACAGTCACAGTCATAGGTGTAAACGAAACTTTTCTTTAATAATTTTTTTTCACGAATTAAAAGGAAATTGAAATTATGCCCATTTAGCTTCAAAAGTTATATTCGTTTACTTTGTACAATTTGATAAAAAATACGTACCTAGATTCTGGGACTGAAGTTCGTAGGTTTGCAGCAAAGGCCTATAATTAGTAGATCTACGTAAAAAGACGTAGAGTTGGCAACGCTATACCGCATCGGCTATACCCCAAAAATGCGCAATATATTGCGAATATCCGGCTTCTAAAATGCACTAGTTTCCGCTAAAAGATTTGTAAATATAAAAATAGGTAAGTAGGTATATAAAATCTATGAAATAAAGATGTTTTCATAGAATATTCAAATTATATTAGTTAAAATTTAACATTTCGAAAATCAACTAAATTAAACACTTCATCGCTCCCAGATACTGATGATGAGCTTGTACCAGCTACTTTCCCTTCTTTTACATATTATATGACTATAAGCCTTCTTCCTCAGTGGTAATAATTTTAACATTTAATTTATTAATAACAACTACGATGAAACTCCAAAGGAAGAAATACCAGTTCTTGTCGGTTAGTTACGCTAAGATTATATTAAAGCAAGATATACCATGAAAGGGAGATGTTATGCGTGACGTTGTAAATCCGTATAAATTGGTATAAATACAGATAAATCCGTATAGTTGGCAACACTGAGTGATGCCAACTCCTACAAAATGTTCCCCCTAGAACCAACTTCAAATACCCCTAAATATCGACTAATACCCCTTAAGTTTTTATTTTACACTTGGTTTGAGAGGTAATTTCAAATGAATTCAATAAAAACACATTCAAGTAGTATAAAATAGCTGTTGTATTTATGTGGGTGCATTTTACATACATTAATTGAACCATAAACAATGAAATTTAAGGTACATATTATTCTTTATTAGATATCATCTACATTAGAGTACGTTTCAAGAAAGAAGTCCCACGGATAATATTGGAACTACAATATTTTTTATGAAAGTATTTTTAACTCCATAGACACTAGTGACACCTAAAAAGGACTTCTTTTATGAAAAGGACTTTACTTTATTTTAATTTTTGTTTTAAAATTGTTGCCTATGATCTCACAAAAAATATTTAATATGGCAATGTTCAATAAATTGTCAAATAACTCAAATTTGTTAATGTCAAAAGATTTTGACTTTGACAATTGTGTAATCCATAACCTAGGCATCGTGATTATTCTGTGTAGTTTTTGTTTTAGTAAGTTTAATTTGAAAACATATTATTTGAACTTCTAAATATGAAGAATGGATGATAACTCGAAGCACGCTTCGTCGTATCAACATGATCAAGAGATATTGGACGGTGAGTGGTTTTAGTTGGAAAAGTGTAATTTGAAACTTTGACTACTCGGAAGCAACAGGTTGTATGACGCAAAAACACTGCTTCCATTTAGTTTTAATTTGTTCTATTTATCATTTAGTATATATATTTTACGTAATTTTACTATATTTATATATCGAAACGAGTATTACTAGTTGATAAGTTATTTCACTATGATTGTTGTGTAAATACTTTTAATCAAAATCGTAAGTGTTGTCTTTACAATATACGTTTTGTTTACTGATTAACCTGTCTATAGTTTTATATGATTGTTTTTACTAGTTTAAACCACTTTATTTTACCACACAAACAATATAAGCATAATATTATAAGAAAGATCTGCTCTTAGGCCTGTATAACAAAACAATTACTCAGGTTAAAGTCTAGCTTTAGTATTTGTTAAATCGTTTTTTCTCTTAATTTCACACTATGACTGCTCTTAAGAATAGGTTTTGACTTCAGTCATCTTGGAATATTATAATTTGCAGTGTTAATAGGCAGATGGATGTATCTACATTTTCTCAATTTTACAGGAGACTTAGAAGTAATGTAACAATCCGACACTTAAAATTTTACAAGATCTTTAATATGTATATATACAATTGACCAAAAAAAAATATTTCAGTATATCGGCGTTATTTAGTTATGTATGAAGTAAAACTATTTTGGGATTTTTGTAGATACCTTCATCTGCTTCTTATACGGTAAAGTTTGATTGAAAATTACTTCAGGGAAGTAGTAAGACCCTCTATTATATCCGTTTTATACCCTTATTTTTCTGTCTTTTTATTCATATTGCTGTATTATTGTTTAGTATCACAGAAATACTAAACAATAATATGGAAAATTAATTATGAAGATATAGACACCCAATTAGAGATATGAGATTTCTGAATTCTAAAAGTAAGAAAAAGGTTGATATTTCCATTATTTCTGTTATATGGCTCGCTTAAAATACCTTTAGTAGTAGTAGTAGTTTGCCTAGCTAGTTTGTTGACAATTTTTGTTATCAGTTGTTAGTTCACTAATTCTTGTATCTAAATGATAATATCTATAAAGCAATATATTAGCCTTTTAGACACATTTTTTGCTAGTTTCATTCTCAGCAGGTTGTAGTGTTGGGTAGGACTTCAAAAAGAGTTTGTAAGAGTAGCCTCTTTTTCACTCTGAGCCAGTACAATGTCCCACTTCAAATGAAGCGAGGCGTATGAAGCTCGAAGCATAATTTGTACTAGCGAGTATTAATATGACATTTGATGGTTTTTTTTAATGATTATTTAGGACCCAAATACTTCGAGAAAAAACGAACGCGACATAAAATTTGAAGTAGTACATTTTATAATTTCGAGCCGTTCTTACATTTTGACGTCATGTCCAGGACAAATGTACCGCCTCTTGTATGTCCTACTCAACACTAGCAGATTGTAATTATTTTTAATAGAAACAAAAAACATTTTATTTTATAATAAATTTTGATTTAAGTGTTCAAATTTTATGTGCTTTGATATTATCTGCCTCATTACTTCAGGCCATACAACCTCTGCAGATACTATTGTCACATTCGGTAGAACACCTGCCGTGCGCATCGATGGGTCGTGGGTACCAATCCTATCGGGACGACATGTTTATAATTTTCTGTAAGCATGTTTTCCCCACTTCTGGTAACATTGGGCATTGATCGGGTGGGAGGAATATCGAAATTCCACCATTCATAGATGGAAAAACCGTGAAGTGCATATTGCGCGTTTCAGTTTCCGTCTATGGATTTCCGAATGCTTGAAGTAAAAAGTAGGTCGACAGCGCATCATTGACTGATGTTCTGTGGCTGAGTATCACCGACCATCAAGTGAACCTCATGCTCGTCTGTCGATATAAAATATAACATAAAAAAATGTGAATTTCATTATGGTTTCAGCTCGGGGAATTAATATGACTGTGGAAGAAGTAGCAGGACTCCCTACATGCAAGTACACAGAGAGGGTCCAGTCTCTCAACATCAAAGAAGATGATCTGATGTTTCTGAAGGGCTTACGGCGTCGGATAAGGAACAGGGTAGGTTAATACAAGTTGTGTCAACCGGCAGACAGTTTCCCCGCCAGGAGGGCGAGTAGAGCAATGCTCTTAAAAGATTGTCTCGCCTCCGGCTTGGACAAACTTCCCTCTCTATAAAAAAAATTTAAAAAAAATTAATCGGCAGACAGGCTCAAGTACAGTTTCAGTAAATATTGCTTTAGAATAAAAAAAAACAAGAGACAAATGAGCAAGATTAATGTCACCCTATTTTTAACCGACTTCAAAAAAGGAGGAGGTTCTCAATTCGTCTGTTTTTTTTTTTTTTTTTTTTTATGTTTGTTACGCGATAACTCCGCAAGTAATGCCAGCCAATAAGGACAGTTTAATCATGCTTTTGCAAAAAGTTTTGGAACTGTATGGAGCGGCACCGATTTCAAAAATAACTGGTAATAAATAATGCTTTGAAGTAATTAAAATATTATTTTTTACTTTTTAGTGCAAGTTGTGGTTTTGAAGTCGGTTTTTGTTTTTTGCTTAAAAATAATTTTATTGTCTGTAGTCACTATTGTGTATAGTCTTTTCTAGTTTTCATGAAGACCATGAATAGAAAACAATAGCATAGCATTGCTTGAAGAAATTGCAACATGGCCCCAATATTCCTAGCAAGAATGTTGGAGAAAATTTCCCAGTAGCAATAACGTTCGTATCGCGTTACGTGGCTAACCGCGGCATTTTGTTACACGTATCGTGTTAGCTGTCTGAAATATCTATTAAGGCGGCACATTGGATACGGATTTGTATCGTACGTCAACGTACGTTATTGGACGTACGAATTTAACGCGCACACTGGTTTCATTTTTCTGCGTTAAAATGCCAGTAGTGACTGTGAACCGTAACCGTAATCGCAATTTTTTGGTTATATGCGCATCAATAAAGATATATTTGATTATATTTTAGCCACAATCAGCTTTAGCTAAATACAGTAACTTTTGCAAGACCAGAGTATAGACTTTTTCTATATCCATAAGTAAGTAAGTAATTACTTTATTGCACACAAAAATACAGTAAAAAACTTAAAATAGACTTAAAATAATAAAAGTAGACGAAAAAAGTAAACAGAATAATCAGCGAATCCATATCGAATTAAACTTATGAACGCCTAAAAAAACCGAGCACGGGATTGATTTCGTATGTCGGAACTAAACGCGCGTACACGCACGACTAGTTCGCAATTCGCATAGAGTGTGCGAAGCACTCGGAGAGTTGGGATCACTCGTGCGTATTCGTACGTGTTCGTACGAGTAGAATTCGTACAAAAACGCATCCAAAGTGCGACCGCCCTTAGATTCAAATCTAAAACTTTGTATGGGCTACAACTTGTTTTGGCAATATTTTTCTTTAATATCAATATTTCTCCAAATAAAAGTGAAAAATGTTCGAATTCGTGAAACATGCGGCCATTGTGTGTGTGTTTGTAAAAAGGATAAATGAGCCAAAGATGTCATGGAATGGTGCCCCCAGGCAAAAGAAGGAAAGGTAGACAGCGTCGCAAGTGGGAAGATGACAAAAAATATAGCAGGAATATTTTGGGACAAGGGAAGCCAGAAACACTTTGGGAGACCTATGCTGAAAAGCAAGACGATCCGTAAAACCGGTGTCAAATGCATGATTTTAATAATGTAATATTTAAAGATTGTCAATAAAGACTTTTATTATTTAAATAAAATACTGTATACCGGATTAAAACGCGATTTATTGTTTAAATTATTTATCCCGACGTTTCGGATGCTTTTCAGCAACCGTGGTCGCGGGAGACTGCGTCCACGGTTGCTGAATCGCGTTTTAATCCGGTATACAGTATTTTATTTAAATGTGTGATACTCGCGTTAATAAAAGACAATATTACTTTTATTATTATTATATTAGTATCCGGGGCTACTGCCTGGGGCCTCCACAAAAAGAGGCCATACAACAGACCCATCGGAAACAATCTTTCAAATTCCGACGAGTGTACTAGTAAACAACATTCCTTTGATATTTTTTTGCTGTTTTTCTTTACCTACTTTGTACAAACATATTGTTAACATGAAAATAATTTGGGGCCCGGGGTCCTCCACTCTTTTGTTGCATGAGGCATCCACACTTCTAAATCCGGCTCTGCGACGCTGGACAAGAACTGTAAAGACCTCGGATATTGGACTGAATTTTTATCAACATGGTTATATTGTTCTTAAATGAAAATAATGTGGGGCCCGGGGGCCCCCACTCCTTCGTTGTCCCAAGATCTAAATCCGGCCCTGGCTTTACTAACACTTAACACCCGAGCCGCTGATTGGCCCCAGCCTATGGAAAAGGTAATAATACTCTTCCCACTGATAGTGTGTTAATAAGTGATTCAAAATTTCCAGTTAGCCTCCCAAAACAGTCGTCGGCGTAGTATGGAGAATCTTCGCCGTCTGACTCGCGAACTGCGCGCCGTGCGAGCGTGCCGGGACGACGCGCTCGCCGAGCGACGCGTGCTACTCGCTACGCGGGCTGCGCTCAGAACGAGCTATGGAGCTCTGAGGACGCATATACTGAAGGTAGGTTGTTTTACCCCTTTGCATTGGCATGACTAGCGTTTTTGGGCCTCAAATCTTTCGCTAGAGCAGTATGCTCTGTCGGAGTGACACCGCTGTATAGCGCGCCGTAAACACAGGTGATTATGTGGATGTCGTCTATAGGCGACACTGGTACACCCAGGTCGTCACGCGGGTGTCCTCTATAGGCGACACTTGTACACAGATGTTTCACACGGATGTTGTCTATATGCGATGCTCGTTCACACAGGTCGTGATGCGGATGTCGTCAATAGGCGACGCTCGTAGCGAAAGGGTTAATCCAAAAACTGGAAATGTTATGATGAATACGAACGTGGACGAGTAAAGCAATAAACGACTTGCATGGTCTACAACACGTAACTACGTAATAATTACGTAATCATATAAGTTATATAAAAATATATTATCTATAGGTATATATAAACGAGATTCCCACCTATATATTGACTCATCACGATGTCTCTGGAACCATAAGGCGTAGCGACTTGAAATATGGTAGGAATATTCCTTTCGCCGAGTAGAGGTCAGCTAAAACGGATTTTACGAAATTCAACCCACAAGGGGGGTTGCGGGGGCAATTGCTAGTTTATTATATGATTTATATGATTACATTATTTTTCCTTTAATGGTTGCATTAATAGGGCAAGCCGGGCTTTTGGGCTTGTTCCGCCACCACAACCACCATTTCCGCCACTGTGTACAAGAATATGGCATCATGTTAAGCGCGCTCGAATTAACACGAGCACACAAAAGAGTGCACTATGTGATACTCGGGTTAATAAAATACTAATAAGTTGCTCTTACTTACAGGTCCTCCAAGATCGTTCCGATACAGCCATAGTCCCCGACTTAGAACCAGAAATAATCATCGAACCGCCACAAACGGATACTTTCCCATGTCTCAAAGCACAGATATTCGAGTGTCGAATAGACAAATTAGTGCAACAAAGTGTCAACCATATTTACAAGGAAAAAAGTAAAGAAGCCATAAAAAACGATAATTATAAGCGGGATAGTGATAAATTTACAAAGGACAACGATTATTGTAAGCTGGATAATCATGATAATAATAAATATATAAAGGACAATGATTATTGTAAGCTGGATAAAAACGATAATGATAAATATAAAAAGGAAAATGATTATTGTAAGCTGGATAAAAACGATAATGATAAATATATAAAGGAAAATGATTATTGTAAGCTGGATAAAAACGATAATGATAAATATATAAAGGAAAATGATTATTGTAAGCTGGATAAACACGAGAATGATAAATATATAAAGGAAAACGATTATTTAAAGCTGGATAAACAAGAGAATGATAAATTTAAAAAGGAAAATGATTATTTAAAGCTGGATAAACAGGACAATGACAGATACAAAAGGGAAAATGTTACATATCAATTAGATAAACACGGAAATGACCAAATATATAATACAGATAAGCACGAAAGTCACGTATACAAACTATATAGACAGGAAAAAGATATATTTAAGAAGGAAAGTGATAAATTTATGTTTGAGAAGCATGATAGTAATGTTATCAAGTCGGAGAGACAGGTGGTATGTGCTAAGACTGTGTTCATAGATGGTGTACTGAATTTGAGTAAGCGAAAGAGTCATGGGAGGAAACAGTCGGCTCCGAGACGGATCGCATATGTATTTAGTGAACCTGACGATGGTGAGTATCTGATAGGCTACTCGGATAATGTAAGACATTAATCAATTATGTGTTGCCGACCTATATTTTTTTGGAAAACTAACCGAAACGGGTAATCAAACTAGAGTGAGATGACGGTTTCGGTAGAATATCTGCCGTGCGCATCGATGGGTCGAGGGTTCGAATCCCACCGGGACGACATTTTTATAATTTTCTGTAAATATGTCTTCCTCACGTCTGGTAAATTGAACGGCTGGAAGGAATGAAGGAATATCGAAATTCCGATCGGGTAATGAACCATCGTTCATAGATAGAAAAGCCTCACTGTTGCATATTGCGTGTTTCGGTTTCAGTCTATGGATTACCGAATGCTCGAAGTAAATAGTAGGTCGACAGCACATCATTGACTGATGTTCTGTTGCTGGAGTATCACCTACCATCAAGTGAACCTCATGCTCGACTGACGATATCTTAAACTAGCAAAACTCCCCGGCTTCGCTCGGGTGTAATATAGATGAAAATAAAGCAAAGCCTACGTTACTCGCTGATATAGCTTTCTATTGGTGAAAGATTTTTTTTAAATCGGTCGAGTAATTGACAAAGCACTACCCCTCGCTGCATTACGCCCATACCTCAGCCACAGAACCTCAGTCAATGTTGGGCTGTCGACCTACTTTTTATTTCAAGCATTCGGAATGTAACCTTACTATATATAATTTCAGATGGTGTTTTAGATTTGAAAATAAAAAAGGAGCCACAGTGACCAATTACTAACATATACAATATATACATTACCATACATACATATATGTTCACGACGGTCCCAGTTCGAGGAATTTGCTGGGACACTATATTTTTATATGAAATTGTTGTATCCGGACTAAATGAAGTAGAATGGGGGTGAAAAGGAAGAGAAAGGGGGGAATTTCGAGATTGGCCTCCGGGAGTCGCGCAGATAGTAAGTGTCGTCTATGTGTTAGATGGAAGGAAGAAATGGGAGTGAAACGAAAAAAAGAGGGGGGGATTTTGAGATGGACCTGAGATGTCCAACAGATACTACGAGATGTCTGTGTGTTAGACGGAAAGAAGAATTATAATGGGAGTGAAAAAGAAGGGGGGGGGGGCTGTTCGAAATGGGCCTCCGGAAGTCGTGCAGATAGTACGAGTCGCTGGTGCGTTATTCTGAAGGAAGAATTAAAATGGGGGTGAAAAAGAAAAGAAAGGGGGATTTCGAGATGGACCTCCAAAAGTCTCGCATTAAGTACCGGTCGCCTGTGTGTTAGTTAGAAAGAATAATAAGAATGGGTATGAAAAGGAAAAGAGGGGGGGATTTTGAGATGGATCTCCGGAAGTCTTGCAGATAGTAAGGGTCTCGCACGCAAAAACTAGGCTTCACAGTGGAATTATTGGTACTATCTCTTGACAAACCTTAAGTTGTAGCATGCAGAGTAATTTTTATTGTTATAAAAGTTATTTTCTGTACACTGTTACATTTTTTTATATATTTGAGGAGCGAACAAATCAACAACCTTTATTTATGTAGGAATCATCCATAAAGTACGTCACACGTTAAGGGGGGAGGGGATCGATTAAGTGTGACACTGTGTGACAAGGGGTGGGAGGGGGTCTAAGATACGTGACGTCACATTTCAAAATCTTAGACATTTAAGTGTGAACAAATGTGAACTATTAACGAAAAACTTAAAAATATTTTCAACTCTACTCGTATGAATTTATGTAAAATTGCAAAATACGTGACGTCATACTAGGGAGGGGGTCTCACAAATGTGACAAGGACGGGGGAGGGGTAAAAAATTCTCGACATTAGTGTGGCGTACTTTATGGATGACCCCTTATATGTATATATGTAGTCGCAATCTGTTCAAAAAATATCTGAAAGTCGAAACATATCAATAACTATTTATTAAAATATTATATAGTAATGGCAAGGCTTTTGGGATCGCGATATGAAATTTTTTGAAAATATTATTAAAGAATTATTTCCGAATAGTTCCGTACCAAACATAAAACAAGACTTTTTGGATCGCGATATGAAAATGATTGAAAAAAAAAAATTAGTTCCGAATAGTATTCAGTATATCAGTACCAACTTGCGAGAAAGTATTCGTATTGTAGATTTGTCAGTTCTATATTTTGTGTTGGTTGGATCAGGTTATTCAATAAAATCCACAGTTTCGGCAAGAGCCGTAAATACGTCCACACCGGCTGGCAGTCGGCCGCACAATCAGTGTTGCCAGCTGTGTCTTGTCAAAAGTTACCTAAAATGTATAAAAAAGGAACCTTTAGTATGAAAATTAACCTTTATTTTATGTTGGTTATATCATATTCAAAAAATATGGATAATTTAGTAATGTGTGTATTTTAAGTAGCATTTACCAGCTACTTATTTTAAACACCCAAAATTAAGTATATATTACTGTAATTTGCAAGTGAAATTAAAATTATAGAAATGTACCTAGCCTACCGAATTGCTGATTGAAAATTTTGAATAAAATATCAGTGCGAGAGAAAGATTTGTTTTTAGAAGTTGAACCTGAGAGGATTATTCGTCTCATGATTCACTGCCTATGAAGTTTTTTGTGAGCCAACATTGCGTTCCGTTTCAAGGTGGTTTCATGTAGGAAATTAAAAATTAATTCTACAAATTCCGGAAAATCATCTCAAAGTAAAAAACCTGAAAAAACCTAGAAATAACCTGAAGGAGTTAAAATCGCCTAAAAGATTACAAAAAAAAACCTGGCAACACACGTCACTTACGCTTTATTATTACGTCACAGTATTAAAAAAAAACTCATATAACTGCAAGATTGGCGGTACGAATACTTTCTCGAAAGTCATTAATAGTACAATAATAATTATTGTACTATTGTACCAATCGAAACAACCAAATGAGTCGTATAGAATCGGGCGGCTATCTGACTTATGGCTGATTGTTAGCAATTTAAAAAAGAAAACGTTTTTCTCCTTTATTTTTGTATTAGGTATCATTCATTGCATGTTTAAGGTATCTATTAATATTAACAATTAAAGATAAAACCAAATCTATAAAAAAACATAACAGTCTAAACGACAAGAACTTATTTTATTTTTGTAGATTGCCGGACCAAAAATGTCAGACAGCCGCCTTTGATTCTATACGACTCAAATAGCGACGTTCGTGATTTCGATGAACAAGGTACAATTATTGTACCATTTTTCGCAAGCTCCTTGTCTTAAAAAGCTAATCTTAAAAAACTACTAAAAGATTCCGTCGTAACTTATGTATGGTCAGACCAAAAAATATTTTATACAAAACACGAATTTCTTAATATAGTTAAGGCTGTTGTTCACTAAAGCGGAGCGGTGGCGAGCTAAAACCGAAAAAAAAATATCTTTAAAAATCTCCGCTCCGCTTTAGTGGATATCGGGCTTTATACTTTTTGAATAGTGTAAGAATTAAATGTATTGTTAAATAATATAAGTATATTTTGTTGGCCATTTTAAGATGACTGATTACAATAGACACAGCAATTTTTACTATATTTAAAAAAATTAACGCCTCTGGCTTAGTTTGCGGGTGGTGTTAAGCATCGCAGGTCTCGGGTTCGAGTCTGGGAAAAAAAAAATAGTACCAGGTTGCCAGAAATATCGATCAAGTTCTGTCAATCTATACTGGTTAATATTGTCTCTTATTAACGCGAGTATCACACATTTAAATAATATACTGTATACCGGATTAAAACGCGATGTATTATTTATTGTTTAAATTATTTATCCCGGCGTTACGGATATTTTTCAGCAACCGTGGTCATGGTTGCCGTTGGTCGGGATATATAATTTAAACAATTTAAATAATAAATCGCGTTCTAATCCGGTATACAGTATTTTATTTAAATACTAAACGCGCCGTTTGGCACAAAGTATTGACATACAAAAAATATATTCATACTGTAAATGTTTCAAAAATATATTCATACTGTAAATATTATAAGTTACAAAAATTGAAAATTGAAAAACTTTTACTGAAAGGAACTAAAACATTATCTGTAATCTGTATATATATATATTTGTTTTTGTTGATTTACAAAAAAAGCTCCATAGATAAAATTGATATGGGACCATCTCTAAAATATGACCTACCAAACAAAAATAGAATCATAAAATTCCATACATAATTGGCGGAATTAACGCCTATTAAACAAACATACAAAAAAAACATACAGTCGAATAGAGAACCTCCTTTTTTGAAGTCGTTTAAAAATTGGTATTAGGGATCTTCAAGCAAATTCAAAATTCAAAAATCATTTATTCATTTAGGTAACACAATGTACACTTATGAACGTCAATAAAAATACATATTAAATGCTTCTAGTTTTACATTTACTGCCAGTTCTCAAATCAAGGGCGTAGAGCGGACGAGAAGAACTGGCAATAAACTCGCCGCCACTCTTTTTTAATCGCCAAGTTTTTGTTTTACAAATGTTTTGTAAGGAGCTGCAACCATTACACCATGTTCAAAAAGCCGGCGACGCATCTGCAACCAGATATATTATTTAATATTGCCTATTGGATAGAATTGCTGTGTCTATTTCAATCTATGGTTTGTACCTAAAATGTAATATAATATATTTTATTAAAAAAGTAAGCATATTTTGAAATGTATAATTGAAGATGTATAAAATGGTATTAATATGTAAATTTTGGTTAGTTTTATATTAGGTTTGTATTATATAGAAATATTAACAGAATATTTATAGATAGCGTTTCGGTTTCGAATATAATATATTGATTATATCTATGGCTAACAGTCAAAAAGAGATAAAAAAGTTGTACAAAACTTTACAGGAAAGTATCAAAAAGTTCGGAATACATATACATCACGCCTCTTTCCCATTGCGGTAGGCAGAGATCACGGAATTCCATATGCTCCGATCCTTACATATCACTTTCGCTTCTTCCACTTTCATCAATGCTTTCATACACACTCGTCGGTTTCGAGTACTTTTGACCTGGCCCTTTTGAAGAACGCCCCCGATCTGATCGAGGTACGTTCGCCTAGGTCGACCACCAAGTTCGAAATAAACGAAAATAATTATTTAAATATATGAGTGACAAAACGTTTGTCGTATATTCATTAAACTATACGTATACCAAATGACGCAGAAAAAAAGCCAAAAAACGTATTTTTCCAAAAATGTCGCTTATCTCTTTTTGGTTGTTAGCCAATGGTATACTTAACCGTTGGGAAATAAAATGTTGAATGATTGTTAAAAACTGCATCAAAATCAATCGTGCTGTTTTGAAGATATAAGCGAACAGACAGACGTGAATTGCGACTTTGGCTTGTACTTGGGGCTGATTTTTAATCGACATAATATATTAATTATTTTTTATTGGATTCTAAAAGAAAATAAATCATCTAAATTAAAATATCGACAACGCATCTGAGACATTTCAGTCGTGGATGTCCATGGGCAGTGGTGAATACTAACCACCAAGATAACCTACTTGGTTGTCCGCTCTGTAATTAAAAAAAAATAGTACAAACTTGATTATATTGTACATAAATATAAAAAAAAAATTGAAAAGTAATTTGGGGCTAGGGGGCCTCCAATCCTTTGTTGCCCCAAAGCCTCTAAATCCGCCTTTGACTATACTCAGAGGAAATATTTTGATTACACTCAAAACTAGACTCGGACTTGAGTTACATCTTGCATTATAGGCATTTGATTATTATAGTACTACCAATTTGTATTGACCAACTCTATTACAAAATGCGACTCAAGCCGAAATCAATACTTAAGTAGTCACTCTCAAATCTAAAGAAAGACTCAATTCTGAGTCCAGAAGTAGAATTAACAGGCGTCACACAGGACATGCTGTACACGCTCTGGGAAGCACTGTTGCCATTCATGTCTATCGATATTTTATCTACCGCGTAACACCAATGTTGATACTAAAATTGTTTATACCAGTTAGTTGTAAGTGAGGAAGAATTTTACAAAATATTTTTATAACCTAACAATTTGTGTATGAATAGCTACATAGGTATGTGATGTTGAGTTTGAAATAAATAACACTAGTTACCCTTGCGAGTTTTATTTTACCTACATACATACATAAGGCCTCTTTCCCATTGCGGTAGGCAGAGATCACGGAATTTCATATGCTCCGATCCTTGTATATCACGCTTCTTCCACTTTCAACAATGCTTTTATACACACTCGTTAGTTTCGAGTACTTTTGACCTGGCCCTTTTGAAGAACGTCCCCGATCTGATCGAGGTTCGTTCGCCTAAGTCGACCACTCCCGACTCTACCACTCACACCAGTTTCATAAAACTTTTATTTCCCTACTTTCATCCATCCTTTCTACGTGCCCAAACCAACTCAACATGCTTTTATTTTACCTTCTGTGTATTTATAAGTATCTTGTATACTTCAGAGATTCCTCTAATTGCCAAAAGGCTGAACGAGAAAAGTATATTTGATACACAAAGTCAGTATTAATCGCATTATTTTTCATTATCTTTTTATCGCGATGTTTCATTAAAGAGTTTTCTAAAAATGTCCAACTATTATTTAATGCCATCTAGTGATATTTTGAAAAAATATATTTAAAATTAGTAAAACGCCACCTATTATCGAGTAGTCGAACTACGTGTTTTTATATGTAATCAACAGTTATTAAATCTAATATATTATTATTATACTCACTTAAAAATTATCGCTTTTTATTTTAAATTTATAATAAATTAAATTTGTTTTTATTATTTAGTAATGGCTACACCAAATCAACAACGGCGCCCCCTAGCCTTCAAAAACAAGAACGTTCCTATTGTCTTCTCTAATTCAATATGGCGGTAAACGATTTATGAAAGGTGCAAAATGTTTTGATTTTGTAACGAGAATCGACAATTACAGTAAGCCGCCGAAAGCCGTAAAAACATAAAATATGCAGTGACATCGTAAATATTTTCATCCGAGGCTCCATTTGGTTAAAAATCTACGCGAGTTTTGTGTCAACAAATAGTGTTATTTTTGTGATTTCTGTGCTATTTTATTCTAATGATTTCGCAAATGATATGTGACCGTATGATTAGCGAGAGATATGTCTACTAATGATCAAATTACATGTGCGGGAGTTAGTGATAAAACTGTAAAAAATGAAGAAAAGTGTCTTGTTGTTCACAATGAAATCAGTGAGAAAAAAGATGAAAAACCTAAAAGGACAGTGTCTTTTCCTCATGACGAGCAGCTAGTCACCCAATACTTCGAACCAGCCAACCCTTGGCATGATGGTAAGCTAATTCTTTTGTTATTGGCAGTGTGTCAAAACCTTATAAGATTTCAGTTGGTAATTACCAACAAGCCCATTATGATTGTAATTAATCTAGAACAATTAAAACGTAGGATACACACAATAACAAAGCTGTAAAGTTCTTGCTAATAACTGTAGAATAATATTACCTATTGTTTAGTACATGTATTATTGCGAATTTTATATTTTTGTCCATTTATTAATACATATATGTAATTTAAATATCTATAATTTCTATAACAGACTAAAGTTATACATGTTTAAGTTGGTAAATTTTTCGGAAAAGTCCTGAAACATTATTTATGATTATGAGTAAATTTTCTATTTCTTAAAATGTCATCTGTCTCAAAATTACGATTTTAATTTAGGTTAGCCATTACATGGTTTTTATGGAACGTTTAGTCATGCTTAATCCCTAAATAAAACTGGTCCTCAAGCATATTTTTTTAAATTGATACAACTTACGGATCTTTAAGAACTTATTCATTTCTTCAAAACCTAGAACACACTTCTTGTATCTGGAGGAGAAGAAAAAAAGGAGTGGTGATCTATCATTAAGTATCTGAAAAAAAAATTAATAACTATAAATAATTGTATAAATATATACTTGAATAATATAATAATATAAATAAAAGGATAATAAATAAATGCCACAAAATTAATCATTAAACCAGTATTTGAGTACTGAAAATCATTAAAATTTTAGTGTAACACTATTATATCCTATATTATCATTATATTTATATTGCCTTAATAAATATTCAAATATTTATTTTTAATATTTATATACAATTATTTATGGTTATTATATTTTTTTCCAGAGTGAGATATTGCCACAATTTCTTAATACATGATGTCTTCTTTGTTTTACTACTTATTTACACCTCATAGTCTACATTCTAATAAATTACTACTTATTTTGATATTGGCAAAGTGCATGAGCTCAGAGGCCAAATGGCAGGGAATTTGAAGTGCTGAGTTGCAGTGGTCACCAGTCATGTCTGCATTTCATTTAATTTTCCATGAATATTAATTTTTTTGAATGTTGGCTTTAGGATTTTAGGAGTTCAGTGACATGCACACATACAGAGGAATTACATATACATATAAAGATATATTATATTATAATAAAAATATGACTTATAATTTCACAAAAAAATATATGTAAATATTGTAGGTAATAATAATCTTTCTAGTGTTCCAATAAAGAAAAAAATCTCTTTATTTAAGCTCCATCTACACTAATATTATAAAGAGGAAAGATTTGTTGGTTTGTTATGATTTAATTAAAAAACTACTCTACCAATTTTAAAAATCCTTTTTTTTTGTTGTCTATAGTACATACCTTGCACCTGTGTGAAGCCGGGGCAGATCGCTAGTTTATAATATTGCTAACTACTACTGTTCCATTTATCTCTAGGATGTGAATGATAGTAGTTACTCACTTTGGGCTCCTAATCATGTTAGGATTGTCCTCTATATCTTCATATGAATGTCAAAATTGCGTTCCACATGTACTTAAAGATAAATTTTAAAAAGAGTGACGAAGGGTTAAAGCCAGTTCTTCTCTTCCGTTCTTTGAGAACTTGCGGTAAATGTAAAATTAGACGCATTAAACTTTATTATTTTTTACTGATGTTCATAAGTGTACATTGTGTTACCTAAATGAATTTGAATTTGAATATAAGCATCTACTTAGATTATGTGACAAGGTATGTTTTGTTTACATAAGAATAAAATCCAGAAATTATTCTAAATCACTGAATAGTTTGCCATATAAAAGAACTAATAAGCAGTATGATTTTTTCAAGCAGTTAAAATATTTATTTACACCAAATAAATATCTCTCCCCCTATAATACTCCCGATGTAGTTATGAACTGTGTTTCAGTTGTTTGTCATCTGTTTTTACAGACACATAATATTGGGTTCTTCAAGTCAAGGGCAAAGGTATTTTATATATTATCAATACTAATTAAATCTAACAACTATACTTATATTTTTGTATAAATTTTTGTTTACATTATTTAGTAATGGCTGAACCAAATCAACAACAGCGTAGCCTTCAAAAACAAGAATGTTCCTATTGTCTTCTCTAATTCAATATGGCGGTAAACGATTTTGAAAGGTGCAAAATGTTTTGATTTGTAACCTTAGGTTGCGATCAACCATCGCATTTACCAATAAAGACTTGCCTATTTCAGCAAAAAAAAAAAACAACTGCTCTTCTTCTAGTTTTAAACAGGGTACCTTTTAGATAAATACTCAAGTCTCATTGTATATTTTATATCTGTACCAAATAATATCAATTCAGCTGTTTTGGTATTATCAAGTAACGAACATCCATAAAATTTAGTGTGATAAAAATCTCTTCTTTTATGTAATTGTCCATACTAAATAGTCAATGCTTTTATTCGACTTTGTAATTTTCCCTGATGAATCATTTCATGACATTGAATGATGTAACAGTCAAAACAAACACAATGATTTCTTAGAATGATGATCTATAGTAATGTTAATAAAATGAAGATGATGCATATTGTTGAAGGGAGGTTTTCCTCCAACCTATAGGGAGGATCCTCGACCAATCGAACCACTGACTGGCCGGCTCTAAGGCCCCAGTGGTTGATGTCTAGATGTTGTATATATACTCAGCGCTCGGAAACATTTATATAGCGCGATTCAGGATTAGACGTCTTCGTATTGTTGCTTGTAGCAGACTATAGATGTCTCTACAATTTGATACAAGGATTTAACACTAAATTTCCATATCTAAGAGATGGTGCTGAAACCCAAATAGTATGAAATTTTAATAGTTACTATATACTACACCCTTAGAAATACCTATATATACTATATAGACAGGGCATCATTTTTTTATGTTAGATATTGACAGACGAGCATGATTCACTTGATGGTAGGTACCTCAGCCACAGAACATCAGATTGAATATCTAAGGAGTTATCGCAAAAAAATAAGACTAAGACATGCGGGCATAGTACGTTAAACTACCCGTACGAAACCGGGGGAGGTCACTAGTTTTAGATAAAGTCATAGTCCTGTCTAAAAGCAATCCGAAATCTAAGAAACCTTGAACGTCAAACGCTAAAACAATGCTGGATGTTTGCCAAGCACCAATCACCTGTAGATTCATGGCTGAGGTGTAATAAAATTAGCGGCCTTTTTTATCTCACCCAGTAATCTAGATTTAATTACGCGATTGGAAATATAAACGTAAAAACGTAGTTAGACCGCGTGAATCATCTAAAACGTAAAGTATCCACAGTATGCTGCAAGCGAACTTATGGCAACAGACGCGCATGAGTTTCACTTGATGGTAGGTGATACCTCAGCTACAGAACATCAGTCAATGATGCGCTGTCGATCTACTTTTTATTTAGAGCATTCGGAAATCCATAGACTGAGACCGAAACGGGCAATATGCACTTCACGATTTTTTCTATCTATGAACGGTGATTCGTTGCCCGGTCGGAATTTCCATATTCCTCCCACCCCTTTAATGCCTGAAGTGACATGCTTACAGAAAATAATAAACACATTGTCGTCCCAGTGGGATTGAAAAGTGGGTCGACAGCGCATCATTGACTGATGTTCTGTGGTTGGGGTAACCTATCATCAAGTGAACCTCATGCTCGTCTGTCGATATCTAACATGAAAAATATGTGATGTTTGGTGCTTAAAAAGAAAGCCCTTAAAATTGAAGAAACCCTTTAAAAACCCGGACATTCATCACTCAAAAAGTATTCACAAGTCGAAGCACTTGCAAGCCCTTTGGTGATCATCTTTTACCATCCGTTAAGCCCCTCCAGCCCGTTTGTCCTTTCCATAACCTATCCTGTTCCAAAGAAATTAGGGCATGCGTTCATTTGTTTGTTCTTCATTCTGGAAACCTCGAAGCTCGAAAATAGATAATCTATTTCAGGAAGTATTACTATAGCTAAACAGTAACCACGTGCGTCGTTTATATCGTTCGATTGCGCCGCGCAGTCTGATATGTTATTATTTCGGCTGGGGTTTAGTACCTATCGATAAACTTAGATGTTAAGAACAATTAATATACCATCAAAAACATAAATTGTAAAAAAGGCCAAGTCTTGCAACTCAGTCCTTCTATCGTAAAAAGTTGTGAGATCCATATAATACCAAGTCGGTCAATTTATTCAGTCCCTACTGAAGGATCCTTCTGTCTTAAGTAATTACATAATAAGCTTACCTAACAATATCTTATAGTGATCATATTATCAATACCAATTTTAAAAATCTTTGATGTTTAAAATAAATAGATTGGCTCGGCTATCGCATGAAATCACAATGTATATTTTTTTATTTTATTAATTATATCTCACAAGTAATACATATTATATTAAATTAGATTGTTTAGTGCGATTGCCAAGTCAATCTTTTTATTTTAAACATCAAAGATTTTTAATATTGGCATTGATATGATCACTATAAGATATTGTTAGGTTAGCTTATTATGTAATTACTTAAGACAGAAGGATCCTTCAGTAGGGACTGAATAAATTGACCGACTTGGTATTATATGGATCTCACAACTTTTTACGATAGAAGGACTGAGTTGCAAGACTTGGCCTTTTTTACAATTTATGTTTTTGATGGTATTTCATTTCTTTTTGTAGATAGTCCTTTTCTTAGTTTATATGGATAAGAATTAATACAAAGCTATGGATAACAGTCTGATTTTGATCGGCATTTTTATCAACTTTTTAATGTAAAAAAGTAGTTATAGTGACATAACTACAATAGTTGGACATATGGTCTCGTTAAGTTTTTTGTAGATTTTGATATGTTCTATAATATTGTAGACGTTTTTTTGTTCTATCATCAATACATTCCGCAGCACATGCGATGAAAGACATTTTATGGCTAATTTTTTTACACCTTGGGTTGTTTTTAGTAGGGATTTCTAAGGATCTCTATTTTTTTCTAGTAATAAATACCCTATGTAAATATATTTTAAAATCGGTCCAGTAGTTTTTAAGTTATTCATTACATACAAAAATACAAAAAAAAATTGTATATCTAGAAAACTGGACCGAAATTTCAAAATATTGTAGTTTTTCCTTGATTTATAGACTAAACACTAATTGTATTCTAAATTTCAAGTTTCTATGTCTGCTAGAAGTGCCTTAGAGTTTTGATGATCGGTCAGTCAGTGAGTGAGTGACAAATTATCAAACTTTGACTAGTTATAATTCTTAAACTACTGGTTCAAACAGAATAATATTTGAAATATACCGAGATTATACAATGCCTGCTTAGTGACTGAAAATTCAGGATTCTAGTTTTATCCACAACGAAGTTATAGGGGGTCGAAAATGGCCCGAACTACTTCGAGAAAAGTATAGTACGGCCGTGCCGCTTTTTGCTCGACTTGGCGGGGGCACTACCGTGCCCCCAGATATAATGGTATAATGACTAATAATGGTGGCTATCTTATTTATATTTTCCCAAAGTTGCCATATTAACGCCATCTATTGCTACGGAGTTGATATTTGATATAATCTATACTAATATTACAAAGAGGAAAGGTTTGTTTGTTTGTAACGTTTTAACTCAAAAACCCCTGGACCGATTTTAAAAACTCTTTCACCAATAGAAAGCTATATCTGCGATTAACATAGGTTTTTTTCGGTATAGTACATCTACATTGTACCCGTACGGAGCTGGGGCGGATAGCTAGTTTTATATATTATGACAATATTGACTAACAGTTCTTCTTGTCTTAAGTATGTTTGATTTGGGGTTTTAGATTTTTAATTACTGGATCCCAGGTGTTGGAAAGTTTCAAACCATCTTCTCTATTGAAATTAGGATGTTTTTTAATTTCAAAAGCCTCACGTACTAGTCTGGGAAAGAATCTACTTCGGTTGGTCGAAACGTATGTAGTGGTTTGTAAAAACTGATCAGATTTCATCTGTCAGCTGTCATCTTTCAGTCTGACCGTGACCACGTTTGCTGGAGAGCATTCGAAACGTCCGCGTCGGGATAAACAATATCACTACATATTATAAAGCAAAGCCGCGTCTGTCTGTCTGTTCGTGAAAAACTACTGAACGGATTTTAATATGATATTCCAGCAATAGCTGATATAGTGATTCATGAGGAAGGTTTACGTATAGAACTTGTCAAGGTTTTGTGTAAATTGGTTGAAATATAACGATAATTGTCAGAAGTGTCGGAAAGTCAAGCCGCCTGGGAGTTTTCATCGCAAACGCTGCCTAATCATTTTGATATATATATACGTATAACAAAACAATGTATGGTGGGATATTCCTCTTTTATAGATCTACAAAAAAGTCCGCGATGGCATATATCTATCTTTTCTCTACTACCTGTGCGAAGCCGGCCGAGTTGCTAGGTAATAATAAATCGCATTTTTATCCGGTAAAAATTATTCTATTTAAACGATTCGTGATATATATTATTTTGATAACACAAAAGATAATTTCGTTTATTTTTACGAATACTACGTACTAACAGGGCCGGATTTAGGGCCTCCACAAAAGAGACTTCGGAAAAAAATATCAAATTTCGACGAGTAAATTTTCGCGAGTATTTGTTTTCGCTGTGATTATATTGTTCTTAAATATTTATAAAAAATGCAATTTATTTGGGGCTAGGGGCAGTGGCGGGACCACCATACAAGCCCAAACGCCTGTTTTTCCTTATTAATGCATTAAAAATAAATATAATAATGTCATAATAAGTCATATATATAAACATGTATTATGTTAAAATCGGCAAGACGGGCTTTTGGGCGTCTATGGTAGTCCCGCCAATGCGTACTAGCAGGGCCGGATTTAGGGCTTCCACAAAAGAGGGGCCACATAATAGACTTCGGAAAAAATCTATCAAGTTCCGACGAGTAATATTAGCTTTGTACAAACATGATTATATTGTTCTTAAATATTTAAAACAAAATTAAATTTATTTGGGGCTAGCGGGCATACACATTACACATCCTTTAAATCGGTTCAGTAGATCTAGAGATTACTCCCTACAACTTTTTTTTTAAACCTTGGGTTACATTATTCAAGCTTTAGCAGGGATCCCTAATTATTTTGAGTTAAATCATAACAAACAAACAAATCTTTCCTCTTTATAATATTAGTATAGAACCTTGGTGTGTAAGCCATAAACTGTTACCATCACGTGAGTTACCTACCCGTTTGCCCCCCATACTATCTATATATATATAAAAGAGATTCCCACCTATATAGTCACTCATCACGATATCTCTGGAAAAATAAGGCGTAGCGACTTGAAATATGGTAGGAATATTCCTTTCGCCGAGTAGAGGTCAGCTAAGAAAGGATTTTACGAAATTCGACCCACAAGGGGGGTTGCGGGGGCAATTGCTAGTACTATATAAAAAGAAAAATCTAGATCCGGCCCTGCGTACGAGTCATTATTATCATTGTGAGTTCGTCAAAATGTTGGAAGGACGAACGGAAAATGTTAGATTACGTGTTTGCGGTTAGAACATAGGCTAGATATATTATCTCTTAGTGATAGACTAATCCACCACTTTGTTACTTGCCCGCCTCCGTGGCTCAGTGGTAAGCGCTTGAGGTCCCGGGTTCGAATCTCGGGGAAACAAGATTTAAAAAAAAAATGTTTCGGTCAGGCTGGGCATAGAAGGCTACAAAAGGCAGACAGAAAGATGACAGTTGTCTGATTTTTGAAATGTCACAAAGTTGCCATATTAACGCCATCTATTCCTACGGAGTTGATATTTACTGTTATTTTCTATATTATGAAAATATTGGCTAACGGTGTCCTCTTGTGACCACGGTTGCTGAAAAGCATCCGAAACGTCACGTCGGGATAAATAATTTAAACAATATAAATAATAAGTCGCGTTTTAATCCAGTATACAGACAACTATTATATACTAACAACTATCGAAAAAGTATTCGTATCGTCGAACTGTTATTTGTATGAAATTTCAAATGATTTCTCATACAATTAATAGTTTGACGATTCGAACACTTTCTCGATAGTCGTTCGTGGTAGGCCCTTAGTATTTTATTTAGAAGAACCGATGTTACAATAGTTGTTGATAAGCATTTAGCGTAGTTTCCGTATCTGATAACATATATATACCGATATTTGATTTGATAGTGATATTGATTTTATCTATTGATGAAATACATTTATGATAATAGCGACCCGCCCCGGCTTCGCACGGATATAGCGTATTATACCTTTTTTTTTTTTTTTTTTCGAGGGGAATGCGTTTACCCCCCCGCGAGATATTATGCGGGAGGAGTGTGGGACTCAACCTCACCCGGTGTCGGGTGAGCAATACCCACTAAACCCCTCTAGACCCTCAGGTCTCGCCGTCTTGGGGCCCACGGGATAACTTTCGTATTCAATCCGGGACCCCGGCGAATAGCGTATTATACCTACCTTAAGACATCTTGTTTGTCTTATTTGTAGGGCGTGCGTTTTGTTGCGATAACTTCTAAGATATTAATTTAAATATTATAATAATGTGCATGAAATGTTTAAGATAACTAACGTATTTAAATTGATAAGGATTAATACTGTATCCGTCTAAATAGCTTTCCAATTACTGCATCGTACGTGACCATTTTTTTTATTAGAAGATAGAAGGGGAAAAGTAAGCTATTCTTAAAATATAGATATATATACCAACGCAGACTTTTTTGTAGATCAATAAAAGAGGAATATCCCACCATACATTGTTTTGTTATATCTCAAAGGGATTAGGCAGCGTTTTCGATGAAAGTTTAAAGCTTAAAGACACTTAAAACAATTATGGTTATATTTCAACCAGTTTATAAAAAAAGCTTGACAAATTATATACTTAAACCTTTCTCATGAATCACTGTATCTATTAGTAAAACTCCCATGAACATCCCTTCATTACTTTTTGATTTTATCGCGAACAGACAGATAGACGCGGCGGCGCGTCATACATACATATTTTGTAATGTCGGCAAGAAACTCTGTCATTTGTAGATCGTCGAAAATGCACCGCCGGGAATTTAAAATGCCTCAATGCTAAATGCCGATCGTAAGTCGTATTATGCAAGTGTTATTGGCTAGATATTAAACGCGCCTTGCAGTCTGGCGTACTGTCCGCCTCACTAGGTCACCCCCCCCCCACTTCATCCCTGGCACAGTATGCCGTCCACTGTCGTAGCGAGACGATTGATTTCCCCTTGTTAGTCGGAAAATGGCAGACATGTTTTTGTGTATGTCACTTCAGCCCTGGTAGTGTTGGCAAAATATTATAAATCTCGAAATATCAATCCCTAGATTTGGGATAAAAGAAAAAGGACTTTGGACGCTGTTAAGCAATACAGTGTCAACTGTCAACCCACAAAATGATAAAAATGTAAATTTGGATACCAATCGCTTCCTTATGAGCCGGACTACATATTTCAAGAGATATATATCATTTAAATCGTTTTAATAGCAAAAATATTTAAAAAACTAGTGGGAGTTAGAATATTTAACAATAATGCACTAAATTCTATTACTTTGATAGCTGCCAAGAAAAATAATAGAAAATAATACATATAATAATAATAATTTCAAAAAATCTATTGTTTCTATTATTTGTTAAAAGAAATTTATTAAAACCTGATTAAAACTTCAAACTCAATTTCCTCAAAATGGCAACCGTGTGGGTTGACACTGTATTGCTTAACAGCGTCCGCTTATACTCCTTTCATATAAGCCCCGGCTTTGCACGTATACCAAAAATGTTACTGTGCTATGTTATGCCTATGTTACTCGCTGATAATATAGCTTTCTATTGGTGAAAGAATTTTTAAGATTTTTTTATGTTAGATATCGACAGACGAGTATGAGGTTCACTTGATGGTAGGTGATACCTCAGCCACAGAACATCAGTCAATGATGCGCTGTCGACCTGCTTATGTAGGGAAATATAAAACAAGTTTATAGTATTGCGCGTACGCAACACAATCCTTATGTGCTGTAATTATATCGAGATCCGCCATGCGACTAGTTTGTACTTTGTACATAACACAGTACGAGTTATATTAATTTTTCCTCTAACATTACTACTAATTAAAACAACGCTATAGCAACTAGTATTTTTTGTTGCTAGTTAATCACATACACTTATATACCGACTAGCAACACGCCCCAGCTTCGCACGGGTAGCAATGTACTATACACAAAAAATAGTCTGTGTTATTCGCTGATAATGTAGCTTTCTATTGGTGAAATAATTTTTTGAAATCTGTTCAGTAGTTTTTAGTTAAATCGTAACAAACAAACAAACAAATCTTTCCTCTATATAATGAGTAATATTTCATGTATACGTATGTATAAAAAAGAATACATATATTTTATTATTATTATTTTAAGTTAAAAGTTTTGTTGTGTTGTGCTTTGGTACAAAATGTGTCATTTTCAAAATTGTCATGTTATTATTATAAGTTAACTAGCTGACCCGGCAATCGTTGTTTTGCCATGTAAATCTAATATATAAAATTCTCGTGTCACAGTTTTCGTTGCCATACTCCTCCGAAACGGCTTGACCGAATCTCATGATTTTTTTTATGCGTATTCAGTAAGCCTGAGAATCGGCTACTGTCTATTTTTCATACCCCTAAGTGATAAGGATTTTTCACCCTTACATTTTAAATTTTATTTTTGGACGATTTTTTTCGTTTTTATTTTTTTATAATGTAGCATTAAAAATAGATACAACCCTATATTTTCACTCTTCTATTACCAACCCCTGCTTTTTAGAAATTATTTACATGGCAAAACAATGATTGCCGGGTCAGCTAGTAATTTCTAAAAATCAGGGGTTGGTGATAAAAAAGTAAAAATTTAGGGTTGTATGTATTTTTAATGCCACATTATAAAAAAATAAAAACAAAAAATTTCGTCCAAAAAAAAAAAAAAAAAATTAGGGGTGGACTAGCCCTAACATTTAGGGGGATGAAAAATAGATGTTGGCCGATTCTCATAGATACCGGATAAGCACAAAAAATTTCATCAAAATCGGTCAAGCCGTTTCGGAGGAGTATGGCAACGAAAACTGTGACACGAGAATTTTATATATTAGATTAAGCTGGGTAGTATAGATGCTCCAAGACTCAAGAGTCACAAGGGGGTGACTGTAAACCAGCGCTGTTTATCAGCTGAAGCTGAGTCACTATGCTTTGAGCGGCCACACAGCTGTTGTTGTCTAATTTATAATTTTTTTAGCTGTATATATTGATTTAAGTTTTTATTTTTCTATTTGTTCATTATGTGGATACATTTGTGGTTCATACAATGTGTGGATGCCCAATAAAAATCTTTCATTTCATTTCATTTTTTTTCTTTTAATTATTTTTCTTGTATTTACATATATTTTTAATCAACTTTAAAATTGTAATTTTCTAAAATGTAATAAGATTATGTAGTAAGAAATGTGTTTCCGTTTTTGTATTTTTATAGCATTTAAGAAGTTACTGATAAAATTGGGAAGGCACAGACTCCTGTAACACAGTTTTAAACTATATCAGGAGTCTGGGTTTTAATTGTTTTATGTAAAAATAGCAGTAATTAATAAAGATTATTATTATTATATATTATAATATACGTGAAAAATAATGTGTTTGTGACGTCACCTCAACAGTTAGGTCATTCTTGTGCGCTAATCACCGTATGATTACTGCGCTGGTGTATTGAGCTTAACTATGTAATTCATGGACGCGTTTTGCTATGGTTTCGACGGCTATGGTTATCGTGGTGTCATCGTAAAATCGAAATGCAGTACGAATTCTCTTGTCTGTATAAAAAAAACAAAGTCGTGTTACACCATTTATAACATAATGGCGACACCGATTTTAAAATCTTGTTGGATTCGTCTATGTTCCGAACAACAGAGTATTAAAATATCGGAAAATTTCAGGAAAGAAAATTATATTCAGAATATAATTAATTTTAAAATTAACTAGCAGCGAAACCCGGCGTTGCTCGGGTTAAAATACTTCGCATGTTTAATGGTATAAGAAATATTTAAGGATCCATTTTCTAAAGTAGATAAATATTTTAGATTTCTATCTTAAATAATAAGACACTTATTCGACCATTTAACATACGGTGTAAACTTTACACTGTAAAGTATCTTCAAGTTGTAGGCATCTTGGAAGTTTCTAGACCATTTTAGAAATTTTTAGAGTTTTCTAGATCATTGAGGATCAATTTCACCGATTGCACACATTTTGGAACTTTCTAGATCATTTCAGAAATATTTAGAATTTTCTAGATCATTGAGGATCAATTTTACCGATTGCACACATTTTGGAACTTTCTAGATCTTTCCAGAAGCTTTCTAAACCATTCTAAATCGATAACAACAATTGAAACCATTTTAGAACTTTCTAGATCATTTCAGAAATATTTAGAATTTTCTAGATCATTGAGGATCAATTTTACCGATAGCACACATTTTGGAACTTTCTAGATCTTTCCAGAAACTTTATAAAACATTCTAAATCGATTACAACAATTGAAACCATTTATAACTTTCTAGATCATTTCAGAAATTTTTAGAGTTTTCTAGATCAATTTTAGCGATTGCACACATTTTGGAACTTTCTAGATTTTTCCAGAAACTTTCTGAAATATTCTAGATCGATTACAATAATTGCACTGCTTGTTGGAGCTTTCTAGATCATTCCAGAAAGTTTTAGAACTTTCTAGATTGATTTTATCAGTTGCACACATTCTGGAACTATTTAGATCATTTCCGAGATTTTCAGAATTTTACGGAAGATTACATTAGTTAGAAAAGGACAGATATATATTATTCCACATTTTTGCCACCCACAACCATCCACTTCCACCCACCCCGATCAAACTCCCTTATGCACACCTAGAGACCAAGGGGTATTTGCCATACCAAGGGGAAGTTGATCAAAGTAGCGTATGATAGAAAAAACCGTGGACACACGTACGAACATTAGCATTTTATATAATATACTAGCAGCGAAACCCGGCGTTGCTCGGGTTAAAATACATCGCATGTTTAATGGTATAAGAAATATTTAAGGATCCACTTTCTAAAGTAGATAAATATTTTAGATCTCTATCTTAAATAATAAGACACTTTTTCGACCATTTAACATACGGTGTAAAGTATCTTCAAGTTAGACATTTTTAGAATTTTCTAGATCATTGAGGATCAATTTCACCGATCGCACACATTTTGGAACTTTCTAGATCTTTCCAGAAGCTGTTTAAAACATTCTAAATCGATTACAACAATTGAAACCATTTTAAAACTTTCTAGATCATTTCAGACATTTTTAGAATTTTCTAGATCATTCGGATCAATTTTAGCGATTGCACAATTTCCAGAAACTCTCTGAAATATTCTAGATCGATTACAATAATTGCACGGCTTGTTGGAACTTTCTAGATCATTTCAGAAATTTTTAGAATTTTCTAGATTGATTTTATCAGTTGCACATAATTTGGAACTTTTTAGATCATTTCCGAGATTAAGATTAGGTTTGGAACTCCGAAAAATCTAGAAATATATTTATTTTTGAAGCCAATATAATGACAGGTCAACAGTTTTTGGATCCGCTAGTTTAGTTTATACTAATATTATAAAGAGGAAAGATTTGTATTTTTGTATGTTATGAATAAACTCAAAAATTACTGGACCAATTTAAAAAAATATTTCATCAGTAAAAAGCTACATTATCAGCGAGTAACATTTCTTTTTGTGAATAGTAGTTCTACATTGCACCTGAGAACATATCCTTGGGCCTCTAGGGTTGTCAAATTTTTAAACATATGTATGGTACATTAAAAGTTTAAAACATACCGAATTGATTTAATACTTTAAGGAATTGTGTAATCATATAATTGCGTTTAGCAACGGAGATCCCAGGTTCGTATCCCGGGAAATAAGATATTAAATAATTATTTCAGGTACAAACTCGCAGGGCCATTATAGGGGTAGGTACTCTCAGAGTCTTCAGTCATTTCTAATGTCTATTAATATTAGACAACTACAATACAATTCAGTTTGGAAATATTCATCTTAATTCTAAAGTATAAAAAATAAGAATAATATGTTTATATTACAATCAGAAAAAAATAAAAGGAACAGTATGATTTTTAACTTTTTTGAGTGATTTTTGAAGAGTTGTAACTTGGTGAGAAAAACTAACTGAGTCTTTCCCTATCTAGAAAAAGTTTGGTTCCATTTTTTTTTCATTAGTATAGCCGTAAGAACTTGTTTGACAAGTGACAACCCTAGGTGAGAAGATGCGTTTAATTATAACTTCCAAATATGACGGTGACAGCCCTAGGTGACACTGAAACCGCGCAGTGACTAGTCGGTAAATATATTATGAGGCAATTTTCGCTTGAACTGAAATAATTTATGAGTAAGTGTCGTAATGGTGTTCGCGAAACCGAAATAACTCGCTCGTTTCACGCTAGATTCACTGTCAAGGTGCAAACTCGAGTTTGGTTTGTATCTAAGCCCGTATACACAATTGCGGAACAAACAAGCAAGCCCAAAGCCCGGCTTGCCCTATTAATGTAACCATAAAAAGATAAATAATAATGCCCTTCGTAATATTACATGAGTCTGTAGCGATCCGCTCCGGCTTCGCACGGGTGCAATGTAGTTTACTATTCACAAAATAAAATCTATGTTACTCGCTGATAATGTAGCTTTCTATTGGTGATTTTTGAAATCGGTCGAGTACTTATTGAGTTAAATCGTTACAAACAAATACTTCCCGTTGACCTTGTATCATGAAATTTGGCATAAAGCAATGTCATGGAGCACAAGTAAAACCGAAAACCGTAAATTTCTAGTTTTTTTTTTTTGGGAAGAGATTTTACTTAACAAAAAGTTTGTACGGTGTTTTTTTTTAAATTATAGCTAGTTGTTTCAAAGTTTCATGTTGTTATGAATGGAGCGTGTGAGAATATTTTAAATCTATCTCTATAAATAATAATCAGTGTATGTATGTTTGTCTTCTATACACTGCTAAACTATTCATCCGATTATGATGAAACATTGGTTAGTTGTTCTGCATCTTTTTGGCTCAGGAACTTGCAGAACAACTCGCTAAAGTTGCATCATAATAAGATTAATCATTTAGGAGTGCATAAGGACAAATATATTACATTGATTTTTATTTTTTAACCGATTTCAAAATGGGTGTTTTTTTTTTTGTATGTTTGTTACGATGTACGCGATAATTCCGCAAGTTCTGCATGGGTTTGGATGAAATTATTTATTTGTTTGGAAGGTCATATTTCAGTAGTTTCGACTTCAAAAATAACTATTAATAAATATTAAATACATATATAAGTACCAATAATTTTGTCGATTGTCCTTTACGGCTCTTGCTTTGAAGTAATTAAAATATTATATTTTTCTTTTCAAGTTTGTACATACTATATGCAGTTGTAGTTTTGAAGTCGGTTTATGTTTTTTGGTTGAAAATGATTGTAAATATCTATTTTTATCATCGTTTCATCGGATGTAAGGAACCCCAAAATATTTTACCATCCCGTTTGCACTAGTATTTAAATTTGCCCCAGGCTCACGGAACCGCCTCTCGCCGCGACGATTCACACTTGACCGCTTTTTTTCTCCGGCTAATTTTGGCTGAGAGCCAACTGGTTTTTTGAGCTAGCCTACCCACGCGGCCTGTTACGGTCGTTGACCTTAGGAAAAATACGTGCTGTGACCGCGTTTTATATAGAATAGATTTGCGTACGGATGCTGTGTGATGAGCTAATGTTTTTGTTGTGATTTGGCGATATTGAAGAAAGTTTTTGATCTACCACAGAGGTTGCATACTCATGTATTTAGCTTAAATTCTCACAGCTGTCTTTAGGGGCAGTTTTATATACAATGCAACTAAGTGTTGGAACAACCATCCACCACTTCTACGTTAAATGCCAACGCCAATGTCAATTTGTTTTTATGTTAGATATCGACAGACGAGCATGAGGTTCACTTGATGTTAGGTGATACCTCAGCCACAGAACATCAGTCAATGATGATTTGCATCAATTCACTGTCAAAAGTGATATTCATTCTATAAATACCAGGAATAAGCATAAAATAGTAGTCCCAAAATATAGATTAGCAAAATCGAATAAATCGTTTCTTGGGAATTGTGTCAGATTCTACAACGGGCTACCGAAGTGTGTAACTGATCTTACGAATAAAAAGTTCAAAAACGTCATCAAAGGAATCTTAATTAAAAAAGCGTATTATAAAATCCAAAACTATGTTGACGATAAAGATGTATGGTGCTAATTCATCTCTGCATGTGCGCCTTCCCTGGCAACTTGCGCTGTGCAAGTGTGTGTATCTCATTTTACACTAATAGTAAAAACTCAATTTTCTTTTGCATTGTATAGAATCTCTGTATACCTTGCATTATATAAACTTCTCAGCCAATTATTACTATTGTAACCGAGTCCTTGTAAGCTAAACCATTGTTGAAAAGAGTGTCCATGGAGTTTCTTGCCGGTTCTTCTCCATGAGACCCACTTTTTGGAACCGTGCAACTAGACGTTTCATAAGAGCCTGCAAAAGCCTATTTGAAATAAAAAACTTTTGATTTGATTTTGATTTGATTTGATGCGCTGTCGACTGAAACCGAAACGCGCAATATGCTCTTCACGGTTTTTCCATCTATGAACGGTGGTTCGTTACCCGGTCGGAATTTCGATATTCCTCCCCCCCGTTCAATGTCCGAAGTTACCAGACGTGAGGAAGACATGCTTACAGAAAATTATAAACATGTCGTCCCGGTGGGATTCGAACCCACGACCCATCAGTGCGCACGGCAGGTGTTCCACCGAACGCGCCAACGAGCCCGTCAAAAATGGGTGTTGGCTAGATTACCTACAGGAGTTTTAGAAAATAATATTATCTTATCTTATATATAAAATTCTCGTGTCACAATGTTAGTCTGCATACTCCTCCGAAACGGCTTGACCGATTCCTCTGAAATTTGGTAAGCATATTGGGTAGGTCTGAGAATCGGCTAACATCTATTTTTTATACCCCTAAGTGATAAGGGTTGTTCACCCTTAATTTTTTTTTTAATTTTTGGACGAAATTTTTTTATAATGCATTAAAAAATACATACAACCCTATATTTTCACTCTTCATTTACCAACCCCTGCTTTTTTTTGTCAAAAAATCTAGACCCGTGCGAAGCCGGGGCGGGTCGCTAGTTATTATTATAATTTCGAGTTGAATGAGGATGAGTTTCGTAACGAACCTTCATGTATTGACCTAACATAACAACCACGACAAAATTTTGTCGACCGTTTTCTCGTGTTTTAATCGATTATCTCTTTGTCTTCCGGATCTAACGTGACACTTACGCTTAAAACTCGACTTCCAATGTCAAAAATGATATATTTGTCGATCGAGATATGTTGTCTATCAATGTTGTCGATGTCGAGATATAATATATCAAGATTATTATTTTATAATTGGTGTAACTGTCTGCCACAAGTGTCACTAGGTACCGACAGAATATCAGCGCTGTGTTGTATCGTCGGCAGCACAGCATATGCTGAGACACCGGCACTTCAAGCAGCCACACAATTAGTTATTAAGTTAGGTTATTAGATACTAGTGGACCCCGCAGACGTTGTTCTGCCACAATTTTGGCTTCGAAATTATATAATTATTCTTAAATTTGAATATGCCCATTTACCCACTATAATTGTCTAATATGTCACTGATTTGCAGTGGACATCTGTTATTCCAAAAAAGCTAAGAATGCATGACGTGAGCTGTCAAGATGGCGGAGTTTCGAATCTAATTTATTTTATAATTAATTTTATGCATATATTTTTTCCTGATTTTTTCCAATATTTTAATAGCCTATATCTTATTCCCGACATAGAGGAATCCAACAAATAAGATACCGTTAAAATCGGTACAGCCGTTCTTGAGTTATAAACGGTGTAACTAACACAACTTTCTTTTATATATATAGAATATAGATAAGTCATAATATGTGGAGCTTGAATAAAGATATTTGTTTGTTCGTTATATCTTATATCCTAGTTTGTCTTAACACGTCCGCGAGATATCTCTTGATGGTCATGCTAGGCGGGCTGAATGTGCTGAGATTTCATCCAGACAGGCGAGTGATGTCGACTCAATTATCGCTATATCTGAACCAAAACATCCTGTTCGGTAATCGTTGTCTGCTAGTGTCTTGGGCGGGCTTATTTTGGAATGGTTTGAATCAGGTACTGAATTGACGGGCTGCCGTGCGCACCGATGGGTCGTGGGTTCGAATCCCACCGGGACGACATGTTAATAATTTAAATAAAATACTGTAAACCGGATTAAAACGCGATTTATTATTTATATTGTTTAAATTATTTATCCCGACGTTTCGGATGCTTTACAGCAACCGTGGTCGCGGGGAGGGTCAGTGTCAGGGTCGCGTTTTAATCCGGTATACAGTATTTTATTTAAATGTGTGATACTCGCGTTAATAAAAGACAATATTATGTTAATAATTTTCTGTAAGCAGGTCTGTCTCACGTCTGGTAACTTCGGGCATTGATCGGGTGGGAGGAAAATCGAAATTCCGACCGGGTAACGAACCAGCGTTCATAGATGGGAAAATCGTGAAGTGTATATGGCGGAAATGTAAAATTAGAAGCATTTAATTTTTTTGTTGACGTTCATAAGTGTACCTAAATGAATAAATGATAATTTGATTTGATTTCTGATTTTTTTTTCAATGTACAGACATTTTAATTCTACTGTTATATGATATATATGTACTGGCTGATACCAGCGACTTCGTTCGCGTGGGCTTCATCTTAAGCTGAGCAAGATTTCTTCAAATGATATATTCATATCCACTATTCCACGAATACATATTGAAATGGCGATATAATCAAAGTACTTATTTCATTTCCATATCAAACTGTTATTGACATGTCAATTCGAAAAAGTTCAACGCGAGTTAGTATGTATTGCAATTTGTTGGCACCATGTAAATAATCTTTAAATTACGATACCTTTTCTTTCCGACAACCGATTTCGTTGAAACAAAGCCTATATCTTACCCCGGCTTTGTTGAATATATTTGTGTGAATTGCATTAAGATTGGTTCAGCATGTTCGGAGATTAGTCCGTAAAAACAGACAAACAGACAGAGACACAAAACTTTAAAAAAATCTGGGTTTGTTCTATTTCTCTTCTAACATTCCCCTGACTCGGTTTTTAGCATTTTTTTCTATGTACAGACATTCGATCTCTACAGTTTTATTATATGTATAGATTATGTAGGTAGGTAGGGGAGCGGGGGGCTAGTTGTAACAGGGGCAAGTAGTAACAAGCATTTTTTACCTAGATAATAAAATAATATTCATTTAATTTTCAACCTTACCTACTATTTAATACCCATTCTATCATATGAGCAGTGATCAGTATCCTACTGGATGCACATTCTTAGCTTCCATAGCCAAGAAACGAAAAATTGTCGCAACTTGCCCGCCGCTCCCCTACATAATATTGCTTGTATCATGAAAGTGCAGACTGATTACTTGCGAGAGACATGCTATAAGCAGGTCAAGTTCATGATCCGATGTTTCCGTCAGAGAGATAGTGTCCAGACTGCGATGACGTCATGTGTTGTTGTTTTACATAAAAATCCTACTGTGACCACAACTTTAATTTTGAGCCTAACCTAACCACGGATCCGCTATTGATAAGACTAGTAACATGGTTTAGCATGGGTGCAATGTAGATGTACTATACACAGGATACATACATACATATACATCACGCCTCTTTCCCATTGCGGTAGGCAGAGATCACGGAATTCCATATGCTCCGATCCTTACATACCACTTTGATCAAAGCTGTCATACACACTCGTCGGTTACGAGTACTTTTGACCTGGCCCTTTTGAAGAACGTCCCCAATCTGATCGAGGTACGTTCGCCTAGCTCGACCACTCACAACAGTTTCATAAAACTTTTTCGTTTCCCTACTTTCATCTATCCTTTCTACATGCCCAAACCACCTCAACATAACTTTCTCAATTTTTAATTAACATATACACAGGATAGCATATGTTATTCGCTGATAATGTAGCTTTCTATTGGTGAAAGAATTTTTAAAATCGGTCGAGTAGTTTTTGAGTTAAGTGAATAGTTGTAGCGGGCGAAAATACGTGATTTTCTTGTTTTTTTTTCAGCAGGATAATATTGAAAAACTGTGAATATCTGTAATTAGTACATTTTTTTTGGTTTAAATGTATTTAAAAATGGCGGGACTACAGCTATATTGCCGGAGCGCCTTTTCTTTTGAGCCTCAGTTGCGGTGGAGATCGTAACTCAAAAAGGGTTCATCTGAAATCATAACGCGAAAAGATTCTACTAGTATATTGCATTGGCTTGGGACTGAACGAAGGATTTTGAATTTTGTTGAAAAAATAAAATTTTATAACAAAATAACCGAACGATTTGTTACGATTAACAAAAAAAAAATCCTCTTTGAAATATTAGTATAGATTTAAAATTAATCAACGTGTCCTTCCATACCAGCAATAAACTTATATAATACTAGCCGTCCCCGCCCGCCCGCTTTGCTGGGCGAATTGTAAAGGATAGACGAATATGAACATAAATTTGAAAAAAAATGGTAAAGGGTTGATGGAATTCACAATATGAATAGCCTAAAACCTTCTACAATTAATTCCGCGTCGAATGGTCATGGTATCATGCCGATCGGTCCAGTAGTTTTCAAGTTTATCGATAACAAAGAAAAAAAAAGTTGCTTATATACCTATATATAGATAGACTAACCGTTGGCGAGTTATCCATGAAAAAATACATAAACGTGCCAAATTTCATGAATACAAACATCAATTATTCCATTACGGAGTCTCCTATAACTGAGAATGGTTATCGAGGTGGTTTTTGTAGTTAAAAATACCAAATAAATTTCCGCTTCTTCTTATCCTTTTTTTGGTTGGGGAGGGGGCTTCCCAAAGGCTCAAGTTGCCCTCCCTAACTACAAAATATTTTTTTTTTTTATGTTAGACTAGCTGATACCAGCGACATTGATTGAGCAAGGTTTCTTCATTTGATATATTCATATCAATTTTCCGATATTTAAATAGTTATTCTGCTATTCGGGACATAGGCGAATCCAACAAAAAATATATCATTAAAATTGGTGGGGCTGTTCTTGAGTTATAAATAGTGTAACTAACATGACTTTATTTTATATAGATAGATATAGCTATAGAAGTCAAAAGTATATATTACATCAGTGTTAGTATGACTTCATTGTCCAAATATATTTCCTAAACTGGAGTGGCGTGACATCAGGGTGTTAGCGATCCCCTGACATGTGTGTTTAGTGTGATATTTGCAACAAAATGCAGATTGTGAGTCAATGACATAGACAAATCCAACAAATAAGATATCGTTAAAATCGGTGCAGCTCATAGTTTAGGGTATATTACCTTCTACATAAAAGGTAGATGTATGCTGTAGCTTTCGCATTTATAATATTAGTAAGATAGTAAGATTAGTAAGTTGTGAGTATCTATCCTAGGATAAAGACAGTAAGAAGACAGTGTAATTTAAATGTACAAGATAGTAAATTATTTATTATTATATAAAACCTCTTTTTTATAAAATATTTTTAAATTCTATTTTTGTATTTGGATTGTATTTTGTTTTACTATAACAAAGGAGTTTGCAAGAACCAGCCGTATTATTCGGTCACAAACAGTAATGATTTCTCAATGTTTCAGTACCGACAACGACGCGGGCGCAGCTCGCAGGCGAATATCTCGAAGCATGCAGATGTCACAGCACACCGCCCATCGACACCGTGCTGCAGCAGATTCGGGTTAGTTGGTCTACTCTCTACCATAGACAATAGATGAACAGGCCCTATAGGCGCGCTTGTCACGGTTTCTCTGGGGTGCGAGTAGTTCTCCCCCCAGCCACCGCGGTGCTGCTAGTGTCCGTGTGAACGACGACGACGTCATAGCGCGCTCTCTCGCACTTTTCCATGCTTGGGGTAATGGTGCGTTCTCTCTCTCACACGTGTGTCAATGCTCAGGGTGCTTCGGATCTGATGCCTAGGACTGCGAGAGAGCGTTGTTTAACGAAAAATTTTGACCAAAATGAACGTACAGGAAAAGATTCAAATATTTTTCTTCACGGTATTCACAAGGATTTCGCCGTTGCTTGATTGTTTTTTAAACATTCTTTCGCTTATCTCCTTTAATTTTCCACCAACGATATTATCTCAAAGATAATGCTATGGTTTCCAGGAATTACCTGAGAACACGATCGGTGGGAGCACGCGAGCGGCTCGGCTCACGCTCGCCGAATGCTCGCTGCTCGGTTCGGCGCCGGTGGACGCTCTCGAAGCGCTCCTACGTAAGGTGCAGTTCCGACGACTGGAAATTGACCACGTGGAGATTGATGATGAGGGCGCGGTGAGTGGTAGTGTGTAAGTGTAGCGACCAGGGACTGAAACCGGTTAATTTTTATTTTCCAAAATACGTGCCTGACTGAGATACCATGATATTAGTTTTAAAGAGTAATAAATATTAGTTTTAAAGAGTAATAATACACACTAAACTTACCACAGTCATTTTTTTTCAGTAAATATGAATAAAAACGAAAGAATATTAACAAAAACCTTTTTTATACCGGTATAACTCCCATAGTAAATTAACCGGTATTCAGACCATGGTAGCGACATCTATGATCCGCTACAAGAATCAATAAGAAGACGTCTAATCCTGAATCGCGCTATATAAATGTTTCCGTGCGCTGAGTATATATACAACATCTCGACATCAACCACTGGGGCCTTAGGGCCGGCCAGTCAGTGGTTCGACTGGTCGAGGATCCTCCCTTTAGGTTGAAGGAAGACCACACCTCCCTTCCTCCACATAAGCTTATCCACTCGAAACATCCGACCGCGCGATTTGACGTTAGTCGGTGTATATTTTGGATATTAAAGCGTCCTCGGACGGTTGAGTGGTTTTTTTATGTTTGATATCGACAGACGAGCATGAGGTTTACTTGATGGTAGGTGAAACCTCATCCACAGAACATCAGTTTATAATGCGGAAATCCATAGGCTAAAACCGAAACGCGCAATATGCACTACTCAGTTTATCCATCTATGAACTCAACCATTGTCCTCATCCTTCTTTGAGCAACTGTGCATTATACGAAGCAAAACTGGCATATGAAATGATATTTATTTGTGACAAACTAAAAAACAAAAACACAGGAAGAAATTTTACAAACGAAAGTGTCACAAAAAGGACCCCAACTCAACATTTTGCAGCGTCACGGTACACAATGTATGTATATCAACTACTGACTGAATATAAATTAACTATAAATATTGAAACCAGACTAAAATAAATAAACATAAAAAATACCCATTGACATGTATATTGTTGATCGAAGAAAATACCTAAATAAATACCTAAATAACTACTAGTTCATTTCAAGATTGCCGCTACCTCCCGATCTGCTTCCTGCGTCGACAGCGCATGACTGATGTTCTGTGGCTGAGGTATCACCTACCATTAAGTGAACCTCATGCTCGTCTGTCGATATCTGACATAAAAGATTAAAAAGTGAATTTCCGAGTCCCCTAGTAGAGTATTACTGTGTATTTTTTCACTGGTAAATAAGTGATACTATTTATTTTGGTTTCTAGGAGGCAATTTTCGACATGATTGAATACTACGAGAGTGCAACAGCGGTCAGCATCTGTGGACCCAGGCAGTTCGGTATACGGGGATGGCAAGCTGCCTCCAGGATGATCAAAAAGGTAAACATTGACCACGTTAAAAAAATTATATATCGATACTGGGGGCATTTCTAAAATGTTTGACACGAGTCGACATTTTTTCCATACAAATTTCGGGGGGTTATTACTCCACTATTTAGCACTGTACATGCAAAGTTAAACATGATATCGTTTTGTCTCATTATTAATTTTGTCTGTACGGAAACAGAATGGTAAAATAAAAAACCATTAAAAAGTTACGAGCTACCAAAGATTCGTTTTTATTCCCATTTTTAACACAACTTTGGGCTTAAATTAGTAATAAAAGAAGTATCAAATTTTCAAAACAAAGTCGGTACCGACAAAGCACGATTATCGAAGAATACAATAACTTTTATTTGTAATTGATTTATGCAGTGGTTTTTTCATTAAACTCGATTTTCCAAAGGCTTTTTCGTATTTTTTAGACGCCCCTTTTACTATGAATTATCGTGCATCTCACTTAATAATGCTTGCCCCGGTGCGGTGCGGGAGAACAGCATGCTTTTTGGCCACGCCCACCAGTGAGTTCGAGCCCGCGACTTGTGCAACCTTAAGGCGGCTATCGCAAAATAATCAAAATTTCTGGGAACTTTGAGATCCCACTACTGTTCTAATATGAAGGATTCTTATACTTGTTATATACCTTATTTTCCATTTCATTCTGTAGCAAGGCGCCATGACATATTTTTGATTTTTTGATTCGATGTTAATAAATATATCTAAAATACACTGTACTTTGATTGTGCGGTGAGGGGGACGGTCCATCGGCCGTCAGTCTGTGCCGCTGCTTCCTGCTTCTGCAACCTGAAAGTTATTGGCGTTATCAGAGGCCTTAATTCGAAATCAGTTCTTTAGATATACCAAAGTAAAATGTAATATTGTCTTTTATTAACGCGAGTATCACACATTTAAATAAAATACTATATACCGGATTAAAAAGAGATTTATTATTTATATTGTTTAAATTATTTATCCCGACGTTTCGGATGCTTTTCAGCAACCGTGGTCGCGGGGAAGCAGAAAGATGACAGTTGTCTGATTTCCATCTATTCCTACGGAGTTGATATTTACTGTAATTTTCTATATTATGACAATATTGACTAATGGTGTCCTCTTGTTTTTTAGTATGTTTGATTTAGGGTTTTAGATTTTTAATTACTGGTATTCCCACCACCACCCTTGCCAACTCTCTGGCGTTAATATGGCAACTTTGTGACATTTCAAAAATCAGACAACTGTCATCTTTCTGCCTCCCCGCGACCACGGTTGCTGAAAAGCATCCGAAACGTCGGGATAAATAATTTATACAATATAAATAATAAATCGCGTTTTAATCCGGTATACAGTATTTTATTTAAAAGTAAAATGTGTTCACGTACCCTAACGTTCCGTTGCAGAGCGCCGAGCTGTCGGAGCTGGAGGTGTCTGAAGGTGATTTCGAGGCGGCGCACGCGCCGGTGCTGGCGCGCGCGCTCAAGCCGCTCGCGTGCCGGCTGCGCGCGCTGTGCCTGCAGCGGGCGAGCCTGGCCGGCGAGCCGCTGCTGTGTCTGGGTGAGTGTTGAGTAGGACATACAAGAGGTACATTTGTCCCGGACATGACGTCAAAATAGACATGGGTAACTCAGCGAAATTCCCCGCGCCAACTCTTACTCAGGCGCAGTGTAGTGCGTCGGCTCCTTGAGTCCTCATAATGGGACGCGCAAAGCGAGCAGGGAAACCTCCGCAACGCACGCAACGCCACGCTCATAGTTCACTCAGTGAGTGAGGTACTGCGAACATTATGGATGTGTGAGCTGACTCACCCTGCGCAGTGAAGCGTGCCGGCGCAATTGCGCGGCGCAGCGCAGTGTTACACATGTCGACGTCAAAATGTAAGAGCGGCTTGAAATTATAAAATGTACTACTTCAAATTTTATATCGCGCTCGTTTTTTTCGCGATGTATTTGGGTCCTAAATAACCATAAAAAAAAAACCATCAAATGTCATATTAATACTCGCTAGTACAAATTATGCTTCGAGCTTCATACGCCTCGCCTCATTTGAAGTGGGACATTGTACTGGCTCAGAGTGAAAAAGAGGCTACTCTTACAAACTCTTTTTGAAGTCCTGTACTACCCAACACTAGTCTGGGTGAGTGCTCCGTCTTACACACACACACACACACACGTCCGAAGCGGCGCACGCGCCGGTGCTGATTCTTTGTTGTTTATAATTTTCTGTAAGCGTGTTTTCCACAAGTCTGCTAACTTCGGGCATTGATCGGGTGGGAGGAATATCGAAATTCCGACCGGGTAACGAACCACCGTTCATATATGGAAAAACCGTGAAGTGCACATTGCGAGTTTCGGTTTCAGTCTATACATTTCCGAATGCTCGAAGTAAAAAGTATATCGACAGCGCATCATTGACTGATGTTCTGTGACTGAGGTATCACCTACCATCAAGTGAACCTCATGCTCGTCTGTCGATATCTAACATAAAAAAAAAACAATCTTTTAAAAGATGGTAGTCGTGAATTTTTGCAGACTGATACCAAGCCGGCCTAGCATGACAACCACGAGAAAATTTTGCAAACGTTTTCTCGTGTTTTAATCGATTATCTTTTTGTCTTCCGGGTCTAACATGACACACTTAAAACTCGACTTCTAATGTCAAAAGTAGAGATATTTGTCGATCGAAATACATTGTCTATCAAAGTTATCGATATCAGGATATAATATATCGAGATATCTTATATCTTAGTTTGTCTTCACTCGTCCGCGAGATATCTCTTGATGGTCATGCTAGGCAGGCTGAAGATGTTTTTTTTTTAATAATTTTCGTAAAATTTTTCAGTGATAGCGTTAAAATCGAATAACTCCGTACGAGAGCTGCGATTGGGCGATAACATGCTGACGCAGTCCGATGCGCTACAGCTGGGCTCGCTACTGCGCTACAACACTAGGCTTCAGCTGCTCGATCTCTCCAACAATCAGATTCAGGTACAAAATAAGCCTATACATTTTTAAAAGGCTGACAACACATCTGCGACGTCCAAGTCGCGGATGTCCGTGGGCGGTGGAGAATAATTAGTATTATTATTATTTTCTTATGTAGCCAAGTTCACATTTTAAGTATCGTCATGCTCGCTTAATGTGGTTCGTTTTCCATACAAAATACATGATTATTAACGAAGTCAGTTTAGAGTTTCGATACTAAATAGTTGTGCAACTAAATGAATAAATAATTTTTGAATTTGAATTAATAAAATATGAAATGGACGCTGTTAAGCAGTACAGTGTCAATCCACACGGTTGCCATTTTGAGAAAATTGAGTTTGAAGTTTTAATCAGGTTTTATAAAATTTATTTTAAAAAATAACAGAAATAATATATTTTTTGTAATTATTATTATTAAATTAAATGTGTATCGTTTTCTTAGTAGCAATCAAAATAATTGAATTTAGTGCATTATTGTTAAATATTTTAAACATCTTAGGTTTTCATGCCCATTAGTTTTTTCAAAAATTTTGCTATTAAAACGATTTAAATGATATGTATCTCTTTTGGAATATGTAGTCCAGCTCATAAGGAAGCGATTGGTATCAAAATTTAAATTTTTGTCATTTTGTGGCTTAACAGCGTCCAAATATACATGTTTGTACCCTATATCTTTGCAGGACGCCGGGGTGGAGCACATAGCGAGAGCGCTGGTGGAGCAGTCGTCGCACACGCCCCCCTCCGCGCCCACCTCGCCCCTCTCGCCGCACCACTGCCCGCGTGAGTACATGCACAGGGGGTTCGCGGTTGTAATGCATAATTATGGAAAATAGGGAGAACAAAAAAAAAGATTTTTTTCCTTTTTTTTTTGTTGCAAGATTTGCGAATGGAACCGTTCTTGAAAATAAATCTGAAAAGTATGTTTTATTTTTAAAGAATAATTGAAAAAAAAGGATAAAAAAAACAATGTAAAGCTGGATAAATAATCGGATACGATCTATATAGTGGTTGGAAAAAATTTACAAGTCCGTGGACTGAAATGAAGTACAATAAATATGTTTTCACGGTATTCATTAGGATTTTGCGATACTTGCTCCTGAAAAGCGCAATTTTTTTTTTGATTTTGAATTTATACAAGTGCAGTATGCAGTTCAAGTTATTGTTGTCCAACTCAACTGATATGTGGTATTCAACTTAAATAAATAATTAATTTTAATTCCTTAATTTGTCCCGAATTTTGGTAAAATATGTGTGGAAAGCTTGAAAAAGTCAGATAATGCGTAACAACCATGGTGCTTCAACGTGACTATAAATCATAGGGCAAAACCGTATCTTTGTTGAGATTGGATCTTTTGTATCTCATAATCAGTTCAAAGATTCGAATCAGTGAAACGCTTCATTTGAATCATTTGCATCAGCGATCATCGCTTACTAATAATGCTAGTGTATTCTTCAGTAATTATTAACCAATACACATTGATAGAATACTTGTTTCATATTTCTGATGTCCTGGTACTTCTTAGAATTCCCGAGTCCCTTAGTGTATAGGGCGGACACATTTCTGTGTCTGTTTCACTGATAATTTTTTTTCACAGGCAAATCTTCTGTATTTTTGACTGAAATATTTTTTATTTTATATTGTTTTCTTGGGATTCGAACCCAAAATGTCCGAGACAGAACGCATTGCATATATCACAGAGTCCCTGAAGTAATCAAAGGTCATACAAACTTATAAAAACAACACCAATAATACTCATTCAATGGTAAGTCAATGTTTAATTCCACGAATCGATGATGCGCTGGCGACCTAATTTGATGTTTACGAGCGTTCGGATCAAAGTGTGATACCGAAACGCGCGATCTGTTCTTCAGGGTTTTTCCATCTGTGATCGGTGGTTCGTTACCCGGACGGGTTTTTTCATATACCTGATAGTCTCGGGATTTTTCTGACTCCGCAAGGTTTGTAGCTTGAACTTTGTAATATATTGAAATATACAAAGGAGAAAGTTGATATTCCTCTCACCCGTTTAAAGGGTGAAGTGTTCGAATCATTAATGGCGTCAGTTTGCAAACTGTACTACTGATATCGATATTTGGAAATGGTTATCGATATCGATATGCACACTGTATATCGGTTATATAACCGTTTGTGAAATAAACAGCATCAATCAAAAATACTTGTCTGATGAAAACTGCATCAAAGTCGGTTCATTCAAATCGAAGACAAACAGCCATACATACGGGTCAAATTGAGAACCTCCTTATTTGAAGTCAGTTAAAATACCAAAACCTCCTAAATGTAACAAATGCTTTTCTGAAAACCGCATTTAAATCGGTTTAGCCAAACGTGAGATAATCGCAGACAAATATACATACAGGGCAAACTGAGAACCTCCTTTTTTTGAAGTCAATTTTAAAATATAAACCTCCATATATAAATGCCAATCTATTTGCCAAGATATCTACAGAACCAAAATACCTAAATTGGTACCTATTAAAACACAATTATGAACAACCTCTATGAAACTCAAATAAGAATGTTAAACTATAATAATCAAAGAAGATTGATGTACATAGAAGCACAGGCCCATAAAAACTTTTGACACAGAAAAGTAGTTCCACTTTTGACGTGTAGAGCGCGCGGCAATGTATCGGTGTGACACACACATCTGAGCAGTCCGCTGACTCCTCCCCTCGCGTCGTCTCGCTCGCTCTCGCTCGCGAACGGCAATACCGCTCTACAGGCGGCTGGGTGCGAGAGAGTGCGCGCTATGACTCCACGTCAGAGTGTCGTCCACACGGACACTAGCAGCCCGCGGCGGCTGGGGGGAGAACTACTCTTACCCCAGAGATACTGTGACAAGCGCGCCTATAAGGCTGTTCTTCTATGTACATCTATGTTCTTTGCTAATATATGGCAAAGAAAGGACATTGGCATGTAATTGTGCACAGTAATGATGCAGCGCCATCTAGTTGTAAACGCAGTAAACTTAATTATTTTCGAATCTTCTAATAATCTTAACGATTTTTTTTATATTAATACAAAATAATATTTAAAATATATTTGGTATAAAGTTCTTTTGATATATTATAATATTATATGAGTCGTATAGAATCAAAGGCGGCTATCTGACATTTTTGGTCCGGCAATCTACCATAATAAAATAAGTTCTTGTTGTTTAGACTGTTACGTTTTTTATATATTTGGTTTTATATTTAATTGTTAATATTAATAGATACCTTAAACATGCAATGAATGATACCTAATACAAAAATAAAGGAGAAAAACGTTTTTCTTTTTTAAATTGCTAACAATCAGCCATAAGACTCATATTATGTCGTTTCAGTGAGCGGATACGAATTTCGCGGTTTGGCGTTTCTCGTGCTGTGGAACAATCAGTTGACAAGAAACTGTGCGCATCATCTCGCAAAAGTGTTGGTAATTAGCCTTTTATTTATTACTAGCGATCCACCCCGGCTTCACACGGGTGCAATGTAGATGTACTATAAACAAAAAAATTATAAAAGTATATGTTACTCGCTGATAATGTAGCTTTCTATTGGTGAAAGAATTTTTAAAATCGGTCCAGTAGTTTTTGAGTTAAATCGCAACAAACAAATAACACTTTCCTCTTTATAATATTTACTTCATATTTGAATAACATAATATGAAGTAAATATCTTAAATAACGGATAATAATTGGACGGGCGTTCGGTAGAATACCTGCCGTGCGCGTCGATGGGTCGTGGTTTCGAATCCCACCGGGAGCAGATGCTTATAATTTTCTGTAAGCATGTTTTCCCCACGTATGGTAACTTCGAGCATTGATCGGGTGGGAGGAATATCGAAATTCCGAGCGGGTAACGAACCACCGTTAATAATGGGTAAAACCGTGAAGTGCATATTGCGCGACAACACATCATTGACTGATGTTCTGTTGCTGAGGTATCACTTACCATCAAGTGGACCTTATGCTCGTCTGCCGATATCTGACATTTTTTTTTTTATAAAAATAAAGACTTAAAAATATTAAATATTATTTTAAATTCCTGTCCCTTATAAAATATTTGTAACACAAATCTGTCTCGTATTTCTCCCAGCGCGCGTCTCAGTCTCTATGCGTCCTTAACGTGGGTCGGAACGCTCTCGGCTCGGAGGGGGTTCGAACCCTGACCATGAGCGGCAGCGGGGCGCTCGTGTCGCTCGGGCTGCAGGCGGCGCGGCTCAGCCTCGACGCGGCCAGGTGCTTAGCTGAGCTGATACAGACCGACTGTAAGCTTCAGGTAATGATACGAAATAACAAGTTATTACACGAGTACGCACGATGTTGTGACAAAATCGGATCAACTGTTCTCAGTCGTTAAATTTTGACAGACTTTTCACACTCATCACATTTTGACAGACATTTCACACTCGGCACATTTTGATAGACTTCACACTCGTCACATTTTGACAGACTTTTTACACTCGTCAAACTCACTTTGCTCACTCGTCACATTTTCTCTCACTTTGCTCACTCGTCACATTTTCTCTGACTTTCCACACTCGTCACATTTTCTCTCACTTTACTCACTCGTCGAATTTTCTCTCACTTTTCACACTCGTCACATTTTCTCTCATTTTCCACACTCGTCACATTTTCTCTCACTTTTCACACTCATCACATTTTCTCTCGCTTTACACACTCGTAACATTTTCTCTCACTTTACACACGTTACATTTTCTCTCACTTTTCACACTAATTACATTTTCACGCACTTTTCACACTCGTCACATTTTCTCTCACTTTTCACACTGGTCACATTTTCTCTCACTTTCCACACTTGTCACATTTTCTCACACTTTACACACTCGTCACATTTTCTCTCACTTTACACACACGTCACATTTTCTCTCACTTTTCATACTCGTCACATTTTCTCTCCCTTTACACACTCGTCACATTCTCTCACACTTTACAAAATCGTCACATTTTCTCTCACTTTACACACTCGTCACATTTTCTCTCCCTTTACACACACGTCACATTTTCTCTCACTTTTCACACTCGTCACATTTTCTCTCCCTTTACACACTCGTCACATTCATTCACACTTTATACACTCGTCACATTTTCTCTCACTTTACACACTCGTCACATTTTCTCTCACTTTACACACACGTCACATTTTCTCTCACTTTTCACACTCATCACATTTTCTCTCACTTTACACACTCGTCACATTTTCTCACACTTTACACACGTCACATTTCCACACACTTTACACACACGTCATATTTTAATAAATTTTTCGAACTTGTCATATATTTAACCTTTTTTTTTTTCTTGATGTTTTTCAGAGGCTAGACCTGCGCGACAACAGGCTCGGCGTGGGCGGGCTGCAGGCGATATGCAACGCGCTCAAAGACAACCGGACGCTCACGCAGATCGACTTGGATGACCCACCGGTGTGTATATTGTTACAGTGGTTAAATATTCTTCTGTTGGGTCGCGGGTTCGATCCCCGTCGGGTATTAATAAATTTTCTGATTCTAGGAATTTTTAAATTCCGACTGGGTATGTTTGAAATTTCGTGTTTTTAAATATAATAAAGCATATGGATTCCGTGATCTCGGCGTAGGCCAATGGGAAAGAGGCGTGATGTATATGTATGTATGTAAATATGATAAAATACATTTTTGTTTGTTACTTTATACTTTACATACATAATAAAATAAATACCTATGTAACATGCGCATTGTTATATCGCTTGCTATTTGAACAGCCATACATTTTTTTTATACAATAAAAATAAAAAGTTTACAAAAAAAAGTAAATTTTAAAATGAGAAAAATTATAATAATTATTATTATATGATTAATGTTAAATTCTTGTTTCGTTGAATTCAGGAGACCCCGAACCCCGCCGTGAACGTCCAGAGCTGCACTGAGGCCGCCACCATGGTGCGGCTCACGCGGGAGATCCGCGCCGCGTGCCAGCGGAACGAGCCCGGCTGCGCGCGGCCCGTGCGCAAGATCAGCCTCACCTGCCACACTGCGCACGCGCACACCGCCGCGCTGCTCGCCAAGGTAACGTGCCGGCGGAACGCGCCCGGCGGCGCACGCGCATAATACCCTATTCATAAACTTTTTATTACGAAATCCTGTCGTTGATATGATTTCTTTGGCGTAAAATAATAATGACCTCGTAATCATCTGCAAAGCAACACCCAATCTGAGAAAATATTATTCTTACCATATGGATTCTTACCAGTCGGAGATGTGTACTGACTTTTACGATAGATGTGTCAAATTCAAATTCAAAATCATTTATTCCTTTAGGTAACACAATGTACACTTATGAACGTCAATAAAAATTACATATTTAATGCTTCTAATTTTACATTTACTGCCAGTTCACAAATCAAGGGCGTAGAGCGGACGAGAAGAACTGGCAATAAACTCGCCGCCACTCTTTTTAAACGCCAAGTTTTTTGTTTTACAAAATGTTTGTAAGGAGCTGCAACCATTACACCATGTTCCACATGACATCTTTAAGCAATTAACTATAATAATAAAAAAAAATATATAAGGGAAAAAATAAAAAAAAAATAAAAACAAAGATTTGTCCTTTATCAGCAGTAGGCATGGTGAAATAGGAGCACTCACTTACATTCTCGTGAGAACAACACGCAAACACATAGTCGAAATAACTTACTTCACCGCATACACGAATTCAAGTCCGACCTGTCACCACAAGTGGCACCCGTTCACGAGCATGACGCATGGCCAGCCAGCATGTGAATTTAATAAACAATATGCCATGTTTCAGCCGTCGACGGAGGAGGAGCGGCGCGTGCGCCTGCGCTCCCCCGCCCCCTCGCCGGCCCCCTCGCCGGCCCCCTCGCCCTCCCCGTCCCCCTCGCCCGCCGGCAGCCCCGTGCCCGCCGGACACGGCAGCTCGCGGTTCTATGTGAGTGTCTTGGTATAATATGGATGTTCGAAGAAACTCATTTTAATGAATATTCCACAGAACAGAAGAAGTAGAAGTGCAATGTGTTATAATTTGTACCGGATCGACTGTCGCCAAATTTGTACCGGATCGACTGTCGCCAAATTTGTACCGGATCGACTGTCGCCAAATTTGTACCGGATTGACTGTCGCCAAATTTGTACCGGATCGACTGTCGCCAAATTTGTACCGGATCGACTGTCGCCAAATTTGTACCAGATCGACTGTCGCCAAATTCATACAAATGAATTGAGTATTTAACACTGCACACAGTTGGAATTCTTTTTCGATTCGTTGTTTTTATTTCACTCAAAAACAACTAAATCACACTGGTCCTACAATTGATAATATATCTTAGTGCTTGACGATAACGGTTACGTTGACTTAGCACTTCCACTTATTTTTTTACTGCTCTGTGGAATATTCAGTGGCGTGGCTTGTCGATGCAGCTAATGCAATTGTATGGGGCTCGCTGATTCAACTGCATACGTTCACAGACGATACCTTTGTATCAACATTATTTTAAAACAAGAACTGACTTCAAAACTATAACTACATATCGACGTATCCGTAGAACAAAGTCGGATATGATTATCATACCAAGTCCCCTTTTTGTATTTGTAATGCTAAACTGACCGATATAATTTACTAGTAAAATCAAAATTTTAAAACACACAAATTGTTTTCGAAGATAACAGTCAAATAATGGTTCATAAAGTTAATTTCACCAAAAAATAAGGTCAAATGTAAAATAGAGCGTCTTGCAGATGTAACGTTGTTCTACGGAAAAGTCGATATACTATGTACAAACTTAAACTAAAAAGTAAAAAATAATATTTTAATTACTTCAAAGCAAGAGCCTTAAAGGACAATCGATAACATTATTGATACTTATATATAATATTTATTATCAGTTATTTTTGAAGTTGGTGCCAGCCAACCAGTGCCGCTCCGTACCGTTCAAAATTTTGTTCCAAAAGCAGGATTAAACTGTCCTTCTTGGCTGGTATTTTGTAATGTAATAAAAGCTTTTGAATTAGTTAATAAATATTGCAATAATCAGTAGAAAAGGACCAAAAAAGATAATAATCGAAGTCTGCGCGAACGAAGTCGCGGGTAGTTGTAGATAATTAGCTATTCCGTATCATTTTCTAGGTGACGCGTGTGACCCCAGAGAGGGACTCGTCGACGGACAGCTCCAGCCCGTCGACTCCGACAAGGTCTGCATACTGCTCGACGCCGTCGAGATTTAAAGTTGTACAGGTAGGTAAATAATTATTCGTTCATTCATTCATTTCATGTTTTAACCAGTTATAATGTGAAATGGCTTGTTTGCGCGTTTGGTAGATAGTTAAAACGGAGCTTTGGCGGAATGAATTTTTAAAAAGAATTATTTTTTTTATAATCTTTATTAAACTCTTTAATTAGAGTAACAAGTTAATTGTAGGAGGGCCGAGTTCTAACTAACTGATTTTTTAATACGACGGTATTGTCTGGATTTATGTAGGGTCAGCGGAAAGCGCCCAGTAGACAGGCGCCAAGGTGGCGTTGTTTATTAAAAGATAGGGTTACCTGTTTGTGCTGGCATAACTCCTCCCTCCGTAAGTTCAAGATTATCCACATGGGGATGGGGATTATCTTGAATTACAAACAATTTTTTAATTTTATTTTTAAAGATAATTAATATAAAAACTATTACTAAAATGGTTAATACAATGTTTCCTATACTAATACCCTTATAATCTACAACACTTTCTCTTTCACTACCACTTATCACTTCACTTTTTTGTAACAGGAGGTTTAGGGACCGGATGTCATTTAGATCAATTTCTTTCAAATTCAGGGGTTTCCTTTCCTCGTGTGCCGTCGTATTCAGAATCTTAGGCAGATTGGTTATCGGTATTTTTGAGAAAGTAATATCTTCGTCTTGATATTGGCTCTTCCTTAAGTGAAAGTTTTTTATTTTAATGTAACAGTCATCATCGAATGTTAATACGTAAGTACCACGTAGAGTTTCGTGATTCACTTCGTTTTCACAAAATTTTGAAATAATTGTTTCAGTTTTAGTATGAATTATCCAGCGGTTAGGTTGTATTAATTCAACCTTGACGTCATCGGTGATAACAGGTATGGAGTGACATGTAGAGATATTTGAAGAGAAATTCATAAGTGCTATAATACAGTCATCTTTCAATAATGGTGAGGTTTCTGTTTCAGTACACAGGAAGCGAGCTTCTTCTAGTTCCAGGCAAGATTGTAAGAGTGGCGTAATCATTAAACCTTTCACGAGGATATATGGATATTTGGGTAGGATAATGGTGGTAAGGTCATTAATCTCATTATGCATAGGTAACGGTATTAATTTATAATAATTATAAATCTCATTTTTAATTAATGGAATATGCATAATAAATTTTATTTGATTTTGTTTTACATAGGCTTTAAGCTCGATACTTTGTTCTATTTTTACAATGTTCTCAAGATTAACAGGGTATACTAGCTTATAAGTACGTTCAATTTCCTTAAGTAATAACACAAGTTCATTAGTATTAATAATAGATTGATGCAATAATTTTATTCGGGCGAAGGCAATAGCGGTCTCAATTTCATTCATTCTTATATAAATGATCTGGAAGTTATGAGCAAAAATGTTATAAAAATGAATTATTTTATTACTGATTAATAATATTTCTGATCTATTTAAACTAAGACTAATATCTTGAATCTTTTTATCAATTTGAATAAAATTGTTCCGCGTAGAATTAATAACATTTTTTACAGTTCCCATCATTTCCGAGACTATTGTAACTTTATTATCAAAAGCATCTTGTTTTCGTTTTAATTTCTGAATTAATCCTTCATACTTTATGGCGTCATCATTGTCAAGATTGCCAGTTATTGCCTTAATAAAAGAACCAATTGGATTAATTAAACCGCGTTTAAATCTCACTGAAGGAACTAACTGCTTGTATTTACGTATAGTTATATTCATGAAAAAGTCTGTTTGCGTTTGGACTTCAGAAAAATCTGATTCGAAATATTTAGTATTAGTACAATTTTGAACTTGAGACTTAAGTGCCAAATAACTATTAATATTCGATTCTAATTCCTCATAAATGGGTTTTAAATCTAATATTTTTATAATTATCCATGTATCATAACTAAGTATCGCTTGGCCTTCCTTTACAGGCAGGAGTCCTGGGTTCTCCTCAATCTTCTGCATGTGAAGGGCCTGGTTGTAGATCACCTGAACCGCCAGAAGTATTAACCTGTGGAGGGCGTCGTATGTCTTTAATAGGGACAGTAGTTTTACGTTTATGTGTAATGACTGGGGCAATATTTCGCTGAATGGGACCTGCTATTTGAGCCCTTTGGTATCGTGGCTTATCTTTACTGCGTCGTGTATTAACGCCCTTAATAAAAACCGAATCGCCTACATCAAGGTCAAATCCCCTTTCACCGCCGCGTTTGTTGATTACAGATTGTTTTTGGTTAACAATTTTATTAGTTAAATATTCGTATAAAAATTTAGTTTTTCTTACATGTTCTTTTACAAGTTGCTGGGTGTATTGTTTATTGAAATCTACGTGAAATGCATTATTGGATTCAGTGTGGCCGAATACAACCTCGAAAGGTGTTAAACCCGTGGTTGAGTGAATTGAATGATTATAAGACATTACTGCGTATGTCATAACAGACACTGGATCCGTCATCTTGTGTTCATATTTAGCAATTCTATATATTTCGGTAATAGTTGAATGGAATCTTTCAACTATCCCCATTGAATTAGGATTATGCGGTGTACCAATATGCAGATTAATTTTGTAAAATGTAAGAAGATCTTTCATTAGAGCATTATTAAATTCTACACCGGGGTCTGTACTAATTTTTGCGGGTACGCCATATAATGAAAAGTATTTTATGACTGCTCGAACGACTTCAGGGGTTGAACGATTATTAATTTCGAGCGCTTGGCCTAATTTACTAAAAGCGTCTACTATTGTAAGGTAGTATTTTCCTTCGATTGAAAAAGTATCTATGAATAGTTCTTGGAATGGCCTATTCTGTGTCTGTGTTAATTGTAGTTCTGGTTTGAAGGGGTTTCTTTCATATTTCATTTTCTTGCATGTTTCGCATGCATTAATAATGCTGGATACAGTTTGATCCATATTATCCCAAAAATAAGTACGCTTCAGATGTATAAGTGTTTCTTTTATTCCGCGGTGACTATTTTTACCTTCATGATATTTTATAACAATACTTCTCTGTTCGTCTTCATTATCTACATAGACTACGCGTGTTGTACATGCATAAAACTTTACAGTTCCCTTTTTGAATAGTGATATTGTTGCTGCGGTAAATTCTTTATGATGCAATTTATCTTCGAAATAAAAAAAGTATTTTATATTAGGCTTAATGTATTCTATAAGGAATTTTCTAACAAGATCTGGATTATTTAAAGGTAGGTGCACTTTTAAAATTTTTTGTTTGGCTCTAGATAGATTTTTTACTGATAATTCGTTTCTATTCCAGGGAAATACAAGGACTTGATTTGGCTTGGTATCAATGGCTTCTTGTAATATAAGTATACCTTCTGTATCTATATCTTCAGCTGAGTGTACTGTACTAATAATTTTACTATTTGATTTTTCAGATGCGGTTATGGTGCTACTACCTGAAGACGGAACACTTAGGGTTCTTTCAGAACCAGAAGAGATTTCCATTGGAGTTTGACTAATTTCATTCGCGTTGCCCGCGTTACGATTGGAAGTTAACTGAGTTATATTTTCGGTTAAATTATCTAAATGGCGTTGGAGATTTTGCTCACTCTCATCAAGATTAACTTTCATAGATATGTCGTCGTTCTCGCCTAAAACATTTATTCGAATCCTAGATAATGCATCTGCATTTGAGTTTTGTTTACCATTTTTGTATACTATATTATAGTCGAATTCTGCTAAACGAAGTTTCCATCGCGTTAGTTTACTGTTTGGTTCTTTAATCGAATTTAACCAGGCTAATGGCCTATGATCTGTGTATATGGTAAATTTATTTCCATACAAATAAGGTCGGAAGTGTTTGGCTGCCCAAACTATCGCCAATAACTCCTTTTCTATGGTACTGTATCGTGTCTCTGCCTCATTCAATGTACGGCTTGCGTATGCAATTGGTTTATCACTACTAATAGGACCTTGGGAAAGGACAGCACCTAATGCAAAATTAGACGCGTCAGTTGTCAGAACAAATTGTTTGGAAAAATCGGGAAATTGTAAGACAGGTGCATTTACAAGAAGTTCCTTACATTTTTCAAAAGCTTCTATGAACTCTGATTTAGTGGGATCAATTTTATTTTTCTTTTTTAGACATACAGTTAGAGGTTGCGTGACCTTTGAAAAATCTTTAATAAATTTTCTGTAATAACCTATAAGACCCAGAAAACTTTTTATTTCGGTGGCAGTGCGTGGCAATGGAAACTTTAAGACCGCTTTTATCTTATCATCGTTAGGCTTAAGACCTTCTTTAGTAATTGTGTGACCCAAATATAAAACTTCCTTTCTCAGGAACTCACATTTATCTAATGTAACTTTTAAGTTAGTTTCGCGGAGCCGTTCGAAAATATTCCTAAGTTTTTCTATGTGCTCCTGAAGACTTGAAGAGTATACTATTATATCATCAAGGTAGACCATGCAATGGGTCCCTTGGAGACCGCGTAAAACATTGTCCATAGCTCTTTGAAAAGTGGCTGGTGCTGTTTTTAGGCCGAACGGCATTCTTTTAAACTCGTAATGGCCTGACTGAGTTGTAAAGGCTGTTTTGTGCTGGTCTTCCTCATGAACCTCGAGCTGATGGTAGCCGCTAGCAAGGTCAATGGTACTAAAATATTGTGATTTACCTAATTTGTCGAAAAGTTCTGAAATATTGGGTAAAGGGTATTTATCGTCTATGGTAATTTCGTTAAGGCGACGATAGTCAATTACCATTCTAAATTTTTGCTCGCCTGAAGCATCCATTTTTTTTGGGACTAAGTGGACAGGTGCGCTATAAGGTGAGTGAGAATTTTGAATAACATCGTTCTGTAAGAGTTTTTCTACTTGTTTTTGGATTTCTTGATTTTGGGAAGGTGGTTGTCTGTAGGGTTTAATGTAGATTGGGTCTTCGTTAGTAGTTCGTATTCGGTGTTTGACTTGGTTAGCGAAACTCAATGGAATTTGGTCGCAGTAAAATATATCCCTAAATTCTAAGCATAATTTACGGATTTGGGTTTGTTCCTCTATATTCATATGGTCTAGTCGGAGTTTTTCAAGATTTTCTTTCAACATTTTGTCAAGCATTAAATTGTTGTCGGTAAAATTTAATCTACATATTTCATTACGGAATAGTTCTACTTCAAGGGGTTCTCTAAATGAAAGTTTAATTTTACTTTCGGATAAATTTTGAATAATAGTTGTAGCAAAGAAATTATCGCAAGTCACAATTGCTGCAGGCATACGCACTAATTTACTAAATTGTTTCTGTTTTATTATTGCGTCACCCGTCTGTAAGTTTGTTGGAATTTGGACTCTAGTTTCACATCTTGGTTCTAAAATTATTTCGTATGGTGGACTATAAATTATCGGTATTATCGAGTTGTTGGTTTGTAAAACTTGGTTCTGCATATCAATAGTAGCTTGTAATTTTTTTAGTAGGTCGGAACCTATCAGACCATCGTATCTTCCATCCACATTATAAACGTAGAATTTATGTGAAAGTGGGCTATTAAAAGTTTCAGGTAATGTGATATATACCACTTCATCGTGTGTACTTTGTGCGTGTGTACTAATTACTGTAAAAGGTTCACGGTATTTAAAAGAATGGAAGTAAGTATTTGCCAGAGTTGGGCTTATAAAGGAACGACTACTTCCGGTATCTATAAGAAATTTTGAATTCATCTCTGGTATGAAAATGTGCGGTAATTTTAAAATACTATCGCAATAATTTAGGTTTATCATTTCAGTCTGGTATTTGTAGCATTTTCCTGAAAATTTTCATCTATCTGCGTCTCGTTCGGTAGGTCGGTCTGTTCGATGTTAAGGTCGTCTGATAAATCATAATTTGTAACAGGGTATTCAACATACTCGTGGTTACTTTCATTCATACCATTATCATCATAGTTATATTCGCAATTTTGATCATTATAATAACCTTGGACTTGGGAAGGTTCATCTAAGTCACTAATTATCATATTGTGTCTAATAGGCGCGGTACGCATGGAAACGTCGGTATCCATTCTTTGATTAGGAATTCCAAATTTGAAATTTGTTTGATTCGGAATTCCGAATTTAAAATTTTGCTGTTGTGGGAATCCGAATCTAGCATTATTTTGCATAGGAGCACGCGGTTGGAATGGTAAGGGTTGTCCCACATTCCTCTGAGGGATGTTTGGATTTGAGTTTGAGGGCATTCTATATTGAGATTGTGGAATAAATCTACTTTGCATATAATTTGGCCTTGGTTGCGCCATTGATTGTTGAGGAATACCAAATTTGAAATTGCCTTGGGGTACGCCAAATTTGAAATTATTTTGTGGATTACCGAATTTATGATTAAAATTTGAATTGTTCACTGGATTGGAAATAGGTGAAAATGGTTTTAATGTAACATTTTGGGACGTTGGTATTTGTTTATTAATTTTATTTCTAGCGTTATACTGCATTTGGAAGTTAATTTCTTCGGTGACTACACTTAGGGCATTTTCCAGGTTTGTACAACCCTTAAGACGTACTATTCTTATAAGATCCTCCGGTAAATTATACAGAAAAACATTTAGTGCTACATTATCGTAGATGGTATTTTTAGCTTTCTTTAATTCATTATTTAATATTTTGTTAACTTTCGCAGCTAAGCTACTTCGAATACTTTGTATCTTTTGGCAAAACTGCGTAAATGATTCGCCCTGTTTGATTTTTAGTGACTCTAATTCTATCGCGATACATTCCTCCGAACGAGGGTCTCCAAAATGCTGGGAAAATGTATTTTTTAATTCTTCCCAAGTTTCAATTTCGGGATGTTCACTCAATAAATTGGCGGCCTTACCTAATAGCCTACTAGTTATTGCATGAAAAAGGTATTCGTTCTGATTTCTATCGCCTTCTACTTTGAAATTTTTAATTACATACTCACTTTTGAGTATAAAAAGATTTAAAAGATTTTCGCTCCCGTCATACTTGGGGATTAAGTTTAATATTTCTTGAGGTACAATTTTGAAGCTTTCCATATTTATTTAATTTTTAATTTAATTTAAATTTAATTATAGAAGTTCAAAATCGAAAGCTTAAAAATCACAAACACAAAATAATTATCACAAACACAAAAGAAATATAAAAGTTACAAAAAGTTAAAAAAAAAAAAAAATCACAAAAAGTTTATAAAAACAAATAAAATATAAAAATTTCAATCAAAATCATATAAAAACACAATAAAAATACTTAAAATCAAATCTTAAAACTAAAGTGTAATTACACGATGTAATTCATACACTATTTCGAGATGTTCGCCGATGTAGTGCAAAACAAAATCAAATAATGTATATGAGATTAAAGGATAATATACGAAAACAGGGAAGTGAAAAGTTTTACTCACAGCCTGCTCGCTTTCATCCTGAGTTAGACTCTATACCACTCACTGATTTTAAAAAAATAGCACTTATTCTCTCCGCACCGCTTTTCACTAATTTATTTGGTTCGAGGATTCTCGCACTGCGTAAAGACAGTTCGAAGCACTTTTGTATCCCGATTAGACCGATTTTAGTGTCCTCACAAGGTTATGTGCTTCGAAAATTCGCGAGAATCCTACCGGCTGCGCCAGTTAAAACGGAGCTTTGGCGGAATGAATTTTTAAAAAGAATTATTTTTTTTATAATCTTTATTAAACTCTTTAATTAGAGTAACAAGTTAATTGTAGGAGGGCCGAGTTCTAACTAACTGATTTTTTAATACGACGGTATTGTCTGGATTTATGTAGGGTCAGCGGAAAGCGCCCAGTAGACAGGCGCCAAGGTGGCGTTGTTTATTAAAAGATAGGGTTACCTGTTTGTGCTGGCATAACTAGATCATCAGCCTTGCGCTCCGACGCGTTGCGGGTAGTTTTCTGTATGCTTATGTCTTCCCCACGTCAGGTCACTTCGGTGAATAAATGGGTGGGATGAATATCGAAATTCCGAACGGTTAATAGATTATTTAGTGATTGTGTCACAGTATGGATTTCCGAAAAGGTAATAAAGTAGGTCGACATCGCATCATTGACTGATGTTCTGTGACTGAGGTATCACCTACTTATCAAGTGAACCTCATGCTCGTCTGTCGATGAAAAATAATAATTATGAATTTTTATTTAGTGCGTACTCCTAATTTTTTTGTTGTAGCGTTTTATTGTGTTGATCATAGTGGATTCTGGTTAGCGTGAATTCAATTATTTATTGATTAATTTACTTGTCAATTTCTAATGAAATTGAAACGCTTAGGTTGTGCGTATATTTGTAACTAGCAACGCGCCCCGGCTTCACACGGGTGCAATGTAGATGTACTATACACAAAATATGTTACTCGCTGATAATGTAGCTTTCTATTGGTGAAATAATTTTTAAAATCGGTCCAGTAGTTCTTGAGTTTATTCATAACATACAAAAATACAAATCTTTCCTTTTAATAATATTAGTATAGATGAATGTAATATTATCATAGTAAAAGTGCGAAATATAATGTATTTTAAAAAACTATTAAACATGCAAAAAATGATTATTGCTTCTAGGTTGCAGAACCACCGCAAATACAAATACACCCGGCGCAACCCCGGCGGTCAAGTTCTCGGTTCTCGGTCACAAGGAACTACGACACTATATACAACCCCTCCCCCGCGCCGTCGCCCTCGCCCCCGCCCCCGCCCGCTACTGAAAGTGTACCTGAAAATGTTAAGAGTTATCTGAAAGATGATAAAGTTGTTAAAAATATTCTAAATGACGAGAATGTTGTGATAGGTGATCAGAAAAATGTTAAAGATGTAAAAAGTGATGTCAAAGACGATAAATTTGTTAAAAGTGATAAAAAAGGTGATAATTTCGATGAATGTAAAACTAGAATAGACAAAAGTGAATTGACTGGCGAAAGTAGTGTTATGGTTGATCAAACATTGAAAAATTTAGAGGAGATTATTAAACACGATGCAGCTAAAGCAAAAAGTTTGCCCGATATTGTTAAAAGTGATCAGAAAGACGATAAAATTATAGTAAGTAAATTAAAATGTGATAAAGAGGTCGCAACTAAAGTTTTTGAAGAAGTTAGTTCCGACAATATTGTGATAAGCGAAGAGTCTAAATTGTCAGAAATTGTTGAGAAGAATGAATCAGTGAGTGAGATGAAACCGGGTGTACCCGTTTCGACGCGGCCTTTGAATGAGCTGAGTGAACCCAAAAATGAAAATACTAGTGCCGAAATTGGTATTCAAACAGACGAAACAAAAGTTGATAATATAAAAAAAGATGCAAATGCATTGGTTTATGAGAAAATTGACACAACAACTGAGGCTGTACATAGTACAGTTGACAAAAGTGAAGGAAATGATAGAATATCTAAAGAAGATATGAAATTCAATTCTAAAGAAGAAAATACGGCTGTAAATAAAAATGTCAGAATCGAGAGTGTTGTGACCGAAATTGTTTCAGAAATAGAACCTCTTGAATTTACTATTAGACAAAATTCTGGGGTCCAAGAACAAAAGATCGTTGAAACAGAACTTAACCCTATATGTTTACTAAGTTCTGGTGACAAATCTGATTCTGAAGCTCAAAAATCGGAAAAAGTTAAAGTTGCAGTGACGAATATCATCGATAATGTCGATACTTGGCCCCCTTTAAGAACTAAAATTGATAAAAAAGATTTGGACAGTAGTGACTCAAGCGATTCTAAAGTGACGGGCATAAGTGATAGTGTTAGAAATGTTAAAGTTAGTGATTCAGTAAAGTTAGGTGATATAATTACTGATAGTTATAACGATAGAATCGAACAATTGTCTCATGAAACAGTTGTTGATGATAACGTTATTAAGACAGAGACGGAATTAGTTAAAAATAGAGCGGTAGTGACTGAAGTGGAGACAGTTGACGCGGTTACAGTAAAAAGCGACGTAAATACCGAGAAAACCAAAGTACACAGTGACCAAAATGTAAATATAGGTAATAAGGAAAAAGGAGACGTAGCCATTAAACAAATAGAAGCTATAACGGCTGACTTAGGTAGTTTAATTCAAGAAATGCACGATTTAACCACGAAAACAAGGAAAAACGATTTAGTTATAGACAATGTTGTACCTGTTCGCGATAATGTAGTTTTAAAGAAGAATAAAAGCGAATCGAGCCTAGATAGCCCAGATTTGGAAGTGTCTAGACTCATGAGGAAGCAAGTTAGTGCCTTTTGCGACAGCAGCTCTTCGCTGGAGATATCCGGCAGTTCCGCTGAAAGCTTGAACATCGATAGAATGAAGCCGATTATCATAGAAACTATAGACACAAAACGAGAACAGTTCTCGAATGAAAGTAGTTTGGAATCGACTAGTGAAGTGACGCCGATGAATCTAAACGTATCGATAAGTTCTAACGAAAGTGTATCGCCGATTATATTTGGGGGCTCCAAAAAAATACACGATTCTCTATCGAGTTTAGAAGCGAGTGTCAGTTCTATAGAATCGGCTAAGGAAAAAATGATGGTGACGTCCGCTGATTCCGGGATAGAGTACTCTCTGAACCCCTCAGAGTTGAAAGACGACGGCTCGTCTAACGAAGGCACCCTCACGAATAGTTCTAGCTTAAAGGAATCCGTTAAAATCTCACAAGAAATATTGACATCTCCAAAACGGACTTCAAGCTTGTTGGATGTTCCCGCATTGAAGTCCAAAGGCTTAGATAGGATGAGGAAGATCTCATGGGTGGCACCGTCTCCCAGCTTTCATATACCGAGACCCGATCAAGAAAGGATCGAAAATAAGTTCCCAACAAATTTGGAAAAGCTATTGAGTCTATTTCAACACCCGAGTAGCTTGTTCTCGCGGGGAGCGTCGGAGGACGATAAGAAATCAACCTCCAGTACTCCGCCTAGGAAAGATTCGTCCTTAACCAGCTCGTTCTGGTCCTGGGCAAGTTCGTCTGACAAATCTGACAAGGATGACAGAGACGCGGAAAGTCTGTCAGAAGCCACAGACTCTACTCTGTCAGAAAGAGTTCAAGTCTCATTCGTGGACGAATCGTTTTCGAGAAAACTCGATAAGACTCCATCAACGGATACGGAAAATACGCTGAGCGAATTCCAATCATTTCAAGCAGGGGACATTGTTACCGATATAACCACCGATGAAAAATTAGTACAAACTTTAGATGTAAGTAACGACGCAGCTGCCATTGATATGCCCGCGTGCAACACAGATCTCATTGTACCCAACGATTATGAAAATGAAGAAGTTGAAAGAACACAAAAAATAGTTAAGTTAGAAGAAAAGGTAGATGTAAGACCTAGAACGTTCGCGTCAGTTCTGAAATCGACTGGCTCGGAGAACTCTATGGAAAAACAAAGTCCCGATACCGGACATCCGGTGGATAAATTCCCTAGCAAAGTAATACGTGGCATCAAAGAAAATATTAGCCCAGAAAATACGATCACATCGATGTCTACAAAAGCCTTGGCGTACGAACTAACAGAACGGCAAATAAAGAATCAACCGATAGTTAGCACGATATGGGAAATTAAAACGCCAGTGCTAGAGAAGAGTGAACTTAAACTAGAAGAGATTAAAACTCAAAGTGACTTAGCACCGATTGCTAATATAGACGAAACATGCGATGTCGCTGCTGACGATTGTATACAGTTCGCGTACATAGATGACGTCAAAGTTGACGATGACAATAAATTTATTAAGGAATTGGGAACAGTCGACGTTGCGAAAGACGCCCTTTCGTACTTGGAGATCAAAGATAAACCGGAACCCTCTCTCGCGGAAGAATTGAAAGATGCTGAGAGGAAAGAACAGGTAGATTTATCTCCAGAACTGGTTGTCGATGAAACTGTACAACTTCCCGAATTCCCAGTGGACTTAAAGGGGCGTAAAAATTCCCCCGTTATACCCGAACGAGCTAAGATAAAGAAATCAAATTCTCTAGAAGATTTAACGAAACGCCCTGAAAAGGATAGCCCCAAAATGAAAACAATCGCCTTCAAAGTTCCAGAAAGCACGACACCGCGTGACATACCGGAAAGACGCACAAAATTGCGTTCCAGAAGCGGTTCAAGTCCGAAATCTCTACCAGAGTGTCTGAACAAACCGTGTCCCTTAACAAAAATGGATTCTATATTAAGTAAAAAGAAGAAAAAGGTGTCGTCTTTGGGAAAGATGGCGCGTGATTCGCTTTTAGCTCTGAATATGAGTGAGGATGAAATTGCTGAATTTAGACGATCTTACAAGCTGACTTCGGTTGAGAGTCTGAGGTCGTTGGAATCGGTGTCGGAAGACGCGAACTCTCAAAGCGGAACATCCATAGATTCTAGATGCAGGGCGTGTCTACGGACGAGCCAAGAAAGTCTCATGTCACTTGACTCTATAACAGAGGATTGTCGATGTCAAGAGTTCTGCGAACGACGGTCCCACACGAATAGATAAAAGTTGAGGAGTTGCTTTTGTGGTTTCAATTATACCCAAATATTATGAATTTGGTGTGATGTCGCGGTTTTGAGCGCTTAATATGAATTTTTACTTAAAACCAATTGTGCTATTTTTATACAATGTCAAGAGGAAGCGAATTCTCAAAAATGAAACGCGATACAACACTTACATTAAATATAGTCAGTGGCGTGATCACCATACAAGCCCAAAAGCCCGGCTTGCTCTATTAATGCAACCATACATAGAAAAATAATATTACCCTTATCGTTATTATATAATATATAAAAGTAGTAATACGTGAAACTTGGCAAGCCGGGCTTTTGGGCTTGTATGGTGGTCACGCCACTGAATATAGTTCTTGATAGGAACGATTTTCTGTTTGTATACTATTGTAAATACCGAAGAATATTTCGTCTTTTAACTAATCGTCCATCTAAAACAGCATTTCCTTGCATCACACACACTAGCAAAGCGTGTAATGAAGTACATACACACATGTATTGGTCACTGTTACCAATAACATATGATATTTAATTCTAATACAGTCCAAGTGTTCATTAAGGTTCGTTAGGAACAAATGGACTTCGGCGTTAAAACGACTTAAATAAGGCGAGAGTAGATTAAAATACGAGATACACTCAGTGTCATAGGAAAATAGACACTCAACTTTTATATTGAAGGTACATTGCTAAAGCCCAATATGTATGAAATTTTATGTTATAAATTATTCAGTTTTAAACAAGAGACAATATTAACTGATTATATCGTAGGTATTTTTGTACCTAACTTGTTAACATTGAATAAATAAAATACTTTATAACAGATTAAAACGCGATTTATTATTTATGCCGATGGTTCGGATGCTTTTCAGCAACTGTGGTCACGGCATACGGAGCTGTTATGGCAACTATGTGATATTTTTAAATGAGACTCGCGTTAATAAAAGACAATATTAAAATTGAGTAACTTACAACTTCAAATTTCATACTTATTAGATTTTTAGCAATATACCGTCATATTTGTTAATAAAAAAGGACGATGTCGCGTTAATACCTACATAGTACTAAATACGGGTCTTAATGAGAATTTTTGATTTATTTATAAGTCTGTTAATAGTACTTCTATACAGTGGCGCGATCACCATACAAGCCCAAAAGCCCGGCTTGGCTTATTAAGCAAGCCGGGCTTTTGGGCTTATAAAGCGAATCGGGCTTTTATGCTTGTATTATGGTCGTGCCACTGATTCTATATTGTAACGATGTATATAATATATAGCATGCAAAATCAAGATGAACAGTCGCCATTACGTCTTAAAATACAATAATGTTGTATTGAATTGATTTTTGTCGAATTAAAATTCGATATTAAGGAAATGTGTACGGCTTGGATTGTATATCTTGGATTTTTGTATATTTATGATTGTATAAATTAAAATTATACTTAACTTTGTATCTTCTAATAAAATTGTTGAGACGTCTCCTTGTACAAAGAATATTGGCTTTACGTTGATGAAATATCGAGTATATACTTAAAATTTAACCAAACTTACCATATATAAACGTTTTTGGTATAGATATCGCAATATAATATTATTATAACGTATATAGTCGACTCTGGGTACTATAGAAAATATTATGAAATAGAAAATAATAACCTGACACCTGAGCATTTACTGAAATCAATTGCAACTACGGCCGAATGTACTTTACAAAGCATTTTGTTGTGGCGACATCTATGATCCGCTACAAGAATCAATACAAAAACGTCTAATCCTAAATCGCCTCCTAAATACAACACCTCGACATCAACCACTGGGGCCTTAGGGCCGCCAGTCAGTGGTTCGACTGGTCGAGGATCCTCCCTTTAGGTTGGAGGGAGACCACACCTCCCTTCCTCCACACTTTTTTGTTACAAAGGCCGAGACTTTGTCACGACCAATACTTAGAGGGAGAAAACAAACACTCGAGAATTGATGTTACATATAAGAAGTTAAAAAATATTCGGCCTTTAGAGTACGGTTTATTTAGCTCTTTGTAAAGTACGCCAGGTGACAGGAGGATAATACATTATTATGTTGTTTTTTAAAATCTTTGATTTTTATAAACAAAATTCACTCCACATAAATATGCATCTTCACTTCGTTTTGTGAGGTTTTAAATTTTGAAGTACAAAACGTTTTGGGCTTTGTTTTTTTTCGATTTTTGGCTTAGTTTGTGGGGGTGACTTAATTGTAAGTGAAGTAGAAATACCAGATTGGGTTACATGCTTTTTTATTTATATTGACTCGCCATTTATATTGACTTCACATAACGGTAAAAAACTTAGTCGTTTAAAATAGACAGGTTAGAATTTTATTGGTTGTCCTAGATGTCGGATTTCGCTCTCAAAATCGAAAACTATTTTTGTTTTAAAATATATGTAATAAAAAGTGACTTAATGTAATACTTAAACTTGACATTATCTAGTGTTGCTATAGGTAAAATAATTAGCACCGGGCGAAGCACTTAAATTTTATATGAGCTCAATGTTTTTTTTTTTAAAGAAACGTTCTATAATATATTAAATATTATTGAGACACATTTTAAGCGTTTGTAAACTGCTAATTTAATAAAATATCAACAGACGAGGGTGAAACTCACTCAATATAGCTAACATCCACGTCGTCAGTGATTAACAATGCGCTGTCGACCTATTTACGCAATCTGACCAATATTATTCGTTATTCAGATGGAATTTTGGAACACATACTATACTCGTATGTATAGAAATAAATAATTGAAATCCGGTGGAAATCGAATTTGTGACCCGTTGATGGAAGGAACAATAAAACAGATAAGTTATCTATTAGACAATTTATCAACAAGCAGAGAAACATGCCTTAAGTTTCTATTATGTTTTTAACATATTAAGCCGTGGCAGCACCACCGTACAAGCCCAAAAGCCCGGCTTTACCAATTAAAGCTAATAAAAGAAAAAATGCCCCTGACGTATGAGTAATAATATAATGTATTTGATTACGTAATTATATAAGTTAAATATAAATACGTGAACTTAAAGCCGGGCTTTTGGGCTTGTATGGTGTTCCCGCCATTAATCGTAATTATAAGTTTTTTCTTTACCCAAACGATTGTATTGTTTGCGATGAAAAAGTATTTCAGTATCAATAGCCTATTAAAAGTACTAAAGCTTAATAACCTTGGGAACACATTTGTAAAACATTGCGTATTCAGTGACAGGACCACCATATAAGCCCAAGCCCAAAAGCCCGGCTTGCCCAATAAATTAAACCATAAAAAGAAACATAATAATGCCCTTAACGTAATTATATAAGTCATATGATAACGAAATTGTATAAGTTATAAAATATATAAACACGCATTACGTTAAAGTCGGGCTTTTGGGCTTAGTTAGGTGGTGTCGCCACAGCGTATTCTACGTGCGTACGCGCACAAAATGTACTCAAAAGGAAAGTGTGTACGTTATTATTTTGAGGTTTCGAAAATTGGTAGATTTTGAATTCATAAACAGTATTTGTTATTTTGTATAAATTCCATAATGTTTGTGTTTAGTACAATTCAGTTTTCATGAAAAGATTTTTGAGAGGTTACTTTGCAATAATACTCAGACGATGTGTAAGGATTTTATTAACGCGAGTATCACACATTTAAATAACTTTTACCGGATTAAAACGCGATTTATTATTTATCCCGACGAAAGAAAAGTATAAAAAATGCCTATTTTGCCAAAAATGCCTTCGTTTTGATTGTATAAGCTAATTTCCTCCTAATATTCTAATTGCAAGGACTCCTACTTCCATAACTTAAGTTCATCATCAACAACAAAGATGATTAATAGATGACTTTAATTGGACGCTGTTAACCAATACAGTGTCAACCCACATGGTTGCCATTTTGAGAAAATTTAATTTGATGTTTTAATTAAGTTTTATTAAATTTATTTTAAAAATAACAGAAATAATAGATTGTTTTGTAATTACTACTACACTAAATGTATATTGTCTTGGTAGCAATCAAAGTAATAGAATTTAGTGCATTATTGTTAAATATTCTAAACATGTTAGGGTTTCGTGCCGACTTGTTTTTTCAATATTTTTGCTATTAAAACGATTTAAATGATATCTCTTTTGTAATATGTACTCCAGCTCATAAGGAAGCGATTGGTATCAAAATTTACATTTTTTTGTGGGTTGACACAGTATTGCTTAACAGCGTCCAGTTATATGAATAAAATACATCGTTTCGCTAAAGAAAAACCTTATATTCGAGATACAATATATTTGTATGTATATGCTTTAACTCTTGTTGAAGACCAAATAACTCTTGTCATAATAATCAAAGGTGTATAATTGTAAATAGCTTTCTATGTAAGTGGTGCGAATGTCTTATCCTTCGATAAATTATATCGATATCAGGGTGAAGTTGAAAATTAAATAAAAACTATAAAATACTTTTACAGGAGGGCCTCGATAATCCGAACACCCAAAATTTATAGCCTGTTCGGATCTATGGAGCGTTCGGGTCACAATATGTAGATATTTTGTAAGGTATATTTTGAAATGAAACAAAGATGTATTACTACATTTAAAAAAAAATCGTATCTACTTTGGCGAGTGGTATTAATCACTGGGTGATAGCGTCTTGTGAGATAGCGCGACCAAGGGGTCGTTCGGTTTATAAAGGTGTTCGGATAATCGAGGTCCTAGTGCAATAATTAACTATATGAAATAAAACATGTCAGAAACCAGTTTATATAAGAAAAGCATAATTTCAGTTAAATAATAGGTGGGTAAAAAATGCGAAAAAAAAAATCGGCCTCGATAAAAGTTGAGTAATTCGCTTAAGTTTATTTAGACACTAGAAATGCGCCCCGGCTTCACACGGGTGCAATGTAGATGTACTATACACAAAACATAGCCTGTGTTACTCGCTGATAATGTAGCTTTCTATTGGTGAAAGAATTTTCAAAATCGGTCCAGTAGTTTTTGAGTTTATTCGATACATACAAAAATACAAATCTTTCCTCTTTATAATATTAGTATAGACAAACAACTTTGCTGAGATTGCTGAGATCTGCTTACAAACACAAATGTCATTCTGTCGCTCGAGAGCTTCGCTCACTTCTCTCTGTTTTTTAAGACTTGAGCTGAATTGAAATAAAATCCTATATTTCGGATTTATTATTTAAATTATTATTTATCCCGAAGTTTCGGATGCTTTACAGCAACCGTGGTCGCGAGGAGACTAAAAAATGACAGTTGTCTGATTTTTGAAATGTCACAAAGTTGCCATATTAACGCCATCTATTCCTGCGGAGTTGATATTTACTGTAATTTTCTATATTATGACAATATTGACTAACGGTGTCCTCTTGTTTTTTTAGTATGTTTGATTTGGGGTTTTAGATTTTTAATTACTGGATCCCAGGTGTTGGAAAGTCTCAAACCATCTTCTCTATTGAAGTTAGGATGTTTTTTAATTCCAATAGCCTCGCGTACTAGTCTGGGAAAGAATCTACTTTCTTTTGCAAGGATTTTCGGTTGGTCGAAACGTATGTAGTGGTTTGGCTTGTCTAGAGTGTGTTCACATACTGCTGACGTGAGTGACGTCTGTGTTTGTCGTACAAAGTATTTTATTTAAATGTGTGATACTCGCGTTAATAAAAGACAATATTTGAACTGAATTTTCAATTAATATTTTATATATGAAAGTTGTCGAAACATTTCGATAATGACGCACGTAAATGTCATGTCATGTCTATCTAATATATATAAATCTGTCACGATGTTTGTCCGCGATGGACTCCTAAACTACTTAACCGATTTTAAATGAAATTGGCACACCGTGAGCAGTCTGGTCCAACTTAAGAGATAGGATAGCTTAGAATTTTTGACCATCTACATTGCACCCGTGCGAAGCCGGGGCGGATCGCTAGTTATCTATATAGTTTATCGAACGCATATCGAATGATAACATATTCGCACCACATTTCCACTTAAACGGTGTTCAAAATCAAATATTAATAAGAGTATGTTTCTATTTCGGTTGTATCTTGTACTTAATAGCAAGTACTGAATACCGGTTAATTTACTATGGGAGTTATACCGGTATAAAAAAGGTTTTTGTTAATATTCTTTCGTTTTTATTCATATTTACTGAAAAAAATTACTGTGGTAAGTTTAGTGTGTATTACTCTTTAAAACTAATATCATGGTATCTCAGTCAGACACGTATTTTGGAAAATAAAAATTTACCGGTTTCAGTCCCTGCTTAATACTTAAATTATATGGCTATTTGCTTGTGAATTATAAGGTCCACCGTAAACACGCTTAGTTTTTAACCGACTTCAAAAAAGAGGTTCTTAGTTTGACCCGTTTACGGTTATATTTGGACGCTGTTAAGCAATAGAGTGTCAACCCACACGATTGCCATTTTGTAAAAATTGAGTTTGATTTTTAAGTATTACACTAAATGTATATCGTTTTTCTTGGTAGCAATCAAAGTAATAGAATTTAGTGCATTATTGTTAAAAAATTTAAACATTTTAGGATTTCGTGCTCACTAGTTTTTTCTGTTATTTTTGCTATTAAAACGATTTAAATTATATATATCTTTTGAAATATGTACTCCAGCTCATAAGGAAGCGATTGGTATCAATTTTTTTATCATTTTGTGGGTTGACACTGTATTGTATAACATCGTCCAATTAACATCGCCATGACTAAAATTAGCGTATTTGCGGTGGGGACAGTTTTATAACTCATTCTTTATTGGACAATGGTAAGCTTCAAGATTTAATAGGAGATGTGTGTATATTCGTGAATTATGTCCTTATATTTTAACAACAGTGCAAAAATCCACCAAATCTTCAAAAATACGGTTGTTTCCCGAAATTCGCGTTTCATACAAGGTTGGCGCAAGTTGGCTCTAAGCATCAACTATCTTAAAATATGTTCTGCTTTAGTATATTTATGTTTTTGAAATATGTATATGTATGTGGAGATCGATATATGACAATAGAGACTATAGAATGTTATATATATTTATGGGTGAATAAAGAGCTCGTTGTCAGCTTCAGTCATTGTAAGTTTCGAACTGAATTTAAAGAATGATGATCGAAATCACTCGTGAATGATAAGAGAGAGTAAGAAAATATTTAAATCAGTGGCGTAGCACAGGTAACTAGCACCCGGTTCGGATCCCATATTTACCGCCCCGTGATTTCTGCAATTTATTATAAAATATGTGGGGCTTCGTGAAAATGGTACTAAGAAAAACTGTTATAAAGGTGAAATACTGATAAAAAAGAACGTTGAAAAAGATATAAATAAATGAGCTTCAAAAAGATTGACGTAGTTACATGAAACTTAGATAATGACGCAGAAAAAGCCAAATACAGTAGAATCTCTCTAATCCGGCACTTCAATAGACCAACACCTAAATAAAGGATTATTTTAAAACTATTAGTTAATTGTGTAAGAGTTATAAAAAATCGTGTAGATTGACATAATAAATTGTGAAATACATTATTTTATTTACAATCCAGTAATCCGAACGTTCGAATAATCCGGCACCCACTAGTTTTAAATAGTGATTAGTGAGAGACTACTGTATTACGAAAAAAAGAAAGAAGCCTATTTAGCCAAAACAATATCCTTTTTCGGGTTTTAGACATTGATATGTTGTATTTCAGTTACATTCAACCTCATCTAATATATCTATATATTATCGAAGATTTGGCGGATTTTTTCATCCAATAAAGCTCATATGATATGTATAAATATATAAAAAAAGTTTATATAGTGCGCGCAAATATAGTTAATAGTACACGGTAAATCGCAAAAGCATGCTTCCTCACTCTAATGTGTGTGTTATATTAGCGTGAGAGCGAGATGGCTTGTGTTTTATCGTGCACCGTTCACGTTATTTACACGGGTAACTAGTGTTTCAGGGAATTCTTGGAACTAATTTTTGTATAGTAAGTTATGCAAAGTTTAAAATAGTGCCACTTAAGATGGCGCTCTCTTATTAATGGCGGGTTATGTCAAACTGACAGTTAACATGTTTTACTTAAAAAGAAGTTCTTTTTGCATCTTTTTGTATACATTTTTGTAAATAATATCGCGTAGGCTTAACGACTTAAGTCCCTGGCCGCTTTGAATGCGGTTTCTTGCGATTTTTTTATTGAAACGCAGCGCGGGCTTTTTTTCGTGTGATACAAATGTAATGTAATTTCGAATAAATGTACATTAAATAGATATTTAAATTTATTCTGTTGTATTATTTCGTTGTCCTCCAGACTGATTAGTACCAGGCCAAAGTACGAACAATGAAATCAGTTGAAATTAGATGTAGCCCCACCTGTATCCTTTCCCGAGTTAAAGTTTCTTGAGTAAAAGATTATCCTATATTCTTTCCCCAGTTAAAGCTTACTAGTATTATCGTATTTATCGTCACAGATATTAATCACAGGTATTCAACGATAACAGAAAACAGTTGCTCCTGCGATTTTGAAATATCTGTGAATGAAAATATAATGCAATACTAAATAACAACTGTTCAAAAAATACTAGTAATGGTCAAGCAAATACAAAACAACTGTGAATTGTGATTGTTACCTGTCTCAGTTAAACATATATGATTGTAGCGTGATAAAACGAGATGCACCTAGTATTTATTATCCAACAAAATACAATTGGACATTTCACAGGAAGGAAATCACATTGAAAAGTTACTCCTAAATTAGATTGTATTATCTGTAATTCCTTTAGTATCTGTGTAAATAACAGACTGTTATTTAAGAACAGATATTTTCATCTGTGATTATTGAGTAGCAATCACAGGTAGAACAGATATCATGTTTGACCTGTGATCACCCATGTCTAAAGCTTACCCTTTATCCTTTCCTGAGTTAAAGCTTTCCTTATATCCCTCCCCGAGTCTTAACTCGAGTTACTTACATACCCTATATCCCTTAACAGAGTTAAAGCTTACCCTATACCCTATTCAAAGTTAAAGAAGTAAAAAGTAGGTCGACAGCGCATCATTGACTGATGTTCTGTAGCTGAGGTATCACCTACCGGCTACCATCAAGTGAACCTGAGTAAGATATCTAACATTAAAAAAAATAGCTACTTGAACGATTTCTTCGCATACATACTTAAAACAGTATTATGGTAAGCATTTTAAATAGTAATTAGTATTTAAATTAAAAATTTGATAAGAAACACTCATAAATATTGTATGATTTTAGTGCCTATGTTCTTCTATTTTGTTTTTTTATGTAAGTGTTTTCTATTTGTTACTTTGCTATATCTAATTGTATGTTTTTTTTTGTGTTAGATATTGACAGACGAGCATGATGTTCACTTGATGGTAGGTGATACCTCAGCCACAGAACATCAGTCAATGATGTGCTGTCGACCTAATTTTTACTTCGTACATTCGAAAATCCATAGACTGAAATCAAAACATGCAATATGCACTTCACGGATTTTCCATCTGATGAATGAATGGTGGTTACCCGGTCGGAATTTTGATATTCCTCCCACCCGATCAATGCGCACGGTAAGTGTTCTACCAAAGGCGCCAATGAGCCCGTCAATAATCGTCGTTTGCGAAGCCTGGACAAAAAGTATTACAGTAGAATCTCACTAATCCGGCAAAATACGACGGGCTCGTTGGCGCGTTCGGTAGAACACCTGCCGTGCGCATCGATGGGTCGTGGGTTCGAATCCCACCGGGAGCACATGCTTCTAATTTTCTGTAAGCATGTTTTCCCCACGTCTGGTAACTTCGGGCATTGATCGGGTGGGAGGAATTTCTAAATTCCGACCGGGTAACGAACCACCGTTCATAGATGGAAAAACCGTGAAGTGCATATTGCGCGTTTCGGTTTCAGTCTATGGATTTCCGAATGCTCGAAGTAAAAATTAGGTCGACAGCGCATCGTTGACTGATGTTCTGTGGTTGAGGTATCACCTACCATCAAGTGAACCTCATGCTCGTCTGTCGATATCTGACATAAAAAAAAAAAAAAAAAAAGCATATAGGGTCTTAATAGGTATCGGTAAATTGACGATGGGAGTTCAACTGAAATAATAAAGGTTTTTGTTAATATTCTTTCGTTTTTATTCATATTTACTGAAAAAAATTACTGTGGTAAGTTTAGTGTGTATTACTCTTTAAAACTAATACCATGGTGTCTCAGTCAGACACGTATTTTGGAAAATAAAAATTAACCAGTTTCAATGCCTGCTTCAGACCGACACGTCTAATAATCCGGCACCTTCCGTCCACGTCTCCAACATATGAGTTGCACAAATACCTAAATTAAGGATTATTTTAAAACGATGTAATTAGTTAATTGTGAGATATGTTATAGTTATAGAAACACGCGTAGAACATGGACACAAATATGAATGTGATGTGAATGTGAAATGCTTTATTTTATTTATTATGAATTTTTCAACACCATCCAGTAATCCGAACATTCCAATAATCCGGCACCCTTCGATTTTAATAGTGCCTTCTAGTAATAAGTGAGATTCTTCTGTATATGTATCCCGGTATCAAGAAAAAAAAGCGTTAGTTAGTCTAGTACCTAATTGATATTTTGCAAATATCTTTTCACACTGTGACATTGAAATCGGGAGTCTATTATGAGATTTTATTATCTTTTTTGATATACCTACTGCTATGTGGTGTGTGCTAAATTTCATTTAAATCACTTCAGCCGTTCAAGCGTTACTGAGTAGAAACATCGATAAATGAATCCAGTGTAGGTACGTATTAAAGAATTCTAACGGAATAGCACCGAAATTATTTCAAAAGATGCCTTTGTCAGGTCTTCTCCAGTTCACCCAACAAGAAATAAATTATGAGCCCGAAAAGACCTCAGGCTTAGTCGCGGAACGATTGATCCAAATAATGAGGACTTATACGGAAGAAACCAAGAGCAGAGTTGGGGAAATGGTACAATACCGAAGTTACTATGACACCTCCGCTCAGTTCGAAATGGGCTATGTCGTGTCAGAAATACTTGAACGGTATGTACTATGTATTATTTAGTCGTCTACAAAACTAAAAGCTAAATAAAAAATGTATATACACTACTGGAAAGAAATTTTTCATCAAAGTTTGGAAGGATCGAGAAAAAAAAAATGCGAATTTGTTTCTTCGAGATGTTTCATAAATTTTTCAAAAACAAATTGGAGATCTTAAAAGTAGAAAATAGCATTTTCAAGATTCATTATCTTCAAAATGCTATTTTTTTTATCTCGATATGATTATTTTTCACCGAGATACAGCCTTCCAAACATTGGTGAAAAAATGAGGAAAATTTTTTGTTCCTTTGTTTCCAGTAGTGTAATTATAGGCTGATTTTAGTCTCACGCTCACAGTCAGCGCTCATAGCTCAGCGCTGAGGCTCAGTGTGGCTCGATTTAGTATCATGCTGACCGCCTTACTGTACAGACGACGACCAAAATGCGCTGACGACGTCCGCTCCGCTCGACACTAGAACGCTCACTGAAAGCAGAGGCGCTCGTGCGATCGTCAGCGCCGACAGCTACGCGGGCCGACGCGCGACGCGTACGACCGCGTAGCTATCAGGCTGGTTTTAGTCTTACGCCGACGGCACGCGCACCGTCAGCGCTGATGGCCGAGATATATGAACTTCTAGGAAGCGTTTTTGAATTACGCGTAGCTATCAGCGCGCACGGTGGTCAGCGCTGATAGCTACGCGGTCGTACGCGTCGCGCGTCGGCCCGCGTAGCTGTCGGCGCTGACGATCGCACGAGCGCCTCTGCTTTCAGTGAGCGTTCTAGTGTCGAGCGGAGCGGACGTCGTCAGCGCATTTTGGTCGTCGTCTGTACAGTAAGGCGGTCAGCATGATACTAAATCGAGCCACGCTGAGCCTCAGCGCTGACAAACTACGCGCTGAGCTATGAGCGCTGACTGTGAGCGTGAGACTAAAATCAGCCTCAGCGATGACCACCGTGCGCGCTGACAGCTACGCGTAATTCAAAAACGCTTCCTAGAAATTCATATATCTCGGCCATCAGCGCTGACGGTGCGCGTGCCGTCGGCGTAAGACTAAAACCAGCCATATAGCAAAAGCTGTGCCTCCTAAAAGGTCAGCCTTCTGCGATGCAAACATCCACCAATTTCTCAAACTCTTATCAATTAGTGCTCCAGAAATTGAAAATCACTTAACCATTAACCTGGGAATCGAACCCGGGACGTATGGGTTAGCTTAACTCTTGATCACCAGACCACTTAAGCAGTTCCCCCTGTGGCATGTGATACAAGTAAAAAATCAACACATTACAGCAGAACAAAAAAAATGGTTTAAAAAATTCTAATACGCGATCTAAGTGGGCTTTCTACCTTGCCCTATAATATATCAAATAACATAGATGTACATAGAAGAACAGGCCCATACAAACTTTTGGCACAGAAAAAGTAGTTCTACTTTTGATCTGTAGACCGCTTGGCATATTATCAGAGCAGTCCGTAGACTCCTCCACTCGCGTTGTCTCGCTCGCTCTTACGAGCGAACGGCAATAATGCTCTAAAAGCGGCTGGGTGCGAGAGAGTGCGCGCTATGACTCCACGTCAGAATGTCGTCCACACGGACACTAGCAGCGCCGCGGTGGCTGGGGGGAGAACTACTCTTACCCCAGAGAAACCGTGACAAGAGCGCCTATAATGCCTGTGCTTCTATGCACTTTGATGATATCTACTCCACTGAAAAATACTAGACTGTCTTTCTAGATATCGCAAAATGATCGAAAACATCAAAAGTCCCTACGAGAAGAGTCAGCGCTCGAACTCCTTAGCTTTCGTGATCAAACGTTGCGAATATGTTCAGAAATTGTTCTTCGAAATCTTTCAATTGGGCAACATGGTGCATGAAATCGAGAGAAAATGGGCGGAGATGTTGAAACGGGATAAAGTCTCACAGTTTGATGACAGCGCGGAATATGACAAGTTAGCAACTACTGTTTTTAAAGTTAAATATCGACAGACGAGCATGAGTTTCACTGGTAGGTGATACCTCAGCCACAGAACATCAGTTAATGATGCGCTGTCGACTTACTTTTTATTTCGAGCATTCGGAAATCGATAGACTGTGACCGAGACGCAATGTGCACTTCACGGTTTTTCCATCTATGAACGGTTGATTGCATTTGCATTGCATTCAATACCCTATTATATACGTACATATAATAGGGTAATGAATATATGTACTACATATACAGTATTTAAGAAATCATTAAGAAAATAAAATTAATAGTAAAAGTATTAAAATGTTATCAATATCTATTATAGAGTCTCGATACTTTTTGAAATAAAAAAAAAAAATAGTAGAATGAAACCTATTGGAAAAGGAAGAGAATATAATAACAAGAAAGGAAAAATAACTTACGGGCACTTAAATATTGAGGTTATGTGAAAAAAGTGTAAATACAAAAGTTGTATATCTTTTTATTACCTACAACTTTGCCATTTGACTTTTTTCCATGGGACTTGTAGTTTTGCCGGAAAACGAGATAAACCGTTTTTTACCCTTAAACCCCCCCACTTCCACTTCGCGACCTCAGATCGCCCGTAAATTGTATTTCCTTTCATTTTTATTGTATTTTCTTACTTTTCCAATAGGTTTTATTCTACTATTATTATTTTTTTTTCACTTTTTACCATTTTTAAAGGCTTCGGCACTGGTCTATAAGGTATATTTTCCGCTATAAAGGTATCAATTTAGCTACACCTCGTGTAATTGTTATTTTTATTCACAGGGACAATTTGGAGAGAGAAATTGATAACAAAATTGAGAGGGCACGGAAGGCCCGATTAAAAGCGCAGAAGAAGAGAAAGAAAGAGAGACTGCAGAGGGAGAAGTTCTCGCTAATAGCCGACCGCTTCGAGGAGAAAGACCGTCGTCCACCCAACAAGTGGTGGCCGATAGATTACGGCTGGGAGATAGATTATTATTGGTGATTAAAGTGTTTTCCAACGTTTATATTTCATTTATTCCTAATCCTACTTCCTACTATCCTATCCTACTTCCTACTAATCCTACTAATAATATTATGAATGTGAAGTTTGTGAGGATGGATGGATGTTTGTTACACTTTCACTCAAAAACTATCCAACGGATTTCGATGATAGTTTAGCTAGAATAACACATAGGCTACAACTTATAAAGATATATGCGCAGCCTCTGCCGCTTTCGGTAGATTACAATCGGCTGTTTTTAACTCGCATGACATACAGAAATGCACAAAGGTTTCCGTATATGTAGCTACAGTTCTTCCCACCTTACTCTATTCATCTGAAACCTGGTGCTTATATCGAAAGCACATCCGTACTCTAGATAAATTTCACCTGCGATGTCTGCGCTCAATTTTAAATATTAAATGGACGGACTATGTACGGAACACGGATGTCCTTAGAAAAGCTAATGTTCCTGGGGTTGAAGCATATCTAATGAAAAGACAACTAAGGTGGTGTGGTCACGTTTCGCGCATGAAAGAGAACAGAATTGCGAAACGGATCTTCTATGGCGAACTCCAAAACGGAAAGCGAAGAGCCGGAGGGCAGTTCCTCAGATATAAAGATGTGGTAAAAAGACATATGAAACGTTGCGACATAGATCCATCTTCCTGGGAACTGAACTCGAAAAATCGTACTGATTGGCGACGCCTCACTCATGAAAAGATCAATACATTTGAGATCGGAAGAAGAGCTGACCTAGATCAGAAACGTGATCTTATTAAAGCACGACCACCAGTGTTACATAATTATAATTTCGTAGATGGCATCCTCACCTGCCCACTTTGTGCTCGTATCCTCAAATCCAAGATAGGATATATAAGCCACATCCGAGCACATGAGAGAGCAGCACCACCTAACTCTCAATAAATAAATAAACTCTAAGCAGTCGCCGCGGTCGCATCGGCCAGGATCATATATATTACTATAAGTATCAAGTAAGTCAGAAAAAATCCTGCCCTCTGAGAGCTATCTTAGCGTGCGCTGCCTAAACCGTTGGAGTTACACGAAGAAAATGTATGATAGGATTGTTTGTCTTAAACAGTTCTAAATAAATGTCGGCGATAGTATATATATATCTACATTTTATGTGGAAGCCAATATATCCCAAAATTGAGTCATAAATACATGAAGTATTTTTTTTTTATAGACGTTCAAAGTGTAACATTGTGTAACCTAAATGAATAAATGATAATTTTTTTTCCTTCCCTTCAATGTACGTAGGTATATTTAATAATTATTGTACAATAAGTCATCCATATTTCTAAAAAAAGACTGACATGAAAAAATAGCCTTATGTTACCATTGGCGTAGCTAAGGATTTTATCAGGGGGGGGAAACGTCCAGTTGAACTAACCACTCATTTTTAATACTGTTAAGGGTGGGCAAAGAAGTTTCTAGAGTGGGAATTGAACACCCTTGCCCCACCCCTAGCTACGCCGGTGTCTTACTTGCTGATAATGTAGCTTTCTATTGGTAAAATCGGTCCTGTAGTTTTTGAGTTTATTCGTTACAAACATACAAAACTAAAAATCTTTCCTCTTTCTAATATTAGTATAAATTATTATAGATTAGTATAGATTAGTATAGACTAGTATAGATTAGTATAGATCAGTATAGTATAAGTGAAATGAAATGACATTGGAATAATTTTATTAGTTTTAATAAAAATGAAGCCCTCTTCTGTAGTTACAGAGCACTTGAAGTTCGGTAAAGTCCAGTTCCGGGGAAATTCTGTAATATAAGACGTAAAATATCATTTTTGCAGTCAAATTCCTTTTATTTTTTTTATGGTAGATTTTAACAGACGGTGATAGGTAATAATTTATGTGCCGCGACCTATTTTATATTTCCTTCAAGCATAAGGAAAAAGTTATGATCGTTTATGTTTTTTTTCACAAACGGTTATGTTATCGATATACAGTGTGCATATCGATATTGAAAGCGGGTTTCAAATATCGATATCAGTTTGCAAATTGATGATATAAACCATTAAAACATTTTAGCCAAATCAGCCATATTCGCTTTATCTCTTTTATACCAGTTAAATGATATGTGAAGTAAATATATATGTATATATAGAGAGAGGTATCGAATATCAATTTGATGTTCCTTTTTGTTTGCGACGTTTGCGTTTTATTCTTGTGTGCTGCCGGCCTAGCATGACCGCCACGAGATATGTCGCGGACGAGAGAAGACAAACTAAGGTGTAAGATATCTCGATATATTATGTCTCAACATCGACAATTTTGATAGAAAAGATATCTCTATCGACAAATATATCTATTTTTGATATTATTATAAAAGTCGAGTTTTAAGTGTATGTAATTGTCATGTTAGACGCGGAAGAAATAAAGAGATCGCGGTTGTCATGCTAGGCCGGCTGGTTGAGGTTTTGAAAAAAATTGTGAAATCCGTTATGTTGTATAAACATATCGATATGGTATATCTACTTAACATATATCCGATATAAATTACGTTTTGATATATCGAGGGCATGTTTATTAGTAAATCTATCTATGAACTTTTTTACCTATATAATATATTTTCTCCATTTTTATTTTTTGCTGGTCAAACGTGGTTTATCGAAAATAACATTGTAGACCCGCTAAAAATCGAACCTGCGACCCTCGGGTGCAAGGTGAGTGTTCAACTCGAAGTATACCGAATTAACAAAAAACTCACTTAATCATCTTCTTCTGTTGACGTCGCTGGTGTGGTGCTGGTTTTTGGTTTTGGCTTCGCGTTTCCAAACAAAAGATTAATATCAAATTCTGGTGCGTCATCTTTCAACGACTCCAGAGTGTGAACCATTTGGTCTATTTCAACTTCCAAAGCTCGTACTTCCTCTAATCTATGAATTTATTTATACAAAATAATCTCCTTAGCCAGTGTTGCCAACTTGGGGGTTTTCCCCCAAATTTAGGGGGAATAAAGATGTCCAGGGAGTATATTTATTTAGGGGAATATTTTAGGGGTACAAGATGGAGCGACGGCCAAATATATAGAATGAAAGATATAAAAAAAATCTTTTATTAACTCGACTAGCGCTACCAGTGTAAAGTTTCATTTGACTGTCCCTACAATGCATATTTTTCACATCCTTCATAAATCACCATGTCACTAAGGGTATAATATCAATACATTATATTTAGAACATAATATATAATATGAAACTAAGTACATCTATATATATAAAAGAAAGTTGTGTTAGTTACACCGTTTATAACTCAAGAACGGCTGTACCGATTTTAACGATATCTTATTTGTTGGATTCCTCTATGTCCGGAATAAGATATAAGCTATTAAAATATTGGAAAAAATCAGGAAAAAAATATATGCATAAAATTAATTATAAAATAAAGTAGATTCGGTACTCCGCCATCTTGACAGCTCACGTCATGCATTCTTAGCTTTTTTGAAATAACAGATGTCTACTGCAAATCAGTGACATATTAGACAATTATAGTGGGTAAATGGGCATATTCAAATTTAAGAATAATTATATAATTTCGAAGCCAAAATTGTGGCAGAACAACGTCTGCGGGGTCCACTAGTTACTTCTTTGATTATTTACATATAAATAATCAAAGAGTTACTTATGTATAGCAATGGTTCTGAAATCTCTAGCTAGGTGGTAAGTCGCTGTAATCATAGTTTCTGTGTGCGTTTTTCTCGTAACCACGTTTTTTAAATTGACGGGCAAGATAACTCAATAAGTTCTCAACCGATTCTTATAAAATTTGGCACACGTTTTCTCTAGTTGAACCTCAATTATGAAAACCTTCAAACATTACCATTTTGACCCAAAAACCGTCGAAAAAAGATTGAAAAACAGATTTTTTTTACTGGGGCGTGCCAATTTACGATTTTTTTTACATTCTCGTTTTTTTAATGGTTCAACCAGAAGATACATGTTTTTTGACCACGTTCAATTGCTTTTGATTTTATATTGCTGTAACAGAAGCTAAAAATCCCGCCGAATCCAAATGCCTTTCGACACGAGGTCTATATCTAATATATAAAATTTCCATGTCACAATGTTAGTTAGCGTACTCGTCCGAAACGGCTCTACCGATTCTTATGAAAATTTTTATGCATATTTAGTAAATCTGAGAATCGGCTACTATCTATCTTTCAAACCCCTAAGTGATAAGGCGTGTCCACCCCAATTTTTTTTTTTTGGATAATTTTTTATTTTTTTATTATGTGGCATTAAAAATAAATAAAACCCTATATTTTCACTCTTCTATTACCAACCCCTGCTTTTGTCAAAAAATCTAGACCCGTGCGAAGCCGGGGCGGGTCGCTAGTCTAATATATAAAATTTCCATTTCACAATGTTAGTTACCGTACTCCTCCGAAACGGCTTTACCGATTTTTACCAAATTTTATATGCGTATTCAGTAGGTCTGAGAATCGGCTACTATCTATATTTCATACCCCTAAGTGATAAGGGTTGTTCACCCTAAAATTATTTTTTTTAATTTTTGGACGACAGTTTTGTTTTTATTTTTTTATAATGTGGCATTAAAAAATACATACAACCCTAAATTTTTTTTTTCACCAACCACCAATCTGCTTTTTAGAAATTATTTACATGGCAAATCAACGTTTGCCGGGTCAGCTAGTTATGTAATAAACGTACTGAATATAAAAACGATTCATTTATTCCTTCCCTTTTAAATTCAGAGGAATATCTTAGGCAACATGGTTACGTATCGCCCCCCTTAAGATTTAAGGGGAAATATTATATTCTGGCCTCGATCGTTGAACCGAAACACTTCGCTTAGAGGTGTGAAAGTATGGATGATAATTTAATTACATAGTTGAGAGTGGTATCAGAAATAAACAATTAGTCGTCCTATTTTTTTTTTTTTGTATGGTATCTCGCTGGTAGCCCTGGTGGCCTCGGCAGCTCAACGCGGACAAGATTGGCGAGCACTGTGCCTAGTCGTCCTAGGTCGTTGACGTTGTCTATATACTGGAATCGGTGTCAAAAATTGTTCTGTTTCTGATACAGAACGGGCTCGTTGGCGCGTTCGGTTGAACACCTGCCGTGCGCATCGATAGGTCGTGGGTTCGAATCCCACCGGGACGTGATTATAATTTTCTGTAAGCATATCTTATAACTTTGGGTATTGATCGGAAAGAAATTAAGACCGGGTCACGAAGCACCGTTATATGGAAAAGCCGTGAAGTGCACATTGCGCGTTCGGACTCAATCTATGGATATCCGAATGCTCGAAGCAAAAAGTAGGTCGACAGCGGATCATTTACTGATGATCTGTGGCTGGGGTGTAATTAGGTACCTGATGAAGTAGTGCAAAGGTCTCCGAGGGTCGACATTAGGCAGGATGAGTTTGGACTCGCCCGTATGTTTGTTCTTCGTCATCCGATACAGCTCCATCATAGATCTGTACTTCTCTCTAATTCGACCTAGAATTATTAATCCTAAATACACGAGATACTGGTTACCGAGGCGGGAAACGCAGAAGAGGGAAACCAGTTTCAAGGTGGAGCGACGACATACGAAAAGTGGCTGGATCACAATGGACTAGGATTGCCAGAAACCGGCGGTCCTTACATAAACACCATAGCTTAGTAAATCTATTTACACGTCTTATAATAAGTCATCATAACATAGAATTAGCTTAAAATGTAATACATAACATTAGGTATAAATAAATATTATATTATAAGACAACTAAATGGGTATATGCTAAGTTAAGTTATAAGAGCTGGGTTAAGTATAAATGTTAATAATAAGTGTTACTATGTAAACAACCATATCTTGTATGTAAGGAATAATAAAGCTTACTTTATTTTATTTTTTTATGGGAACTATATTTTCTATCACCAAAATTTATATTTGTCATCAAGTTGTATCACCTAATAAATAGATCTATCGCCACGAAATATTTTCGTTCTCAGATAAACAAAAATTGTTCCCAGGTATGAATTATCAAATTAAGTGGGCCCAACCCGTCTTACTTTCCATACAAAAGCTCGTACGTGATTATGGCGATGTAACCGATTTTTCTTTGAAACTTTTGAACTAATAGGTATCTCGTGCACTATATCTAGGTTTCTATCGAAACAAAATCTCAAAATTTTCAGAAATAAATTCAGTATAAGCCTCCAAAAATCAGCTTTTTTGCAAAAAAATTACCTGAACTTTGGACGTTCATAATGTACGCATAAATTGTGAAAGTAAATATTTTGTTATGATAGAAACCTTGCAAATATAATGGAGATTCTAAATTACAAAAAAAATATTTCATAAACTTGTAAAGACTACTGAAAAACACGTATTTCCTAGAACAAGTTTTATGAAATTTCCGCACACTATTTTTCGTTCAATGTTATCGCGTTCTCACTCACTCGTTAGCGGTAGAGGTATGCGCTGCATGAAACAAAAAGCTTTTCAACCATGCTCGCGTTGACGATAGTCGAACCGGGAAGGGCCCTCTTAATGTTAATATATGTGTAAAATAAGAGATCGATAACCAATAAAATTATATTGCATTACATGAATATAAACTTCGTTCTTATAATAACAGTTTTGTTACTTAAATAATAGCTCTGTGCTCAGAATGGTAGATCTGTCACCAAATAACTTGTCTACAAGGAACCACCATCTAGGCTAGGTTATGTTGGTATAGTGACCACCGCGCACGAGTCGAGCGAGCGAAGCGAGCGATGCCGCGGTAGCGGCCGACGAGTGGCAGAACCGATTCCTATTCTCCGTTTTAGAGTCTTCTCCATTTTCTAGTAACATAATATGATTTATTGGTGACCTCTTTAAATTAGTTTGCTTAAATACTTATTAGGACATACAATACATACAAAAACATTTATTTGGTACTAGACCTTATATCTCAGGATTTTAGGTGATTTATTGTGGAACTGATTTTGCATTGTTTGGTGACTACATTTTGGTGACAGATCTACTATTTTGAGGACAAACCCTATTATTTAAGAAACACAAAACTAATAAATTGGTGATAGCTTAAATGATACCCTTTTTATTATTTATAAATACACGAGATTATACCAATTAAAAAGCCGTTTATATAAATATATAAATAGAGAGAAGTGGCAGAAATCGGAGGAGGATGACCGCAATCCTGCCTGTAAGCGCGGATGCGATCTAAATGGGAGCATGCTTACTTAGAAGAAGACTATTCACTCTGGCTTTGAAGACGTCAAGATTGTAGGAATCAAGAAAGACAGACCCAGGTAGAGAATTCCATTCTTTAGCGGTTCGGAGGATAAAGGAGGAAGCGTATTTCGTACGAATATAAGGTACAAAGTATTTCATACTCTTTCGGGAGTGGTCGACCTAAGCGAACGTACCTCGATCAAATCGGGGACGTTCTTCAAAAGAGCCAGGTCAAAAGTACTCGTAACCGACGAGTGTGTATGAAAGCATTGATGAAATTAGAAGAAAGTGGTATGTAAGGATCGGAGCATATGGAATTCCGTGATCTCTGTCTACCGCGATGGGAAAGAGGCGTGATGTGTATGTATGAGTCTTACCAATAATAGTTCCGACAGCAAATGCTGTGAACATCGACGCTTCGTCCTTTATCCCATCCACCTGCATTATTTTATTTTTGGCTTCCTTAATCAGCTCGTACGCTATAGCCCTTAGCTTATCCTTATCATTGGCTCCCGTATTGTCAAGAACGTAGTACTTGTACGAATCCTGGGATGAAGCCAGGTGAATACCTGAAATTGAGATTTTTTTTATGTCAGATATCGACAGACGAGCATGAGGTTCACTTGATGGTAGGTGATACCTCAGCCACAGAACATCAGTCAATGATGCGCTATCGACCTATGTATTTTTATGTTAGATATCGACAGACGAGCATGAGGTTCACTTGATGGTAGGTGATACCTCAGCCACAGAACATCAGTCAATGATGCGCTATCGACCTATGTATTGATATGTTAGATATCGACAGACGAGCATGAGGTTCACTTGATGGTAGGTGATACCTCAGCCACAGAACATCAGTCAATGATGCGGTGTTGACCTATGTATTTTTATGTTAGATATCGACAGACGATCATGAGGTTCACTTGATGGTAGGTGATACCCCAGCTACAGAACATCAGTCAATGATGCACTGTTGACCTAATTTTTACTTCGAGCATTCCAAAATCCATAGACTGAAACCGAAACGCGCAATATGCACTTCACGGTTTTTTCCATCTATGAACGGTGGTTCGTTACCCGGTCGGAATTTTTAGTTTCAGTTGAGAATTACATGTCTTATCATACGTATTTTGGTTTACATGTAAATTCACGAGTCCCCTAGTGGGTCATGGGGCAGACATATTTCTGTCTCTGTTTCACTGATAATAATCGCTTACCAATAAAAAATAAAATATTTTTTTTTATTATTTTTTTTTTTTATACATTAATATATATATACTTGTTACATATTTCTGATGTCCTGGTACTTCTTAGAATTTCCGAGTCACCTAGTGAGACATGGGGCGAACACATTTATGTGTGTTTCACTGATCATTTTCTTTACAGGCAAGTAGCAAGTAGTAGTAGGCCTTCTGTGTCCTGCCTGACCGAAACTATGGTTTTTAAATCTTATTTCCCCGGGTTTCGAACCCAGGACTCCCGATGCTAAACGCATCGTGCTTGCCACTGAGCCACGGAGACGGTAACGTGTATCGGTTCATCATTCAGAAATAAAACTCTTACGTGAGAATATATTTTATACAATTTTAAAAAAAATATAATTGTGGTGCGGTTTATTTAAATATTTAGTACTAGCGATCCGTCTCGGCTTCGCATGGGTGCAATGTAGATGTACTATACGGAAAAAACGCTGATAATGTAGCTTTCTATTGTTGAGAGAATTTTTAAAATCGGTCGAGTAGTTTTTGAGTTTATTCGTTACAAACATACAAAAATCTTTCCTCTTTATAATATTAGTATAGATATAATACTAGTAAAATTTAATAATAATGCAGTATTAGGTATTGTTCATACTTACATGAAAATATGAAAACTAGAAATCTTATCCGACCCATTACAATTATCAACCTATAACCACTATCAAAACTATTAAAATATAATTACTTATTATTTTTATTACAGACTAGCAACACGTCCCGGATTCACACGGAATAATGTAGCTTTCTATTGGTGAAATAATGTTTAAAAGTGATCATGTAGTTTTTGAGTTAAATCGTAACAAACAAAAAATAAATAAAAATATGGTTATCACTATCACACATGGACATCCTTGCCTAAAACGTCTTAGATGCTTTGAAGGCCTTATAAACAATTATAAGCTAACTAATAACGCAATTTTGACAAACAGTAGGAAGTTATGTAGGTTATGTTAGTTAGTTTTAAGAAACGAGTTTATCATTTTTACAAGGCCGACGACGCATCTAAGACTTTTGAGCCACGGATGCCCATGTTAATAAAAGACAATATTTTCTATTCAAATCACAAATTTGCGTTTGCCCTTACGGATACATGAGATTTTGTAACACATTATGATTGTAGAGAATGAAACAAAAAATATAGGAACAAAATAACTTTAATTGAAAATTCAAATCCTCTACTCAAATCCTGGCAACTCTATCGCCCTTAGCGTGTTTCCTTTCAATGAGTCTTATCATATCAATTAAATTGGTAATCTCTATTGCTTTGTTTGCGATCTGTTCGTAAGCACTTATATGTTCCATCGGTTTCCACTCGGCGTAAAGACGCTTCACAGTGAGCGATATGTCAGTCATTATGTTAAATTTGTCCGTAATATCACCGATAATGAATCCTGTAATAGAAATATTTGCTTTTCTTATTGTTTTTTTTAATTGTTATTTAGGTTTTGCGTCCACGATAATGTAAGTGCGTGCTCCTATTTCACCAAGCCTACTCCTGATAGAGGACATATTACCTTTGTTTTGTATTCGTTTATTTTTTATTATTATAATTATATTATTATAGGTACTTAATTACTTCAACATGTGGATCATGATGTAATGGTTGCAGCTCCTTACAAACATTTTGTAAAACAAAAAACTTGGCGATTAAAAAGAGTGGCGGTTCTTCTCGTCCGTTCTAAGCCCTTGATTTGAGAACTGGCGGTAAATGTAAAATTAGAAGCATTTATAATAATTTTGTTTTTACTGACGTTCATAAGTGTACATTGGGTTACCTAAATGAATAAATGATAATTTAATTTTTATTTTTGTTCTCTGTATGAACAAAAACAACTGTGACAAGGGGAGGAGTCAAAAAATCACCAAATTAGTCTGACGTACTTTATGGATGACCCCTTATAAATACGAGTGAACCCTATCAAAATCCTTACCGATATCAAAAGCGGTGGAATTAGTGTAATGTTGACGGATCAGCTCAGCTCTCCGCACTTTCAAATCGCTGTCCCGTACTGTCTCATACATCAGCCGGAATAGCTTCATCTTCATGGAGTCCTCCGCTTTGGTGACACCGCCTCGACGAAGGTATGCGAGTCCTACTCTTCGGCTCTGATAATCCTGGAAAATTAACGTTATTGGCAGGGAATTCTGGTTAATTATACCGGTAATATTGTAACGGCTTATGTGACCCATTCTGACTGGGTCGTTGGCGCATTCGATAGAACATCTGCCGTGCGTGTAGCGACATCTATGATCCGCTACAAGAATCAATACGAAGACGTCTAATCCTGAATCGCGCTATATAAATGTTTCCGAGCGCTGAGTATACATATATAAAACATTTCGACATCAACCACTGGGGCCTTAGGGCCGGCCAGTCAGTGGTTCGACTGGTCGAGGATCCTCCTAATGTGGAGGAAGGGAGGTATGGTCTCCCTCCAACCTAAAGGGAAAAATCATAAATGTCGCAACAGTGCGCATCGATGGATCGTAGGTTCGAATCCCACCGGGACGACATGTTTATATTTTTCTGTAACATGTCTTCCTCACGGTTGGTAACTTCGAGCATCGACATATCGACCGGGTAACGAACCACCGTTCATTGATGGAAAAACCGTGAAGTGCATATTGCGCGTTTTGGTTCAGTCTATGGATTTCCGAATGCTTGAAGTAAACACTAGGTACACAGCGCATCATTGACTGATGTTCTGTAGCTGAGGTATCACCTACCATCAAGTGAACCTCATGCTCGTCTGTCGATATTTCACATAAAAAAAATCGAATGAATTAATCTCGAATCTAGGAGTCGCGAGGTTGATTCCCTTCGGCTCTACAATATTCATGCAGTCTGAGGTCAGGTTGGAAGTGTTAAACAAGCTGGTACCCGCGATTTCGTTCGCCTGGGTTTTAAAGTAAGCTGAGCTTCTAAGCTAGCTATTTAAATGAAGATAACTTTTGTTTCCGACATCCGATTTCAATGTGTGACGTATTACGGTACGTTCACACAGAGCCACGTTTTCCCGAATCTTATTTTCATCGGATCTGGAAAAACCGAATGTGGTATTCACACGGCATATATTTTATTGCCGTATCCGACGACATCGTATCGAGATCCCGTGTGAAATAATGCAATCTACCCTGCGTGTATCGTATTCGAACGCATGTATTGAATGCGCTATACCACTGAATCGGATCTTAAACTTTGCAATACGACCGGATCGGTTTGTAGTCGCAAAATCGGATGTCAACTTCAGCCAGATTCGGTTTTTTTGCCGTATCTTAAAACCGAATGCATGTGTGAACTCATTCATTGAAATTCTGTTGCCACTAAATCGAATCCTGCAAAAAACCGACGCCGTGTGAACGTACCGTTAGGCAGTGGCGTAGCTATCATATGGCAAAGTGGTGCAGTGAACCAGGGCCCTGAAGTTGAGAGGGCCCCCTGGGCTTTGGAAAAAGGGGGAGGCAGCTCCTTCTATACTAAGTAATATTATAAAGAGGAAAGGTTTGTTTGATACGTTGTTTGTTAATTTAACTGTTATTGCGATATTTTTTTCCTCTCTGAACCGGGGCCCTTGCCTACCTATTTACGCCACTGCCGTTAGGGTACAGACCCTAACACCTACACCCTACACCTGTATACAGATACATAACTGCGAATCAATGCAATGCGAATTTTGGACGAAAGATTTTGGACGGACCCATTTAGCCGCACAGAATCGTATTGCAGCAATTCGCGTCGCAATTTTCTGCGTTGTGAATTCGCATCGCACCGATTCGCAGTTTCAAGTAAGTTTGTGCGCCCGACCGTTGGCTGGTGTGGACGGCTCTTGTTGAAACTACTAATAGAATATATAAATTAAATATAGAAGGATGTTCTCACTGTCGTCTGTCGATATCAGTCATACAAAATCATATGAAAGTGGATAAACCTTTAAAACTTTGAGTTTCGTTCCCCATGATAGATCGTTAATGATGCGATTTTGAGACTTTGGTAGATTCAGACAAAGAGTTAATGCTGAAATGAAAATATTAAAAATTAGTAATGGGACTCTTACCGCGGAATACTGCAACGATAATCTCGTCATGATCGTAGAACAACGGCGGATCTGCAAAACGGCTACTTTACAGGAGAGCGTTTTAAAGATTGATAAGTCGATTTTTTATGCATAATTAAAACACGGCTAATCTTTTCGTGTTCAAACTCGGCAATATTATGTTTGGTGTCTTTTTATATTAATTTTATACTGATTACCGTGGGGGGAGGCCGAGGGGATTACGTAGTACAATTAAGGTATAATACGCGTTTTTGTAAGTACTGCGTTGAAAAAACAGAACCGCTGGTATTCTAGGCAATAACTTGATTGTTTTTATCAAACTCCAATTTTTTGTTTGTTCTATTGAAAATAGACATTTTTTAAAGACTTTTATACAGTAAAACTAAAATCGTAAAAAATCAGAACCGTCATTGTTCTACGATCATGACGATCTAAAGAGGGTTCTTAAAATGTTTCTGTCTTTCATTTTACCTTCGTAATGAAAGAGTTAGAGATACTTTTAAGTACACCTCAATGTTGATTAGCGTTCGAGAATTAGGCTGTTACAGCATATATATTGTATTATCTATGGTTACAGGTAATAATGAGTTTTAAATGATATATTCAGTAATTGCTGAATACTAAGTCAAACTAAACTAAATCCTTCAATTAATTATTCTTCATAAGTAACTCATGGTCATTTTTAAATGTTAGATATCGACAGACGAGCATGATGTTCACTTGATAGTAGGTGAACAACAAGAAAAAAAGGAAACAATTTGGTCGCCATAATTTTTTCCAAAATTTTTGATCTTCCTATTTCAAACAACTTTGTTTATGTACAACTAGCGACCCGCCCCGGCTTCGCACGGTTCAAGATTTTTTGACAAAAAAGCAGGGGTTGTATGTATTTTTTAATGCCACATTATAAAAAAATAGATATAAAAAATTTGGTCTAAAAAAAAAAAAATTAGGGGTGGACTACCCCTAACATTTAGGGGGATGAAAAATAGATGTTGGCCGATTCTCATAGATACCGGATAAGCACAAAAAATTTCATCAAAATCGGTCGAGCCGTTTCGGAGTAGTATGACAACGAAAACTGTGACACGAGAATTTTATATATTAGATTAAGCACTAAAGTTAATAATAAACTAAGTATATACTTAATTCCAAAACCACACTTGGCCTTTTTCCTCGCTTAGTTCCGAATGAGAATAATAATTATTTATTTGTCAAAACCATGGTACAATAGTTGGTAATTTGAAATATCTTCTAGAGATCACATGTTTTGCCAGTAATTAGATTTAGGCATACAAATGTTATTCATTTAAACCGAAAAATTTTTTTATTTATCGTACATAAAAATGCATTATAAATAAAATGTAGAGATTCGCATGAACACTAATTTAAGAGGATATGTTGAGAAAAATGCGGTTTGTCTATTACGTGTAACTTGTTCAGGCTGTGGATTATTGATATGAAATTTTGGAATTTGTTTTTTGACTATATTTCGCAGTGTCGCTCAAAAGGAAAACATGTTTCAATGAAATTTTCTCGATAGAAAATAAATGTGAAGTTATGTTTATTTTTACACTTTTTTGGATCCCAAGGCATAGCGGTAAAGAGTTATTTAATTTAATTTATTTTAAAGGGTGTAGAATAAATGTCTTTAAGATTCCTCAAAACCGTTTTTTAATCAAATAAAGTATTATAAAGTTATGAAATAAATTAGTTTTGGCACATTCCGAGCGCGTTCAAGCTACAGCTATCTCTTTTTTTTACATGTCTCAAGTAATTATTTCAATCTCGCTCGCTCACATTCAATAAAGCGATTTGTCGGCCTGCGAGCTTCATCGACATAGGCCCTTAAGTGCTCATTATTTATGTTATAAAGTTGAAAATGACCGAGTTATTAACGAAAAATGGTAATGCCTTTAAATCAAGACGGCGCGGCGTCATAAGTCGAATTTGGTCGCCATTTTGAATTTAGCCTCCCACTTCCCCCCTTAAAGATGGTGCAATAAAATTTCTACCTAGGTAGGGCCGAACCTTTCATCAATTCTAGAATTGATGAAAGGTTCGGCCCTTTTTTCGACTAACCCGACTGGCCTTTAATTTGTACTAACGATCCGCCCCGGCTTCGTACGGGTGCAATGTACTGTAACGACATCTATGATCAATACAAAAAGACGTCTAATCCTGAATCGCGCTATATAAATGTTTCCGAGCGCTCAGTATATACAACATCTCGACTACAACCACTGGGGCATTAGTTAGGTTCGACTGGTCGAGGATCCTCCCTTTAGTTTGGAGGAAGACCACACATCCCTTCCTCCAAATGTACTATACACAAAAAATTTACTCAAAAACTGGACTGTTTTAATCATTCTTTCACCAACAGAAAGCTACATTACCAGCGAGTGACATAGGCTATTATTGTGAACAGTAAATCTACATTTATTATACAAGAACTCTGAAACTTTTTGATTGATTATATCTCACTTCTCGCAAACGAACTACGTATACATATAACGTTTTTTCCATAGTATAAAATAAGTAGAATTGTGTGACAATATTAAATTCTTTGATACTAAAGCCACGGGGTTGCTAGAAATAATAACATTAGTACATATTACAATCATACATATGAATTTATTAACCATCAAAATATATATAATCTTCCTAGTACAACAACTATATATTTTCAACTGCACACCGGATCATTTCAAAAGTATCCAAAAAAGTCACCAATAATAATCAATCTCCCAACCGTATTCCAAAGGCCACCACCACCTAGTCGACTTCTTCGTCACACCCTGCAACGCTAGCAACTTCGACGCAATCCTTTCCTTTTCCCCTCTCCTCAATCTCTTTGCTTTCTGATATCTTGTTGGCATATGCATTGTCGTGAACTTCCCTTCTTCCCAGGACTCTATAACTTTGGTAGTAGTCTCCATGTAATCCAAAACAGTATGTGCGCCATCTTTGATCCGATATTTCCTTTCGATTTCATGCATCATACCGTACAAGTGGTCTATATCCCAGTAGTAATGTTCAATTTCCTCTAAAGACATCACCAGCTCCATCAAATAAAATCTAGTCATCATGTAGGAACTAACGTTGTATTTATCAACCATTTGACGGTATTTCTCTTGGATAACGTATGTGAGATATCCGACTTCAAAAGCGGCGCAATTATGAATGTGTTTTTTGATATATGTGATAAGGGAAACGCGTCGGATACCGTCTTTAATGATATTGTCCGTTGTGTTTATTAAGATATTGGCTGATACTAAGTCTTCCGGGGAAATTTCTGGTATTTTTGTTTTTGTTTCGATCGGATCTGAAATAGAGTAACTGGGGAGGTTTATAAGCTTTGCAAGTAAACGTTTACTAGTACAGTAGAAACTTATTGAGTGGCGCTTCAGTAGACTGATACATCCAATAATCCGGCACCCTCCACCCGCGTCTCCCTCATATAAGTTGTACGAAGACTTCAATTAAGGATTATTTTAAAACTATGTAATTAGTTGTGAGATATGTTACAGTTATAAAAACACGCGTAGAACATGGACACAAATACAATGTATTCCCTCTGTGAAGTACTTTATTTTACTTATTATGAATTTTTCAATACAATAAATTATAAGGATGTGTTGGATTGTTAAAAATGATACATACGTATCCGTATCCGGATATATATCCGCTGATACGGATCTGATTACGGATATTTGGTGTCTTACTCAATCGGTGTCGATGCGCGTGACCTTGAATATATTTATTTATTAAGTTTGCAATATAAAGGTGCCAAAGAAATAAAAAATAATCTGAATGGAATTCAATAGTTTCTAAACCTATATATAGAATTTCATATATGTGTATTGAAAATGAATAAGGTAAAAAGATCCGCCAAAATAGTAAGGGATACGGATCTTTCTTCGCACGCACACACACACACACACACACACGCGCGCGCGCTCACATACATACTATACCACACATCTACATCATGAAGTATCAATATTTATCATAATTTGTTTTCATGTTTTATATTTCTTTATTATTAAAAAAACAATATAAATTTTGTAACTTAGATTTAAATAAATATTACATGTAAACGTGTTTTCAGAACATGGAAGAGACTAGTCACCCACAACACAGGGTATCCTAGTGTGGGGACTAGTGCCCATTATTTATGTAAACTATTATTTTAAGTAATTAAATAAATTTCATTTAAATAAATTTCATTTCATTTCATTTCTCCCTCGGATATCCGCGGATACAGATATCCTATTTAGTCATCAACTGTGTAACTGTTTCAGGAAGCGGATTATGCTTTATTTTATGAACAGAATTATGAGGTTCACTTGTTGATAGGTAACAACGGCACACAAAAAAAAAAAAAAATTGTCTGTACACCGGGCGCCACCTATCTACGGGCATGTTTTTCGACCTGCTGAATTCGAATTTCAAGTCAGTTTAGGCCGTCCAGCCTTCAGTTTCGAGTAAATTGCAAAAAACCCCAAAAAATAGCGAAAATTTTATGTTTTGGCAAGAAAAAAAAATTTGAGATCTGAGGCAAGCATAACACCGGCACACAAAAAAAAAATTGTCTGTACACCGGGCGCCACCTATCTACGGGGATGTTGTTCGACCCGCTGAATACGAATTTCAAGTCAGTTTAGGCCGTCCAGCCTTCAGTTTCAAGTAAATTGCAAAAAACCCCAAAAAATAGCGAAAATTCGATGTTTTGGCAAGAATATTTACCGGCTCAAACTCCCCACAAACGTAATAAAATAGATCAGGATTCTTATTGCATAGATGGGAATTGCTTCTTGTAATAGTATACTCTCCAGTAGCCAAGTTTCCCACTACTGAAGAGCTGCAGTCGCTGGATGACGACGCCTGCGGGCCTGCTTTCTCACCCTGACTAGACGCCGATACTGGGTTTACGAATCCCTGCATCGTAAAGTACTCATCACTTGTACCTGCCATGACGGCACACACGCCGTTCACCCAGGGACTCTGCAAGATGGTTCTGTTGCCCACCGTCACCCCGAGGAGGTGCCCTGGTTGCAAGTACAAGCGATCATGCAACGAAATGAAGTCTGCACATCGAAGAAGTTGAAATCCCAACACGATGGCAAATTTTTACTAAATAAAGGAAAAGGTGGAAGAAGAGGTATCCACGTCGTAGATCATTTGAAAATGACAGTACAATACCGATAATACAGTAATTTTCGCTAATTTTTGGGGTTTTTTGCAATTTACTCGAAACTGAAGGCTGGACGGCCGAAACTGACTTTAAATTCGTATTCAGCGGGTCGAAAAACATGCCCGTAGATAGGTGGCGCCCGGTGTACAGACAATTTTTTTTTTTGTGTGCCGGTGTTATAATCAATTGATCATAGAACATTAGTCAATTACCTATTATATGACAAAAAACTGCTTTTTCGTACGTTCGTTACCCGGTTGATATTTTTTATTTTTATTTAACAACTTCATTGCATTATAAATATATAAGGACCTACATAACAGAATAAATAGAGCAAAAGGTGGCCTTATCGCTACAATTCAGCGATCTCTTCCAGGCCACCAGTTCAGATTTATATAAAACTAAAAAAGTATTATTAGTTGATATTTAGATATTCCGATACTTTTGATAACTAGATTTTTGAAGTGAAACTTCTTTATCGACGTATGGGAGAAATTTTTGTAAGTATCGTCACGTTTTTCGGTTACGCACCATGTTGCTTTTTTTATCAAAGTTTAGTATAGTGACGTAAAGAATATAATGTAATATATTATAATAATAACAACAATATATTAGTTTTGAAGTTTGGTTTGAAATAAGAATAACAATATATTAATTTGAAAGTGATAAAATCTATTTTCTTAAGGCTTAAGCCTTATCTACCCCATTTTCGTGAAGTTGCAAATAGTACAAAAATGATATGTCGTAAAGAAGATTCACTTCTTACCTGTGTACTCTGGTACACACACACAATTTTTTTTACCTAGTTTTAATCGAGGCTAAGATAAGTGGCAATCGTTTTGTTGGGGGTTAACTTGGAAACATTGATAATACAAATAACAAAGTTCAAGATCGTTTAGCTAAACATAATTACTTCTCGCTTACGTCAAACCCATTAATTTTTATATTCTACTAACTAACATATTGTCACTTGTCTAAGCCTATAATCTATCTATATATACAACTAGCTATGCACCCCGGCTATGCATACCTACTTTACACAAAAAAGGAGAGATTTGTTGGTTACGATGTAACTCAAAAACTACTGGACTGATTTTAAAAATTCTTTCACCAATAGAAAGCTACATTATATAAGGTACTAGTGGACCCCGCAGACGTTGTTCTGCCACAATTTTGGCTTCGAAATTATATAATTATTCTTAAAGAAAAAAGATTTTCCCGCTTTTCTGTTGAAAATTTTCCTGAATTTTCCTTGCTATAAACCTCACGGAGCCCGAGACCTTTCCAACGAATGCATAACCGTGGAAATCGGTTCGTGCGTTCTGGAGTTATAGCGTCAGGAAGGAAAACCCGACTTATTTTTATATAGTAGACTAGCAATTGCCCCCGCAACCCCCCTTGTGGGTTGAATTTCGTAAAATCCGTTCTTAGCTGACCTCTACTCGGCGAAAGGAATATTCCTACCATATTTCAAGTCGCTACGCCTTTTGGTTCCAGAGATATCGTGATGAGTGACTATATAGGTGGGAATCTCTTTTATATATATATAAGAAGATTTTATTTAAACTTCCACCTAGTCTATGGTAATACTCTACAATTTCAATAAAACTACTTACTGAGTGTAACTAATAAAATAAAAACAGCGCTCTGCATGTTAAGCAATCGAAGAACTGTGTTAGCAATGTTTATTAATTAAAATTGTAATTAAAATTATACAATACACAGTATTAATTAAGGTTGTAATAAGATTTTATCTGATTTATTAATGTGTATTTGAAAATGATTTCCGTATTTGTAATTTTAACAAGTAAGTGCCATTTTCTAATATAATATATCTTATCAGTATATTGAGAAAACAACGATGGCGTTGGCGCGTTTGGTGCGATGGGTCGTGGGTTCGAAATTCGAATACAACCGGGACGACATGTTTATAATTTTCTGTAAACATGTCTTCCCCACATTCCCCACATCGGGCATTGAACAGATGCGAGGAATATCGAAATTTCGACCGGGTAACGAACCACCGTTCATAGATGGAAAAACAGGTCGACAGCACATCATTGTTTGATGTTCTGTAGCTGGGGTATCATCTACCATCAAGTGAACCTCATCCATGTCTGTCCATATTTAACATCAAAAAACAAAATTAGCTTAAAAAATAAAACGGTTACATAAGTGATATACAGTTTTCATATCGATATCAAAAACCGTTTTCAAATATCAATATCGGTAGTACAGTTTGCAAATGATATTTAGATGAAAACTAACGACAAACGCACTCATCAAGTTATTTGGTACATCAATATACCTCCTAATTTTAATTTGTTTATTAGTTTAGCTACTTGTAATTATGGAGATTTCCTTTCATTGAAAATATATCACGGATGCCATTAACCATTCCAAGATTTTTGAGAAAGTTACGCAATATTGGCTTCATCTCTTTTTTTTTATGTCAGATATCGACAGACGAGCATGAGGTTCACTTGATGGTAGGTGATACCTCAGCCACAGAACATCAGTCAATGATGCACTGTCGATTTACTTTTTACTTTGAGCTTTTGGAAATCCATAGACTGAAACCGAAACGCCCAATGTGCACTTCACGGTTTTTCCACCTATGAACGGTGGTTCGTTACCCGGTCGGAATTTCGATATTCTTTCCACCCGTTTAATGCCCGAAGTGACCAGACGTGGGGAAGAGATGCTTATAGAAAATTATAAACATGTCGTTCCAGTGGGATTCGAACCTGCGACCCATCGTTTCCCAGGGTAGATGTTCTACCAAACGCATCAATGACCCCATCAATATGTAAAATTAGATAAAATTAGCGACCCGCTCCGACTTCGCATGGGTGCAATATAGATGTACTAAAAAATAGCCTATGTTACTCGCTGATAATGTAGTTTTCTATTGGTGAAAGAATTTTTAAAAATCAGTCGGGTAGTTTTTGAGTTAAATCGTAACCAACCAACAAACAAATCTTTTCTCTTTATAATATAAGTATAGAAATAGATTAGAGAGAGAGGTAGCAAATATCAATCGGATGTTTCATAGCGTTTGCGAAGTTTGCGTTTTATTCTCGGGTGCTAATTGAGTCGACTCGATAAAGTATTTTTGATATTCGCTATGTTGATAAACATACCGATATGATTTAAATAAAATACGGATTAAAATGCGATTTATTATTTATATTGTTTAAATTATTTATTCCGACGTTTCGGATTCTTTTCAGCAACCGTGGTCCTCCCCGTAACCACGATTGCTGAAAAGCAACGGCGCATTTTAATCCGTTATAAAGTATTTTATTTAAATGTGTGATACTTGCGTTAATAAAAGACAATAACTATTAATACCGATATTATGATATCTAACACATATCCGATATACTTAAATTACGTTTCGATATATCGAACCCATGTCTAAAGACTCTCCCTTGTTCGCCGCTGCCGCTTCGCGTACCATCCGCGGAGCGTGCCGGCGACCGCCCGAGGGCGCCACTAGCGCCCCATTCAATGACCGCCCTATTTTAATAGGGCGCGACCCCGCAGTCCCCTGCATGCCATTTCCTGGCGCAAACAGGGTTCCGTTTTTCCGCCGCCTCCGGCGGGCGGAAAAACGAAGAAATACTCGATTCGATTCGACTCTCCCTAAGAGACCATACATAGATGTATTTTTGAAATGATAAAGACAAACAAAAGATAATTCGGAATAAGCAGTCTAGGAAGTTCTTTGCTTTATCTTATCAACGTTTTGCATCATCCTTCGGTAAAAATACAAAGATAAAATAAAGATAAACTACAGATAGCTAACTGCGTTTGTAGAAAATTTTAAATAATCTATTGTAATTACTTTAAAAGTCCTCTTTTAAGCCTTCCCGTGAGCCCCAAAAGGCGGATGACGGACAATAATTTTTTTTTAGATTCACAACTGACTTGAAATGAAATGAGAAAAAAAATATTTCAACAAAAATAAAAAAATAAACAAATTTATTAAGAGATGTGTGCCAGTATACCTTTTAAAAGGAGTCAGCTCAGTTTTTGTCTATCTAACGATAACACAACACTGGTTTTCAGTGACACTATATAAAAAAAAACATAAAACATAAAAACGTGTGCGTTTGATATCCGCAATGTGTTCCTTAAGTCGGTTTGAAATGCTACGTTTAGATTGCCCAATGTAGGATAAACCACAGTCACAATCAAGTTTATATACACGTGAATCTTGCAAAGAGATATTAATACTTTTAATAGGTTAATATGTAATTATTTAAATATTAACCGTAATAGGAGTATCAATGGAAAATGTTGCAAAAACGGGTAAAATATATTCCTTTTGAGAGCTTCCGTTTCGCTGCGTGAACGGGTAAAGTTACGCAACAATGACGGCTACGTATAGGGGTAGAGCCAGTGGCGTAGCATGGGGGGGGGGGGGCGTTCCGCCCCGGGCGGCACTTTGGCGGGGGCGGCATTTTACACGTAACGGTAAAAAATTACTTCCTTCAACGTTATTTTTTTATTTTTTTGTTACTTCATCACCTTAATAACAGAGTTTCTCTTTAGGTTAGTGTTATTCAATAAGAGTACCATTTTCACGACACCCCAATGTTTTATAATCAATTGCAAAAATAAGGGGGGGGAATATGGGATCCGCACCGGGTGCTAGTGACCTATGCTGCGCCACTGATGTGCTCAGCCGGCCTAGCATGACCGACACGAGATAAGACAAACTAAGATATAAGATATCTCGATATATTATACCTCGACATCGACAACTTTGATAGAAGAGATATCTCGATCGACAAATATATCTATTTTTGATATTAAAAGTCGAGTTCTAAGTGTAATTAGATTTAGGTTCTTTAATCACTTGTAATATAGTTTCTTGATAATTTTATTAGAATTTTAAATCACTATAATATTGAAATTTGTTTTATGACTATTCAAAATTTTAGTGTAATTGTCATGTTAGACATGAAAGAGATAGAGCGATAATCGATTAAAACACGAGAACGGTCGACAAAATTTTGTCACGGTTGTCATGCTAGGCCGGCTGGTGTTATTTGATTATTTCTTTCATTTCTGAACACATTTCAACTCGCAGTGTTTAAAATTTAAATGTGCATAATGTTTTCAGAAGGTTGCCATTTTGCCCTTATTTTGACCTGTTCCTGTCGAAGTTCGACGGGACGTGGAATAGTGGATATGAATATATCATATGAATTTAAATAAAATACTGTATACCGGATTAAAACTCGATTTATTATTTATATTGTTTAAATTATTTATCCCGACGTTTCGGGATAAATCCGGGGGATCGGGGAGACTGAGTCTCCCGCGACCACGGTTGCTGAAAAGCATCCGAAACGTCGGGATAAATAATTTAAACAATATAAATAATAAATCGCGTTTTAATCCGGTATACAGTATTTTATTTAAATGTGTGATACTCGCGTTAATAACAGACAATATTATATCATATGAAGAAGCCTTGCTCAAAAGCTCAGCTTAAAGTGAAGCCCACGTGAACGAAGTCGCTGGCATCAGCTAATCGAACATAAAATAAAATATTTATTATCTTATAGGTTTATCGGCGACTGCGCTAGGACAGCAAACTAATCCAGGTCCCTATCGACTTGATGAGTTCCAGGATAAATGGGCCAAGCGTTTGATGCACGGCCACTTGTTGAATATGACGGCCGAAATTGTAAAAGGTATCGCTTTCAAAAGCCTCTTTATTAGTGACTCGTAACACGGCTTCGCACGGGTGCAATACTGGATGGAAAAAATCAATGGGCCCTGGAGGAAAACCACTTTAAATCCTTAAGATATATTAATTTACTTAAAGGAACCATTCCTTTATTTTTAAAAAGAAGCAAAACTGCATTCAAAGATTTTCTAAAATTAGCTTGTCTCACCCGGAAATCGAACCAGCTAAAAATTTAATCTTTGGATATTTTATTCCACTAATCGATAGAATCATTGTTTAGGATAAATCTCTCCAATAAAGATTTGTCTAAGAAATAAAAAAGATCATGAAATGTACAAAACTTTATTTTATTTTATCATCAGTTCTGATACGAAGAATACGTAAACTGACAGAATTTTTTTACCTATCTAGCTAGATTTAAAATCACAATTTTGTGACACTTTAATAATTAATTTTACTAATAATTTGTTTGGAAAAGATCTCTTTTTTTAAAATAGTAGAATATTATGAGGAGATTTCACTACAACACTGCAGAAGGCTAAACGAAGTGAATTTCAAAAAAGATAAAATTTATGTATCTGGAATGAGGGACCTTTAAAAACAATCTTATTTCAAATAATTTACTATCAGATAAATTATTAAAGTGTAACAAAATGGTAATTTTAAATAATTATTAACAAAAGTAGCAATTTCCAGCTAGGTAATAATTTTCTTTCATGTTTACATGTCCTTCGTATTAGAACTGATGATAAAATAAAATAAATGTTAGAAATCATTGTCGTTTTTTTATTTCTAAGACCTAATGACCAATCCTGTCGATTAGTGGAATAAAATAGCGAATATTTATTTTTTGAATTTTTAGCTGGTTCGATTTCCGGGCGAGGACGAATTTTAGAAAATCTTTGAAAGTAGTTTTGTTTGTTTTTAAAAATAAAGGAATGTTTCCTTTAAGCAAAAAAATCTATCTTAAGGATTTAAAGTGGTTTCCCTCCAGGGCCCATTGATTCTTTCCACCCTGTATATGTACTATACACAGATACACCTACATGTAACATAGGCTCATACATCGCTAACTGCTTATGTAGCCTTGCGGTCGCACGTTCATCCGTAAGAGCATACGTCCCGGATACCCAGGTTGGTCATTAAGTTTTTTTTTTTTTTTTTTTTTTTTATGTCAGATATCGACAGACGAGCATGAGGTTCACTTGATGGTAGGTGATACCTCAGCCACAGAACATCAGTCAACGATGCGCTGTCGACCTAATTTTTACTTCGCGAGCATTCGGAAATCCATAGACTGAAACCGAAACGCGCAATATGCACTTCACGGCTCTTCCATCCATGAACGGTGGTTCGTTACCCGGTCGGAATTTAGATATTCCTCCCACCCGATCAATGCCCGAAGTTACCAGACGTGGGGAAAACATGCTTACAGAAAATTATAAGCATGTGCTCCCGGTGGGATTCGAACCCACGACCCATCGATGCGCACGGCAGGTGTTCTACCGAACACGCCAACGAGCCCGTCAAACAAAGTCAAGTGTTTCTCGCTTTTAAAAGTGTGGAAATGGTTGGTGATCAGAGTTTGAGAACTTGAGGGATGTATGACGCCCGGAATCCCTTATCGACTTATAGAGGTTCTACTGTATTTGATTTTTATTAATATTCACTACTAATGGACCCCGCAGACGTTGTTCTGCCACAATTTTGGCTTCGAAATTATATAATTATTCTTAAATTTGAATATGCCCATTTACCCACTATAATTGTCTAATATGTCACTGATTTGCAGTGGACATCTGTTATTCCAAAAAAGCTAAGAATGCATGACGTGAGCTGTCAAGATGGCGGAGTTCCGAATCTAATTTATTTTATAATTAATTTTATGCATATATTTTTTTCTGATTTTTTCCAATATTTAAATAGCTTATATCTTATTCCGGACATAGAGGAATCCAACAAATAAGATATCGTTAAAATCGGTGCAGCCGTTCATGAGTTATAAACGGTGTAACTAACACAACTTTCTTTTATATATATATAGATTATACCTACTAGCAATTTCCCCCACAACCCCCCTTGTGGGTGGAACTTCGTAAAATCCGTTCTTAGCTGACCTCTACTCGGCGAAAGGAATATTCCTACCATATTTCAAGTCGCTACGCCTTATGGTTCCAGAGATATCGTGATGAGTCAATATATAGGTGGGAATCTCTTTTATATATATAGATTATTATCATAGCTGTATTTCAGATGCAAGGTATAAATTAAAGCATGCGGAAAAGATTCAAGAAGAGCACAAGCATAGTGTTGGATACGAGCTGGGCACGATAGCGGCTGGGATCCTCGAACGGTTCCTCTTCATGCTGAAGCTGTACAGGAAATACTCCAACATTGATGATATGAGAGCAAAGAAATACTATGTCGATGAGTTTATCAACGTACTTCAAGTTATGCGTACGTTACTCTTTTTGTTACGCGTATGAGTGAAATGAATGAATGAAATGGATGAATGAATGAAATGAATGAATTAATGAAATGAATGAAAGAATTTAATAAATAGTTGGTCCTCTAAATTCTAAATGCAATTCTAAAGCAAGTCTTTGCTTTATCAAAAAAAAACTACTTAATCAAATTTTTGGATAGCTTGCCTATAAAATAAAAAGTTGAAATATGTTTAATTTTGTTAATTGGTAACAACTGGTATATAGAGCCCAATGTTGAGAATTTCCTAATTCCTTATTAAAAGGCCGGCAACACATCCTCTGGTGTTGAACTTCACTTTCCATCAGGTGAACCACAGGCTCGTATGCCTATCTATACTATAAAAAAATACTTATGCCATTTCAGAAGGAGCATATAATGAAATAAATCTGGAGAAGGCCATGTTCTTCAAAGTTTTGAAGCAGTACGAAGGAATGGACCCCAGTAAGATTGAACAGGACCGAATAAACCGTCTAATGAGCAAGAAGCCCTCAATGTTCAAGAATAATTATAGACACAGGGGTTTAAGGTCAGGGCTTTGGAGTCCGGGGGTAGAGCAATTCGATGTTGATGGCTTTAAGTATCATTAAATAAAATACTGTATACCTGATTAAAACGCGATTTAATATTTCTATTGTTTAAATTATTTATCCCTACGTTTCGGATGCTTTTCAGCGATCGTGATCTCATCAACACTCTAGACAAGCCAAACCACTACACACGTTTCGACCAACCGAAAATTCTTGCAAGAGAAAGTAGATTCTTTCCCAGACTAGTACGCGAGGCTGTTGAAATTAAAAAACATCCTAACTTCCATAAAGAAGATGGTTTGAGACTTTCCAACACCTGGGATCCAGTAATTAAAAATCTAAAACCCCAAATCAAACATACTAAAAAACAAGAGGACACCGTTAGTCAATATTGTCATATAATATAGAAAATTACAGTAAATATCTCCGTAGGAATACAACTTTGTGACATTTCAAAAATCAGACAACTGTCATCTTTCTGTCTGCCCGTGACCACGGTTGCTGAAAAGCATCCGAAACGTCGGGATTTTAAAAAATATAAATAATAAATCGCGTTTTAATCCTGTATACAGTATTTTATTTAAATTAATGATACTCGCGTTAATAAAAGACAATATTATCATTAAATAAATTGTATTAATATTTATGCAGTTTTCATGATTAAATTGTAACTCACTAGCAAGCAACAAAAATAATCCCACTTCTGAAAGATTGACTGTTGACCGCTATCTTTGTTTCAATGGTAAGCACGACGTTTAGCGAAGTTCCTGGTTTCAAATCCCGGGAAAGCAAGTTGGTAACGCCAAAATATAAATTAATTTTAATAACAAAAAGATAATACTTCCTGGGTATAGGGGAAGAGGGAGGCCAAAAAATATGGATTGATAGTGTGAGAAATGATATGTGTTTGAGAGGTGTGACTGATGATATGGCGAGTGAAAGGAGAGAATGGAAAAAGAGAACATACTGCGCCGACACCAAAAATAAAAAAATACTTGGCGTGTCCACAAGATTTTAAAAAAGTTTTCGGGCAGGGCACAGACGGCTTATCACCTACTTGCCGAAAAGATAAATGCTCAGTGAAACAGACACAGAAATGTGTCTGCCCTATGCCTCACTAGGGGACTCGGGAATTATAAGAAGTACCAGGACATCAGAAATACAAAACAAGTATTCTATCAATGTATACTGGTTAATAATTACTAAATAATACACTAGCATTATTAGTAAGCGATGATCAGTGAAACAGACACAGAAATATGTCTGCCCAATGTCCCACTAGGGAACTCGGGGATTCACTTATGATAGAGACAATAAGAAAAGTGTTAAAGTACACTTTTATCCTTTTCTTATTGCATGAAGTCTATTATATTATTTTAATAGGTCTTTTAATACACAAACGTAAATTAATAGGCAATAAATCTTGTAAATTATGATGAATTCAAGTTTTTATTAACATTGGATATGTTCCTGTAATGGATTTCAATAAACGGTGCTTTATTCTGAGTATTTCATGTAAGTTAAGACAGTATAATGCTGGTAAAATTATATAGGTATTTGAGATGCCAGTGAAGGGCCTAACCCGTCTTATTTTCCATACAAAAGCTCGTACGTGATTATGGCGATGTAACCGATTTTTCTTTGAAACTTTTGAATTTGAACTAATAGGTATCTCGTGCACTATATCTAGGTTTCTATCGAAACAAAATCTCAAAATTTTCAGAAATAAATTCAGTATAAGCCTCCAAAAATCAGCTTTTTGCAAAAAAATTACCTGAACTTTGGACGTTCATAATGTACTCATAAATTGTGAAAGTAAAATAATTTTTTATGATAGAAATGAAAATTCTAAATTACAAAAAAATATTTCACAAACACGTATTTCCTAGAACAAGTTTTATGAAATTTCCGCACACTATTTTTCGTTCAATGTTATCGCGTTCTCACTCACTCGTTAGCGGTAGAGGTATGCGCTGCATGAAACAAAATGCTTTTCAACCATGCTCGCGTTGACGATAGACGAAGCGGGAAGGGCCTTGAATTCTGAGAATAGCGCCAGTGGATGAAAAAATGAACGAGAAATTCATCCCGAAAAGGATGAGTCTAAAAAATTTAATGAATATGAAAGTGGATGAGTAGAAGTAGGAACAACAAAATCAAAACCGACGAGTAAATAGTAAACAACTTTTCTTTTGATATTTTTTTGCTGTTTTTCCTTTACCTACCGTACAAACATATTGTACAAATTATATTGTTAACATGAAAATAATTTGGGGGCCTCTTCCTCTTTGTTGCTCCAAGGGCATCTCTAAATCCGGCTCTAGATAGGCCAAAAAAGATGGAATGAATATGTGAAAGAATGATATGTGTCTGAGGGGTTTGAACTTTGAAGACGGAATGAATTCAAGATTTATTAAATGTTTTAGCTGCCATTCTACTAAAAGTTGTAAGTAGCAATGAGATCCCCCCGTACATAGAAGCTATGAGAGATGAGATGAGCCCCACCCTTTATATGAGCTTCGGAGAAAAATCTAAAGGTATGTATTGACTACAGAGAACGACTGGCGAGAAAGTAGGTATTTGAAATTGCATACAAACGTGGCGTTACAAATACTTTCTCGCAAGTATTTCGTGACTGGCCAATAGTTCTTATAATTATTGATTCTTTATTTAATGAATTGCTCTTTTGTGTTGAGACTCTTTTTATCTATTTATCAATATCTATACTAATATTATAAAGAGGAAAGATTACGATCGTTACGATTTAACTCAAAAACTACTCGATCGATTTTAAAAACATTACGCTACATTATCAGCGATTTTATTTTATTTTTTTTATATACATTTCACCTGTGCGAAGCCGGGGCGAATCGCTAGTATATTAATATTATGATCAAGGTCATTCAGAAACATTTTCAATACCAGTTTTATATTGTTTAGTTCACCGTTAGAACCAAGGTAGTTTCCATATAAAACTTGTTATGTGTTTTTGCCAGTTTTCAAGGTTTTTATACAGAATGATCCGAGTTTTAAAGAATGATAGGGGACCTCAATATTTTAAAGGTCGGCATCGCATCTGCAAGCTGATGTTGAAAATGCCTATGAATGGTGACCCTCTATTCTTAACCTTTTGACCGCCATGTTAAAACGGCATCTCCGTGCCCTGTACGCCGAGCCTGAAAATCGACATTAATTATGTTGTTTTTTATCATCAAATATTTGAATAACTAAAATGAAATTTTCTTTGCTTTGTACAATAAAGTAATGATTGGGGATTCAGTTTTTAATATGTATTAATAAAACACAGTAAAGTAATGATTTAATAGGTTTATTTTGTATTTTTCTATGAGCTGTTTTCTGTCTTGCTGTCGATCATAGCCGACGTCCGCGTCGGCGTCGAGGGCACGTTTGCGTTTGTCGAGCATAGCCGACATTGGCGGTCAAAAGGTTAAAAATATGTGTCGACGGGCTCGTTGGCGCGTTCGGTAGAACACCTGCCGTGCGCATCGATGGGTCGTGGGTTCGATTCCCACCGGGAGCACATGCTTATAATTTTCTGTAAGCATGTTTTCCCCACGTCTGGTAACTTCGGGCATTGATCGGGTGGGAGGAATATCTAAATTCCGACCGGGTAACGAACCACCGTTCATAGATGGAAAAACCGTGAAGTGCATATTGCGCGTTTCAGTTTCAGTCTATGGATTTCCGAATGCTCGAAGTAAAAATTAGGTCGACAGCGCATCATTGACTAATGTTCTGTGGCTGAGGTATCACCTACTATCAAGTGAACCTCATGCTCGTCTGTCGATATCTGACATAAAAAAAAAAAAAATCCAAAGTACCATCACAGTTTTTGAAATATTTTTTATACATTTTTGTCGTGTGCCAAAATCAACCTTGAAATTTTTTTTTTTATAATAATATATATTATGCTGAACCGCTAATTTGTAGCGCATGCTGTATAGTAGATCTTAAAACTATATTTTTTACTAGTTTTTTTAAATCTATAACACATCCTGTATATAGTTATTACATGCTTGAGAATGAATAGCTCCAACATATCATAATTGGACGCTGTTAAGCAATACAGTGCCAACACACAAAATGACAAAAAAAAATTTGGTACCTATCGCTTCCTTATGGAGTACATATTTCAATATATATATATATATATATATATATATATATATCATTTAAATCGTTTAGCAAATACTCAAAGTATGTAATGTCGTAATCATCGTAGCAATAAAATAATATTTTATATGTATAATTTTGACGATATTACCGCAAGATAGGCTTTAGAAGCATTTGATAGACTTTATACGAATAATTATGTATTTTTTCGATAATTTATACATAGGTCATTGTAGACAAACATATTAAACATAGGATTCAAACTTCAGAAACCTAAAATTAATTATTTTACATAATATATCTGTTAAAAAACTGATTAACACTCGTTTCACAGAATTGCCCACCCGCCAAGCATGACAACCGCGACAAAATTTTGTCGACCGTTTTCTCGTGTTTTAATCGATTATCTCTTTATTTCTTCCGGGTCTAATACGACACTTACACTTAAACCTCGATTTCTAATGACAAAAGTAGAGATATCTGTCGATCGAGATTCTATAAAGATTGACGAAGTCGAGATATAATATAAAGAGATATCTTTTATCTTATATTTTCTTCACTCGATCGCGAAATATCTCTTAATGGTCATGCTAGGCGGGCTGGAATTGAATTTGGCAAGTATTTCTCATCGCTAATTATAGGTTATCATTTGTGAAAGGATTCGCTACACTTATGCTACCCACTAACACGAATTCTTTAACAGAGTACGTACCAAATGAACTGAAAAATATCTTAAACGAGACTCGAAAACTGTTTGAAGACTTTAGCTACCTATTTGTCGACTTCAAGAACAGCTGGTTCGGTTTGACTCACTACGGCGGCGAGGTACAACGTGCTAAAGCTTGTGTCTTGATACAAGTTAGTTATAAGAATGCGTAAGTTGTTCTTTATCTAAAAAAAAAATACTATTATTATTTACTCCTCCTACGATTTAACTCAAAAACTACTCGACCGATTTTGAAATTTCTTTCACCAATAGAAAGCTACATTATTTTTTTGTAAATCTACATTGCATGAATAAATTATGCGTTGTGTATTATAATTTCTTGAGTGGTCGAGTTAGGTGAACTTACCTCGATCAGCCGGCCTAGCATGACCGCCGCGAGATATGTCGCGGACGAGAGAAGACAAACTATATCTCGATATATGTATCTCGATATATTATATCTCGACATGGACAATTTTTATAGAAAAGATACCTCAATCGACAAACATATCTATTTTTGATATTAAAAGTCGAGTTTTAATTTTAATTCTCATGTTAGACCCGAAAAAAATAGAGCGATAATCGATTAAAACACGAGAAAACGGTCGACAAAATTTTGTCGCAGTTGTCATGCTAGGCCGGCTGATCGGGAACGTTCTTCAAAAGCATCAGGTCATAAATACTCGAAACCGACGAACGTAAGCATTGATGAAAATGGAAGAAGCGAAAGTGGTATGTAAGGATCGGATCATTATGGAATTCTGTGATCTCTGCCTACCGCAATGGGAAAGAGGTGCTGTATTTGTATGTATGTATATAATGTTGTATTCTTTTCAGAATCAAAGAAATAAAACATTATTATAACCTTCGAGCGTTATACACGGAAACCAAGGAATACGAAATAGGATACCTGACCCACGAAATTATATTCCGCTATCAAATTATGCTAGAACTGTACCAAATGATAGAAACGCGATATAGCTCTAATCCGAAATCAAACGTAGCGCCCACATCACTGCTGTTGTATTTCTATTCCAATATATTAGAAGAAAGCCAAGCTATAATACATTTGTGTAATATGCTGCATGAAATTGACGGGAAATATAAATATAATAGCGGCATTAAGAAGATACATGATTCTGCTTTTAAAGATAATTATGGTGAGTTAACTAATATAATGTATTTTCTGTTGCACATTCGCGTGAATGTGAATGTGCGTGAAGCATTGCTACTTCCAAGTAGTGTTGAGTAGGACATACAAGAGGCGCTACATTTGTCCCGGACATAAGGTCAAAATGTAAGAGCGGCTCAAAATTATAAAATGTACTACTTCAGATTTTATGTCGCGCTCGTTTTTTCTCGATGTATTTGGGTCCTAAATAACCATTAAAAAACCATCAAATGCCATATTAATACTCGCTAGTACAAATTATGCTTCGAGCTTCATACGCCTCGCCTCATTTGAAGTGGGACATTGTACTGGCTCAGAGTGAAAAAGAGGCTAGGTACTCTTACAAACTCATTTTGAAGTCCTGTACTACCCAACACTACTTCCAAGCAAGCTATTGAAGATAACTTTTCTTCCCGACATCCGATTTCGATGAAACAGTTACCACAGACTAAGCTAAATCTATGTGTCAAAACCACAAAACAGAAGAAGTAAGTAGAAGTGGGATATGTCATAATTTGTACCGGATCGACTGTCGCCAAATTCACACAAATGAATGGAGTATTTAACACTGCACACAGTTACAATTTTTTTTCAATTCGTTGTTTTTATTTAACTCAAAACTAGCTAAATCACACTGATCCTACAATTGATAATATCATATATCTTAGTGCTTGGCGATAACAGTTACTTGGCTTAGCGCACAAAGTACATACGACGTTTTGTAATATTAAAACAAACTAATATATAATTATTAATTACTAAACTTTAGGGGCCGTCCATTAATCACGTGAGGCTCAAAAGGGGGGGGGGAGGGGGTACGGAAAACATCATGAAACATCACGAGGGGGGAGGGGGGGTCTCGTTAGACATCACGTGTATTAATTTTATTTATTTTTTGTCAAAAAGCGCTATTTATGAACCGAAATTTTGAACGGCGCGAAAATTAATTAATTAATTAATTAATTATTCATTAATTTTATTGCAAATACATATAAATGTTTTTCGAATCAAAACGCCATTTGTTAAATATTTTTTTCCAGTCAAAAAATAGCCTTTACATAGACTTCCAAAAAAATACACGTGATCCAGGGGGAGGGGGGGGGAGTGGTCCCAAACCTCACCAAATATCATCAGGGGGGAGGGGGGGGTCAAAAAATGAGAAAAACGACCTCACGTGATTAATGGACGGCCCCTTATGTGAAACTTATAAGGTTGATTTTAACTGATTGTGGTCGATTAAGCGCCACCATGCTTTTTTATTTAACTCAAAACTAGCTAAATCACACTGGTCCTACAATTGATAATATATCTTAGTGCTTTGCGATAACGGTTAATTTGGCTTAGCGCACAAAACATACGACGTTTTGTAATATTAAAACAAACTAATATATAATTACTAAACTAAACTTTATTCCATAGATATAAGGATGATTTGGTGACTGTGATCGATAAAGCTACACCATGCTTAATTGTGACACGCGTAACACGCCTACTTCGCACTTCCACTTATTTTTCTTGTTCCGTGGTCAAAATTACATGAACATCAGTTCAGTATCTTCGGGGAGATTCGCTTATCTTTTTTTATACATAATAGTTAGACGTTTGACCGCGATCCCATCTAGTGGTAAATGGCAATGTGATCTAAGAAAAGACACGTCTGTCTAGAAGAAGCCTATTCACCTTGGCCTTAAAAATTAGATATCGACAGACGAGCATGAGGTTCACATGATGGTAGGTGATACCTCAGCCACAGAACATCAGTCAATGATGCGTTGTCGACCTATTTTTTACTTCGAGCATTCGGAAATCCATAGACTGAAACCGAAACGCGCAATATGCACTTCACGGCTTTTCCATCTATGAACGGTGGTTCGTTACCCGGTCGGAATTTAGATATTCCTCCCACCCTATCAATGCCCGAAGTTACCAGACGTGGGGAAAACATGCTTACAGAAAATTATAAGCATGTGCTCCCGGTGGGATTCGAACCCACGACCCATCGATGCGCACGGCAGGTGTTCTACCGAACGCGCCAACGAGCCCGTCAAATACACAAGTTATAGGGGTTCGGAAAGATAGAAGTCGGTAGGGAGGTCTATTCTTTCGCAGTTTGATTAGGAATGAGGAGATGAATCGAGCTTTGCGGATTCGGGGAATATCCGCAAATGGATTGAGTCCTGTTTTTGTCTAATTCTGTTCTGATTTCCTTTACCTTGGTTCTCTCATCCAAGATGTAAAGATGAAGATCAGCTCAGGTTGTATGAAATGGAGAGAAATATCTGGAACAACTTGTGATCCACGGCCCTTAAAACTTAAGGGAAAAATGTATAAGACCGTGATAAGACCCGTCTTGATGTATAGTTCTGAATGTTAGGCAAGTAAGCTGATGGATGAAAAACGTTTGCATGTAGCTGAGATGAGACTAATGAGGTAGATATGTGGAGTGACAAGATTAGATAAGATAAGAAATGACTATTTAAGAGGAAGTTTGAGAGTAGCGCCAGTGAATGAAAAATTGAAAGGTAATCGTTTGGCTTGGTATGGGCATGTCATGAAGAGAGATGAAGGGCATGTGTCTAAAAAAGTTTTGAATATGAAAGTGGATGGGTATAGGGGAAGAGGGAGGCCAAAAAAAATATGGATTGACTGTGTGAAGAATGATATGTGTTTCAAAGGTGTGACTGATGATATGGTGAGTGAAAGGAGAGAATGGAAAAAGAGAACATACTGCGCCGACCACAAATAAAAAAAGGGAACAGGGCAGGAAGAATAAGAAGAAAATGGAGTCCTGCTGATCGTCTGGATGTGCGAGAGTCGAATGGAAATGAAGAGATGAAATTATGTAGCTCCAATGAACATTCTCCAAAGTAAAACCGATAGATAAACCGCTTCTTCCGGAGATTAGCGTGAACAAACAGATAGACAGACAGAAATGTTCAAAATTATTATTCTGTATACTGTTTCTTGCCTTTTATCGTCAGGTAACATAAAAATATAAAATTAAATATACTTATTATTATAAAAATAAAACAATAGCCTAGATCTTAACTAATTATAATATATATACACCCTCAAGAAAACTGCCATGCGGTATGGTTCCCAGGATACTGGCACTATTTCCTCGCTGAATGGCGAGGCTTATTCGCTGGGCGAAATAGGTACCAGCTCTGGGCTCCCCTGAAGCATGGACCAGCCGCATGGACAAATCCTTCACAAATTTTTTCGTATGCGCCGACCAAGGACCCAAAGTTTCAAATGCTAATGCCGCAAATTCGTAAGATCCCATTAAAGAAGAATATTTGCGGCATTTCAGAATTTGGGCCTGATCGGCAGCAGCACCAGGTCTCTGGCACGTAGTCCCTACATGGGATGGTGCCAACGTATCAACGCAAGTAACATCCCACACAAGGACTCGCCCCAAAGACCAGGGTACCAAAGTCGCGCCATCTGGCCTCTTTCCATCGTCTCTGGACATACCAGCTGGTTCCAGAGACGCAGGGATAGAGGCCGAGACAAGAGCCCTCCTTACCAAATCATTGAGAGCTCCATGGCGATAAATCCGCCCTGCGCTTTTGACGCAGGAAAGTCCATGTCTCGTCAGGTCCATTTTTAACCGACTCCAAAAAAGGAGGAGGTTCTCAATTCGTCTGTATGTTGCTTTTTTTTTGTATGTTTGTTACCCGATAAATCCGCAAGTTATGGATAGATTTGAATGATTCTTTTGTTTGGTGGGGGATGTTTCAAAGGTGGTCCCATACCTATATTTTTTATCGAAATTGGTTTGGTACTTTCTTAGAAAATCAACAAAAACAAAAATATACTTGTACGTAGATGGTTTTGGTTATTAATTAATTAGTTAATAATATATTATTTTTTAATTTATAGTGCAAGTTTGTAGTTTTGAAGTCGGTTTTTGTTTTTTGTTTAAAAATATTTTTTGGTAATTTTCTTCAATGTATACCTACCTATTGTCTCCACAGGCCCCAATGACAACATACAAAATAGGACTTTGGGGAAAGACGAGCAGTACGAGAGATATATGAAGATGAAAAAAAGAGAAGCGAAGAGGAGGGAGAGAGAAAGGAAGAAACAGAGGAAGCTATACAAGAAATTTGGTATCACAACTATGAAAGTTGATATATATAAAACAAAAAAAAGGTAAGACAAAAAATGTATGTTACACTATGCTACTCGCTGATAATGTGGCTTTCTGTTGGTGAAAGATTTTTTAAAATCGGTCCAGTAGTTTTTGAGTTAAATCGTAACAAACAAAAATCTTTCCTCTTTATAATATAAAGTATAGAAGTGTAGATTACAACTTTATAAGTCTAGTACGTAAAATTTTTTTTATTGCGAACATAAATTAATTAGTGGTTTTTCCGAACTGATACGACTTGGGAACCTTCAAGAAACCTTTATGGAGAGTGCAGTGCTCGTCTCTTGCAAGTTTCCAAGTCGTATCTGTTCGGAAAAACCTTAATTAAGGGCCTATGTCGATGAGGCTCGCAGGCCGACAAATCGCTCTATTGAATGTTAGCGAGCGAGATTGAAATAATTACTTGAGACATGTAAAAAAACGAGATAGCTGTAGCTTGAACGCGCTCGGAATAAAACAACGTATGTGCCAAAACTAATTCATTTCATAACTTTACAATACTTTATTTGATTAAAAAACGGTTTTGAGCAATCTTAAAGACATTTATTCTACATCCTTTAGAATAAATTAAATGAAATAACTCTTTGCCGTTAGGCCTTGGGATCCAAAAAAGTGTAAAAACAGACATAACTTCACATTTTTTTCTATCGAGAAAATTTCATTGAAACATGTTTTCCTTTTGAGCGATACTACAAAGTATAGTCAAAAAAAAAATTCCAAAATTTCATATCAATAATCCACAGCCTGAACAAGTTACACGTAATAAAAAAACCGCATTTTTCTCAACATATCCTCTTAATTTGTGTTCGCAATAAAAAAAACAAAATAAGTAAAACCGCCAGTGAAAGCTGGTTCCACAGAGTGATTGTACGAGGTAGAAGCATAGCTTGTATAAAAATAAGTGAAGAAAAGCACCGATCTTAATGATCTATGATTTTATTCCTCTATGTCCCGGAAAACAGAATAAATATTAAAATACAGGAAAAATCCGAGAGAAAATTATGCAGAAAATTTATTAAATAAAATACTGTATAGCGGATTAAAACGCGATTTATTATTTATATTGTTTAAATTATTTATCCCGACGCTGGTCGCCTGTCGGTCCGCTGAGCATCCAAACGTCGGGATAAATAATTTAAACAATATAAATAATAAATCGCGTTTTAATCCGGTATACAGTATTTTATTTAAATGTGTGATACTCACGTGAATAAAAGACAAGAAAATTTATTAGTTTCGGAACTCCGCCATCTTCCGCAACTGACAGCTGTCATGCACGCTTATAGCTTATTTGTAATAATTAATGTCCACTGCAAATCAGTAACATACTAGACAGTATAGAATAGAAGTGGGAAAATAGCAGGAAATATATTTTTTTTATTTTTGAAGCCAACATTCTGGAAGAACAACTTCTAAATTTAAATAAAATACTGTATACCGGATTAAAACGCGATTTATTATTACATTACAACTCGGTTGCTGTAAAGCATCCGAAACGTCGGGATAAATAATTTAAACAATATAAATAAAAATAAGTTAAAAGATTTTTTAAAATCGGTCGAGTAGTTTTTGTGTTAAATCGTAACAAACAAACAAATCTTGCCTCTTTATAATATGAGTATAGATAGGCACTGTATTTTATAACACATTTAATCACTTTGGTTTTTTTTTTCAGTCGTTTCCCTCTACATTATGGCTGGTCACTTGAGGATTGGCCGCCAAAACCAAAAGGCGAAAAAAGTTAAAGGACATAAGTTTTTTTTGCAAGATTAAATCTACACATACGAGTATAATAGAACAGTAGAATCAATGTTTAGCAGAAATTGATAAAAAAATATAAATTAAATATGTAAAAAGATAATATTGTCTTTTATTAACGCGAGTATCACACATTTAAATAAAATACTGTATACCGGATTAAAAATACGCGTTTTAATCCGGTATACAGTATTTTATTTAAATGTAAAAAGATAATGAATAAAAATATTTTTAATATTTTTGTCTGTCTTTCTCAGAAACTACTGAAGGGGTTTTCAAAATGTAATCCCTCCGTATTTACGCTTAGATCTTTTGATTTAAATGAATTTTTAAGCGGTTTTAAAGAATAGATAGAGCGATTAAAGTGGAAGGTTTATACGTATAGTTTAATACTATTTTGTGCTTTTTTTGAAATATGACGATAATTGTTCAAAATGTCAGAAGAAATCAAGCCAACTGAGAGTTTTCATCGTAAATACTCGTACTTGTTCTTTTCTTATGCCTTTTTCTCTTCATGCAAAGCCAGGTCGGGTCGCTAGATCAAGATAACTTCAAAATCATTGCTAGTTTTTTCTTTCTAATTTTTATTAACAGTGCTTCGTTCAACAATTATTTCGTCACCTAAAACAATGATATTGCTAACTTAAGTATAATATGCAAACAAAATGTAAAAATGATTTTTATAATCAAAATTTAAACAGACTCATGCAGTTTGCATATTTTTAAAAAACAAATTAATTGCCTATTTCAACAGTAGGTATGTGATATTTATAATTACTATTTTCTAAGTTAATATATTCATAAGTTATCGTTGTGGAGGAAGGGAAGTGTGGTCTCCCTCCAACCTAAAGGGAGGATCCTCGACCAGTCGAACCACTGACTGGCCGGCCCTAAGGCCCCAGTGGTTGATGTCGAGATGTTGTATATATACTTAGCGCGCACAGAAACTTTGATAGCGCGATTCAGGATTAGACGTCTTCGTATTGATTCTTGTAGCAGGTTATAGATGTCGCAACATCGTACACAGGCCATTGTCCCGCATGCTGTTTGTGGGTTAATTTATCAATCGATTAGGCCTAGTATTAAGTAATGATTGTTAATATATATATATATTTTTATGTCAGATATCGACAGACGAGCATGAGGTTCACTTGATGGTAGGTGATACCTCAGCCACAGAACATCAGTCAATGATGCGCTGTCAACCTACTTTTTGCTTCGAGCATTTGGAAATCCATAGACTGAAACCGAAACGCGCAAAATGCACTTCACGGTTTGTTCCATCTATGAACGGTGGTTTGTAACCTGGTTGGAATTTAGATATTCCTCCCACCCGATCAATGCCCGAAGTTACCAGACGTGGGGAAAACACGCTTACAGAAAATTATAAGCATGTGCTCCCGGTGGGATTCGAACCCACGACCCATCGATGCGCACGGCAGGTGTTCTACCGAACGCGCCAACGAGCCTGTCATATATATATGGGGAATTATAAAACGAGCGAACAAAAAAAAACTTTGCGACTGATGATGAGATACTGTTTTAATAACTTGAGCGGTATGAATTTACTAGCCGTGCGACTAAATTACTAAGTGAGCGACTAGTTTTGAAGTTCTAGGTTAGGTTATGTTGGTATGGTGACCACCGCGCACGAGTCTCACCGCGGCAGCGGCCGACGAGTGCCAGAACCGAATTCTACTTATTTTACATGGCTTAATAAAATTGTTTAAACTTACAACACCACCTCTGGATGCCGCTCAGTATAAATAAATAAATTGCCAAAAATAAAATAAAGCTTCTCATTTTGTATTTTAAATAACTCAAATTAGTGTTTGTAAGTTGCTGTTCTGTTGATTTCTCGTCACTCGCAGTCAGTCGCTCACTTAGTAATACCACAACGTAAATTAGTTATTTTTGTCACTAAAACTTTAATTTACATTCACTCGTTTAAATACTACCCTATATATATTATGTGTATAAGGCTGTATGATTGTTAATTAAATAAATAAAATGAAACGCACATTCGCGGGAATCAGCTAGTACCTAAATGAAAATTGAATGCGAAAGTTGCTCTGTTTGTTTTCACAACCAAATCGTTGAATCTAATTTAATGAAATTGTATATGAAGGTAAAGGTAAATAAGGTGTTTCCAATAAATAATTATATGATAATAATATATGCTCTGTATATCTTCAGGACATACATCTGGAGTCCGGCTCATTTCATTTCTACATAACAACTATGACAACATTTCGTCGAATGTTTTTTCGTGGTTTAATCGATTATCTCTTTATGTCTTCCGGCTCTAACATGACACACTTAAAACTTGATTTCTAATATAAAAGGTAGAGATAGTTGTCAATCGAGATATCTTGTCTGTCAAAGTTGTCGATGTCAAGATATCTTATATCTTAATTTGTCTTCTCTCGTCCGCAAGATATCTCTTGATGATCATGCTAGGCCGGCTGATTTATCCGAATTCTTCTTGCAAGTATTTTATTTATCCGAAGATTCTGCTTCACTTTCACTTTTTGGATATGTATAATGTCTTATTCCAAATTAGTAAAGTCTAACATACGTATCTTCTCCTTCGTCTGGCATGATGAAAGGGCACAACTACTTAAAAAAAAAAGTTTAGAGGTGTCAAGGGACACCCGGATGGAACGAAGTTATATATATATGTACTCTGTCTGACTATTCTTTCATACACGTCATAGATGCGCGGGACTATAGCAAAAACTGTCGTGACAACTTTTCGTAAGAATTTTTTCCGTCTAGCCCCCTTTTACAACGCGCGATAAGGAACTTCGTCGTTCCAAAAATGAAACTTGAATGTTGAAAGTTGAAACCGTTCTATTTTCAAAAAAAGTGTCGTGACAATTTTTCGTAAGAATTTTTTCCGTCTAGCCCCCTTTTACAACGCGCGATAAGGAACTTCGTCGTTCCAAAAATGAAACTTGAATGTTGAAAGTTGAAACCGTTCTATTTTCAAAAAAAGTGTCGTGACAACTTTTCGTAAGAATTTTTTCCGTCTAGCCCCCTTTCACAACGCGCGATAAGGAACTTCGTTCCAAAAATTGCTATCGTGTGTAAGTTATTCATTCAACAAACCACCAACAGAACACTACAGATCGGCAAGAGAATGCAAACGATACTAAAGTGCTATCGGCGTTTGCGCAGTATTTTGCACACGACACCAATGTTGTATCGTACATGGTGTAATGGTTGCAGCTCCTTACAAACATTTTGTAAAACAAAAACTTGGCGATTAAAAAGAGTGGCGGGGAGTTTATTGCCAGTTCTTCTCGTCCGCTCTACGCCCTTGATTTGAGAACTGGCAGGAAGTAAAATTAGAAGCATTTAATATGTATTATTTTTTATTGACGTTCATAGATGTACATTGTGTTACCTAAATTAATAGATTATTTTTGAATTTAATCGAATTAAATATGGCAACTTTGTGACATTTCAAATATCAAACAACTGTCATCTTTCTGTCTCCCCGCGACCACGGTTGCTGTAAAGCATCCGAAACGTCGGGATAAATAATTTAAACAATATAAATAATAAATCGCGTTTTAATCCGGTATACAGTATTTTATTTAAAAGCATTCAATATGTATTTTTTATGGATGTTCATAAGTGAACATTGTGTTACCTAAATGAATAAATTAATTTAGATTTTTTAGCAAAGCTCCAAAAACACGTCGGAGCCGCATGTTCGTATTCACGTCCGCGTAATGATATCGAGGCCAATAGGCCAACAGCAAGACTATAGATAAAGAAAGAATTCAAGGCTGGACTAATTTTTAGACTGAACAAGTCAGTTTCAAAGTTTGACGGGCTCGTTGGCGCGGTCGGTAGATCACCTGCCGTGCGCATCGATGGGTCGTGGGTTCGAATCCCATTGGGACGGCATGATTATGATTTTCTGTAAGCATGTTTTCCCTACGTCTGGTAACTTTGGGTATTGAACGGGCGGGAGGAATATTGGAATTCCGACCGAGTAGTGTTGAAAAGTTTTTAAGTTTCTTCCCCCACCTCTTGCTACACAATGTCACACTTCGACGCCCCCCCCCCCCCCCCTCCCTAAAGTGTGACAAACTTTATGGATGGTCTAATAGTACAATTCTATATATTATAGGACAGGTGGCAACCCTAATTGTCACCACCAAAAATCTAAATAATACATTTAAGTGTTATTCAAATAAAGGTCCGCTCTTTCTTGACTCTTGTTGTTGAAGCCTAGGTTTCATTTCGGCGCGAGAAACAACGCGCGTGATTACTAGTCTGAACTCAACTTCCTAAACAATACAAGGATAGTATTTGAATATACAACTGCGTAAAGGAAGTCAAGCTATCTTTATCAAAAGATAGCAATAACCAATCTAAAAATACGCAATGATTGTACATCACCGCTCAGCCGTCAGTTGTAGTTTGACCACCAAATGTGTTTGTCGCCTGCAACGCTATAAACCGACCAAATTAAATATCACGCTCCAGTTTGATATTACGTCGCGGTACGTGCTTTTTAAATCGGTCGCGTTATAAAATTTGTTTATATTTTAATATCTGTGAACTGTGCAAGTACTTGCAGTAATTGAGTTATAATCACAGTGTTTTGTGCTTTTCGGATTACGCAATATTTCCTCTTGGTGAGTATTTGATTATATGATGTCATCGTTATAGATTTGGTTATTTATCTTCAATGTCGCCATATATAATATCTACACACGAATTGTTTGCCTAAGTAATTGGTATATAATTTACGCGCAGGCGCAGCAATTTGTGCAGTGATGCCAACTCCTACAAAATATTCTCCCTAGGACCAACTTCAAATACCCCTAAATATCGATTAAAAAACCTCTAAATTTTATGTTGTACACTCGGTTTCAGAGGTAGGGGAACGCGGGGCACGTTGTTGCAGGGGTACATAGTTACACTAATTTTTTACCGAGATTTTAAACTTTTTGCGCATAGTATTGGACTCAATCGGTTCCTATTTACACCATGCATTACTTAAGAACAACTATTGACCCAACGAGTGGCGTACTGTAAAGTTATGAGCAGGTGCTGCGATTTCAGCCTAGTAAGTAAAAAATACCTTTATGAAATCTTTGATTTCTGATACATATTTTATTTTTTTTCATTACTATTTAGAGTTTGTACTTTCCTAATATATCTGCCTTTAATTTACAATATTGTTTTTTTCTGGTAATGATAATCGTTAATGTTGGACCTCAATTTGTTTAAAAAAATGTGCTATGGGGCAGATTGTTACAATCTTTTGGGGTAAGTTGTTACATGTAACAACTTGCCCCATATAATTTAGGCTTAATTATCTTACTGGCTTATCAGTTTCTGGAATATCTTTTTACTATGTATTTTAACCGATTACGCAATCAAATCTCTTTAAAATATTATAATAATATAAGATTTTAGTTGAGAAATTTAGGAAAATAATAAACTATATTTACTGTGACATATTATATAGTGTGTTAATTGCTATTAGTTACATGCATTATTATTTTTTTAACTTGTATAGACTTCATATTTATAAAATGTAAATAAAAAGAGAAACTATAAAAGAAAAACTGAGAGAGCTTCAAAAAGTCAGAACGTTTACGTATCTGCTGCAGCTCAAGCATTACAGAATAAAATGAGTATTCGAAAAGCAAGCCAAATTTTTGAATTGTGTCCGATGTCGTTATCGAAAAAGAAGAATCGAAAGAAAAAGAAGAACAACGAATATTGTACATTGGGGTTCGTTAAACCTAAATTGGTATTCTCACAAGAAACAGAAGATAAATTAGCTTCTTGCAATTCTGATGAAGAATTATTTAATACTTGTATGTATTACCTACCTATAAAAAATGATAATGTATCATAGGATAATCCTATCATAGGATAGGATAGAGAAAAATAGATTATCATTTTATCTAAGGTAGTGCCCTATTAATGTTAATATTCAAAGATTTTCAGTATTAATAAAAGTGCCATATTGATTAAAATTAGTAAAGTTATTCACTATTTAATTAAAGTTGCATGTATCAGACGAAGTTTATTTTTATATTTTTCATAACAATGTTGCTTTAACTAAGATATAAAAAACTTACAGTCAACGTTATGTTATGTTACTGTTAAAATTATTCGACATGAAGATATCTAGACACTATAATTATAGATTATTTAAAATGTTTGTTAAGTTAATAACGTTTAAAAGTAAAAATTAAATTGAGATTTATCATTGTGATTTTATTAATTTAGCTACCGTAACAACGTGCCCCAAAGGTGTAACAACAAGCCCCAAGCCGGGGCAAGTTGTTACAATCGATTTTTTTTGATTAAATTGCCCATTGTCGGAAAATAACGTATATTTCAATATTTTTTCTGCAATATTTTACTAGCTGGATATTCATATTATCGATATAAACAATCAATTATATAAATTATTTGATAGGCTTTCTCATATCGATAATTATCTAAAAAATGTAACAACGTGCCCCGCGCTCCCCTAAATTCAAAAAGGAATTAAATAAAAAGTATACAGTAGCTGTTGCATTTTGCACTTTTACATACATTAATTAATGACCTAATAATATGAATCATAATAACAATGAAATTCGATGCTTGTATAGAATCGTGCGTTTTTATTAAATTTCTTGAATAAATAAAAAATTCCCCCTAAATTTTGGGGAAAACCGCAAGTTGGCATCCCTGGATTTGTGTCAATCTGTCATCGCGCAGTCGCTAAATGATTTATTTTTTAAGGGCTGTCTACTTACATTTATATAATAAATGCAAAAAAAATAATAATCCCACGCTTAGCCATGTTGTGTAAAAATATTTTTACCAGAAATTCTCTTAATTTCTGATAAAAATATGGGTGATAAAAGAAGAGTAGCAGAATGCATTAAGATAATTTTAAAGATTCTTGTATTAAATAAATACTTTATAGTTTATATTACTGAATAGATTATAAATATAAATCCTATCTTACTAATATTATAAATGCGAAAGTTTGTGACGATGGATGGATGGATGTTTGTTACTCTTTCACGTAAAAACTACCGAACGGATTTTGATGAAACTTAACAGTAATATAACTTATATATCAGTTTAACACATAGGCTACAATATATAAAGATTTTCTATAATTTGGCCATAATATTACGATAAGTATTAAGTAAGTCAGAAAAATTCCTGCCCTCTGAGAGCTATCTTGGCGTGCGCTGCCTAAACCGTTGAAGATACAAGAATATAATGTATGATGGGATTGTTTATCTTAAATAGTTCTAAATAAAAGTCCGCGATAGCATATATCTACCTTTTATGTGGAAGCCAATATATCCTAAGCTATGAGCCATAAATACATTTAAATTGAATACTTTTTTAAAATGCACATTTTAAAGTATTTAGCAAATTCTTATCAAAAATTGATACATTTTTCGCTGTCAGTACTTAATATAGATAAACTTGTTTTTTACACTAAGTAACTTGGTAGAATAGTTTACAAAATTTCACGATAAGATTGACTTGAGTGGAGCGCCATTAAGCGGAGATTGTAAGCTACCCGTAGTACTAATTCTACGCAGACGAAGTCGCGCGCAGAAGCTAGTTATAATATAAATAACTAGTTACACGCCCCAACTGCGCATGGGTGCAGTGTAGAAGTACTATAGACAAAATGCCCATTACTCGCTGATAATGTAGCTTTCTATTGGTGAAAAAAAATTTAAAATCGATAAAGTAGGTTTTGAGTTAAATCATAACAATAAACAACCTGTCCTCTTTATATGTATTATCTACTATATAAAAATAAGTCGGGTTTTCCTTCCTGACGCTATAACTCCAGAACGCACGAACCGATTTCCACGGTTTTGCATTCGTTGGAAAGGTCTCAGGTCTCGGGCTCCGTGAGGTTTATAGCAAAGGAAAATCAGGAAAAAATTCAACAGAAAAGCGGGAAAATCTTTTTTCTTTAAGAATAATTATATAATTTCGAAGCCAAAATTGTGGCAGAACAACGTCTGCGGGGTCCACTAGTTAGTACTAGAAATAAACAAATAAGGAAACAATATCTCGTATTGTTTTAGGTATATTTTCCAAGTACTGAATGCCTTTTGCCTGAATTGTTGCAATACCTACTAGCTGACTGATATCTATCAAAACCTAGGTACATGAAAAAAATACATTGTACGTCTCATTTCATTTCATAGTCAAACGCCGCTGCAGTTTAGCGATGTCACATATCGTTGTTGCGCCTGCCAAATTCCATATGTGCATTTTTTTGAATTTTGGTTTTTGCACAAAAAATAATCTTCGTTTTATTCTCTATGTGTTACTAAAATCCTTTTTGTGATATTCGAACTGGAAACGAGTTTAACTAATTCCATATCTGTTTTGACCGTTAAGAAAAACTCCGTATGTGAATCAATAATACATTTTTCGTTGTTTCCCAAAACTATACAAAAATGCACATATGGAATTTGGCAGGCGCAACGACGATATACAAACATACTTTTCGTAATATACACTGGCGGATTTACACATTTCCAAGGTATAGGCTGTTAAATCCCCCCCCTGCCCCCCTACAATTGTCTATTCTTAAATTAATATTGTCTTTTAACGCGAGTATCACACATTTAAATAAAATACTGTATACCGGATAAAAAGGCGATTTATTATTTACCTATATTGTTTAAATTATTTATCCCGACAGACCATAACTGACTTAAGCAGTCATTGCTCTGAGTTTTGCCCTATGGTAGCTACGTCACTGGCCCGGCCCTAACACGAAAAACTTGCGGGGAAGTATTATTTTTTTTCTTTTTTTTTAGTATTAATTGTATTGTTGACGGGCTCGTTGGCGCGTTCGGTAGAACACCTGCCTTGCGCATCGATGGGTCGTGGGTTCGAATCCCACCGGGAGCACATGCTTATAATTTTCTGTAAGCATGTTTTCCCCACGTCTGGTAACTTCGGGCATTGATCGGGTGGGAGGAATATCTAAATTCCGACCGGGTAACGAACCACCGTTCATAGATGGAAAAGCCGTGAAGTGCATATTGCGCGTTTCGGTTTCAATCTATGGATTTCCGAATGCTCGAAGTAAAAATTAGGTCGACAGCGCATCATTGACTGATGTTCTGTGGCTGAGGTATCACCTGACATCAAGTGAACCTCATACCCGTCTGTCGATATCTGACATAAAAAAAAAAAATTGTCAATCTGTCATTTTCATGAGAAATCTATTGCAATTGTCTGTGGTCTCAGGTCAATGAGTATTTTCCTGTTGTCATGTACTGAAGGAAAACGGAAATATAATGCATATTTCTGCATTTTGTATTCCCTTGTTTATTTGGGTTGAATATTACAAAAATATGTTTATAATGAACTAGCAAGCCGCCCCGGCTTCGCACGAAAGAATTAGCATTTTTGATGAAAGCTCTCAGTCGGCTTGATAGCTTCTGACATCTTAGGGGCCGTCCATTAATCACGTGAGGCTCAAAAGGGGGGGGGGGGAGGGAGTACGGAAAACATCACGAAACATCACGAGGGGTGAGGGGGGGGTCTCGTTAGACATCACGTGTATTAATTTTATTTACGAGTATTTTTTCTCAAAAAGCGCTATTTATGAACCGAAATTTTGAACGGCGCTTAAATTAATTAATTAATTATTCATTAATTTTATTGCAAATACATATAATTGTTTTTCGAATCAAAACGCCATTTGTTAAAAATAGCCTTTACATAGACTTCCAAAAAAATACATGTGATCCAGGGGGAGGGGGAGGGGAGTGGTCCCAAACCTCACCAAATATCATCAGGGGGGAGGGGGGGGTCAAAAAATGAGAAAAACGACCTCACGTGATTAATGGACGGCCCCTTAAAAAGTTATCGTCGTATTAACAAATTAACGTAAAACAATATTAAACTAAACGTATAAACCTTCCTTTTGAATTACTCTATTTTTTGACGAAAACCGCACTGAAATCCGTTGCGTAGTTTAACTAGCCAAGTACGATTACTATACACACAAAAAGTAGCCTATATCGCTGATAGTGTAGCTTTCTATTGGTGAATGAATTAAAATCGGTCGAGTAGTTTTTGAAATAAATCGTAACAAACAAAACCCTCTTATATTTTTAGTAAAGATCCTTATCCTCTTTATAATTTTAGTAAAGATTGAACTTATGTTTATCTTATGTATATTTAGTATTATGAAGGCAAACTCTTATCTTCACGTGCGATTTTATTCGTCGAAATTAAAAATGTTGCATATCAAGTGTTTAAAATTTGATACATTACATATACATTTACAATTGTGTCTTTCGTTTGACATTATTAGTAAGAATAATCGTAAATAGAAATAAAAATGTTTTCTTAATAAGTTAAAATACGAAGTTGTTTGTTCTTTCGTTTCGATCCGTTCGTTGCGTTTTTGCGTTTTTCGTTAGTTTGGCCGTTGGCAGTTGGCCATGAAGAACTTGAAAAATTGATTCTGTATATATGTATATATTATGCATTTACCCTCTCAGTGTATATAAAAAAAGTGTTGTGGGCTAACCATAGACATTAATAATAATTAATAGTACAAATTGTTTATTGGTATTTAAACTTTATATAAAAAAAAAACACTTTATTTTTTACAAAAAATACTACTTCCAATAAGAAAAAAAAGTTGCTCCACGCTCGACATCATATCTAAGTACTTAAATGTTGGTAGATCTGCATTATTTAAAAAAAAGTTTTAGTATAGTTATAGTGCGTCGAAGATGGATCGATGATTTGAAGAAAACTGCAGGTGTAGCTTGGGAAAGGAAAGCCAAAAATAGAGATAGGCACGTTCTGGAGGAGGCTTTTACCGCGAATAGCGGTCCTTACATAAAATAGTTCTTTTACTTTTCTACATTTTCTTTATCTTTTTATTTTATAGTTTTTTTATATTTTACTAACAATAGAATTAAGATTTAAAACGCTACTAACAAAAACTGTAATAACTATGTAAGGAATTAAAAAGCTTTTTTATTTTATTTTTATTTATTTTATTATAGTGCGTCGAGTTTAAAAAAAATAATTTTAGACTGTCATAAATTGTTAAAATTTTTCGAAATTCAAAATTACTAGATGGAAAACCCGTGAAGTGCACATTGCGCGTTTCGGTCTAGTCTATTTCTGAATGCTCGAAGTAAATAGTAGGTCGACATTGCATTATTGACTGATGTTCTGTGGCTGAGGTATCACCTACCATCAAGTGAACCTCATGCTCGTCTGTTGATATCTGACATAAAATAAAATCCGGCTCGGCGCAACTTTCTACAGACGATCCCTCGAGTCGTAACTATGTATTTAGTAAGTGGCGATGTCGTCATCTTAACATTTCACATCTCGAGCTCACTAAATATCAGACACGGCGGAACATTGGTAATCAAAGTTAACAGCTACTTAAAATGTTTGTATTTCATATATTACGTACTAGTAAAACCCTTTTTCATCCGGTCTTCGCACGGGTGCAATGTAGATGAAAAAAAACAAAGCCTATGTTACTCGCTGATAATGTAGCTTTCTATTGGTGAAATAATTTTGTAAATCGGTCGAATAGTTTTTGAGTTATATAGTAACAAAATTACAACACCGCAAAAATTGAACTAAATGACAAAGTACAATACTACCCCTCGCTGCATTGCTCGCTGCGCTGCGTGGCATTCATCGTGACACCGTGTATTTTTTGTTTATACTTAAATATTGATATTTTTAATTTCTGTATATCTTTTGAATGGAATTTCCGATTTCAATAATTCAAGTAATCAACAGGTATTGAAACAGTCTTGAATACGAAATAATTTATTTGGATAAGAATTAATACAAAGGTATGGATAACATGGTCTGATTTTGATCATTGGCATTTCTAACGACTTTTAAAATGTAAAAAAGTAGTTATAGTGACATAACTACAATAGTTAGACATATGGTCTCCCGAAGTTTTTTGTAGATATTGATATGTATGTTACTATAATATTGTAGAACTTTTTTTTGTTCTATCATCAATACTTTCCGCAGCGCATGCGATGAAAGACATTTTATGGCTATTTTTTTACACCTTTGGTTGGTTTTAGTAGGGATTTCTAAGAAAATCTAATTTTTTCTAGTAATAAATATAGCCTATGTTACTCAGCGATAATGTAGCTTTCTATTGGTGAAATAATTTTTAAAATTCGTCCAGTAGTTTTTGAGTTAATTCATAACATACACAAATACAAATCTTTTCTCTTCAAAATATTAGTATGTTAGTTATCGACAGACGAGCATGAGGTTCACTTGATGGTAGGTGATACCTCAGCCACAGAACATCAGTCAATGATGCGCTGTCGACCTACTTTTTACTTCGAGTAAGGTTACTGATACCGATACGAGTAATATGTTCTTCTCAATATTTTCATCTAAAAACGAAACCTCCGTTCTCCAGTGGGAATTTCGATATTCCTTCCAGTGTTGCCAATCAATGCAATGTTTCTATATTGAGAATTGTCCAAGTTATTTTTTTTATTGTACCAACAATGTAGACCCTAACACACACAATATTAACATAATTTATGGAAGGTCAGTGTTACTTCAATTATACGCGCACTATAGTTCATGGCAACACTTACATTAATAATCAAATATTAAAATACTAAGTGAATTAAATACTGTATATCAGATTAAAATGCGATTTATTATTTATATTGTTTAAATTATTTATCCCGACGTTTCGGATGCTTTTCAGCAACCGTGGTTACCGCCTAGTCTGACCCAAATATATAAAATAATAAATCGCTTTTTAATCCAGTATGAAGTATTTTATTTAAATGTGTAATACTCGCGTAATAAAACACAATGTTATAAATAAAGTAGGTAAAATTACATACAAACAATTTTGAAAAACAACCAAATGTTGGAACAACCTACCTCGGGTTGCCACCTTATTTTGGAGCAATATAGTACTCTTCCCAAAAATGGAAATTCAGCAAAAAAGTACACATTTTCGTTCATGTACATATTTATCTATGTATATATATATTTCGACTTGTCCGTAGAACAACGTTACATCTGCAAGACGCTCTATTTTACATTTGACCTTATTTTTTGGTGAAATTAACTTTATGAACCATTATTTGACTGTTATCTTCGAAAACAAGTTGTGTGTTTTAAAATTTTGATTTTACTAGTAAATTATATCGGTCAGTTTAGTCGTACAAATACAAAAAGGGGACTTGGTATCATAATCATATCCGACTTTGTTCTACGGATACGTCGATTTGTTATTGCTCCTCGATTTGGCGATCAATGATCTATTTCTCTTAAAATCATTCGTTTCTTTCTGAATTACCACGTGCTGCGCTATGGGTGCGTTCAGACTTTCAGTCAGAGTTAATATAAAAAATCGCCACATTTGAATTAGGAATAAAAATATATTACTTTTCCTTCTATATTATTTGTCTATGACATATAGTACAATGGACTGAAATATTGTACAAGAATATATATTATAGTACGGATGGCAACCCTACCTCCACCATTACGTAATCTCCGAATAATTTCAAACTTTCGACTAAAGATCGCAAGGAATACGTAATGGCGGAGCAGATTAACCAGCTTTGGTTGCGCAAAAATAACTTAACAGTAGGTACGTAGTTTAGGGGCTTTATTTTGTATTTAGAAGTCTAGAGACTTTGGGGCAACAAAGCAGTGACCTCTGGCCCCAAATCATTTTCCATATAAAAATAATATTTTAATTTAATATTTTAGACATGGGTAACTCAGCGAAATTCCCCGCGCCAACTCAGCAACTCAGGCGCAGTGTAGTGCGCCGGCTCCTTGAGTCAACTCAAAATTGCGCCACGACGCAACAAAATGGGACGCGGAAAGCGAGCAGTGAAACCTCCGAAACGCACGCAACTCCACGCTCATAGTTCACTCAGTGACAGTTTGCGACCGTTTTCTCGTGATTTAATCGATTATCACTTCATGTCTTCCGGGTCTAACATGACACACTTAAAACTCGACTTCTAATTTCGAGATGTTTGTCGATCGAGATATCTTGTCTATCAAAATTGTCGATGTCAAAATATCTTATATCTTAGTTTGTCTTCACTCGTCCGCGAGATATCTCTTGATGGTCATGTTAGGCGTTATTATCAAAAAAGCTATGACATATTTTACGAGCAGATATAGTAAATGTTATAAAATATCATACATTTATATTTTTGTTAACTAGCAATGCTAGCTAGAACCATATTTAAATTATATTTATGATCTGACAACATTGCCTCCAATCGAGTGGGTCAGCTGTCAAACGGAAAATGGCGGGAAAATGGTGGAAGAATTATTCGCGCGCTGATTTTCGTTCGATGGTCGACAGCTGACCTGCCGGTATAGCATGACCGCCACGAGATATGTCGCGGACGAGAGAAGACAAACTAAGATGTAAGATATGGAGATATATTATATCTTGACATTGACAATTTTGAAAGAAAAGATACCTCGATCGACAAATATATCTATTGTTGATATTAAAAGTGGAGTTTTAAGTGTAATTGTCATGTTAGACCCAAAAGAAATAGAGCGATAATCGATTAAACCCGAGAAAACGGTCGACAACATTTTGTCGCGGTTAAATAAAATACTGTATACCGGATTAAAACGCGATTTATTATTTATATTGTTTAAATTATTTATCCCGACGTTTCGGATGCTTTTCAGCAACCGTGGTCGCGGGAAGACAGAAAGATGACAGTTGTCTGATTTTTGAAATGTCACAAAGTTGTTTATTCAATTCAATTCAATTCAAAAACAATATAAATAATAAATCGCGTTTTAATCCGGTATACAGTATTTTATTTAAATGTGTGATACTCGCGTTAATAAAAGACAATATTTTGTCGCGGTTGTCATGCTAGGCCGGCTGAGGTTGAGTAAATAGGATTCTGATGATTATTGTGAAGCGATAATATTGATCTGAATAAACTATTGACAAATCAAGTGTTTTCTTCAATGGAATATTAATTGATATGTTAAAACATAAAGTATTCGTATTTGTATGGGCTAGCAATACACATACAGCGCCGTGTCAGCAGAATACGCTGCTAATATGTATATATAACAAGTTGTCATTTGGAATTCGGCCTGAGCGCATCGTTATCATTTATCACAGCTAAATATAATTTCTATCAGTAATTAGGTCTTATCGTTATCACTAATGATAACGTGTTTAGTCTCAGCCCTTATTACTCTTATTTGTAAGTGGGCCTTATGTCAGTCGATATGTAATACAAGGTTTTTTTATGTCAGATATCGACAGACGAGTAAGAGGTTCACTTGATGGTAGGTGATACCTCAGCCACAGAACATCAGTCAATGATGCGCTGTCGACCTCCTTTTTGTCTATGTTAGATATCAACAGACTAGCATGAGGTTCACTTGATGGTAGGTGATACCACAGCCACAGAACATCGGTCAATGATGCCCTGTCGACCTACTTTTTGTCTATGTTCGACCTCCTTTTTGTCTATGTTAGATATCAACAGACTAGCATGAGGTTCACTTGATGGTAGGTGATACCTCAGCCACAGAACATCAGTCAATGATGCCCTGTCGACCTACTTTTTGTCTATGTTCGACCTCCTTTTTGTCTATGTTAGATATCAACAGACTAGCATGAGGTTCACTTGATGGTAGGTGATACCACAGCCACAGAACATCAGTCAATGATGTAATGTCAACCTACTTTTTTACGTTTACGTTACCGGGTAGCGAACCAACGTTCATAGGTAGATCGAAAAACCGTAAAGTGCATATTGCGCATTTCGGTTTCAGTCTATGAATTTCCGAATGCTCGAAGTAAAAAGTAGGTCGACAGCGCATCACTGACTGATGTTCTGTGGCTGACGTACCTACCATCAAGTGAACCTCATGCTCGTCTGTCGATATCTAACGTAAAAAAAGACATAATTTTTTTTCAAATCGGCCAAGCGGTAGCTGAGATCAACATGCCAAGCATGACAACCACGACAAAATTTTGTCGACCGTTTTATCGACGGATTATCTATGTCTTCCGGCTCTAACATGACACAATTAAAACTCGACTTCTAATGTTCAAAATAGAGATATTTATCGATTAAGATATCTTGTCTATAATTAATAGTTGTCTATGTCGAGGTCATCCTAGACTGCTCACAAACTCAAATACCATTTGAGTCGCTCCATTCTAATTTCTAAACAAAAATTGCTCAATTTTATCGATGCTAACTCCACTCATCTCATACGCTAGTTCTATTCAGTGTAGTAATACATTATTCAAAGGCGTAATTAGCCTTTTCGGGTCCCAAATAAAAAAATGGCCAACAAGCCTAGGGCGGGAGATTTTAAGGGCGAATTTGGGGATTGATTTTTTTTAGTCTATACTAAAAAAATACAGTACGCGTGAACAATTTACCACGATCATGGTTGCTGAAAAGCATCCGAAACGTCAATATAAATAACTAGCAACGCGCCCCGTCTTCGCACGGGTGCAATGTAGATGTACTATACACAAAACATATGTTACTCGCTGATAATGTAGCTTTCTATTGGTGAAAGAATTTTCGAAATCGGCCCAGTAGTTTTTGAGTTTGTTCATAACATACAAAAATACAAATCTTTCCTCTTTATAATATTAGTATAGATAAATCGCGTTTTAATCCGGTATACAGTATTTTATTTAAATGTGTGATACTCGCGTAAATAGAAGACAATATTAGATTTAAATTTATTAGAAATCTCATAGAATCGAATCGTCGAAAATCGAAATCTCTTGCGTTTAGTAACTGCTATAAACGCCTCAAAAAAGTTTTTTATTAAAAATATAGTTCGTGGATCGCTGGGGCCATGAATCAGAGGCCCCAAGGGCCCTCATCTCTTGCATTGCTACGCCCCTGGCATTTATTTAAAAAACTGCTACGCTGGATCATATTCCATGTGGTTTTCGTAAAAAAAAGTCTTAGAAATATCGTAGAATCGAATCGTCGAAATCTCTTGCGTATTTCAATCGCTATAAACGCCCCAAAAAAGGTTTTTAATAAGAATATAGTTTGTGGATCGCTGGGGCCCTGAAACAGAGGCCCCATGGGGCTGCATCACTTGTATTACTACGCCCCTGGTATTACGTACACGACACGTGGTGTAACAGGAAAAATAACAAACATAATAATGAATTCGCGAGAAACCCTATGTCGTCATCGCGTAGTAATTACACTTGATGATACAGCCGAGAGCTGTATTTGGTAAAAAAGCGTATTGTATGTAGTGTTAGTGTAGTAAGTACTTAACTGCTGAACGGATTTTGATGGAATTTTATTTAAATCATTAAACGTAATATTTAATTATTTACGAGTATACTAATCCGATAAGGGAGGGATAAAAAATATACCTAATGAAGTTGCTAAAAGTTTTAATTATTATTATTTTGACGGGCTCGTTGGCGCGTCCGGTAGAACACCTGCCGTGCGCATCGATGGGTCGTGGGTTCGAATCCCACCGGGACCACATGTTTATAATTTTCTGTAAGCATGTTTTCCCCACGTCTGGTAACTTCGGGCATTGATCGGGTTGGAGGAATATCTAAATTCCGACCGGATAACGAACCGCCGCGGCCGTTCATAGATGGAAAAACCGTGAAGTGCATAGTTTCGGTTTCAGTCTATGGATTTTTCGTTGAAAAATTAGGTCGAAAGCGCATCATTGACTGATGTTCTGTGGCTGAGGTATCACCTACCATCAAGTGAACCTCATGCTCGTCTGTCGATATCTAACATAAAAAAAGAAAAAAAAAGCTTAATGTTATTTTATTTAAGTATGCAATGACCAGATTTACCTAATACCTACTACCTCAAAAAAAAATCAAAATCAATATATATGGCTATATTTGTTTTTAGTATGTGTGGAAAAGTTACTTCAAAAAAAAATTTCATTTCATTTTACTTTGAGATAAACGTGTTAAAATATTATTATTTTATACTATCATATTTTTGCGTTGTGTAATGTATTATCTAAACCTCCAACGCTATTTATAATAATCAATGTTTTCGTAAGCACTGGCGAAAAGCTAAAGGTTAATAGTCCAGGCGTTGTGTGCGAAGTGGCGTAGTTAAGTGGACAAGGGCCCGGCGAGAAAAAAAAATCGCAATCCTCTCCCCGGCTAAATTTCTTCAGAAACTGCACAAAATTCATAATTTGCAAAATATTATTACTAATCAATGCTCATTAAACAACTTAAAAACAAATTCAAATCAGGCTTGAATTTCTAGCTTCAAGAGCTGCCTCCCCCTCTCTCCAAAGCCCAGGGGGGGCTCAGCTTCGGGGCCGTGGTGCACTGCACCACTTTGCCGTATAATAGCTACGCTACTGTGTGTGCGGTTATATTTCGCGGTATAAGAACCAGATGAACGTATCTACAAAAAATCCAAAATAGTTTTTTTTCATACGTAACTAAATCATTCTTAACCCTTTTAAATCCTTAATAGTATGCCAATATACCGATATACCTGTTTTATTCGTCACTTGTATACTATCTGTATTAAAAAGCTAGTTAAATTTTAAGTGGCGGATTGTCAGAAGTACTCTCCTGTAAAATTGAGAACATGTACATACTTCCATCTGACTCTTACACCGTGATTTTTGCGAATGATATTAAATCCAAATCAACATAATATTTTGACGCCATCGATGGGTGTCATGTAAGTTATTGATAGAATAAAAAATGCAATGAAAGATATATTTGCAAATTCACTTTAAGGGCCTATGTCGATGAGGCTCGCAGGCCGACAAATCGCTCTATTGCATGTGAGCGAGCGAGATTGAAATAATTACTTGAGACATGTAAAAAAACGAGATAGCTGTAGCTTGAACGCGCTCGGAATAAAACAACGTATGTGCCAAAACTAATTCATTTCATAACTTTACAATACTTTATTTGATTAAAAAACGGTTTTGAGCAATCTTAAAAACATTTATTCTACATCCTTTAGAATAAATTAAATGAAATAACTCTTTGCCGTTATGCCTTGGTATCCAAAAAAGTGTAACAATAGACATAACTTCACATTTTTTTTCTATCGAGAAAATTTCATTGAAACATGTTTTCCTTTTGAGCGATACTACAAAGTATAGTCAAAAAACAAAATTTCATATCAATAATCCACAGTCTGAACAAGTTACACGTAATAGAAAAACCGCATTTTTCTCAACATATCCTCTTAATTAACATTACTGACATGTACATCGATGTTCACAGAGAGAAAAAGTAACAGACAAAACATGAAGAAGGCGCGATGTTTTACACAGATTATCAAAACTGACAGTTATGTTAACCAAAATAGTTAGTGTTTCAAGTTTTTAAACTATACCGTCCGATTTCATTTAATTTCTTTCTTCGCAATAAAAAATCAAACATATTAATTTATTGGGTACTTACAAGATGTATAAGGTTGTATCATTATAAAAACTAGACGAAAATGTACAGTATAGTTGAAAAAAATGTAATTTAATGTAGAAAACTAACTGTATTGGTTATCATAATTTATATAGGAGGCATGGATATGCCTCCATTCATCTCCAAAACTCTTCTTCTTCTTGCCCTGTTTCCTCTTTATACTTTTTGAACTGAGTTTTTATATTATTAAAAACTCAATTCAAAAATAGTACATTATTTACCAAAAAAATTGAAATATATCTCGATAATATATAAAATACTTATTTTCAAGGTTAAAATCAAGCCAAAGTCATCAGGGTCTTTTTAAATTTTTAGTTGGTTTTGGAACTATAATCTAACAGCTTATCATGGACACTTTTGAAAGTAAAGCCCCATATGAGAGAGTGCTCCTTATCTCTACCCTCTATACTCCTAATCAAACTTTCATAGTCTCTAACATTAATTTATGTAGACAGACAAATAATCAAAATTACAATGTAACTTTGTATAAACAGGCCTTGACAAATTATTATTATCAAAACTGGACGCTGTTATGCAATACAGGGTCAACCCACACGGTTGCCATTTTGAGAAAATTGAGTTTGAAGTTTTAATTAGGTTTCACTAAATTGCTTTTAAAAAATAACAGAAGTAATAGATTTTGTTGTAATTATTATTATTACACTAAATGTATATCGATTTTTTTGGTAGCAATCAAAGTAATAGAATTTAGTGCATTATTGTTAAGTATTCTAAACATGTTAGGGTTTCGTGCCCACTAGTTTTTTCAATATTTTTGCTATTAAAACGATTTAATTGATATATAATATCTCTTTTGAAATATGTACTCCAGCTCATAAGGAAGCGATTGGTATAAAAATTAAATTTTTTGTCATTTTTTGGGTTGACACTGTATTGGTTAACAGCGTCCAACTGTAGGTTATCTGTTTGCAGTGTTCCTACTGTGTTATCTATGATTGTTGGCGATCGCTTTGGTTATCTATGTTGACTTATTGTAGTTATCATGCTTATAGATAGATGGCGTTGATTAACAAAAAAATTACGCAATGTCAAATATTTAAGGTGACACTAGTCGACATTTTTTCCATAGAAATTTCGGGGGGGTATTACTCCACTATTTAGCACCGTACATGCAAAGTTAAACATGATATCGTTTTGTCTCATTATTAATTTTGTCTATACGGAAACAGAATGGTAAAATAAAAAAACATTAAAAAGTTACGAGCTACCAAAGATTCGTTTTTATTGCCATTTTTTAACACAACTTTCGGCTTAAATTAGTAATAAAAGAAGTATCAAATTTTCAAAACAAAGTCGGTACCGACAAAGCACGATTATCGAAGAATACAATAACTTTTTATTTGTAATTGATTTATGCAGTGGTTTTTTAATAAAACTCGATTTTCCAAAGGCTTTTTCGTATTTTTTTAGACGACCCTTTTACTATGATTTATCGTGCATCTCACTTAATAATGATTGCCCCAGTGCGGTGCGGGAGAACAGCATGCTTTTTGGCCACGCCCTCCAGTGAGTTCGAGCCCGCGAATTGTGCAACCATAAACATTCATTCTGCCGGCCTAGCATGCCAACTCCGACAAAATTTTGTCGACCGTTTCCTCGTGTTTTAATCGATTATCTCTTTATTTCTTCCGGGTCTAACATGGCAATTACACTTAAAACTCCACTTTTAATATCTTTTAATATTTTCTATCAAAATTGTCGATTTCGAGATATAATATATCGAGATATCTTACATCTTAGTTTGTCTTCTCTCGTCCGCGACATAGCTCGTGGCGGTCATGCTAGGCCGGCAGCTTTTTTTTTTTTTTTACACTTAAACTTGGACTTATATTTTTTAGTAGTCATCGCTTTTTGCTAATTTTTGTTATGACTATTATTGTTATTTGACGGGCTCGTTGGCGCGTTCGGTAGAACACCTGGCGTGCCCATCGATGGGTTGTGGGTTCGAATCCCACCGGAACCACATGTTTTGTAATTTTCTGTAAGCATGTTTTCCCCACATCTGCTAACTTCGGGCATTGATCGGGTGGGAGGAATATCGAAATTCCGACCGGCTAACGAACCACCTTTCATGGATGGAAAAACCGTGAAGTGCACATTGCGCGTTTCGGTTTCAATCTATGCATTTCCGAATGCTCAAAGTAATAAGTAGGTCGACAGCGCATCATTGACTGATGTTTTGTGGCTGAGGTATCACCTACCATCAAGTGAACCACATGCTCGTCTGTCGATATCTAACATTAAAAAAACATAGGTCGACAGCGCATCATTGACTGATGTTCTGTGGCTGAGGTATCACCTACCATCAAGTGAACCACATGCTCGTCTGTCGATATCTAACATTAAAAAAACATAGGTCGACAGCGCATCATTGACTGATGTTCTGTGGCTGAGGTATCACCTACCATCAAGTGAACCACATGCTCGTCTGTCGATATCTAACATTAAAAAAACATAGGTCGACAGCGCATCATTGACTGATGTTCTGTGACTGTGGTATCACCTACCATCAAGTGAACCTCATGCTTGTCTGTCGATATAATAATAATAAAAAAAGTTACACAATTGTAAGTTTTTAAACAAACCAAAATTACTTCTAGAATATTTACTAAAGTTCTTAGAACCATTCTATAAAAAACGTATATTATAATAATCTAATCTTTGTACGAATGAAAACAATTTTTTTGTAGTTGTGTCGTCGCCATTCAAAGTCAAGACCTTATAGGTACATAATATCTTCCAATATTTTAAATCAACAAGATGCCACTTCCTTGTAGTGACTGATGATTTTTACTTTACGTTTATAATTATTATGAAGACGTTATCTTATATTTTGTGATACCAATAACCTTATAAATATGTTTTGAAATAATGATTAACTGTAACGTATATATCGTGTAGGGATGCCTTGTAACAGGACTAGCTATTTGATTATATATAATTGATTATTTTATTGTTTACTAGTGGACCCCGCAGACGTTGTTCTGCCACAATTTTGGCTTCGAAATTATATAATTATTCTTAAATTTGAATATGCCCATTTACCCACTATAATTATCTAATATGTCACTGATTTGCAGTGGACATCTGTTATTCCAAAAAAGCTAAGAATGCATGACGTGAGCTGTCAAGATGGCGGAGTTTCGAATCTAATTTATTTTATAATTAATTTTATGCATATATTTTTTTCCTGATGTTTTCCAATATTTTAATAGCCTATGTCTTATTCCCGACATAGAGGAATCCAACAAATAAGATACCGTTAAAATCGGTACAGCCGTTCTTGAGTTATACACGGTGTAACTAACACAACTTTCTTTTATATATATAGATAGATATACAATAATTTCGTACTATATTTCGCGAGCACTAAGAGCCTTTTCGGGCCCCAATACATAAAAAAACGACCAGTCGAAATTCGCGCAAGAAAGGTTCTGTACCATTACATATCTATAAAAACGCCAAAAAATTACGTTTGTTGTATGGGCCTTAAATAATATTGTTTTATTTTAATTTAGCTATCAATATCGAGCAAAAAAACGTTTGTTGTCTGGGAGTGCCCTTAAATATTTATTTTATTCAGATTTTTTGGTATTTATTGTTATAGCGGCAACAGAAATACATCATTCTGTTAAACAGCCGTCCTAGCATGACCGCCACGAGATATCTCGCGGACGAGAGAAAACAAACTAAGATTTAAAATATCTCGATATATTATATCTCGACATCCATAATTTTCATAGAAAAGATATCTCGATCGACAAATGTATCTATTTTTGATATTAAAGGTCGAGTTTTAAGTGTAATTTTCTTGTTAGACACGAAAGAAATAAAGCGATAATCGATTAAAACACGAGAAAACGGTAGACAAACTTTTGTCGCGGTTGTCATGTTAGGCCGGCTGATGTCGAGACATCGAGACGAGTCGAGACTCTATCATCAAATATTACTATCTAAAGTTTTATATATTTTCAGACATCCCAAAATGCTGGACGAAGTGCTACCCACTATGAGGAGTCTCAGCCCAGACCCAGTTGATATGGTCACAGTAAACAAGAAGTACAATCTGGTAAGTTAAATCATTTGTAATCTGTGGTGGATTTACACCCTTCTACAATTGTCTATTCCTAAATTAATTAAACAAAAATTCAAAATTAAAATCATTTATTCATTAAGGTAACTTCTTATGAACGTCAATAAAAAAATGCTTCTAATTTTACATTTACTGCCAGTTCTCAAATCAAGGGCGTAGAACGGACGAGAAGAACTGGCAATAAACTCTCCGCCACTCTTTTTAATCGCCAAGTTTTTTGTTTTACAAAATGTTTGTATGGAGCTTCAACCATTATACCATGCTCTACATGACATGTTGAAGAAATTAATTATAACATTATATATTAAAATAATAATAATAAACTATAGGATATAGGTACATAGAAGTTATTATATAATGTACAATGAAAGGAAAGAGGGAAAAGTCATCGGCAAGATCTCTAACACATCATAAAAACGTTTTACAGAATTCTTTTGGATTTCTATAAGACATGTAAAAAGAAAATTGATTTTCAAAGCCGCCCCTAAAATCTGCCGCCCTAGGCTCAAATCTACTCAGCCTGCTGGTAAATCCGCCACTGTTTGTAATACAGCGCAGTGATGACAATATTGGGGTTTTTCCCCCAAATTTAGGGGAAATCAAGATGTCCAGGGGTTTTTAGAGGGTACGTTTTTATTATTTTTTTTAGGAAAAAACGCACGATTCTACACAATTTATATTAAGCCTCGAACCTCGAATTTCATTGTTATCATCATTAGTATAATAACAAATTTAATAATCAATTCGTGATATGTGTATCGCACTGTGATTTATTTATCTGATTAACATGGCGCCTTCTTTGTAACCGAATAGAGCTACTCCTTCTTGCCGTTAGGACAGAATAGTTTTTGAAGTAAAACTTCTTTAGGCGCGACTAGGAGGTAACTGGACGACAATGCAACGGAAGTCCGTTACTGCAATATGGCGTCACGTTTCTGTACCATCCGGTTTTCAAATATTTTTGATTTTGTCAATAGATAGTTTGTTTTTTTTTTTGTTTTCCTTCAATCGCGTGTGAACGTTACACGCACTCTTTTTTTTTAAACGTACAAAGAACAATAATTTGACTGCGTTTCACTTGATGGTAAGTGAGAACGCAGTCTAGGATGGAGCTTGATCGTTCGGTAACAAATGCCTACTCACATTCGCCTTGAAAGAGCCAGATTGTATGTTGGTGGGAATACTGACGCAGGCAGTGTATTCCAGTCCTTACAAGTTCTCATGATGAAGCAGGTCGAGAAATGTTTCGTTCGAGTTCACGAAATATCGACAACGTAAGGATAGAAACCCAAACGGTGCCTGGTGGAATGGTGGTGGAAGGGCGATGCTGGTATTAGGTTGTGCAGCTCTTCAGCGCACACACCAAAATTTACCCTATAAAATACCGACAGTAGATTATGATTGCAAATATTTTAACATTTTTCACAAGGTTTATTTTAACATTTCACTTCTTATATTATTGAGAGCCAGACTAATGCGCTTTGTATAAAACAATAAGAGAAGCCGATTGGCTGCCTCTGATGACGTGTTTGCTGAACCAACTTTATTGTAACAAACATTGTTCACACTCGCGTAGACAACGGCACCATTTGCGTGCTCTTTCGCGCTTGCGCAGTCGAACGGCTTGGAAACTAGAAACCGCCCTTGTAGAGCACCCGCTATGCTCCAAGCGCTATAACAGTTCTCTTTCAGCCAGTCTATGTGAAACGTCTTGGTCAGCTTCGGCTAGTTCCATTTATTGTGCAAGCGCCAAAAATGCGCATCTCAAAAAACACCCAAATCGTTAGATTGGCCCATATACATAGGGACCCATCGACATACAAAATATATTTTACAAATAACAAGTACAAAATAAGAATATTTAATTCTTGCACATCTAATATATAAAATTCTCGTGTCACAGTTTTCGTTGCCATACTCCTCCGAAACGGCTCGACCGATTCTTACCAAATTTTATATGCGTATTCAGTAGGTCTGAGAATCGGACAACATCTATTTTTCATCCCCCTAAGTGATAAGGGTTGTTCCCCTTAATTTTTTTTTTTTAATTTTTGGACGAAATTTTTTGTTTTTATTTTTTTATAATGTGGCATTAAAAAATACATACAACCCCTGCTTTTTTTGTAAAAAAATATAGACCCGTGCGAAGCCGGGGCGGGTCGCTAGTATTATATGTAATTTTTAGTTTAAAAAATAATCCATGACATCCGCGGGTCGCGACATCTAGTATTGAAGACAATTCGGCTTAACTCATTAGATTCTATAGCGAAAGAAATTCCGCTACTGTACACTAGATGGCTCTTATATATATGTTAGAATAACATTTTTAAAATTAATATTAAAGTATTTAATTATGCATTAATTATCATTATCAGTTTTACATAATCAAGAAGCATGTTTCAATTAAATATTGAAACATAAGTTGCTAATTAATGCTATTGATTATGAACATGATTCATAAAATAATATTATGCAGCGAAAACGATATCTATCTCATTCTAATCTATAGCGTTTTTCGCTCTTGCTGTCAAACGGAATGACGTGTCATCGGCTGTTTCTGAACCAAAGTGAAGTCAGCTGTCAGTCGCAAATTGAAAACCGTATAGTGTAGTAGTTGATTGTTATCAAAACTTTAAAATTATTGTGAAATTGTGTATTACGTACACTAACTCGCGGATATAGTATTATATGTGGTATATACAGTGAATGTGTTTACATGAAAACAGTGTCCAACCGAGGATTATCAGTAAAATACTGATTTACAGGCAGTGAGTGAAGCGGTAAAAAATTGCAGTTTTCCTCGTGTTTAACGCTTTTTATTGAGTTTAATCCGTAACTGAAGGTAACGGAGCGTAACTTGAGAAAAATATATCTTGACTATCTTGACCAAAGGATCTATAATAAAGTTTATAATGTTTCTTGCACATGAAATGTTTGCGTTCGATTACAAAGAGGTATTTCGGCTGTTAAATATTATATCTATGTCTAATTGAATATTGAAAGAAACAATTGCATATTCGAAGTTCGATGCATTTATTTGCCGTTCGTATTATTTTAATTTGAGTATATGTAGAGGTTACCTTTGTTCAAATAAGAAACAAAAAACAACCAATCAGAATCCAGTTAGAATGCACTTAGTTGATTTAATTTTATGTTTCGTAATCATTATTTATAATATCCACATCGAATAACTTATCAGATTACAATATTAAATAACAGAACAATATTTACACCCACTTTAATAAATACAAAAATCTAAGGACAAAAACAGTTGCATGTAATGTATAAATACTACTTATCAAAATTAACTTGAAGTGTGGAAGTTTGTGTCTAAACTCTGTTAAGGTAATAAACAGGATCCTTGTGTAAAACAAACATGTTTCATATATTGTATGATGAGTCAATTCCTTTTAGGTAAACATGTCAGTTATTTTTATTTAAGAAATAAATACAAATAAAACATAGCACTAGCAATACTTGAAGCTATGGAAAAACTTAAATATACTTAAAATAGAGGTATAAATCTTGATATTAAATATATATACTTAATTAAATGCCGTGAAGGACGTTTTCTCATTATTGTTGATTTATCTTTTTATATGCCAACTGGATTTTAAATATATTGTATTTTAAGAATCAAAGCTATTGATATAAAGCTAAGCTTTGCTGTTATTGCAATTGGGTTTTTATTAATCTATTATTTCTGATGCCTTTTTGTATTAAAATTAACAGTAATAAAGTACTTGTTTGATTTTCTGGTTCTTATTAAAAAATTAATCGTGCTTAGGACAACAGCTTATACCCATTGAAATTCTATTATCAAACTATTTACTAACTACTTACAAATTGCCTAACAAAATGAATAATTTGACAACATCCAGTGAGAAATGTTTGTTCTATATTAATGACCATGACGGTTAAATCTTAATGGATTTCAATGAAGGGTTTGGTCTGTCTTATATAGTGGTAATAATGAACAAACAAATAATTATATAATGGTTGGAACCATTATATAATAATTTATATCTAATATTTACTATGTATGTATGGTTTGAGTTACGACTTGGCCGCAATGGACACTTTTGTAAAGCATTCAATTCTGAAAAAAACCCGTCCATAATCGAAGCGATGCTATGAAATGCCACCGAGCTATAGAAATTTAAACATGAAAAAGCCAAAGTTTCTGTGTTCAAAGCACAGAAAAAAAACACAGAAACTTCTCCTTTGGAACGCCAAATCTTCAAACGCCTGGGTCGAGGTCTTAATATTAATATTAAGGGCCCAAACTTTCAGGGTATTTTTTTTTTGGGTACTTGCAACAAAATTTCATGATGGGACCGAAAAAAAAAAGCACCCTAATACATATACATCACGTCTCTTTCCCATTGGGCTACCCCACGATCACGGAATTCCATATGCTCTGATCGTTACATACCACTTTCGCTTCTTCTAATTTCATGAATGCTTTCATACACACTCGTCGGTTACGAGTACTTTTGACCTGGCCCTTTTGCAGAACGTCCCCAATTTGATCAAGGTACGTTCACCTAGGTCGACCACTCCCAACTCTACCTAATGTTTACCGTAAAGATATTAAAATCCTTTGTCAGCCTTAATGTAGTAAATAATAAAAAAAACTCATTATGTTAGGTTATTAAGAGAGGCTATCAATATTACCTATGATTGAATTTCATAATTATACTAAAACATTTGTCAAGAGCCCTTTTACAAAGCTATATCAACTAATTGTAATTAGGTATATATAATGAAGGAGACCTTTTTTGTAGAGAATTTAATTTCCTACAAGGTAACGAAAAGGGAAATTTGAAAAAAAAAAATTGCAACGATTTACAATGAAAATACAGAAAAAAGTTTTTTTCAATGTATTTTAAATGGGAAAGGGCGCTCCCCCATGCGCCAGCTCAATTTTCAAGATATCAAGCTCATCTTTTAAGAGGTTTTTTTTGATCCTACAAAGAAACTTTTTAGATGTGTTTACTTAAAAAATAAAAAAAAATATTCTGACTCAGTCTAATATATATATATATATATATATATATATATATTTTTTTTTTTGATTTAGTTTATTTTTTTCTTATATAATGAAAAGTAAAAAATGTTTTATTTCCTTAAACATTAGTTAAAAATATATTAAAAGCAAAAAATAACTATGATTTAATATTAACTTAATAACATAAGTAATAAAAAAAAGATAATTTTTCTAGGTATTCAAGCAGTCTTGTTATACTATTTTTAATTATTATTGTTTTAATTGACAACAATAAAAAAAAAGAAACTATATATAATAATATAAAATATAACAAACAACATCTTAATTCTTATTAATAATCTTATTTGTTCAAACTCGCCTAAATATGCATTTATTCATCTAATTATTTGAGTCGCAACTGTGTGGGATGCTACTTGGACTTCCTGTAACATTTTGCCAGAATACTGATTTATTGAAAAACCTTTAAAATGAAAGTGGCCTTACACAAACTTTTGGCAAAATTACTTTTCTTCATAGAATGGCATAAAAACAATATCTGCCTTACATACTATCAAATATTTAGCTTTAAATTATATAAACGAGATACAATTGTCCATTTGGAACATATTTTAAGTGTTTATTAAACAATAAGAATTTTGGTTTTCTTATATGAATTTACTTAATTGATCTGTCAATACACAATTTAAACCACTGACTGGTATCAACCTAGAAAATCTATAAATGTGAAATTAAAAGTGAGATCCATGCAGTCTATATTTTAAAAATGTAAGGGAATTGCATTTAGATGCATGCAGTGGCGTAGTTAGGTGGACAAGGGACCGGGTGCAAAGAAATAATCGCAATCCCCTCCCGACAATTTTTTTCAGTAACTCGTCGTCGTCGTCGTTTCAGCCATAGGACGTCCACTGCTGAACATAGGCCTCCCCCAAAGATTTCCAGTACGGCCGATCACTTGCGGCCTGCATCCAGCGGCTCCCTGCCACCTTCGTCAGGTCGTCTGTCCATCTTGTGGGAGGCCGTCCTACGCTTCGTCGTCCGATTCGTGGTCTCCACTCGAGAACCTTTTTGCCCCAACGGCCATCGGTTCTGCGAGCTATATGCCCAGCCCATTGCCACTTCAGTTTGCTCATTCGCAAGACTATGTCGGTAACTTTGGTTCTACTACGGATCTCCTCATTTCTGATTCGATCACGCAGAGAAACACCGAGCATAGCCCTTTCCATAGCTCGCTGAGCGACTCTGAGCCTTTGTGCGAGGCCCATCGTGACAGACCACGTTTCGGTTCCGTACGTCATCGCTGGTAGAACACACTGTTCAAAGACTTTTGTCTTTAGGCACTGGGGTATTTTGGACGAAAAGATGTTCCGAAGTTTTCCGAAAGCTGCCCAGCCGAGACGGATTCGACGATTGATCTCTTTCTCGAAGTTGGACCTACCTAATTGGATAGTGTGCCCCAGGTAGACGTATTCGTCAACAACATCGAGTACAGAGCTCCCAATAGATACTTGGGTGGGCACAACGTGGATGTTCGACATGATTTTTGTCTTGTCCATGTTTATCTTAAGGCCCACCTGTTGAGAGACCCTGCAGAGGCCATCGAGCATTGTGTTCAGGTCTTCCAGCGATTCTGCCATGATCACGACGTCATCAGCAAATCGTAGGTGAGTGATGTACTCGCCGTCTATATTTATGCCGAACCTTTTCCATTCCAGGAGCTTGAAGGCATCTTCCAATGCTGCTGTAAACAGTTTCGGAGATATAACGTCTCCCTGTCTTACACCACGTTGCAAAGGAATTGCCTTCGTGCATTGCTCCTGTACTCGGACCGACATGGTGGCGTTTTGATATAAACAGCTAAGCACCTCGACGTACCGATAGTCTATACGACACCGCTGGAGAGACTGCAGCACAGCCCAAGTCTCGATCGAATCGAAAGCTTTCTCATAATCCACAAACGCTAAGCATAGAGGCAAATTATACTCCTCGGTCTTCTGTATAATTTGCCGCAGCGTGTGAATATGATCCAGAGTACTAAAACCTCTTCGAAAGCCTGCTTGTTCTGGAGGCTGGAATTCATCGAGCCTGCGTTCGAGACGATTCGTAATGACCCTTGAAAAAAGCTTATAAACGTGGCTCAGCAGTGAGATGGGTCTATAATTCTTCAGTAAGGTTTTGTCACCTTTTTTGAAGAAGAGAACCACCACGCTCCTGCTCCACGCTTCGGGCGTTGTACCCTCCAGCAAAGCGGTGTTAAACAGCCTCTGAAGCACTTTAAGGACAGGATTTCCACCCGCCCTCAAAAGCTCCGAGGTTATACCGTCTTCACCGGGAGCCTTGTTGTTCTTAAGCTGTTTGAGGGCCATACTAATCTCGTACAGACTGATGTCCGGGATGTCTTCGGTGTAGTGCCGGGTCAGTCGGGCTCTAGGGTCTTTCGCAGAACTGGTGTCAGGCTTTGCCAATGAGGTGTATAGTTGGCCGTAGAAATTTTCGACTTCTCTCAGTACCTCAGGTTTCGTCGCTAGCGTATCTCCATTCTCTGTTTTCAGCTTTGTCAGCTGGCTTTGCCCAATAGACTTGTCTCTTGCAAACACCTTTGAGCCTTTATTTTGCTGAATCGCCTCCATAATACTATTTGTATTAAAAGAGCGGATGTCGTGTCGCAAGGACTTTGATATTCGTCTATTGAGCTGCCTGTATACATCCGCGTCATCAGAGGTCTGGAGTTTCATGGAACGTCGCTTAGCTATGAGTTTGAGAGTACTGTCGGAGAGTTTTTGCGGTCGATCCTTACGGCGGGCCTTATAGTACTTAGATCCAACTGAATGGATAGTCTCCACGAATCTGCTGTTAATATCGTCCACCAAAACACAATCTTCTAGGCAATCAAAGCGATTTTTCAGCTCGAGTTGAAAGCTCTCAGGGTTTTGGATTTGAGCATAAGATGGTCGTAGTGTAGATTTCATCAGACGAGACCTTTCAACTTTGACGTTAATATTCAATGTGCCTCTTACCATACGGTGATCACTTCCGGTTTTAACCCTGTGAATCACGGAGACATCATTGAAGATATGTCTTTTAGTTGTCATGATGAAATCTATTTCGTTTTTTGTTCTACCGTCGGGGCTCATCCAGGTCCATTTCCTGTGTGGAGGTTTCTGAAAGAAAGAATTCATCATAAAGAGTCCTTCTTTTTCCAGGAATTCGGATAGCCTCTGGCCTCGCGGATTTCGTTGCCCAAAACCGAATTGTCCTACCCTCATCTCATCATCGCCTTTCTTACCCAGTTTTGCATTGAAATCCCCCATCACAACAGTAAAATGTGTTTTCGAGGTATGTATGGCTCTACTGATGTCCTCATACATGATCTCCACTTCGTCATCTGAGTGGGCCGAGGTCGGAGCGTAAACCTGTATAACCTTCAACGAATACCTTTTGGATATTCTGAGTATAAGGTACGCTACCCTGCTCGACACACTCTCGATAGCTATAATGTTGTTAATGAGGGACTGGCGGACGATAAACCCAATTCCACCCTGGGATTGTCGATCACCCTCCCGGAAGAAGAATAAGTTACCGGATGCCAAGGATATCGTATCCTCACCCTCTCTTCGAACTTCTGATATTCCTATCACATCCCACCGTATCTTACTCAATTCCTCTTCTAACTCAACAATCTTTTCGTCGGTCCTCAAAGTGCGTGCATTGTATGTTACCAGGGCCAGTGGTTGTTGGGAGTGGTAGCCGGATCTCTGCCGGTGATTCTTAGCACCCCTTGCCCCGCCGTTTCCATGGCCGCTACCGTAGCCAGGACTAACGGGGCTGCCGGGGACTAGGGGCCTGGTTGTAGTTGTGCTGGTCATATTTTATATAAATCTGTGGGGGGGATAAAGCCAATACTCGCCACGCTTGGCAGGCGGGTTGGCGAGCGCAGTAGGTGTTGGTATCAAATCCACAGGAAAACGCTGCTGCCCATTTCCTGATGAGTAACCCTTAGTCGCCTCCTACGACACCCACGGGGAGAAATGGGGGGATGCTATTCTTAGCCCGGCATCCCACGGGGTTTCAGTAACTACACAAAATTAATTGCAAATAATTACTAAACAAGGGCGCTTCCATTATCGGCGTTATAAATTCTCATTTAAAATCTTAAAAAAAAATTAAAATTCTTGTGAGAATTTTTCTAGCTTCAAGAGCTGCCTCCCCCTCTTTCCTCAAAGCTTAGGGCCCTGGTGCACTGCACCACTTGGCCCTACGATAGCTACGCCACTGGATGCATGGTTGGTATATTCACTACTGTCTCAACAAGAGCTCAATATTAATTAAGTAAATAATTTTCCAGTTACCATTGATAGTAATTGACCATTATTTAAATTTAAATATTCCAAAGTCAAGAAGACAAGTCATGATAATTTTTAATTACGTAATAATATGGCTAACGTCAATGGATTTATTTATTTTAATAGTTTGCTTTTCTGCTTGCAATCGTTTTTATTTGCTTGAAGTTAAGTAACGTTTGCGAGAGTGGTTGTATGGATGGGTGAAACTTTATCAGAGTTTAAGCTATCACTGTAACAATTATTTTCTACAAATAACAACATTCTACGTCGTATTATGTAAATAAGTTGATTTTTTTTACCTTTTAAAAAATACAAAAAATGTATAGTAATTAGCTTTCAAAATATCGAATAATTTTATATGTGTATAAAAGCTTATATTTAAATAAAGATGTAACGATTGGGAATGTTAAAACTTAAATTAAAACAATTGAAAATTTGCAAGCTTGAGTAGAATATACATACCTATAGTAAATGCGTCAAATGTCAAAATTCCCGCCACCTTGGTCGGTCGTTGTTCGCATTTTTTTTAATAGATCGTCCTTGACAAGGTAATCGGTCGAACGCGGTCGACGCACCTGACAGACGCGACGGTGCATAATCGTTAAAAATATATATTTTCAATCTGTGTTCTGGCAATTTTATTGCATATTGCGGATGTACGTAAAAAAAAAAATTATGAAGTCGTGGCATTCGTCCACTATAGCGTGATTGCTTAGCTCTGTGGAACTTTGAGGATTAAATAAAAAAAAACCTTAAGAGCCATTTATTAAAAACTTGTTATTCATAGACAATTATTACAGATCATTGTGACCTTGGCAGTATACATAGAGACTGATGATTTTTTATTGAAATGTAATAATAATAGTACAAGAACATTTTTCAAACCCACGACAAACTTATAAGGCACATCACAATCATTGACTTATATGTATACTAGACAAGCAACTTGGAACAATAATTGTGTCGCAATTTCGGATCGCGCGGGCGGGTAGAGAGGGGGAGCAAGCATGGCGAATATGCCTTGCAAACGCTCGCTCTCGCATATTTCTAGTAAAGAGTAAGCGTGATGGAAAATTATGATGGCAGTTGTGTATTTATATTTACGATAATTATTGTTTTAGACAAAAACGAAATAAATTACTTAGGTACTTACTGAAATAGACTTCAAATCACCTGGGAAAACTACGCACATAAATTATAACAGTGTTTTATTGGTTACTATGAACAAAATCGGTGTTAGTTTGTCGAAAACAACGTTCACGGCTTACAAAACAGTGCACTGATCTTCTCGCTTGCTCGCAGTGGACTAAACGAGTTACGGAGAATTAACCGCAACTCAGTGGCCAATTATTTAAGGCCGCATAGCTTGTCTAGTAGTATACATATAAGTCAATGATCACAATACCTGCATTTATTACTCATCTTGTGTCAGAATGGCTTGTATCGGATAGGTCAATGACATGTCACGTGTTGATTTTGTTATGTAAATCAAGAATTAAACATCGTAACTATCTACCGCGTAACGATTGTTGACCTTTCGCGTTTCGCGATTTAAAATCTGCCGTGAATTTTTTTTTAAGGTAAACGAACGTATAATGATCATTAATTACATAAAATTAATATTAATGATCAAAAAGACTAGCAGTTAACAATGAATTTAAAAAAGAAATAAAAATGCGAACGCTTTTGTTTTTTTTTTGAAGATGTTATTATTTTAAATGACATTTTGACATAAGCTATTTATGAAAAAAACTGAGTTTAAAAAAAGTTAAATATTGTTCTTTAACCAACAGTTTCGTTGTCTATTAAATCTTATATGTAAATACTAATAGTTGGACATTACAACAAATTTGTCAGTTTATGACTAGCTGATATTTATTTTTACAGGCAAATAAGTAATTCTACAAGTACTGAGCCTGGAAAGCGGTAGTTCTATTATATTTACATACATACATACATTTACATCACGCCTCTTTCCCATTGGGGTAGGCAGAGATCACGGAATTCAATATGCTCCGATCCTTACATACCACTTTCGCTTCTTCTACTTTCATCAATGCTTTCATACACACTCGACGGTTACGAGTACTTTTGACCTGGCCCTTTTGCATAACGTCCCCGATCGATCGAGGTACGTTCGCCTAGGTCGACCACTCCCGACTCTCCCACTCACACCAGTTTCATAAATCTTTTTTTTTTTTTTCTATTATATTTATATGTTATAATATTGCAGATTGCAGATATAGTATATTTAATATGTTAATCATTTTCAAAACCAGCTCCTATATGACCTGGTTTCTTCAGCATTTCAATATCTTTATACTGAAATAAATAGAAAATACGTCTGTGAATCTGTACGTACATCCGATACAATTATTTGCATTCTTATATTCTTACGTATTATATATTTCATACATACATCAATAAATTACAGAAAATAACAAAGACTATATATTTTCGTACGTAAGCGCTTACGATAAATCCGAAATAACCTCAAAAGATCAACCAAATCAAACAAAGAGGTTTATTTTCGTCCAAAGATTGTTTATAACAGGAACTGACGCCCTGCTGTCCTTTTTGTCCTCCCTCCCACGCTACGGTTACCACACTTAGTGTTTATGGTTCGAGTAGCTATACCTGTAGTAAAAAAGATTTTATGGCTTGGTAACAAGACCTTTAAGCCAAGTGTTATTTTCGGACACTATTTTTTCCCAAATTCAATTAGAAAATGTTCTATTAATTATTTTCATTTTTCACTCTCATTCCGACCAAAAGACTAGAAACCTTGGTCATGCAATTTAAAAAAAACATATACTTATAACCTTATTCTCGTAATTTTAAATCGTTCTATTATTTCAACCACAGAAGATTATTTTTCTCTGTTCTGTGATTTCAACCGAATTTAAGCTTAATTTTTAATTTTACGGTCTCGTTGGCGGGTTTGGTACAATACCTACCTTGCGCACCGATGAGTCGTGGGTTCGAATTCCGCCGGGACGACATCTTAATAATTTTCTATAAGCATGTCCTCCCCACGTCTGGTCACATCGGGCATTAAACGGGTGGGAGGAATATCGAAAAAACCATAGTGTATAGATTTCTCAAAGCTTGAAGTATACATAGACGAGTAAGCCTCATAAACTTAAAGGCCGGCAACCCATCTTCAAGACCTTCTTGCAGATATCCATGGGCGGCGGTAGCCACTTACCATCATTATTAAAAAATGCTCGACTTTCGATATTTGCCATAAAAAGCGTACGTGAATAACTGAAAATGTAATGTTACCACTTTGTCCTCGTAATAATTAACAATTACAACAGAAATAGTTGAAATTATTTGTCTAGATTATCATAATATTTTGCTTCGACCTCACCTTGGCGTGACAACTTTAAATGCGGTTTTTGAGGTCAGAATAATGTTGAATGCATGTGTCACCTTGCGCCATATAAGAAAATGCGTTTTATCTTTCACGAGATGATTATATGACTAGTGACCCCTTTTTAAAAAAAAGGGGCAAGCTCCTTATAATTAGCCACGGGACAAGAAGCTAAACTTTTACGTCAAAGATTTACCTTCTCGCCCTCCCAACGGTGTCTTTGTGCAATGCTGAGAGAATATAGGGTTAAGATCACTCGCGACTGTCTGCGAGTTAGACAGTCTGCTAACGACTAAACCCCATTAAACCCCCACTTGACCCCACTAAACCCCCACTTGACTCCACTAAACCCCACATGACTCCACTAAACCCCCACCTGACCCCACTAAACCTCCACTTGATCCCACTAAACCCCCACTTGACCCCATTAAACCCCTCTTGACCCCAAGTTTCGCCATATGGGACACACAGGAACGCTATTGCATTACTTTCCGTCCCTAATTACTAGCGTCCCGCCCCGGCTTCGCACGGGTGCAGTGTGTACTATACAAAAATTGTCTGTGTAACTCTTCTAGTAGTAGTTCTTACCCCGGCCACCTTGATTCTACCATCGGTTTCATAATAATCACTCAAAATAAATTTCAAGTTATTCCCTTGGATAGATTCTTGGAAAATGATTTTTTGTAGAAAAAAAAACGATATTTTTTTTGTTTTTGGAAAAAAAAAATAGAGGCGGTAACGTGGGTTACCATGCTAGGAGTAATGTGCAAACATTCTGTTTTATCTGCACTTTATTGTGCATTTCAAAGCCCCTTTGAAATGCGGAAATTCGCTTTTGGAACAGGGAAGGAAACTCGCCAAGTAACATAACATATAATTGTAGCATCTGGATTCTATGATAATAATTGGAACTGTTGATATGTTTATAAATACGATGACGATTTAAATATTATGAAGATATAAATTATAAATTATTTTAATGATAACTTAATTTTAATGTTCAATTAGTGAGAGCCATAATTAAAATGCATGTAAACACGCAGTGCAGTCGTAATAAAGGAGGACAGTAAGACTCCAGACTTGTATTCTGTATCTATGACTTATATTGTATTGTCTTATGTAGCGATAGCCAAATAAATAAATAAAAATAAAGATAAATGCAAACTTGAAGCGCATATTGTATTTTGTTCTGGAGCTAGGAATATCCAAATTGTCGCAGTAGGAACATTATGTCAATGAAAAGGAGGAACAATTAGGTTATAATGTACCAGTGGCGGGACTACCATACTAGCCCAAAAGCCGATTTATATAAAGAACTGTGGAGGAAGGGAGGTGTCTTCCTCCAACCTATAGGGATCCTCGACCAGTCGAACCACTGACTGGCCGGCCCTAAGGCCCCAGTGGTTGATGTCGAGATGTTGTATATATACTGAGCGCTCGGAAACACTTATATAGCGCGATTCAGGATTAGACATCTTCGTATTGATTCTTGTAGCGAATCATAGATGTCGCTACAGTACTCCCCCTCAAAGACCGGAGGTAGTAACACGACTCGGCTTAGCACGGGTGCAATATAGGTGTACTATACACAAAAAATGCCATTTTTTATAACCGAGCAGGTGGGTTACCTCATGGTAAGTAATCACCATCGCCCATGGACATCCGCGATTAAAGTCTCAGATGCGTTGTCGGCCTTTCAAAAATTTATAGGCTCGCTTTTTAAACCAACGAGGTCGTAGTCGGATGGAAACACTGAAGGCGGTAGCACTTTGTAATTTGTGCAAATAAAAAAAAAAAAGTGCAATTATTAAACTTTTAAATCTCAAATAATGCGCTGTATACCATATTTTATACGAAAGTCGCGCGGTATTGCCAGCACTAAAATATAAAGAAGACAAAACCGGTCCAAATTCGTAATTCCCTTAAATACTTTAAGTATTCAAGGTTTCAGAACGGCCTGGTTTCGTTGTTAAAACAATTTTACTTATTAAATTAGGTATTGGGCGCGTCTTCAGCCGGCATGACAACCACGAGAAAATTTCGATCGTTTTCTCGTGTTTTAATCGATTATCTCTTTATGTCTTCCGGGTCTAACATGACACTTATACTTAAAACTCGACATCTAATGTACCGCAAAAGTAGAGATATTTGTCGATGGAGATATCTTGTCTATCAGAGTTGTCGATGTCGAGATATCTTATAAGTATCTTAGTTTGTCTTCACTCGTCCATGAGATATCTTTTGATGGTCATGCTAAGCGGGTAGTATTATTCTTAGAAGCGATTACTTATAATAACTAGCAACCCACCCCGGCTTCGCACGGGTAGTAGGTATAGTGTATTATGCCTACATGTCTTACCTTTCTTTTTTTTATGTAAGATATTGACAGACGAACATGAGGTACACTTGATGGTAGGTGATACATCAGCCACAGAACATCAGTCAATGATGCGCTGTCGACCTAACCCATGTCGATGAAACCCATTGACTGAAACCGAAACGCGCCATATGCACTTCACGGTTTTTCAATCTATGAACGGTGGTTCGTTACCCTGTCCGCATTTCGATATTCCTCCCACCCGTTCCATGTCCCAAGTTACCAGAAGTGGACATGCTTACAGAATATTTTAAGCATGTCCCGATAGGATTCGAACCCACGACCCATCGATGCGCACGGCAGGACGCGACCAATCTTCAAGGACGCCTGCAATACTGTTTTATGACGGTACGGCCTCAAAACATCTCGATATAGTAATAAGTAGTAATTATAACAGAAGCAACAAGATATCATTGGAAACAACATTTCAAGTAGCAATACCATATGGAGTAAGAAAATTTATGGGTCGAGCCAATGCGTTCCTTATAAGAAGTTTTAGGTCAAACATATGGTCTAGGTACTACTAGTATTACTTAACCAAAACGATGAATTTAGACGTAACCTTCGGACTAATAAATCACTTGAACTTTGTCTGCGTTTAATTAGTACTAAGGGTAGCTTATTTTTTAAACAGAGCTATTTTTTAATCAATCTCTGCTTTATGATGCTGCACTCAAGTCAATAATATCTTGATATTTTTTAAACCGTTCGGCCAAATTACTTGGTGTAAAAGACAAAGCTCATCTATATTAAATACTGAAAGCGAAAAATGTATCAATTTTGATAAGAATTAGCTAAATACTCTAAAAATTGCAATTGAAAAAATGAATCAAATTTAAATGTTTTTATGGCTCATTTTATTCTTGTAACTCCAACCGTTTAGGCAGCGCACGCCAAGATAGCTCTCAGAAGGCAGGAATTTTTCCGACTTACTTGATAGTTATCGTTATATTATGGCCAATATACAAAAACTGTTTATAAATTGTAGCCTATGTGTTATTCTGATATATAAGCTATATTACTGTAAAGTTTCATCGAAATCCGTTCGGTAGTTTTTGCGTGAAAGAGTAACAAACATCCATCCATCCATCCATCCTCACAAACTTTCGCATTTATAATATTAGTAAGATAAGATAAGACTAGCGTATCGCCCCGGCTTCACACGGGTGCAATGTAGATGGACTTCAAAAAATAATGTAGCTTTCTATTGGTGAAAGAATTTTTAAAATCGGTCGAGTAGTTTTGACTTAAATCGTAACAAACAAACATACACATCTTTCCTCTTTAATATCCTACTAATTAAATACTAAATTATAAATGCGAAAGTTTGTGAGGATGGATGAATGGATGTTTGTTACTCTTTCACGCAAAAACTACCGAACGGATTTTCACATTTATAATACTAGTTACAACTCATTTTGGTAAATGTTTATTTACTAGTTAAACCTAAAATTAACCTAAATACGGTATTTTGCATTCACAATTCGATAAAAGTTTTTATTATGTGGGTTCGATGTACTATGTACTGTAGGTATATTAGCTATATAGAAATATATTTTGAACTCCGATGACATTACCAAATTAAGATTCCAAATTAATCCCTTGTGGGTACAATGTATTGTTAGCAATATACATATGTATATTCGGAGGTTACAGCCTTTGAACTGAACCAATTTTGATAGAATTTTATATGGAGGTAGATAAAGCCCCCAGATACGGTATTTTGAACTCCGATGACATTACCGAATCAAGATTCAATAGCTGTAAATTAATCCCTGTAGGTACAATGTATCAATATATTATGTGCGAATGTTACAGCTTTAAAACTCAACCAATTTTCATAGAATTTTGTATGGAGATTGCTAAAACCCGAGTTTTCAAACTCTCTCTCTGTGACTGATGGGAGGAGAGTTCGGACCATTCATAATATAAATCTAATATATAAAATTCTCGTGTCACAGTTTTCGTTGCCATACTCCTCCGAAACGGCTCGACCGATTCTTACCAAATTTTATATGCGTATTCAGTAGGTCTGAGAATCGGCTACTATCTATTTTTCATACCCCTAAGTGATAAGGGTTGGTCACCCTTAAAAATTTTTTTTTAATTTTTGGACGAAATTTTTTGTTTTTATTTTTTTATTATGTGGCATTAAAAAATACATACAACCCCTGCTTTTTTTGTCAAAAAATCTAGACCCGTGCGAAGCCGGGGCGGGTCGCTAGTTGTTTTATAATATTACTGATAAACAATAACTGGTAGACTGGAGGTTTTTTATGTTAGATATCGACAGTCGAGGTTCACTTGATGGTAGGTGATACCCCAGCCACAGAACATCAGTCATTGATGTGCTGTCGACCTACTTTTTACTTCAGCATTCGGAAATCCATAGACTGTAACCGAAACGCGCAATATGCACTTCACGGTTTTTTTTATGTTAGATATCGACAGACGAGGTTCACTTGATGGTTGGTGATACCTCTGCCACAGAACATCAGTCAATGATGTGCTGTCGACCTATATTTTACTTTGACCATTCGAAATCCCATGGACTGAGACCGAATATGCAAATATACACTTCACGGTTTTTCCATCTATGAACGGTTTATCGTTATCCGGTCGGAATTTCGATATTTCGGACCCGTTTAATGCCCGAAGTGACCAGATGTGGGGAATAATAAGAGGGATGGAGATTGATTTTTTTTTAATAGCACATGAGTTTTGGTCATTGATATGCCGGCCTAGCATGATAACCGCGTCAAAATTTTGACGACCGTTTTCTCGTGTTTTAATCGATTATGTCTTTATTTCTTCCGGGTCTAACATGAGAATTACACTTAAAACTCGACTTTTAATTTCAAAAATAGATATATTAGTCGATCGAGATATCTGTTGTATCAAAATTGTCGATGTCGAGAAATAATGTATGTCCATATCTTACATCTCAGGGGGCCTAGCACGAACGACATTTGTTTCATACAACTGACAGTTCGACGATACGAATACTCTTTCGATACTTGTTCGTGCTCACCCCCCAGTTTGTCTTCTCTCGTCCGCGAGATATCTCGTGGCGGTCATGCTAGGCCGGCTGGTCAATATTGAATTATGTAAAGTTCGCGCGATAATTTGCGTCACCGCCATGTTTTTCGTCCGCCGAGTTCAAGGTTACGTTTGTACGTACGAATATCTAGTAACTAGTTGATTGTTCATCTTAATTATTGTGTTTTAAGATAATAAAAATAGACGATATTTAGGTGTAAAGTTCTGCCTTCCCAAAAATATTTATAACTAGCAACGCGCCCCGGCTTCACACGGGTGCAATGTAGATGTACTATACACAAAACATAGCCTATGTTACTCGCTGATAATGTAGCTTTCTATTGGTTAAATAATTTTTAAAATCGGTCCAGTAGTTTTTGAGTTTATTCATAACATACAAAAATACAAATCTTTCCTCTTTATAATATTAGTATAGATAAAGCCTAAAATTACATCTACATTGCACCCTTGCGAAGCTAGTCTATTGAATAATTGCTTGCGTTGTAGGTTTTAAGGTGACACTAGTCGACATTTTTTCCATAGAAATTTCGGGGGGGGTATTACTCCACTATTTAGCATCGTACATGCAAAGTTAAACATGATATCGTTTTGTCTCATTATTAATTTTGTCTGTACGGAAACAGAATGGTAAAATAAAAAACCATTAAAAAGTTACGAGCTACCAAAGATTCGTTTTTATTGCCATTTTTTAACACAACTTTGGGCTTAAATTAGTAATAAAAGAAGTATCAAATTTTCAAAACAAAGTCGGTACCGACAAAGCACGATTATCGAAGAATACAATAACTTTTATTTGTAATTGATTTATGCAGTGGTTTTTTCATAAAACTCGATTTTCCAAAGGCTTTTTCGTATTTTTTTAGACGCCCCTTTTACGATGAATTATCGTACATCTCACTTAATAATGACTGCCCCGGTGCGGTGCGGGAGAACAGCATGCTTTTTGGCCACGCCCACCAGTGAGTTCGAGCCCGCGACTTGTGCAACCTTAAGTCATAAAACTGTTATCAACCTCCATGTGAAGTAGCCGTGACACAAAACAACAATACATTTGAAACAATTAAATGTTTCAAAATGGCCAAAACTTTCGCATAAAAACACGCTTTTCTTCGTACTTTCTCTTTTTTAGCTACACATTGACAACTTTCCGGGCTTTTGACGCGCTCGTTGGCGCGTTCGGTAGAACACCTGCTGTGCGCTTCGATGGGTTGTGGTTTCGAATCCCACCGGGACAACATGTTTATAATTTTCTGTCAGCATGTTTTGCCCACGTCTGGTAACTTCGGGTTGATGTGGGAGGAATATCGAAATTCCGACCGGGTGCCGTGAAGTGCGCGTTTCGGTTTCAGTCCATGGATTTCCTAATGTTCGAAGTAAAAATTAGGTCGACAGCGCATCATTGACTGATGTTCTGTGGCTGAGGTATCACCTACCATCAAGTGAACCTCATGCTCGTCTGTCGATATCTAACACTAAAAAAAGACATAAAACGACGTATCCGTAGAACAAAGTCGGATATGATTATGATACCAAGTCCCTTTTTTGTATTTGTAATGCTAAACTGACCGATATAATTGACTAGTAAAATCAATATTTTAAAACAACACTACTTGTTTTCAAAGATAACAGTCAAATAATGGTTTACTGTCAATTTTTCCAAAAAATAAGCTCAAGTGTAAAGAGCGTCTTGCAGATGTAACGTTGTTCTACGGACTCGTCGAAAAATATAACTCTAAAAAAAGAGTGTGTGTACTTATGTACACGCGTTAGAAGTTATACTTCTTTGGCTTATAAAAAATATGGCTAAAATGCAGTAGTGATTAACGATAAATATTAAAATAAAAACACCAAAATAATATTTATTTATTCACACTGTTTAATTGTACTGTTACGAAACACGTGTTCTAAATATAAAAATACTAGAATATACAACTTGAACATAGTTATCGATTTTCATGCCACCTAGAACTAACTTCACGATGTAGAATTCAGGTGTCGGTGTGCGCGCGCATCGTAAAAATTCGGGTCTTTGGGCGTTTCGCACCACGAGCGGTTCGGACCGCGGTGCGAAACGCCCAAGTACTGTTTTTGAATGGGTAGTTTCGCACCGCAGTGGTAGAGCGGTGCGAATCGCCCCAGGCATTTTTTGAATGGGTCGATTCGGACCACGGGGTGAAAGACCCAATGCTCTTTTCAATTATTTATTTGTACAGATGACTAGAAAAGTGTTAAGTGACAAATAATAAAAAAATGCTTTATAATACGTAATGATCATATTGTATAATATAAAAATATACAGTTTAAATGGGCCATAATCACAGATTGAGTACTAACCATCTAAGACGGTAATGGTTTAAAGTCACAGTTTATCACAGTTTGATCAACATTATACGAGTACAGTTGTTTGGAAACAAAAAGGTATCACTCTTAGACCAAATCATGTAAAAGGGACAGTGAAGCAAGGAGGCAGATCCCAAGTGATTTGGGACTACATGACAGTATATGGACCAGGGTGTTTGTAATAAATTATAGGTAGAATGACTCAATATGTTTATAGTAGTATTTTAGATAAGAATCTGCCGATTTTTTTACAAAATTTACATTTTTCTGCGCCTGAAAGAATTTTTCAACAGGACCGTGACCCCAAACATAAGGCTTAAACTGTTCAAAACTGACTTTAATGCAATCAATTCAACTTCTAGATTGACCAGCTTATAGTCCAGACTTAAATCTCATAAAGAATCTGTGATCGTACTTAAAAAGGCGTCTACATGTAGAGTATCATACACCCCTTTCAACGACTGCAGATCTATGGAAAACAGTACAAGAAGAATGGACAAAAATACATCCCGACTATTGTAAAACGTTAGTTGAGTCTATGCCCCGACGAACTGAAGCACTTCGTCAAGCTAAACGCTTGTGACAAATTACTGATGACATTAAAATATATTTCAATTGAAGTGGTGCAAAACTGAGTACCAGAAACCTTTCCCTTTTTCTTAATATTGTTTGTTTTTTCTAATTTTTGTTATTATTGTAAACTTGCTCTAAAGATGTTATGTTAATAGGTATATATCACTCATTTAAAATTTTATTTTATAACATTAAAAAAAAATACTTTTCATGCGAAGGTGTGTTCAGTTTTGCTCATTACTGTATATAACTTATAAATTATTTTATTTTTCTTGTTATTTTGTGCCTGATTGTACTTTAAGAGATGTGTAATAAAACTACATATCTCTTCTATCTGAATTCACCCATCCATAAAAGAAAACTATGTTCTACTGCGGTCCGAATCGACCCATTCAAAAAAAAACTTGGGCGATTCGCACCGCGGTGTGAAACGACCCATTCAAAAACAGTACTTGGGCGTTTCGCACCGCGGTCCGAACCGCTCGTGGTGCGAAACGCCCAATGACCCAAAAATTCACTCTCATCATTTTTCTCGCGCCAAAAGAAGTATAACTTCAAAAATACAGATACAGTATTTGATGTTTTGAAAAGTATTTACATGAACATCAAAGAAATCCATCAACAGCCAAGAAATAAAAAGGCTGTAAAAAATATACGTGGGCGTATCTATATAAGGGCTTTTTTGGCTGCAGCTCAGGGCCCCAATATGGGCCCCCAGACAGCTCATTGAAGACACTGGGGAATAATGTGATGTGCTTGATTGCGTCAAATACTCATCATGCCTGCTGTCAGCAAGGATTTTAAAAATACTTGCTTGATGATTCAAATTGAATTGAATTTTTTTTAGTATAGAATAGTGTATTTTTTTATATCGTCAATAGATGAGTGAATTATTTTTACACCTATTTTCCTGAGCGATTAGTTCGTTTACCGTGTAACCCCTTTATTAGGCTTATATAACTCAGGGCCCCATGTAGTTCCGTCGGGTTTTTGGCAGCATGCTCTGCGATCCCAGAAACCTCATATCGGCGGACCTGAGGGTCAAGAGGGGTTTAGTGGGTATTACTCGCCCGACACCGGGTGAGGTTGAGTCCCACACTCCTCCCGCATAATATCTCGCGGGGGGTACCCAGTGCGCAAATGCATTCCCCTCTTTAAAAAAAAAGGGGCCCCATGTAGTATTTGCTAATTAATACATATTTAGGTAATAATAATTGTATAAAACTTCATTATTACTGAATAATATTATTATATCGGTTGTAGTTTTAACTCTATATCGAGAGTCCGAGTATAACAAAAGTATGTAACATGGCAGTTATAAATATTATTATTATTCAAGTAATTGTTTGTCCTATCAAGAGGGCTAAACTTACCTATTGTTCGGATCATACAAAGAAAAATAGCTTTAGTTACTCGCTTTCTATTTGTGAAAGAATTTTTAAAATCGGTCCAGTAGTTTTTGAGTTTATTTATAACATAGAAAAATACAATTCCTCTTTGTAATATCTAATATATAAAATTTCCATGTCACAATGTTAGTTACCGTACTCCTCCGAAACGGCTTTACCGATTTTTACCAAATTTTATATGTGTATTCAGTAGGTCTGAGAATCGGCTACTATCTATTTTTCATACCCCTAAGTGATTGTTCACCCTTAAATTTTTTTTTTTAATTTTTGGACGAAATTTTTTGTTATTAATTTTTGCGTGGCATTAAAAAATACATACGACACTAAATTTTAACTCTTCTATTATCAACCCCTGCTTTTTAGAAATTATTTACATGGCAAATCAACGTTTGCCGGGTCAGCTTGTTAGTATATAGATTAGCTCGGGGCCCCAAAAACTCACGATTCGCGTCTGGAAATATAGAATACAACAAACCTCTTTTAATCTGTGCCCTGTCCTTGGAATGACATTTCGTGTCTGTGACTCTGTGATGCTTATGGCGGCAATCCAAAAAAAAAGGATAAGAATTTATGGAACAAGTATTTAGGCGACAACAAGTACTGTAATTAGTAAAAATTCGCTCTCTTTATAATACGGGATAACGAAATTGAAAGACAAGATTTTTTTGTTTTATCTATATTAATTGGACGCTGTTAAGCAATACAATGACAACCCAAAAAATGATAAACTTTTAAATTTTTGTAGCAATCGCTTCCTTATGAGCTGGAGTACATATTTCAAAAGAGATATCATTTAAATCTTTTTAATAGCAAAAATATAAAAAAAACTAGTGGGCACGAAACTCTAAAATGTTAAGAATATTTAACAACTAGCAAAGCGCAAAGCGTTTCACACGGGTGCAATGTAGATGTACGGGTGATGTAATATTAATATAGAAGTATAGATTTATCCACTTAAATACATTATATAATAAGTATTTCATGCACATTAATATAATTTAAATGAATATCTTAGGAGTTATCGCAAAAAATAATGCGCGCGAAAATATCTAAATTCGCTAGTAAATAATAAATCGCGCTTTAATCCAGTATAAAGTATTTTATTTAAATTGTCTTATTTGCATAGACAACCTATCAAGACCGGTCTCGCTCTTGAGTCACATATCAGTATTAAACATACGCAATATGTTACATTGTTGTGTTTTTAATACACATTTTATCTGTTCATAACACGTTTATATTCTGTGGCGTATTATAAGTATTATTGGGCGATATTAATTATTTTTGCACTAGCATGACAATCACAATGACCGTTTCTCGTGTTTTAATCGATTATCTCTTAATATTGTCTTTTATTTACGCGAGTATCACACATTTAAATAAAATACTGTATACCGGATTAAAAAGCGATTTATTATTTATATTGTTTAAATTATTCGACGATTCGGATGCTTTTCAGCAACTGTCTCCCCGTGACCACGGTCGCTGAAAAGCATCCGAAACGTCGGGATAAATAATTTAAACAATATACATAAATAATAAATCGCGTTTTAATCGATTATCTCTGTATGTCTTCCGGGTCTAACATGATACTTAAAACTCGACTTCTAATGTCAAAAGTAGAGATATTTGTCGATCGAGAGATCTTATATCTTAGTTTGTCTTCTCTCGTCCGCGAGATATCTCTTAATGGTCATGCTAGCTTTGTTTTGATAACATTTCCTTATCAATTTGGAATTTTAACAATTGCGAATGAAACGAGAGAAATGGCGTTGTTGGTCGGCTTTATCGGTATGCGATGACTAACCTGTTGTTTGGTCTGTGTTGTTTTATATGTCAGATATCGACAGACGAGCATGAGGTTTACTTGATGGTAGGTGATACCGCAGCTATAAAACATCACTCAATGATGCTCTGTCGACCTATATTTTTATATGTTAGATATCAACAGACGAGCATGAGGTTCACTTGGCGGTAGGTGATACCTCAGCCATAGAACATCAGTCAATGATGCACTGTCGATCTATGTTTTTTATGTTAGATATGTCGATCTATGTTTTTTTTTATGTTAGATATCGACAGACGAGCATGAGGTTCACTTGATGGTAGGTGATACCTCAGCCAAAAAAACTCAGTCAATGATGCGCTGTCGATATTTTTTTTATTTCGAGCATTCGGAAATTCATAGACTGAGACCGAAACGCGCAATGTGCACATCACTGTTTTTCCATCCATGAATGGTGGTTCGTTACCCGGTCGGAATTTCTAATTTCCTCCCACCCTATCAATGCTCGAAGTTACCAGACGTGGGGAAGACATTCGTTTCGTCGTCTCCACCTCTGGTCACTTCCGGCAATAAATGGGTGGGAGGAATATCGAAATTCCAACCGCGTAACGAACCACCGTTCATAGATGGAAAAACCTTGAAGTGAATTGCGCGTTTCGGTTTCAGTCTATGGATTCCCGAACACTCGAAGTAAAAAGTAAGTCGACAGCGCATCATTGACTGATGTACTGTGGCTGAGGTATCACCGTATCAAGTGAACCTCATGCTCGTCTGTCGATATCTGACATAAAAAAAAAAGAAAATAGCGATATCGCGTAATATCGTACAATGATATTATTATAGTCGTATTCATTTTATTACAATATGAATCATGTAATATAAATATCATTATTTATGTTCATATAATGTAATTACATTACGTTTGCGCATCACAACTGATCCCTCACCTCGTCTGACATAATATTGACGACAAAGTGAATTACCGTGTCCCCTAGTGGGGCATGGGGCGGACACATTTCTGTGTCTGTTTCATTGATCATCACTTACTAATAATGCTAGTGTATTCTTTAGTAATTATTAACCAGTATACATTGATAGAATACTTGTTTCATATTTCTGATGTCCTGGTACTTCTTAGAAATCCCGAGTCCCCTAGTGGGGCATGGGGCAGACATATTTCTGTGTCCGTTTCACTGATCATTGCTAACTAATAACGCTAGTGTATTCTGTAGTAATTATTAACCAGTATACATTGATAGAACACTTGTTACATATTTCTGATGTCCTGGTACTTCTTAGAATTCCCGAGTCTCCTAGTGGGGCGTGTGGCAGACACATTTCTGTGTCTGTTTCACTGATCAAATCAAATCAACGCATCGCGTTTATAATTGAGACGGTTATATTGATGACATTATCTGCGGTAAAAAAAAAGTGATTTTTTTTACGTCATACATGTTATTTTGCAAAATGGCCATTAAACATTCATTTTTATCCGATTATGTTTGTTAATATTATGGTGTAAATGTAAATTAATAAACTAAAACAAACACAGATGTGTGTCTATTTCTATTCTTACGGTTTTTGAAGCTGTGAGAATACATTAACTGCCAAATAATTTTTTTTTAGATTATGCACAAAGATAGTAGGTAGGTATATTTGTAATTATCTTCAAATTATGTTTTATCTTAAAACGTGATAGCTAATGGGTTAAAGGCACTGCGGATGAATATCTATACATAAAAAACTTTAAAACCGAGTCAAGGGGATGTAAGAAGAGAACAAAACCCGGATACGGGCTAATCTCCGAAGATACTGAACCGAATACTCGCAAAAAAAAATTAGTAGTTTGTTTTTCCTCTTAATTTATAGATATATTTTCTTTTATATTTTATATTTCAATGTAGCTTTTTAAGTTTATTTATTATTATTTTTTTCTTAAATTTCATTCTCTTCAGCTTTATCAAGAATATTTTTGTGTGGCTTTTTTGTTTTTTTACATTAATAATATTATTGTTTTTGTCTCGCTCGTGGCAACGCGCCCCTCCACCGGAGCCACTGAAAATCAGTGTTGGGACTTCTGTCCCAACTTATACTGAGTGGTCCTCCGTTTCAGGCACCACTTGTTTTTTTTTTTATCTATTACAACATATTATGTATTTTATTTCGTATTTTATATACTTTTATAACTGTTTTATATGTGTGTAATATAGTCTTAAAATGTAATATTAGTTTTAAGTGGGATTCTGAATAAACTTTTCTATTTCTATTTCTATTTTTATGCAAAAAATAAAAAATATATTAAGCAATGCCCGGTAACATTTATAGGCTTTGTTTCATCGAAATCTGTTGTCGGAAAGAAAAGTTATCATCATTTAAATAATGAAATGAAACAAATTATCTAATAAAAATGAACGCATTACTATTGGCATAGTAAAGCAAATTACAAACTTTTCCTTGATGCGCAACAGATAATATTTTAAATGAAATATTATTTTGGAGTTGGCCCATCCGCGTAGAAAACACACGTTTCTGGTCAATGAACGTATAATTGTGTATCTGTAATTCTGTAGTGAACACTGAATTCGCCAGTAATCTGTGGCTCGTCGCAGTGGCCGCGCGGCCCGCGCGTTTTACAATTTATTATCTATGCAAATACGCGGGAAATGATTTTTTCTACTTACATATATTAACATTTTAATTGTCTGTGAATTTGCGGCAAAACTCGGCGGACGATTCGTATTTTTAGTAACTTATAAGAACATTTCAACTTTGTGGGAATTCGCGGCAAACGGTGTTTTGCATTCTAAATTCAATAAAAACTGAAAGAAACTCTTTGTTACATGTGCGTATTTCTAAGTAAGGGCGGCGTACGTTTGATTTCTAAATTTAAATTCTGTTTGTTTTCATCAGTTCTGACAATCAGCTGTTTTGCGCTGTTCAGTATTCTAATTTTAAATTGCTTATTATATCGATGTTGCATTTTGTTATTAAACAATAATTCTCAACAGTTTACATTAAAAGTATTTACACAACTGTTTCTTATTCAACACTACATTTCTTTAATTGTATTAATTAATTATGTATTTTAAAGTCAAGTGTTAATTGAATTCAAAGACGAACGCGACGTTAACTTTGTATTCGAATTTTAAATTTGTGTTTTTTCTTTTTTTCAAAGAAACATTATTTTGCGTTATCCTTTGTTCATGATAGTCAAGGTTACGATTTTTATTAATCTCAGGTAGACTGTGGCCTATAGTGAACTAATTGGCAAACTCTCAAGTGAGTCAGTAATGATGAATACAAGCAAAATGTGTTTAAAAGTGAAAAATGTGAGTCGGTTCTGACAGTGCATCACAATGTCTCCCGATAAACGAAAGAGGAGAAACAAGGAAGGCAGCAAAAGGACTCGTATCTAGCAAAACCTTTAAGGTGAATGATCTCAGTATTTAAGTGCTCAAACAAAGACTGATAACCGCTAAGCATAACAATGATTGCCTTAAAAAAACTTTACGGAGACGAATTACTCCGCATAGCTTTAGTATTAAGCCTCCTAAAGGCGAATCCGGAAGAGTTTCTCGAAATTGAAACCCAACAACTACTGACGGGCCTTCATATATCCAATGGATCTGATTGGTCGTTAGAGCAAGAAGCCAGCACTCTGATTAGACCACGTTTCGTCCATCCAAAATCTCTCGACAACATTCTAATTAATTATGAAAGACAGCTGTTCGAGGAGCTGAATTCCCTCGGGCGGTATAATTATCGGGTAAACAATGACCGGATATGGCATAATCAGGCGATACATACGTATTTGGTGAATAATGTGTCGACGACAGTCGTGCCCGTGCCTCCGAACGAGGCGGAGGAACATGAGAGCCAAGACGCGGTTTCGTCCGATGATAATGTAGCTCAGGAAGTCAAAATCACTGAGGAGGATACGCCTGAACAAACCGTAGAAGTACCGGATGCCGTAGTGACTCTTTCAGCGGATTTCTTCGAAAACCGTACTGAAGCAGATATATTCGCCGAAATCGGAAGCAGATCGTTCGATGTCAACGAGTTTCTTGTGACAGACGAAATGCAAATTAAGAAGGAACAAGACGACGATCTGCTAGATGTTAGGGTGAAGAAAGAGAGGGAAGATGATCTGTACAGCGATAATGCTATAGATGATTTTGTTCCATACTTCACCGCAAAATCAGAGAAGCTCGAGTTGGATGAAACGAACTCGGTATTTCATCAGAATCTAGCTGATCTACAGGACTATGGAGAAATCTTCGACGATGTCAAGGAATTGAGGAATAATCTCGAAAATTTGGATGTCAAGCAGCAACAGGAGAACTTGGAGCAATATTTGATAGAGAATACTCCGCTGGATAGTGAAATATACGAATTGGCACCGATATTTGAAGATGAGTTGGTGTTGGGTGTCAAGAGAGAGCGAGCTAGCACTAGTCTTACGTCAGCTAGCTCCAGTGGTGTGAGTGATATGGACGTATCGCTCCATGATGTTCCCGATGTGAAGTTGGAGCCTGATGAAGGAAATCACACTGGGGACGAATTGACTCAAGAGGTGAGTGAACGTAATGCTACGGCCATAATCAGAGTCGAAATAATAATAAAGTGGCTCTTCGTTGAATAACAACAAGAGTCGTTTAATGATAGCGAATTCGAAGTAACGACTCTGATAACGGCTGTTTCTGTAATTTTAGCTAATAAGGCACGTTACTGTAACTCTACAACCTGTGTCAAAAATACGTTTCATATTATTTTACTTCAAAGTATTTTTTATGTTAGTACTTGACAGACATGCATGAGGTTCACCTTATGGTAGGTAATACCTCAGCCACAGAATCAAACCACAGAAAATCAGTCAATGGTGTTGACAGAAATCTGTGAGCATGTATTCCCCACGTATGGTAACTTCGAGCATTGATCAGGTGGGAGGAATATCGAAAAACCACCGTTCATAGATGGAAAAACCGTGAAGTGCAAATTGCACGTTCCGGTTTCAGTCTATGGAGTTCTGAATGTTCGATGTAAAAAGTAGGTCGACAGCGCATCATTAGCTGATGTTCTGTGGCTGAGGTATCACCTACCTTCAAGTGAACCTCAAGCTCGTCTGTCGAAAAAAAAGTCAAACAGGGTAAGACACTTGCAGCGATACATATCTAGAGACTTTTTCTTAAGGCTTTAACTATTATGGGCCCATTTATTATAACTCGTTATTTGTTATTTAAAGCATACATATATAAAATAGTTAATACAATGAATTGTTATATTGTATACTGTAAGTATAGTGAATGAATTAAACTTTAACCTAAATTACTACGTTCAAACTTAAAGTGAATATCCAAGAAAATATTTTTTGTAGGAATATAAATAACTCTTATTCCTTAGTGATATGTAAGGAACCGTCCACTAATCACGCTAGGCTCGAAAAGGGGGAGTGGTTCTGAAAAAGAAACACGAAATATCACAAGGACCCCCCCCTCCTAATAATAGGGGCTATAATAAGATGTCGAGTGTATTTATTTTTCGTTGAACGCACGATTTCTAAACCAAACAGCGATGCGTGGCCGTGTTTTTAAAGATAATATTCTGAAAATTTCAATATAATTGGTACATGTGTATAAAACCTCACCATATATTACCAGGTTTTTTTTTATGTTAGATGTCGACAGACGAGCATGAGGTTCACTTGATGGTAGGTGATACCTCAGCCACAGTACATCAGTCAGTGGTGCGCTGTCGACCTATATTTTTTACTTCGAGCATTCGGAAATCCATAGACCGAAATCGAAACGCGCAATGTGCACTTCACGGTTATTCCACCTGTTGGTTGGTTCGTTACCCGGTCGGAATTTCGCTATTCCTCCCACCCGATCAATGCCCGAAGTTACCAGACGTGAGGAAAACATGCTTACAGAGTTCGAAGTGTGGAAAATTCGAACCCACGGCCCATAAATGCGCACGGCAGGTGTTCTACCGAACGCGCCAACGAGCCCGTCAAAGGTGGGCGGAATAAGGGCAGATTAATGGAGGATAAGGATGTTCTGCAAAAGGGCCAAGACAAAAGTACTCGTAACCGTCGAGTGTGTATGAAAGCATTGATGAAAGTGGAAGAAGCGAAAGTGGTATGCAAGGATCGGAGCATATGGAATTCCGTGATCTCTGCCTAAACCCAGTGGGAAAGAGGCGTGATGTATATGTAGCTTCTGCCCGCGACTTCGTCTGCGTAGAATTAGTACTAAGGGTAGCTTATTTTTTAACCGAGCTGTTTTTTCATCGATCTCCGCTTAATGGCGCTGCACTCAAGTCAGTAATATCGTGATATTTTTTAAACCGTTCGTCCAAAGTACTTAGTGTAAAAGATCTAAATCTATATTAAATACTGAAAGCGAAAAATGTATCAATTTTGATAACAATTAGCTAAATACTCTACAAATTGCAATTGAAAAAATGAATCAAATTTAAATATATTTATGGCTCATAGTTTAGGGTATATTGGATTCCACATAAAAGGTAGATATATGCTATCGCGGACTTTTATTTAGAACTATTTAAAACAAACAATCCCATCATATATTATATTCTTGTAACTTCATTGGTTTAGGCAGCGCACGCATAGCCCTCAGAAGGCAGGAATTTTTCAGAGCTACTTGATACTTATCGTTCTATTATGGCCAATATACAAAAACTGTTTATAAATTCCATCCATCCATCCTCACAAACTTTCGCATTTATAATATTAGTAAGAATTAGTAAGATGTAATGGAGGAGAAGTAACTCGATGGAACAGTGCGTATATGCAAATATTTTAGGATATTAATGGCTTCCAGATCCACATCTGACCTTTATCATGTGACTCCTGAGGTTACCGAATGTTGTAAAGCAACTATTTGAACAAACTGCATGTATCTGTTGCATCGCGAGCATTGGCGAGCGGCCAACGTTTCAAGAGTAAAAGTATTTTTGATTTCGAAGAATTGTTTATGAATGTACTTGAAATTGGCTCTAGTTTTTATGGAATAGGGGGTAAACGGCGGCTCTCCTGATGGTTAGTGATCAGCGGCGCTTATAGACATCCAGAGGACTTGTAGGAGCGTTTAAGAGAGTTGGCTCTTCTCTTGAAGGTTCCCAATGACGAGAATTCCCAACACGTTCGGACTCGGCGGTTAATCGGCTATTTTCGGGCAACATCGGAAGATGGGGTTGTAGGTAGTGTACTCTATTTCTTTTACATACATGATTCCCGAGCATAGTTCATCTGATAACAGATTATATCAACATAAATATCAATATCAAAGAAATATCAACTCCGTAGGAATAGATGGCGTTAATATGGCAACTTTGTGACATTTCAAAAATCAGACAACTGTCATCTTTCTGTCTCACCGGAACGGTTGATGAAAAGTATCAGAAACGTCGGCATAAATAATTTAAACAATATAAATAATAAATCGCGTTTTTATCCGATATACAGTTTTTTAAAGATATAAGATATTGAGATATATATTATATATCTCAACATCGACAACTTTGATAGACAAGACATCTCGACCGACAAATATCTCTACTTTTGATATTAGAAGTCGAGTTTTAAATGTAAGTGTCATGTTAGACCCGGAAGACATAAAGAGATAATAATAATCGATTAAAACACGAGAAAACGGTCGGCAAAATTTTGTCGCGATTGTGATGCTAGGCCGGCAGCCCATTTAAAATTTCGGATATAACAAATATTAATTATTAAATATTCGCCAATATTTGCCACAGAATTGCGAATTCGAATGTTGAGTTATTAAATGAATAGCGATCTAGTAGATAGATCATATGGCGGGATCTGCCTCGATATTGAAACACCAAAAATGACGTAATTTTTATGATAGAGTATGACTAAATTATTAGCACTCATAGACATGGGAGATAACAGGTCAGACATGATATCTGTTGTACCTGTTACTCTTACTCAATAATAACAGGTGCAAATATCTGTTATTAAATAACACTCTGTTATTTAGATACTAAAGGAATTACAGATAATACTATTTAATTTAGGAGTGACTTTTCAAGGTCAATTCCTTCCTGTGAAACGTCCAATTGTATTTTGTTGGATAGCAAATACTAGGTGCATCTCGTTTTAGCACACGACAATCATAGATGTTTAACTGAGACAGGTAACGATCACAGTAGTTTTGTAATGGCTTGGCTTACTAGTATTTGTTGAACAGTTGTTATTTAGTATTGCACGATATTTTCAATAACAGATATATCACAACCGCAGGAACAACTGCTATCTGTTATATCTGAATACCTGTGATTTATATCTGTTACGATAAATACGCCTCACTCCTATTTTAACATCAATATCTATACGAACTTAGGTACTTAAACGAAAGGTCATTAAACTGTGATATCACTATTTTTGTTTGCAATTACGCAAATCTAAACATTGCATCCAGGCAATATTCTGTTATTAGGGCCAGTATTAAGTAAGGAATGTTATTCTTGTATGTCCGATCTTGGCAGACAAACGTGAAATTTACTTGATAGTAGACACAGAATATCGGTCAATGATGCGCTGTCGACCTCTTTTTTCGAAGTTCGGACATTCTGAATTCCTTAGCAATATGCACTTCTTTGCATTATTTATATCCAACTATACCTACACATAAAATGCTAAATAGCTTCTGTTACTCGCTGATAATGTAGCTTTCTATTGGTGAAAGAATTTTTAAAATCGGTCCAGTACTTTTTGTGTAAAGTACATCTACATTGCACCCGTGCGAAGCCGGGGCGTGTTGCTAGTCTTTACTTCTATACTATAATATTATAAAGAAGAAAGATTTGTATTTTTGTATGTTATGAAGAAACTCAAAAACTACTGGACCGATTTAGAAAAATTCGTTTACCAATAGAAAGCTACATTATCAGCGAGTAACATAGGCTATTTAAATAAAATACTGTATACCGGATTAAAACGCGATTTATTGTTTAAATTATTTATCCCGACGTTTCGGATGCTTTTCAGCAACCGTGGTCGCGGGAGACTGAAAGATGACAGTTGTCTTATATTTGAAATGTCACAAAGTTGCCATATTTAATTCAATTAAATTAAAAAAATAATCTATTAATTTAGGTACCTAACACAATGTACACTATGAACGTGAATAAAAAATAATACATATTAAATTACTAATAATACTAATATTAAATGCTTCTAATTTTACATTTACTACCAGTTCTCAAATCAAGGGCGTAGAGCGGACGAGAAGAACTGGCAAGAAACTCGCCGCCACTCTTTTTAATTAAAAAGCATCCGAAACGTCGGGATAAATAATTTAAATAATAAATCGCGTTTTAATCCGGTATACAGTATTTTATTTAAATGTGTGATACTCGCGTTAATAAAAGACAATATAACATAGGCTATGTTTTGTGTATAGTACATCTACATTGCACCCGTGTGAAGCCGGGGCGAATTGCTAGTGTTATAAAAAATGAAGATATAGATAGGTTTGGATCAATGTTTTGATGACTAATTATATTAGCAAGTAGGTTATAGCAAACAGTGGACGCTTATTTGAATAAAATGCTACTTGGCTTTAACATGAGATGAAAACATGTTTTGCTTATATGCGAACATTGAATATTTACATTTAATATTAGGAGATCAAGTTGAAATTGTCACAACAAATGCATAAATCCGAATGCTAATAATAAAAAGAATGGGTCGACAGCACATTATTGATTAATATGTGGCTGAGTTTGCCCAAATCAAATCGGTAGTTTTCGGTTACGTAAATTCGCCCCCTTTCCCCACAAACCAAAAAAAAAAGGTAAAACGGCAGCTGGAGTCATTTGAAATTTTAGAAAGACAAAACTAGATATCACCTGTCACAGAATATCAGTCAATGATGCGCTGTCGACCTGTTTTTTACTGCAAAATCCGTAGACTTAGACCGAAAAGTGCAAAACTTCAGGATTTTTTTCCAACTATTAACGGCGTTATGGGATAAAGATCGTATCTAATCGCTAAGATGAGATAACGGAAGCTGGCACTACCCACCTTTTTAACCGACTTCAAAAAAGGAGGTTCTCAATATATAAAAAATATTTAAAAAAAAAACGAAAACCTACTGCAAAACTATACCTCATATAGTTATAGTACTCCTACAGTCTTAAACCAAAACATTATCTGTGTATATGTTTTTTTTTATTTTCTAAAAAAGTACCGAATCAATTTCGATAAAATTATGTGGGATCACCTCTGAAATATGATCTACAATACAAAACAAAAGAATTGTGGAGGAAGGGAGGTGTGGTCTTCCTCCAACCTAAAGGGAGATCCTCAACCAGTCGAACCACTGACTGGCCGGCCCTAAGGCCCCAGTGGTTGATGTCGAGATGTTGTATATATACTGAGCGCTCGGAAACATTTATATAGCGCGATTCATGATTAGACGTCTTCGTATTGATAAGATGTCGCTACAGAATCATCAAAACCCATGCATAATTGGCGAAATTATCGCATAACAAACATACAAAAACACAAACAAAAAGTCGAATTGCGAACCTCCTTTTTTTTGAAGTCGTTTTAAAGTGTTTTTGGTGGGATCTAAGAATCTCTTTGTCTCAATTGATATAGGATAGCACTTGTATAGCCGACTGGAACGTAAGTTGAAAGTCCAGACGGCCATTGCACTAGACGCGTCAACATTTGTATTATGGTATTGCCAGACGAGAAACTTTACCCCGAAATCTGTAGACGCTTTTTAACACTTGTACGGTTTTACCTACCTATTTCTATACTAATATTATTAAGAGGAAAGATTTGTATTTTTGTATGTTATGAATAAACTCAAAAATTACTGGACCGATTTTGAAAATTCTTTAACCAATAGATAGCTACATTATCAGCGAGTAACATAGGCTATGTTTTGTATATAGTACATCTACATTGCACCCGTGTGAAGCCGGGGCGCGTTGTATATATAAAGAGGTAAATTTTGTGAGGTTGTAGGGGGTAATCTTTGGATCTACTGAATCGATTTTAAAAATTATTTCACCAATAGAAAGCTACATTATCAGCGAGTAACAAAATTTTTATGTATTGCCCCCGTGTGAAGCCGGGGCGTGTTGCTAGTACTAAATATCTGTGACAGTCACTGATTTTCAGTAGCTCCCATTTGCGGAATGACGGAACAATGTACTTTTATTGTATATGTACAAAAAATAGCCTATGTTACTCGCTGATAATGTAGCTTTCTATTGGTGAAATATTTTTTAAAATCGGTCCAGTAGTTTTTGAGTTTATTCATAACATACAAAAATATAAATCTATCCTCTTTATAATATTAGTGTACATAGATAAATAAATACTATATAGAGTAACATATATAATATACATTTCAGTGAAATCGAAATGACGCAGTTATTGTATCGTGTGTAAACAAATAGTAAAAGTGACACGTGTGCGCACTCAAAATAGATTAATTAATTATTATATCTATTTTAATCACGGAATAGATAAAAAATGATAGTATTTTTTTAATTTTTTATCTATTCTGGGATTTCCACCGTGTCAGACATGTATTTTTCATCTGCATCAATGGGTCGTGGGTTTATAAACATCCCGCCAGGACGACATGTTTATAATTTTCTGTAAGCATGTCTTCCCCACGTCTGGTAACTTCGGGCATTAAAGGGGTGGGAGGTATATCGAATTTCCGACCGTTTAACGAACCAGTTCATAGATGGAAAAATCGTGAAGTGCACATTGCGCGTTTCCAATTCTCGATGTAAAAAGTAGGTCGACAGCACATCATTGACTGATGTTCTGTGGCTGAGGTATCACCTACCATTAAGTGAACCTCATGCTCGTCTGTCGATATCTGACATATAAAAAGACCTAGGGAAAATAATAGCAAATCAAATTTTAAATTTCGGATATCGACGCTTTAGTATGCTTTTGAAATATGAATAAGGTCGAATATTAGTATACCTTTAACAATATTGTCTTTGATATCGGTGATTCTCTAAGGTTCGGTGATACCGGTTTTAGTCATTCGTAACCGAATTAAAAACCGGTTTTGCCTCGAATTTATTATAACCGGTGGCGTGAATGACGCAACTTATATGTACCGTTTCCACCATTAATAATTACACCATACACTGTACACAACTTATCATACTTTCTTAGTCATATTTAAAATGCAAATTATTGTGGTGAAATTATATTTGTAGTTCTTTTAATTAACATATTTGCGTATTTAAAATTGTTAAGATTCGTTGACGCCATTAGCAAAGATATGGAGAGAGGAAAGAGTGAGATGGAGAGAGCGTGTGTAAACGTGTGTAAAAGAGTGCAAACAGTTCTATACTTCCCATGTAAGTTGTGTACTAATAATATAAAGAGAAAATATTTGTATTTTTGTATGTTATGAATAAACTCAAAATTACTGGATCGATTTTACGCGATTTTACGCGAATAACATAGGCTATTTTTATGTATGTACTATACTTTTATTTTAATTTAAGTGCTCATTCTTCACTTAAATAAATAAAAATAAAATTAAACAAGCCTTTTCGGCTGTTTCTTACATAGTTTTACCATTTATTACACAATCTTATTATTTACTATCTGTTGTTATATACCTAGGTACCTACTTGTTAGATAACTTTTGATTATCTATTTCTATTATCTCTATTGTCTTTTATATTATATATCAAACTATATTTATTATTCTATATTCTGCCTGTTTTTTGACAAAGGCATTGTCCTATCCCTTGCGATGCGGACCAACTATTTTTTTTTTATGTCAGATATCGACAGACGAGCATGAGGTTCACTTGATGGTAGGTGATACCTCAGCCACAGAACATCAGTCAATGATGCGCTGTCGACCCAATTTTTACTTCGAGCATTCGGAAATCCATAGGCTGAAACCGAAACGCGCAATGTGCACTTCACGGTTTTTCCATCTATGAACGGTGGTTCGTTACCCGGTCGGAATTTAGATATTCCTCCCACCCGATCAATGGCCGAAGTTACCAGACATGGGGAAAACATGCTTACAGAAAAAAGTTAAACTTTGTGTCCATTTGTCCTTTTTCTGCACCTACTTGTATGTAAAGAAAAAATATCAGTGAAAAATACTCAGAAAGCATTTTTTTTTAGTTATACCTCGCTCGGGAATAGAACCCGCAGCGATACATAAGCGACCAATCACGCGCGTTCACTATTTTCGCGGCGCCAACGACCTCACACTACCTTGACCGTCACTACATCACTAACCTTGTCAGTTTCTTGAAATACATCATGTAATCAGTTCATTCTAGAATTTATGTTCTGTTGTGGAGCGCCATCTAGTTTCGAATAGCTGAAACCGTGGGAATGCTAAAAAAATACAACTAAACTATACTCTAAATAGGAAACCCATATCATTCTCCAGTTAAAAGTGTTGAGGAGTATGTACCTTTTCAATTTAAATATTAAAATATTTAAAAAAAAATCCTTTGGTAAATTATCCAAATATACAAAACGGAATTTCGGTACATGATACACAATCTAAAATTATTATTACAAAATAAATCACTAATACAGATTTATACTATAAAATGTTTATTGGATTAAAAAATTATACAAAAAAAAAAACAGAAAATCATTAAAACAATGACTAAATTGTTATTAAGGTCAAAAGTATAATAATATGGTTGAAAGAGACTGCATTTTCGTATAATAAATAATTTATTAGGATCATAAGCATCGCTTGAATATAAAAATATTAAATACTTCAGAAAAAACAAGAGATTGTGCATCGTTTATTTTGTATTTGTTTTATGAAAGTCGTTAATTATTTATTTAATTAGGTACTTTGTTGGTATTTTAAACTTTAGGAAAGCGCCATCTGTTGTTGTGTAGGTTATAAGAGAGATTGAAGTGATTATAAGTTTCGTAGTTTTCAAACGTTTTGATAGATGGCGTTGAAATAAAAAAGTTTTTCTTATAATTTACTAGGTGGCGCTGTAAGAGAAAATAAGTTGTTTTCGTTATAAACTAGGTGGCGCTAGTTTGCTTAGGTACACATTCAATGAAAAGGCGATTTACCAGCAGGCTGATTAGGCTTCAGCCTAGGGCGGTAGATTTGAGGATACTTTTAGCTATATTATAGAAATCAAGTCTTACTTTTCAGACAATCTTCTGTACCTTACAAAGTATAGTCTAAAAGTAAGACTTACTGAGAAGTGTACTTACAAGACAATTCCTATCAGTGTTTTTAAGAAAATTTAGGAACTTACATTCATAGAGGCTAGGGCGTCAAAATTTTGATACGCCGAAAATGTGTAAATTTGCCACTGATTTTGGGTGACTTGAGCGCCACCTGCACGCAAATACAAACATAAACGAAGGATAAAATATAATATTACTTAAGTTGCCATAAGTCAGCTACTAATATCTAATATATAAAATTCTCGTGTCACAGTTTTCGTTGCCATACTCCTCCGAAACGGCTCGACCGATTCTCATGAAATTTTGTGTGCATATTGGGTAGGTATGAGAATCGGACAACATCTATTTTTCATCCCCCCAAATGTTACGGGTAATCCACCCCTAATTTTTTTTTTTAAGTTTTGGACGAAATTTTTTGTTTTTTTTTTTTTTATAATGTGGCATTAAAAAATACATACAACCCTAAATTTTTACTTTTTTATCACCAACCCCTGCTTTTTAGAAATTATTTACATGGCAAAACAACGTTTGCCGGGTCAGCTAGTTAGCGTATAAATACAAGGAAACGTCTAACGTATTGATATTTTTCAGGATATGGATCTGATAGAGGTGCTGTGGAAGCAGGATGTCGATATGGGCTTTTCGATGGAGGATCCTTTGCAGCCGGTAAGTTTACAAATTTACACTTAGAATTATTTAATTTAGACAAACACACATACGTCTTACATATAACATAAAGAAAATTAAAACTATGAAACAAGTACTGAATACCGGTTAATTTACTATGGGAGTTATACCGGGATAATAAAGGTTTTTGTTAATGTTTTTATACATATTTACTGAAAAAAATTACTGTGGTATGTTAAGTGTGTATTACTCTTTAAAACTAATATCATGGTATCTCAGTCAGACACGTATTTTGGGAAATAAAAATTAACCGGTTTCAGTCCCTGTTTTTTAAATTATGTTAAACATATTATGCTCGAACTAACCAACAACTTGCAACGCAAGCATTGGCGGCTTTTAAAGGCCGGCAACGCGCTTGCGAGTCCTCTGGTGTTGCAGATATCCATAGGCGCCGGTAATCATTTGCCATCAGATGAACCGACTGCCCGTTTGCCCCCGATTCCATAAAAAAATTGTATCGTTATTCTGTTAGTTATATTATGAGAAATTGCACACAAATGACAGACTGTCCCCGGATTTAGAAGCTGGAGGCCCCGAGCCCCAATTTTTTTCGCTTACTGCTTCTGCCAGAGACCACAATAGTTTGCGCCCCACACGCAAAAACAAAAGTAATAACAGTAATGTATTAAAAAATAATAATAGTAAAAAATTAACAGTGTAAGTAAAGAAGTCTTGAAAGATCTGTGTGTATATAGTAAATTACAAAAATAAAAAATAAAAATAATTGTTACTGGCGGATTAAATCTAGGATTTCGTAGGATTTTTGTTGAGTAAGTATATGTGCTTTGAAACTGCGACGAAAATTTGATTTTGTTTGTGTTTACCTAATTTAATAATTGTTATATCCAGGAGGGTCCTCAAGCTACGAAGGTGGAGCTTGGCAAGGAGCTGGACAATGACCTGAAGATACAGGAAGAGAAGAAGATGCTTGAAGAGAACGAGAGAATTGAGAAGGTCAAGGCGTGTCTGCTGGATACGGAGACTAAGGAGGTGAGAGGGTTTTAGGTCACCGTTCGGTAGAACCCCTGCCGTGCGCACCGATGGGTCGTGGGTTCGAATCCCACCGGGACGACATGTTATAATTTTCTGCAAGAATGTCTTCCCAACGTCTGGTAACTTCGGGCATTGATCGGGTGGGAGGAGTATCGAAAATCAGACTGGGTAACGAACCACCGCGACCGTTCATAGATGGAAAAATTGTGAAGTGCATATTGCGCGTTTCGGTTTCAGTCTATGGATTTCCGAATGCTCGAAGTAAAAAGTAGGTCGACAGCGCATCATTGACTGATGTTCTGTGGCTGAGGTATCACCTACCATCAAGTGAACCTCATACTCGTCTGTCGATATCTAACATAATCACATGCATTTTATAATTTCTATAAGCTTGCGTGAGCTTCTACGAGCTGTCAATTTCCGAACCTATAATTTATTTTAAAATGAATTTTCTGCATATATTTTTCCTGAATTTGTCCGATATTTTAATAGTTATTCTGCTATTCGGGACATAGACGAATCCATTAAAAAGATATTAAAATCGGCGCAGCCGTTCTTGAGTTATAAGGCAAAGTTGTGTAACTAACACGACTTTTTTTATCTTATAATACAAAAATATTAAAATACAAATCTTTCCTGTTTATAATATTAGTATAGACTAGTATAGATTAATCGCGGTTGAATAATTCTTCTTTATTTAATACCTGAATTGTTTCTTGTAGGACGACCCTTGGGCTGGACTATCTTATACCGTGGATACAGAAACTGGTAAGTGTTATAATTAGACCCATATCTACATTGACATAGTGTATATTGTTGATCGAAGCATATCTATAACAGGTACAACGTGATATCTGTTATACCTGTTACTGTTACTCAATAATAACAGATGTCAATATCTGTTAATAAATAACAGCCAGTTATTTAAATACTAGAGGAATTCCAGATAATACGATTTAATTTAGGAGTGACTTTTCAAAGTGATTTTCTTCCTGTGAAACGTCCAATTGTATTTGTTTGGATAACAAATACTAGGTGCATCTCGTTTTAGCACGCGACAATCATAGATGTTTAACTGAGACAGGTAACAATAACAGTTGTTTTGTAATGGCTTGGCTTACTAGTGTTTGTTGAACAGTTGTTATTTAGTATCGCATGATATTTTCAATAACAGATATATCACAACCGCAGGAACAACTGTTACCTGTTATCTTTGAATACCTGTGATTTATATCTGTTACGATATATACGCCTCACCCCTAAAAAGCTGTACAGTTGCCATTTAAAGTAAATTTAGTTTGAATTTTCAATTCGGTTTTATTAAATTTCTCTAAGTAACTGAAATAATAGTTTTTTTTGTAAATATTATTACAATATGCGTATGTCGTTTTTCTTGGTAGCAATCAAAGTAATAGAATTTAGTGGATTATTGTTAAATATTCTTAACATGTTAGGGTTTCGTGCCCGCTAGTTTTTCAATATTGTTGCTGTTAAAACAATTTAAATGATTAAATTTTTTGAAAAATGTACTTCAGCTGGCCTAGCATGACCGCCACGAGATATCTCTCGGACGAGAGAAGACAAACTAAGATGTAAGATATCTCATATATCTCGACATCGACAACTTTGATAGAAAAGATATCTCGATCGACAAATATACAGTAGAGTCCGTTTATAATGACATCGAAAGGAATTGACAAACACGTCATAATAAGCGGACGTCATACAAAGCGTTTTGTGAAATAAAATACCTTTTTTATGTAAACATACTTAAGTATTTTAATACAGAAACAAACATACATATTAAATCAAAATCAAAATTGAGTCTGCATATTATTGCACCTTTCTCCTCAATTATAAATGCTTTACATCGTTGAGTTGACATTTTTTCACAGTAACAAACGAAAACAATGCGTGACCTTCAAACGTCAATTACTCACTGAGATTCAAAACAAAAACGAGCCACGTGCCGAACGTTGTCGGGAATCAACGAACATTACCGAAGGTGTAAAGAATGGTGTCGGTCGAACATTACCGAAGGTGTAAAGAGTGGTGTTATAACCGGACATAATCTATTAAAAATGGGTCATAATAAGCGACATGTCACTGTAAGCGAAGTCATTATATCCGACTTTTTATAAAGAATTGTATATGAAAACCAAACTTCGTAATGTAATTACGTCATAATAACCGGTTGGTCAATATAGGCGGAGTCATAATAAACGGATTCTACTGTATCTATTTTTGATATTAAAAGTCGAGTTTTAAGTGTAATTGTCATGTTAGACCCGGAAGGAATTAAGCAATGATCGATTAAACCACGAGAAAACGGTCGACAAAATTTTGTCGCGGTTGTCATGCTAGGCCGGCAGATCGTAAGATTTGTATCAAAATTAAATTTAAATAAAATACTGTATACCGGATTAAAACGCGATTTATTATTTATATTGTTTAAATTATTTATGCCGACGTTTCGGATGCTTTACAGCAACCGTGGTCGCGGGGAGACAGAAAGATGACAGTTGTCTGATTTTTGAAATGTCACAAAGTTGCCATATTAACGCCATCTATTGCTAAGGAGTTGATATTTACTGTAATTTTCTATATTATGACAATATTGACTAACGGTGTCCTCTTGTTTTTTAGTATGTTTGATTTAAAGACAATTTAAAAAAGACAATATCAAAATTAAATTGTTTAGCATTTTGTGAGTTGAAACTGTACTGTTCTTTCGTAATAGACTGGTATATTCTTAGCAGATTACCAAATAAATAAATAAATAAAAAAACAGATTCCATTCCATACTCGTACAGTACAATCAAAATAACTTTGATATTAATCCTATTCCCCCAAAACACATAATACACTTACGTTTCCCCTAAAGTAAATAAGGGTTCGTCCCCTTATATAATTCCAACGGAGGGTAGTCATGGATATACGTAATTTATATACCGCTAATAATATAGGGGTGGAAGTGTAAGTCGTTGTAGGTAGTGAAACTAAATCTAGTACTTTTGAAGAACGGTATAAAACGCGATTTATTACTTATATTATTTATCCCGACGTTTCTGATGTTTTTACTTACTTATTATAATTTATAATATAATAATAATATTATTAAAGAGGAAAGATTTGTATTTTGGATGTTATGAATAAACTCAAAAATTACTGAAGATATTTTAAAAATTCTTTCACCAATAGAAAGCTACATTATCAGCGAGTAACATAGGCTATGTTTTAATGTATAGTAAATCTATATTGTACCCGTATGAAGTCGGGGCGTTTATTAACATATAAAAACACTAGCTACCCGCCCTGGCTTCGCACGTAAACTATAAGACAGCATTTTCGATGAAAGCTCTCAATCGGCGAATTTTCTTCCGAGATCTTGAACAATTATTATCGTAATATTTCAACAAATTAAAACAAATAGGCGGTTAAGGGATAAATAAATTGCGATTTAATAAAAAGCTTTTCTTTGAAATGTATGATGATCGCGTTTCATATCAGTATTAAATGTATTTATAATTAGCAATGCGCCCCGGCTTCACACGGGTGCAATGTAGATGAACTATACACAAAAATAGTTACTCGCTGATAATGTAGCTTTCTATTGGTGAAAGACTTTAAAATCGGTCGAGTAGTTTTCGAGTTTATTCATAACATACAAACATTCAAAAATACAAATTTTTCCAATTTACGAGTATAATATTAGTAGAAGTATTTTCAATAGGTCCCTTTAAAACATCTTATAGCAATTTCGGTATCATTTTTTTGTATATTTTAATAATTTGAGAATCCCCTCAAGTACTCAGCGGGAATCTACCATTAGCTAGATGATTCAGCATTGTTGTGGGATCGAGAACCGAGGTAACCGCCAGGATCAACGGTGGGGTCGTAGGTTTGATGTCCATAGTTTCAAACGTATAGGTACAGTTACCGACAAATATTGTCTTTTATTAATGCGAGTATCACACATTTAAATAAAATACTGTATACCGGATTAAAACGCGATTTATTATTTATATTGTTTAAACGACGTTTCGGATGCTTTTCAGCAACCGTGGTCGCGGGGAGACAGAAATATGACAGTTGTCTGATTTTTGAAATGTCACAAAGTTGCCATACTAATGCCATCTATTCCTACAACGTCGGGATAAATAATTTAAACAATATATATAATAAATCGCGTTTTAATCCGGTATACGGTATTTTATTTAAGTTACCGACAAAGTCAAATAGGAGCCAATTTATTATTTTCGATAGAAGACCGTGGGACTCATAGATCATCAAACAAGGTATATAAAATAGAAGGAGCAGCAAGAATAAATATAAAAATAATAATAAAAATTAACAATATTTATAGCTAACAGTCAAAATAGACTTATTTTCTTCAATTTTCTGGCATCTCTATCTTTTTTTCCTATTATTTGGCGTTTTTGTGCGTCATTTGGTCTAAACATGAATCTTCGACAAACTTTTTCGCTCATATACATATGTCTAACTAGCTGATGCCAGCGACTTCGTTCGCGTGGGCTTCATCTTAAGCTGAGCTTTTGAGCAAAAAAAGTGGCGATATATTCAAAATATTTCATTTCCATATCAATCTGTTATTGACATCTGATAATTCGAAAAAGTTCGACGCGAGTCAGTTTGTATTGCAATTTGTTGATATTATGGTGCCTTTTAAATAATCTTTAAATGGTGATAACTTTTCTTTCCGACAACCGATTTCGATAAAACAAAGCCTATATGTTGCCCCGGGCCTTGCTTAATATATTTTTGTGTAAATTGCATAAAGTCGGTTCAGTATCTTCGGAGATTAGCCCGTACAAACAGACAGAGAAACAAAAAATTCAAAAAAAATCCATGTTTGTTCTGTTTCTCTTACATCCCCCTGATTCGGTTTTTAGCATATTTTTTCTATGTACAGACATTTGACCTCTACAGTTTTATTATATGTATATAGATTATTTTTCGTTTATTCCGAACTTCACTTTCTTGTAAAGTTTTAAAATGGCTGTTTACCTATTGATATTTGTAAAATTTTATTAATGTAAAAAGTCTAATTTAATACAGGTTTATAAGTATATTATAACATCTAAGGATACTTGTTTAATAATGTTTTTACGAAACATAAACAACTTCGTTTCAACCAATTAAATGTCTACAGTCGAAATGAAATATAAGTGCATATTGCGCGTTTCGGTTTCAGTCTATGGATTTCCGAATGTTCGAAGTAAAAAGTAGGTCGACAGCGCATCATTGACTGATGTTCTGTGGCTAGGGTACCGACCATCAAGTGAACCTCATGACATAAAAAAAATATATAAAAGCAGACACAAGTTCTATATAATATTTGTCTTATTTGTATTATTTAGTATTTAATTAACGTTTTATTGTATTTATCCTGACGTTTCGAGTGTTTTACAGAGCGCGTGCGCACGCGCAGATTGAAAGGTGTCAGATGTTTGAATTAAAATTTCACAAAGTTGCCATATTAACGCCATTTATTAATAACTAGCAACGCGTCCCGGCTTTGCACGGATGCAATGTCCATGTAATTTACAAAATAACCTAATTTACTCGCTGATAATGTAGCTTTCTATTGTTGAAATAATTATTAAAATCGGTCCAGTAATTTTTGGTGTCTCGTTACAAACATACGGAAATACAAATGTTTCCTCTTTATAATACTGCCGGCCTAGCATGACAACTGCGACAAAATTTTGTCGACCGTCTTCTCGTGTTTTAATCGATTATCTCTTTATTTCTTCCGGGTCTAACATAACAATTACACTTAAAACTCGACTTTTAATATCAAAAATAGATATATTTGTCGATCGAGATATCTTTTCAATCAAAATTTTCGATGTCGAGATATAATATATCTTCATATCTTACATGTTAGTTTGTCTTCTCTCGTCCGCGACATATCTCGCGGCGTTCATGCTAGGCCGGCTGGTGTAGATGTTATATGAAATAATGAGTAATAGTTTCTTTGCAATAAAAGCGTTTTAACCAAATCAAATCGTTTTGAGCATTGAAATGTGCATGTCTGATGTCTTTATATAGATTATTATACAATAGAAAACCGCCTGAGCTACATACCATTAAGCCCTAACATCAGTATCGAAATATTCATAATAACCGATTCTCGAAGTAAGTAAAAAAAAATTAAAAGTATTAATCATTGAGAACAGCCGACGATGACTCGTGGAAATAGTTCGAAAACGATTCTTTTTGAATTTCGAACGCGCGGCTGTCACTCGGCGTTACGCCCATTTTATATCGAGCTCTCGTCGTGAGCGGACGTGCCGGGAATGTTTTTATTGTGTCGGGACGATAAGTTGCGACGATATCGTAACGATTTTTATGTTAGATAGTTAGATACTCACTTGAGGCACTTTAGTCTAAATGCGCTGTTGACGTTCGAGCGTGTCTTACTTAGACTTAGTGCATTTGGATATCCATACACAAACTAAACGAAATATATACTTTAAGGTTTGTAACTATGAACGGTAGTTCGTTTCCCGGTCGAAGTTTCGATATTTCAGTCGGAGGGAACACAACTTTCAAGAAAATTATAAATATGGTCCGGTGGTATTCGAACCGGAACCCATGAGAGCGCTCAATGAGGGTCACTTGGTGTCTACAGTCACATCATATGTATTAATCAGTGATGCGTTTTTGACCTATTTACTTCCGGAAATAATCAAACTGAAATTTTAAATCTATGTTTCACGGGTTTCCTCACCCGTTTAATTTTCGGAGGGACCTCACTGAGTGGAAAATATCTATTATATACGCCATTGGAAACTTGCTTTCCATACTTGTATACCATCCGGTGCGCCCGTCAAAAGCTAGTGGTGTATCTTGCGTGTAAAAAATATGCTATAGTGGCCAAAGCAATTAGATTACCGCCTTTAATATTTCCAACTGATTGCGATCTTATCAGTTGCAAGAAACGAGCAAATAAATCAAAATTCCGACAACGCATCTTTGATATTTGAGTCGCGGATGTTCATGGGCGGTGGTGATTATTTACTACTAGCAACACGCCCCGGCTTCACACGGGTGCAATAAATGTACTATACACTCTGTTACTCGCTGATAATATAGCTTTCTATTGGAGAAAGAATTTTAAATCGGTCCAGTAGTTTTTGAGTTTATTCATAACATACAAAAATACAAATCTTTCCTCTTTATAATATTAGTTTAGATATGGTAACCCGCTTGCTCGGTTGTCTGCACTAAAATAAAAAAAATCCGATCCGACATTACGGCGACTATATCCCATACAAAAATGTCGTACCGACATAACGTAAACCGACAAAAACCCTTGAAAGTTTGAAATCGACTTCTCTTCACCGTGTCATGTTAAAATGGCGCCCTACGATCTCATTATTCCGTGGAACCCGGAGGACGTGTCCTGTTCAGGTTTTTGGAGATAATCGACTTTATTATTGACTTTTTTCGGTCCCTTTGTTGTTCGATCATAATTCGAATTGTATTTTCCAATGAATAAATTATTAGTTTACGAAAAAAGTGAATAGGTAATATCGGCGGATGGCGTAGACAACGTTGTTCTTAAGACCTGTTTTTTTAATGTTAGATATCGACAGACGAGCATGAGGTTCACTTGATGGTAGGTGATACCTCAGCCACTGAACATCGGTCAATGATGCGCTGTCGACCTTCTTTTTACTTCGAGCATTCGGAAATCCATAGACTGAAACCGACATGCGCAATATGCACTTCACGGTTTTCCATCTATAAACGGTGGTTCGTTACCCGGTCGGAATTTCGATATTCCTCCCACCCGATCAATGCCCGAAGTTACCAGACGTGGGTAAAACATGTTTAAAGAAAATTATAAACGAGTGGTCCCGGTGGAATTCGAACCCACGACCCATCGATGCGCACGGCAGGTGTTCTACCGAACGCGCCAACGAGCCCGTCAGAGTTCATCTAATTCTAAGTGTAAAAATTTCAGGCAGTCATGGGGACTGCCGAAAGAAGTGATAACTTAGAACTGTTATGTACGCTAGTCTGGCTACTCAAATTCAAAATAATTTATTCATTTAGGTAACACAATGTACACTTATGAACGTCAATAAAAAATACATATTAAATGCTTCTAATTTTACATTTTCTGCCAGTACTCAAATCAAGCGCGTAGAACGGACGAGAAGAACTGGCAATAAACTCGCCGCCACTCTTTTTAATAGCCAAGTTATTTTGTTTTAAAAAATGTTTGTAAGGAGCTGCAACTATTACACAAACCATGTTGACATGTTCCACATGACATCTTTAAGTAATTAACTATTATAATAAAAATACAAACATAGCTATAGATATACTATTAGATTAGTAAATGCGTCTCGGTGACGCGAATCTCTAAGTTTTTCCCATCTATAAACGCTCAACGCACCCAAAGAAGTTTTCACTTCAATAATATAGTTTGATGGGTGACGAAATTCTTGACGCATTGGGTAGTATTGCGTTTCATTGGATCGTGGGTTCGGAACCTGTCAGTTCTTGAAAATATAGATAGTTCACGCATAAACCCAAAGGGATACCGAAGTGACGGCTTTTGACAAATAGGATCAAAGGCCGCTAAGTGAAGATTGTGCGTTTCGATTTCAGCCTACATACATCTACCCTATGCCCCTATTCTAAGAAGTAGGTAATAGGACATCAGAAATATGGAACAAGTATTCTATCAATCTGTACTGGTTAGTGATTACTAAGGAATATATTAGCACTATTAATTAGTAAGCGATGATCAGTGAAACAGACACAGAAATATGTCTGCCCCATGCCCCACTCGGGAATTCTAAGAAGTACCAGGACATCAGAAATATGAAACAAGTGTCCTATCAATTAATACTGGTTAATAATTACTATCGGGAGCGGTCGACCTAGGCGAACGTACCTCGATCATATCGGGGACGTTCTTCAAAAGGGCCAGGTCCTAAGTACTCGAAATCGACGAGTGTATGAAAGCATTGATGAAAGTGGAAGAAGCGAAAGTGGTACGTAAGGATCGGAGCATATGGAATTCCGTGATCTCTGCCTACCGCAATGGGAAAGAGGCGTGATGAACCTATATGTATATGTATGTATGTAATAATTACTAAAGATTAGCATTATTAGTAAGCGATGATCAGTGAAACAGACACAGAAATGTGTCTGCCCCGTGCTCCTTATATTGAAGTCACCATAGATTTTAATCAGGAACCGAATGAAACCGCGTGATTTAGTTACTATTGTTAATACCAATCCTAACTTCTAGCGCACTTACAATAAATTTTTTTCATCAATAAAACATTTATTCTTGGGCCCGGCATTGATTAATAGTCGCACGATGTCTCAATCCCGCGGGATTAGATCATTAATAACGCTTTTGTTGTATCGGAAACGATTCAGCCATTGTGTAGATTCTATGTATTTACTTATATAGCTTTGAGTCTGTGTAAGTAATGTTAGGGGTTTTTTTTGTTAGATCGCGAGGATATTCGGGATAGAATAATAAATAAGTCTGTGTAGAATTCATGTTTATGTGTTCCTCTGTTTGGGGGAAAAGAAAAATTTACGTTGACTTGTAGGTACTGTTTAAAAAGCACTATTCGATTGAGTTATTATAAAATATTGATATGGTATTGATAAATGAATTGGAAATAGCTTCGAAAATAACCTAAAAGTATTAATTTACATCTATATCTATAAGTATTTTAAGTACTAATATTATAGAGAGGAAATATATAATAAAGAATATATTTTTGAATTTTATGAATAAACTCAAAAACTACTGGACCGATTTTAACAATTCTTTCGCCAATAGAAAGCTACATTATCAGCGAGTAACATAGTGTGTATATTACATCTACATTGAACCCGTGTGAAACCTGTGAATTAACTGGAGACGTAGAAATACCATCTCGTACATTTCGGCTTCTAGAAGCACTACAGCCGGGCTAGCATGACCGCCACGAGATATATCTCGCGCGAGAGAAGACAAACTAAGATGTTAAATATCTCGATATATTATACATCGACATCGACAATTTTGATAGAAAAGATATCTCGATCGACAAATGTATCTATTTTTGATATTAAAAGTCGAGTTTTAAGTATAATTGTCATGTTAGACCCGAAAGAAATAAAGCGATAGTCGATTAAAACACAAGAAAACGGTAGACAAAATTTTGTCGCGCTTGTCATGCTAGCCCGGCAGTTCTTAAGTAGGTATATTATTTTGAAAAGGCGTTATTGTTACATGAATTCATAAATAAAAGTACTAAATAACTTGTCTATAAGATAGACACAGAAATGTGTCCGCCCCATGCCCCACTAAGAGGACTCGGGAATTCTAAGAAGTACCAGGACATCAGAAGTATGTATACTGGTTAATAATTACTAAAGAATCCACTAGCATTATTGGTAAGCATCAGTGAAACAGACACAGAAATATGTTTGCCTATGCTCCACTAGGGGACTCGGGATTTTTAAATACCAGGACATCAGAAATATGTAACAAGTGTTCTATCAATGTATACTGGTTAATAATTACTAAAGAATACACTAGCGTTATTAGTAAGCGATTATCAGTGAAACAGACACAGAAATGTGTCTGCCCCATGCCCCACTAGGCGCGATTCACGTGTTTTTTTGTATCGTACCTAATACAGTGAGGCAAGGCCGCCGAAAGTGCGTAGACACCGTGATAGCTCGCTTCTTACCGAAGCGTGACTAAAAAATTTGATATGTCATCAAAACATAAAATAGGTGACGTTGAACTGTTGTCGTTCGTGGTCACGGTCATCGCGAAACACCTTTACTGTTATAAGGTAAAGGTTTCTATGTAAAACGTATTGAAATGAAGAAAATACATAACGTCTTATTCCCATTGGGGTAGGAAGAGATCACACCACAACACCACGAGAGTTGTTCCCACGAGAATGTAAGTGCGTGCTCATATTTTACCATGCCTACTGCTGATAGAGGACAAATCTTTGTTTTTATTTTTTTTTTCGTTTTTTATATATATTTATTATTATAGTTAATTACTTCAAGATGTCATGTGGAGCATGGTGTAATGGTTGAAACTCCGTACAAAAATTTTGTAAAACAAAAACTTGGCGATTAAAAGGAGTGGCGGAGAGTTTATTGCCAGTTCTTCTCGTCCGTTCTACGCCCTTGATTTGAGAACTGGCAGTAATTGTTAAATTAGAAGCATTTAATATGTATTTTTAATGACGTTCATAAGTGTACATTGTGTTACCTAAATGAATAAATGATTTTGATTTCACGGAATTCCTTAGGTATGGCTCGGATCCTGAGAAGAATCAATGCTGGTTTTGATAGAGAATTTATTAGTCATAACAACTCTACATAAAATAAAACTAGCAACACGCCCCGGCTTCGTACGGTTGTCGTGTAGATGTACTATACACGAAAAATGTTACTCGCTTATAATGTAGCTTTCTATTGGTGAGATAATTTTTAAAATCGGTCCAGTAGTTCCAGAGATTACTCCCTACAACTTTTTCTTTACACCTTAGGTTATATCATTCGAGTTTGAGTAGGGAGCCCTAATTATTTCTGGAAATAAATATAGCCTGTGTTACTCGGTGAAGATGTAGCTTTCTAACGGTGAAAGAATTTTTAAAATCGATCGAGTTGATTTTGAGTTAAATCGAAACAAACAAATTTTTCCTCTTTATAATATTAGTATACTAGCAACGCGCCCGGCTTCACACGGCTGCAATGTAGATGTACTATACACAAAACATAGCCTAAGTTACTCGCTGATAATATAGCTTTCTATTGGTGAAATAATTTTTAAAATCGGTCCAGTAGTTTTTGAGTTTATTCATAACATACAAAAATACATTATTGTCTTTTATTAACGCGAGTATCACACATTTAAATAAAATACTGTATACCGGATTAAAACGCCCTTGATTTGTGAACTGGTAGTAAATGTAAAATTAGAAGCATTTAATATGTATTATTTTTTATTGACGTTCATAGATGTACATTGTGTTACCTAATTTAATAGATACTTATTTTTTTAATTTAATTGAATTAAATATGGCAACTTTGTGACATTTCAAATATCAGACAACTGTCATCTTTCTGTCTCCCCGCGACCACGGTTGCTGTAAAGCATCCGAAACGTCGGGATAAATAATTTAAACAATATAAATAATAAATCGCGTTTTAATCCGGTATACAGTATTTTATTTAAATACAAAAATACAAATCTTTCCACCTTTTAATATTAGTATAGATAATCAAAACTTTTGTACTTTGCTGTTGCAATTACCAGAAATAAAGAGGGGCGAGTAGGGGAACAGTATACATAACAATCATTTTGAATGTTTTGTCTATCTGTTGGTTGGTTCACGCTAATATCTATATAAAAATATTGAACTGGTTTTCATGTAGATGAGACAAGGATTAATTTTAGTCTAGGACAACATTAAAACTTTTCACGTAAATGGGCTGTCGGGAAGAAAAGTTATCTTCATTTACATAGCTTGCTTAGAAGCTCAGCGTAAGATGGGCATCAGCTAGTTCAATTATAATGGTCTTATAAAAAGCTGTGGCTGAAAATCGAGACGGGCTCGTTGGCGCGTTCGGTAGAACACCTGCCGTGCGCATCGATGGGTCGTGAGTTCGGATTCAACCGGGACGACATGTTTTTAATTTTCTGTAAACATGTTTTCCCCACGACAGGTAACTTCGGACATTATTCGGGTGGGAGAAATATCTAAATTCCGACGGGGAAACGAACCACCGTTCATAGATGGACAAACCGTGAAGTGCATATTGCGCGTTTCGGTTTCAGTCTATGGATTTCCGAATGCTCGAAGTATAAAATTAGGTCGACAGCGCATCATTGGCTGATGTTCTGTGGCTGAGGTATCCTACCATCAAGTGAACCTCATGCTCGTCTGTCGATATCTGACATACAAAAAAACAATCAGCGTAATCAGTTTCTGCTGCTCACAGCTTCAGCTCTCCAATGCTGAGTATCTTAAAAGAAAAATATTTGTTTATTTAATTAATACTGTATATGTTTAAATAGCTTTCCAATTACCTTATTGTACGTGACCATATGTTTAGGAGATAGAATGGGTTTAGTAAGCTATCCTTAAAGGATAGATGTAGGTATGCCATCGTGGACTTTTTTGTAGATCTATAAAAGAGGAATACCCCACCATACATTGTTTTGTTATATATCTCAAAGGATTAGACAGCGTTTTCTTCTTGACTTTTACGACATTTCCAACAATTTTCGTTATATTTCAACCAGTTTACACAAAAACTTGACAAATTATATATCTACCTAAACCTTCCTCATGAATCACTCTATTTAATACCTAGTGAAAACAGTGAAAATTGAATGAATCCGTTCAGTAGTTTTGAGTTTATCGCGAACAAACAGACAGACGCGGCGGAGGACTTTGTTTTATAATAAGTAGTGATTTTAGTGTGTCATGAACGAGAACGTTTCTATGTCTATTTATCTAATTCCATTCTCCTCCCATCAGACTGAATGGTTTACTATGAAATCCAAGTACCAAACCTAATAATATTAGCTCCTCAAATAAAAAAATCAAATTTCTTATCAACGAACCTTTACTTTAACCGAATAAAATCAGTACAAACGAAAATAACCTCAAAATCAATACGCAACCGGGAAAACAAGATGGCCGCCGCGCGGGAACCGTTTCCCGCGCGTTTCATTAAAATAAAACAGCGCACCATTAATAAAAGGGAAAAGATTAATGTCCGCCAGCACAATACGTAATAAATTAGTCCGATGGATATAAATTTTCTGACGACCCTTGCCGCCATTCTGATTCCTGCTCGCTTGTGATTGGCTGCTGCCCGACTAATCAATAATTTAACTTTCGAACGCGACACTGCGCAACCACCGCAGTCTTCTGTTCAAAATTCAACTTAATTTCTATTGAAATAAGGTTTGATATTGAGTGTATTATATTTGACGTTCGAAAAACGAATTCAAATGTTCGTAGAGCGGTATTTACGTTTGATTTTCAACCTTACTTTCTTTGGATACACATTCGTTTTGATTATACGTTCGTGGTATTGTTTTAAATAATTAGATTCGATGCGTATTGTAATTTCAACGTTATGTCTTGGTGTGAAGGTCGAATTTGCTTCAGTCAACAGTTAAGGTATCGGGATTTTATTATGTTGCAAAGAAGCCGATACTTTTTTAAATAATGAGTTTTTGAGACAGGAATTGGAAAAATCGGACTGTCTTATCGATACATTGAAGAAAATAAATTTTCCATACTGTTGTATACGCGTTAAACATAGGCATTAGCCGATCGGAATTTCGATATTCTTCATACGCAGTGAAAATATTCATAGAAAATTATGAAAATATAGCGTAAGATTGTAAGATTATGGCTGAAAAACAGCTTGGTAGGCTTTGGCTAGTCTAGTAGTAATATATCTATACTAAAGAGGAAAGATTTGTATGTTTGTTACGATTTTACTCAGACCTACTTAAAATAGGCTCTTTTTTTCATTGCACCCGTGCGAAGCCGGTGTATGTTACTAGTATAACATAAAATAAGAGTATTCTACAGATCGTATAAAATATTAAATTCCTCTCGATGCAAGAATGCAATTAACCAAGAACGTAAAAAAATAGTGTTATGTTTTTGCATTTTTTTATTGCGTCCCGTAAAAAAAATGCATTTACAAGGTTCTACATATGAAGCCGACGCTATGTAAAATCATAATTATTGGCTTTAGTAAACATTTCACCCTGGCGGGATTGGAACCTGCGATCGATCAGATCGCAAGTCCCGTCAATTATACAAATATTAACACTACAGATAAGAATCTACCTGAACAAAAGTGAGCAGAGCTTTTAACTTGACGATTTTGTATTTCGACGACAAAAACTAATTTTGTTATGTTATTAGTGTTTTTTAGGAGCTTTTGAATGAGGGGTTTTAAATTGAGGTAGGTAGGTACATTAAGAGCTGACGTTTTGGGTTTAAGTACGATATCGAAGGGTCCAGTTCAAAATCAAGTACTAGAGTTATTGTACATGACGTAAGAGTCAGACAACACTCAATTTTACAGGAGACTTAGAAATACTGTGGCAATCCGCCACTTAAAATTTTACAAGCTTTTTAATAGATATACCGCGGAATACTGAAACGATAATCAAAACTTGAGGGCTTCTTAAAATGTTTCTGTCTTTCATTTTACCTTCGTAATGAAAAAGTTAGAGATATCTTTAAGTACACCTCAATGTTGATTAGCGTTCGAGAATTCGGCCGTATATAATTGACGATGAAAATATTTATATCGGTATATTGGCATACTACTAAGGACCTACAAGGTTTTATTTTTTTATGTTAGATATCGACAGACGAGCATGAGGTTCACTTGATGGTAGGTGATACCTCAGCCACAGAACATCACTCAATGATGCGCTGTCGACTTACTTTTTACTTCGAGCATTCGGAAATCCATAGACTGAAATCGAAACGCGCAACGCGTAAAAACCGTGAAGTGAAATATACTTTAGTTTAGCGGGACAAATCAACAGTTTTGCAGAGCTTTACAGGAATGTAATTTAAAGTAAAATAAAAAAATACACTATATGAGTGACAATAAGTTTGTGTCACAGAAAATAATAGGAAATTAAAGTGGGTCAAAATCGCGCCCAAAGAAGTCGGTTGCAAACATACAAACAAACATACATACAGGTGAAGCTAATATAAAGCGTGTAAAAAAGGAATAAATCCCAAAAAAAAAAGTACTGTCTATCCATTTTTAACTGTTAGCCATCGATTTGAATTTGATAATATTGTAACGCGTAGTGTCTCGTTTTTTATAACAGATAGCACACGCCCCGGCTTCGCACGGGTGCAATGTACTATACATAAAAAATAGCTTAAATTACACACTTATAATGTAGTTTTCTATTGGTGAAAGAAATTTTAAAATAGGTCCATTAGATTTTGAGTAAAATCGTAACAAACAAACAAATCTTTCATATTTATGATATTATTATAGATTTGCCTATAGCGATCGATAAAGAGCATATTATTAGTCAGGTGGTCCACTCGTCTCAAAAACGTGAACAACACGCTGATACGGCGTCATCGTGACGACACAATATGGCCGCCACGTCACGGCCAATCAGCGGTTTGGGAATGATTTCTAACGGATTTAAAATAATTTAAATGTGTTTTCATTTAAACGTGTAATGCTCGAGTTAAAACATAAAACAGGATTATTAAGAGGGGCAATACATGTAGCAGCCTCAATTTTGATCGTTTTTCAGAGGCTTATTGAAAAATTAAGGAATTAATTAAATGAATCTATTTTAAATTCATTATATATATCATTTTATTAAAATATAATAATCAGATATTTTCTTCTTGTTCTATCAGTTCTGCCCTATGCCCCACTCGGGATTTCAGTATTTACTTTTAGCTTGTAGGTAGACCTGTAGCTTTCTTTGTTTGTGAACAATTTAATATGATATTGTCTTTTATTAACGCGAGTACCTATCACATATTTAAATAAAATACTGTATACCGGATTAAAACAGTCTCTCCGCGACCACGGTTGCTGAAAAGCATCCGAAACGTCGGGATAAATAATTTAAACAATATAGATAATAAATCCGGTATACAGATTTTATTTAAATTTAATATGAATGTAAATATAATTTTTAAAAATATATCGATGGCTTACGATATTTTGAAAATTATCTATATAATATTATATAATAATATTTAAGTATGTAGTAGGTAATAGCTAAAACTCAATCTGATTACGTGAAGATTCTCAATACCGTGAAGTGCATATTGCGCGTTTCGGTTTCAGTCTATGGAATTCCGAATGCTCGAAGTAAAAATTAGGTCGACAGCGCATCATTGACTGATGTTCTGTGGCTTAGGTATGATGATGCTCGTCTGTCGATAACTGACATAAAAAAAACCGTATAGCCATGAATTACTTACTAACATAGTCATAATTGACAGATAGATATTAATAATCATGGAACTCACGATGAAGAGATATCACGCCGTAATAGACTAACACATTAATCTCATTAAACAGTGTTGCCATTGTTGGTATTACTTTCAAATTTGTGTATGGCAACACTTTCACTGCACCAGGCGACATTTCGAGTCACGGTGAGACAACAAAATGGCGGCCAGTCATCGTCCATCAGCTATTCGGTAACAAAACACCGAAATTGAAAGTTTGTATCGTTTCCGTTATGTGGATTTGATAAACATATTAAAAATATATAATTATTTACGTATATAATTAGTATCAATATGCTTGGTAATTTTCCCGCGGATTATTCGCTAGGACAGAAGTTCTTTTGAACAAACGAAATGCCGCTGTTTCTGAGTTGAGTTTTGTGTTTATGTATCGGTGATTAAAAAAAGTTTCGGTCGGGTAGAGCGCAGATCTTTGGGAATAGGCATATACCTAATAACATTTACCTCTAAATAAATATGATTAGTGAAACGGATGCAGAAATGTGTCTGCCCCATGTCCCACTAAAGGACTCGGGGATTTTAAGTACCTACCAGGATATCAGAAATATGGAACAAGTGTTATATCGATGTATACTTTTTAATAATGACTAAAGAATTAATACACTAGCATTATAAGCGATGATTAGTTAAACAGACAGAAATATGTCTGCCCCATGCCCCACTAGGGGACTTGGGAATTCTAAAAAGTACCAGGACATCAGAAATATGTAACAAGTATTGTATCAATGTATACTGGTTAATAATTACCAAAGAATACACAACCATTTAGTAAGCGATGGTCACTGAAACAGACACAGAAATGTGTCTGCCCCATGCCCCACTAGGGGACTTGGGAATTCTAAAAAGTACCAGGACATCAGAAATATGTAACGAGTATTGTATCAATGTATACTGGTTAATAATTACCAAAGAATACACAACCATTATTAGTAAGCGATGGTCACTGAAACAGACACAGAAATGTGTCTGCCCCATGCCCCACTAGGGGACTTGGGAATTTTCTCTGTGTTAGTTAGTTAACTGTAAGTTACAACTTTAAACTTAACTCTTTCTTCAACTGTCTTTAACAAAAAAAGTTAGTGATGGAGAATCTCAGAATCTAATTTATAATACGTATAATAATAACCATGCCTATGTTTTCGTGATCACTGCTTATCCTAATGGGAAAGAACCTTGAAATATAGGTTTTTTTTTAAAAAACAGTATTAAAATTATATTATAATAATATCATTCATAGTGAGTAAGCTAAACTTGCTGTAGTGGACAAGGTGTGCGTTGTAACACTTTTATTTTTGTAATAATTATATTTACTTAATTTTCTTACGTGTCTGTTTTAATCAAAACTCTATATAGGTACGTGTGAAAACTTTAAAATGGCCTTATAAATTCGAGTCTATATTATACTGTTTAAGGAGTTTTATGGGTTCCGAAAGATCAAGAAAGCATAAATTTATTATTTTATTTTTCTAATATATGGAATGAAATAATAAATTCAAACAATTTGACATGTCGAAGTTATATATTTGACAAATACTTTGTGAAATATGAATTTATTAATTTTGAAAATTCAGTCATTGAGATCTAATTTTTCTTGAATCTTAGAAAAAGTTCTCTCGGCGTTGTTAGGACAACTCATTACAGATTCATTTGAAATTAAAAAAACAAACAATTATTTTGTCTGTTAGTATATGTATCTACTCGTATAAGAATGAAAAATATTGATATATGACGGAATTGTGAATAAAAATCACATTTGGTAATTTTTGCATCATTCCAAATATTTATATATAAAAGAGATTCTCATCTATATATTGACTCATCACGATATCTCTGGAACCATAAGGCGTAGCGACTTGAAATATGGTAGGAATATTCCTTTCGCCGAGTAGAGGTCAGCTAAGAACGGATTTTACAAAATTCAACCCAAAAGGGGGGTTGTGGGGGCAATTGCTAGTATTTAAATATAAAAATAACATAGTTTAGTTTTATTATATATATAAGTTTTATTTTTAGTACAATGATATATAAAAGATTGCGGCGCAAAGTTAGACATAATAACATTGTACCAAGAAATCGAAAAACAAGTTGCGGGAACTATGTATTTGATCTGCAAATAAAAACAAAATACATCCAATTAATTCTACAAGCTTTATATAAACATGTCGATATATTTAGTACCCGTATCAAACGTCCTGATGACGCGTTCTGCCGTCTCGCTCGCACACACGTCAACTCGTACGTGTGAGAGGGATCGCTATAGATCGCGAAGGCTCTTCCGGCCACGCCCCGCAGTGGGCAGGGCGGCGAAAAAGGCATTTAGGGAAAAGGTTCCAGTATCGACTCTACCTCGTACGCGGTGAATCCTTTAGTGATCCGAACTAAAATATAACTAATATTGACCAAATAGTGTGTGTTGACTTAAGTGACTATAGTGTGGATTAGTGAATATTTGCGAGTGAATTTTGGCTTTTTTTAAGGAATTTTGGTATGTTTTTTATATTAAAACGTAATTAAGTTCTTTATGGAGGGGTTGATCCTGATTATAAACACTTTGTCCATCAAATATACTTGTTAATGTCGGCTCATTTGATAGTAAGCCGTCGCTCATAGACATAAGCAACAACAGGTCTTGCAGATGCGTTGTTGGCCTTTAAATATAGTATACCTATATAAAAGTATATACCTACTGCACTAAAAATTCCAATGAAATATATTTGACATATCTTTTATTAATTTTATTTGAATCGTCAGTAATTGACATACAAAATTTACTATAAGTAATATTGAGTAGGAAGATTATATTGTTTAAATTATTTATCCCGACAGTCTGGCCCGTGACCATGGTTGCTGAAAAGCATCCGAAACGTCAACGTTTTAACAATATAAATAATAAATCCGGTATAAAATAGTTTACTTAAATATTGTATTACCTCTTATTCATGTTAGTGTAAATCAAGAATATATATATCCTACCAATAAGTACGTCTTAAGTTTATCTATAAGTATACCCTATTACCCTATTATTACTTTGTTTCGGCTTCTATCTTTAGATTTCTGACAAAATGACAATGTAATATGCAATATTGCGAGGTTAGAGGAAAAAAAGTCCATTTGTATTGTATATTTTGGGATTTTAATCGAAATTTAATCTCATGCGCATATTTTATGGACGCTAATGAATTACTTGGAGATATACGGATATACGACTGTACTTATGATCTTTAAAATCATTGTTTGTGGAAACAAAAATAAAATATTGACGATTTAATATTGTGTAGGACGCAACGCGACACACTAGCAGACGCGTTGAACTCTTTTGTATGGCAATCGTATTAAAGTTGTTTGAATAAGAATAAACGAAGAAAACTCTTATTTCCGGTTTAAGCTAAATAAATTAAATAGAACGTACATAAATATATTATCTATATTGATAAAAATGGATGTTTGTATGTATATATGGAATCGACATTTATATTATTCCAAATCTCAGAAGTTACAATGTGACTTCAATTTAAAAAGGCCCATAACGCATCGGAAACACTTGAATCGCGGATATCCATGGTAATTACTTTCCATCAGTTAGATCGATTGTCTGCTTTGTAATAAGAAATGTAGATTTTTATATATAGTTTGTTCATTTTTACATTAGTGGATTCCTTTTCGGGTGAAGGTCACTTCTATTTTACTCCATAGCTCTCTATTTTCTTCTTTTTCACATTCTTCCCCCTTTTGGTCTACTTATTTATCTATTACCTAGAGAGATAGAATACTCTATTGTCACACAAAATTATACAGAAAAAGCTATCAAAGTAGACTTTATCTTTATAGCTTTTTAGCTATCTCTTTCAAGCATGAAGAGGGTAGATATAAAAACAATAAGAAGTTACTTAATACACTACTGGAAACTATTAAAGGAACAATAAATGTTCCTCATTTTTTCACCAAAGTTTGGAAGGCTGTATCTTACTGAAAAATAGTCATATCGAGATAAAAAAAATAGCATTTTGAAACTTCATTCTTCTACTTTTTCTCTTATACATTTTGGTTATTGAGAAAATTGATGATAGGTACATCTGGAAGGAAGAAATTCGCATTTATTTTTATTTTTTGACGATCGTGCACGGACTTGGATTTTTTTTCAACTCGTTTCAATACAAGTATCGAGTAGCTTGTTTATTAAGCTTCCATTTTGTTTTTTAGTTGCCTATGTGCGATTTTTTTGCGGAGATATCGACGGTTGAATGGAAAAAGACAATTTCCTCTTCAATCATCGATATTTCGGCAACATATTATGACACAGTAAATCTAAGGATGGTTTTGGAAACTTGAATTATTTTGTTTTTTTTTTCAAATTTGGACGATCTTTCATAAGAAACTTAAAATTAGAAGAATTAAACTTCAAATTGCTATTTTTTTTTATCTTGATATGATATTTTTTACCGAGATTCAGCCTTCCAAACTTTGGTGAATAAATGAGGAATATTGCTTGTTCCTTTGTTTCCAGTTTTGTTGTTGTGTAGTTTTTCACGTATTTGTATTTATCAAGCAGATATTTTATCTCCCAGATACTACGGAGCAAGGACTGAATACCGGTTAATTTACTAATATGGGAGTTATACCGGTATCATAAAGGTTTTTGTTAATATTCTTTCGTTTTTATTCATATTTACTGAAAAAAAATACTGTCGTAAGTTTAGTGTGTATTACTCTTTAAAACTAATATCATGGTATGTCAGTCAGACACGTATTTTGGAAAATAAAAATTAACCGGTTTCGGCTACGGAGCATAAACGTCTTGCGTCAGACAATCGAATGTTAACCTCAGGGAAATAAGAAGATCGAACCATTGTTGCTTATAAAACCTGCCAGTGAGGTACTTGTGTGGGGAGGTGCTTGATATTTTTTATTTTCAACCGACATCGGAAAAGGTCAGCTAAGAATGTTATTATAGGATGCTGGGTTTAAATTTTTATGCGGTATCGTCACGGATTGTATCAACTTGAATTAAAAATATCTCGATAATGGTGAGGATTCTCTCCTATTTCACCATGCCTACTGCTGATAGAGGACAAATCTTTGTTTTTGTTCTCGTTTATATATTTTATTTTATTATTATAGTTAATTACTTAAAGATATGTGGAACATGGTGTAATGGTTGCAGCTCCTTACAAACATTTTGTGGCGGCAAAAGAGTGGCGGCGAGTTTGTTGCCAGTTCTTCTCGTCCTTTCTACTCCCTTGATTTGAGAACTGGCAGTAAATGTAAAATTAGAAGCATTTAATATGTATTTTTTATTGACGTTCATAAGTGTACATTGTGTTACCTAAATGAATAAATGATTTTTGAATTTTGATAGAGTTATTGGGACATTATTTATATTCTACTAGTAACATGCCCGGCTTTGCACGGGTGCAATGTAGATGTACTATACACATAAATAGTTACTCTCTGATAATGTAGCTTTCTATTGGTGAAAGAATTTTTAATATCGGTTGAGTAGTTTTAGTAAAATGGTACAAACAAACAAATCATTCCTCTTTATAATATTAGTATAGTCTAGCAGTACCCAGAACAGTGTTGCCAATTTGAGGTTTTGCTCCTAAATTTGGGGGTAATTCGGATAAACATTTTTTAGAGGAATTCTATCCTAGTGTATATTTTCTAAATTTTTTTTCATTTCATCTCTAGAACAGGATGTACAGTTCCAATAAATCGGGAAGCCAGGGCGGAGCGTGTTGTTAGTGTAACATATAAGATGTACTACATAGTTTTTCATCAAACTCTACACTTTAATGGATCAGATCGGATCGGATGATGTTAGAAAGAGATCACGCTATCATTAAACGAGGATAAAAGACATGCGCGAGCGAGATAGAAGATATCTATAGGCATTAGATTTAAGCATCAAGAATTATTTGACCGTAGGGGACATCTAATTGTAGACAATTTATATACAATTGACCTGATGTGGGCGTTCATTGAGATAGATGTTTCTGGAATACAATTAATGCGTATGTTTCTTATATTTTCTATGAAATAAGTCACAATTTGTCTATCTTTACATCTATACTAATATTATAAGTTTTTTTTGTTTTTTTTTGTTTATTATGATTTAACTCAAAAACTACTGGACCGATTTTAAAAATTATCTCACCGTCTATTGGTGAAAGAATTAAAAAAAACAAAATAAGAGCAATACTAAAAAATAACTTAATTTACATAATATAATAAAGAGGAAAGATTTATTTGTTTGTTTGTTACGATTTAACTCAAAAACTACAGACTGATTTTAATTTTGTGTATAGTACATCTACATACATTGCACCCGTGCGAAGCCGGGAGGAATCGCTTGTAACTAATATAGGTACTATGCCTCGTAACTTCCTCTTATCCTCATTGATTTACTACACTAAAATATTAATATTTTCCGATGAATATAGTTTCTCAAATGAACGTAAGGTAACGCCCTTAGATTAATAAATAATTGGTCTCCGCGCGCTACGACTAGATACCGCGCTATAAAGAAAAAGCAGGTTCCTGAATGCGGCAACTCAATGCCATCAAAAACATAAAATTGTAAAAAAAGCCAAGTCTTGCAACTCAGTGCTTCTATCGTAAAAAGTTGTGAGATCCATATAATACCAAGTCGGTCAATTTATTCAGTCTCTACTGAAGGATCCTTCTGTCTTAAGTTATTACATAATAAGCTAACCTAACAATATCTTATAGTGATCATATCAATGCCAATATTAAAAATCTTTGATATTTAAAATAAATAGATTGACTCGGCTATCGCATGAAATCACAATGTATCTTTTTTTATTTTATTAAAAACATAATGTATCTCACAAGTAATACATATTATATTAAATTAGATTGTTTAGTGCGATTGCCAAGTCAATCTATTTATTTTAAACATCAAAGATTTTTAATATTGGCATTGATACGATCACTATAAGATATTGTTAGGTTAGCTTATTATGTAATAACTTAAGACAGAAGGATCCTTCAGTAGAGACTGAATAAATTGACCGACTTGGTATTATATGGATCTCACAACTTTTTACGATAGAAGCACTGAGTTGCAAGACTTGGCTTTTTTTACAATTTTATGTTTTTGATGGCATCTCATTTCTTTTTGTAGATAGTCCTTTTCTTAGTTTATTTGGATAAGAATTAATACAAAGCTATGGATAACAATTTGATTTTGATCGGCATTTTTATCAACTTTTTAATGTAAAAAAGGAGTTATAGTGACATAACTACAATAGTTGGACATATGGTCTCATGAAGTTTTTTGTAGATTTTGATATGTTCTATAATATTGTAGAACGTTTTTTTGTTCTATCATCAATACTTTCCGCAGCACATGCGGTGAAAGACATTTTATGGCTAATTTTTTTACACCTTGGGTTGTTTTTAGTAGGGATTTCTAAGGATCTCTATTTTTCTAGTAATAAATATATGTTATGTTACTCAGTGATAATGTAGCTTTCTAACTGTAAAAGAATTTTTAAAATCGGTCCAGTAGTTTTTAAGTTATTCATTACATACAGAAATACAAAAAAAAATTGTATATCTAGAAAACTGGACCGAAATTTCTAAATATTGTAGTTTTTCCTTGATTTATAGACTAAACACTAATTGTATTCTAAATTTCAAGTTTCTATGTCTACTAGAAGTGCCTTAGAGTTTTGATGATCGGTCAGTCAGTGAGTGAGTGAGTGAGTGACAAATTATCAAACTTTGACTAGTTATAATTCTTAAACTACTGGTTCAAACAAAATGATATTTGAAATATACCGAGTTTATACAATGCCTGCTTAGTGACTGAAAATTCAGGATTCTAGTTTTATCCATAATGAAGTTATAGAGGGTCGAAAATGGCCCGAACTACTTCGAGAAAAGGATAGTACGGCCGTGCCACTTTTTGCTCGACTTGGCGGGGGCACTGCCGTGCCCCCAGATATTGTAGTGTGTGTAAAACACTGAGATTCGTTATATTATTTTACTGTGAAATTTATGACGATTTATACAATACTCACTGATGGTATGTGATGCCAGTATCTTTCTTGTTTCTTGTAGTATTATTTTTATAGTTTGACTATGCAAATTCAAACTATAAAAATAATTTGCTTCAGCGGTACGCCGAATACGGCATAGTATTTGTTGCCGCCAACGGTATCTAGTCGTAGCGCGCTAAGCCCAATTATTAATCTAAGGCAGGGGTTCCCAAACTTATTTTGTCTACTGACCACTTTGAGAATAAATTATTTTTAGCGCCCCCATTTTATACCTACTTATAAACCACTATAACTTCAAATTAAATTAATTAATTTAGACCTGCAGCGCCCAAAAGGGGGCGTTATGGCCCACTTTGGGAAAGACTGATCTAAGGTAACGCCATACACCACTGAGGTATCGCGACGTTCAAACATAATAAGATTAAGGTTGTATAAAATGTGATTGAAGTAAGCGCAAAACGTTTTGTATAAATAAGAAAAAAATAAACAAACCGTTGCGTTGGCTTAAAGCACAATAAATAAAAAAAATAGATAGCATTGTTATACCGTGATAAAATCGCGAATTCCCCTAGGACGTAAACAGAGCGAGTATTTTGACATTTGATCTGTCAAACTTGATCGATCACTGTCATCTGTCACATCGCAAGGACTGATGTAATCAAATAATCCCTTTTCCGCAAAAGATTGGAGAAGCTATGAAGAGCACATTGCGCGTTTCGGTCTCAGTCTATGGAATTTCGAATGCTTGAAGTAAACAGTAGGCGTAAGTAGTAAAGAACATTGACTGATGTTCTGTGGCTGAGGTATCGCCTACCGTCAAGTGAACCTCATGCTTGTCGAAATTGAATATAAAAATATTATTTAGTCACTGTAAAACATGACAAAAACAACAGACAAAATTATAAACATACATACATATACATCACGCCTCTTTCCCATTGCGGTAGGCAGAGATCACGGAATTCCATATGCTCCGATCCTTACATACCACTTTCGCATCTTCCACTTACATCAATGCTTTCATACACGCTCGTCGGTTTCGAATACTTTTCACCTGGCCCTTTTGAAGAACGTCCCCGAACTGATCGAGGTACGTTCGCCTAGCTCGACCACTCCCGACTCTACCACTTACACCAGTTTCATAAATCTTTCGTTTTCCATCCTATCTATGTGCCCAAACCAACTCAACATAAAATTGATCTTTAAAATCATGCAATTTTAAGTCATGACCTCTCTTGGTTTGATCTCCAATTTCCGCCATTTCTCACCTCCATAATCGTATAAGATACATCGAAGCAGTATGTTTTATATAATAACACTAGTCACTAGTGGATCCCACAGAAAATCTACTATGAATAGCTCACTACTTTATTGTGTAATAGCAACACGCCCCGGCTTCGCACGGGTGCAATGTAGATGTACTATACACAAAGCCTATGTTACTCGCTGATAATGTAGCTTTCTATTGGTGAAATAATCTTTAAAATCCGTCCAGTAGTTTTTGAGTTTATTCGTTGCATTCGTGCATACGATTAATTTGAAGTACCAAGTAAATGACTTGTATGGTCTGAACAAGACGTAACATTCTTGATGTCATACAAGTTTTGTTTCAACACTTTTCTTGGTGTAAACAACACGTCATATAGAAATCAATATCATAATGATGACATTGGTCTATTTAAACATTGTCGAATCTTACCAGTACAGAGATAAGTTCAACACTCACTTTCAAAAGAAAACTTTTTTAATGAAGAATTTAAAAAATCTATTGAACATTCTGTAGGTATATACTCGAGCTATATCAAAAAATCATCTTTATTTATTTATTTATTTATTTATTACATACTCATTTACACAAATGACATTACAGATCATAAAAATCCAATACGTCTGTGCAGTTATTAAAATTAAATTAAATTTACAATAATAATAATAAATTAACCTAAACTAAACTATCATAGCAAATGACATGTGTCGTCACTCTTGCGAAATCGCTCATTGTACAAATAAAAATGTCCAATTTGCTGTGTACAGTATTTAATATACGCAGTGCTCTCGTGATTGGGGAGTTGAGCATTAAATTTGTTTTCGCTTTGGGTATTGCGAACAATCTTAAACGTTGCCGTCTACTCACATAACCGTTAGGCACGTATAGACCCACCGACTGTAACACTACCGGATTACTTATTTTACCCCTTATTATTTTAAAAACGTAAGAAGCCAGCCCCAAGTCTCTCCTTGTCTCCAATTTGTTGTATCCAACCATGCCTAATACGAACAGTGTTGGGTACATCAAAGGATAATAAGGATACACGCCATAATGTTTCTGGTACAGATGTCTTGTAAATTTGTTCTGTATACGCTCCAACATAACACAATATTTAGTTTCACTAGGGGCCCATACAGTAGCATTACATTCAAGTTGACTCCTCACCAACGAATCATATAACGCAGAAATGGCTTTGATGTTAGAGAAAGTAGCCACCCTCCGAAGAACAAAACCCAATCGTTTATAGGCTTTTCTACAGACTTCCACTATGTGCTCCCGGAACGTGCACTGAACGTCCATTCTAACACCAAGATCTCGAACTGACTCCACTCTCTTGAGGGAAATATCTGCCAGCTTATAATTGTAGCGTATCTTCGTACAATGATCGCCAACAACGTTTATGGCGAGCGCACAACTGATCTTGTCCCTCGGCTTATCAATAATTTACCCCTAGATTTACGTAACAGCTTAACAAATAATAATATTAAAACTAAATTAAATAATCATTTTAATTTTTAATCCTTTTTTTTCTATAGTTACTTGGCTCCTACATTATGTGTTTAATTTGTATTAATTACAAAACTTAATGTTAAGGCGTAGACTAATTTTAGCACATGTTTAAACCCTAGTAGTTTTTTGATGCTATTCTTAACGTAACTTTTGAATTTGTATTTTTAAATGGTAAATAAATTAAAAAAAAACAAAAAACGCGTGTATTAAACAGTTCCTTCCAATTCTTAGGTGTCAATTATTGCGCTTAAATTATTGCTCTTGTTATAATGGCCTGAAACTCTTGTCAAAGTTAAACATTTTTGTTGACTGCATTGTGAGATGATCGAATCAATAAGATTACGATTTCTTCACGCAATAGTTTACGTAATGTTGAACTGTTCAGCCTTGACAATGACTTGGGCATCGACTATGAAAGTAATTGTTACATCTATTACAAGTCATAGCCCCATTCCATTCGGCTGCTTGAGTTGCCGTAAGGTTTTATTTTGGCACAAATAGTTATTTGAAAACATTATGCACACGATCTTTTTTACGTACACAGAGCTGCCCGCGAGTGAAGACAAACTAGGATATAAGATATCTCGATATATTATATCTCGAAATCGACAACTTTGATATCTCCGAATGCTCGGAGTAAAAAGCAGGTCGACAGCGCATCATTGACTGATGTTCTGTGGCTGAGGTATCACCTACCATCAAGTGAACCTGATGCTCGTCTGACGATATCTAACATTAAAAAAAAAGATAAGATATCTCGGTCGACAAACATCTCTACATTTGACATTAGAAGTCGAGTTTTAAGTGTGTCATGTTAGACCCGGAAGACATAAAGAGATAATCGATTAAAACACGAGAAAACGGTGGACAAAATTTTGTCGTGGTTGTCGTGCTAGGACGGATGCAGTGTCCAAGAAATTAAGGTTACAAAAATATTAATGAGAGCGGATAGGCAGACGGTCCTACCCGTGACCACGGTTGCTGAAAAGCATCCGAAACGTCGGGATAAATAATTTAAACAATATAAATAATAAATCGCATTTTAATCATAATACTAATATTAAAATGAGTAAAGATTTGTTTGTTACGTTTTAACTCAAAAAATACTTGACCGATTTAAAAATTCTTTCACCAATAGAAAGTTACATTATCTGTGTATAGTTAGGTTATTTGAACATCTACATCGCACCCGTGTGAAACCGGGGCGGATCGCTATTCCGGTATACAGTATTTTATTTAAATGTGTGATACTCGTGTTAATAAAAGACAATATAATATAAAATAGTGAATAAATCTATCGCGTTTGGTTATGAAAAGTAAAACAATAATACAATGAAATAAACTATAATAAAAGTAGGTACATAGTTATAAAATTGTAGCTGAAAATTCGTGTTCTTGTTTGGTTGTTATGGACTTAAATAACGGTAAAATTATTAAAAATATACCCTGAAGTAAGATGGTAATATTAGATTCTGCGTGTGCGCATATAGTAAAGCGAAACGCTAAAACATAGGGTAGGTAGATACATCTCTTTTTAACCGACTTCAAAACTGTATGTTGCTTCCGGGTTCAAAAATAACCGTTAATAAATATAAAATATATTATATAAGTATCAATAATGTTGTCTATTGTCCTTTAAGGCTGTTGCTTTGAAGTAATTAAAATATTATTGAAGTGAAACTTCTTTATCGACGTATGGGAGAAATTTTGTAAGTATCGTCACGTTTTTCGGTTACGCGCCATGTTGCTTTCTTATCAAAGTTTAGTATAGTGACGTAAAGAATATAATGTAATATATTACATATAATAATAACAACAATATATTAGTTTTGAAGTTTGGTTTGAAATAAGAATAACAATATATTAATTTGAAAGTGATAAAATCTTTTTTCTTAAGGCTTAAGCCTTATCTACCCCATTTTCAAATAGTTCAAAAATGATATGTCGTAAAGAAGTTTCACTTCTTACCTGTGTACTCTGGTACACACACAATTTTTTTTTTACTTTTTAGTTTAAGTTTGTACATACTATATTATGTTGTTATAGTTTTGAAGTCGGTTTTTGTTTTTTGTTAAAAATAATTATGAGAGAAACTTAGAAAACATCAATTGTAAATTAGGTAGGTTATTTGCAAACTGTAGAGACAGATGACCAACACTGTGTGGGTATTTTGTTTACCTTCAACGCTTAGGTACTTCCCAGTACCTTTTAACCTCTAAAACATAATACATTATTAAAAAGAGACAAAAAACTCGGACCGAAAATTGATTACACGGTCCGTCCGGTGCCCGAAATAAACTTGCGCGGACATTTTGAGCGCCATATTGGTTCGTCCTTCACGCTCGACCAATCAGAACGCGTTTCGGTAGGTATAGAATAATCGAATCCTGTTTTGAATTTCGAATATCTTTAATTAGTTATTGTTGAAATCTGATAGAAGTTTTGTAGTCACGATTTCAAATGGCAATTTTAACTTTATACTTCAATATACAATATGTATTTGTGTATTTCTTATAAAAAAGTCAATTTTTATATTTATAATTGACAACAGAATATGTAGAGTAAAAAATAGAAATAATTGTGGCACTAAAATACATATGTGAAAGACATGTAACTAAAAAAAAACAATCGTAATAATAAATAAATTTGGTAAGACTCCCATGTTTTTTAATATTAAATATCGACAGACGATCAAGAGGTTCACTTGATGGTAGGTCAGCCACAGAACATCAGTCAATGATGCGCTGTCAACCTAATTTTTACTTCGAGTAGGTATTCGGAAATTCATACAATGAAACCGAAACGCGCTCTTCACGGTTTTTCCATTTATGACCGGTGGTTCGTTACCCGGTCGAAATTTCGATATTCCTCCCACCCGTTCAATGTTTTTAACGTTCAAAGTTACCAGACGTGAGGAAGACATGCTTACAGAAAATTATAAAAATGTCATCCCGATTCGAACCTGCGACCCATAGGCAGGTTTTGTACCAAAGGCGCCAAAGAGACTATCATAAATTGTTCCTCTTCCATCCTCTTCCTTTCTAATCGATCTATCTTATACAGTTATAATTATATTTTTTTTGTTTGCTAGGAGGTACACAGTAAAACGCACACACAAAACAAAACATCTCTAAAAACATCCCTAATAGGCGACACAGAAAAAAAAACAAAGACGCGAAAATTACCGCCCTCATAAAACTGTCAACCCTTCAGCTACCGTTATGTTTGAGTGACAAAAAGTTCAGGTCGAAAAGACCCGACAATTTTACAATAGGGATTAGCGTAAAACCACAATTTACGACTTGCCTTGATTGTTACAAGGAATGTGTGACTTTTAAAGTGTTAATTTTAAGATAAGTGATAAGATTTGAGGGGATTATTTTATCTTGTGAGACGGCGCCAGGGATTTTGATGAGTGAATATTAAAGTATTAGGTAATGGCTTTTACTACGGCAGCTTTAGATATTGACAAGTAACAAGAAAAAACTACTGTGTTGAGGTCCGTTTATTCCACGGTTCCACGTGTCAGATACTCTGCCTCCAAGCAGCAGTGTGCGAGCACTACTGTGTTTAGGTCCGTCTATGTAGGTACCACCGCAGCGTCAGATACTCTGCCTCCGAGCAGCAGTGTGCGAGCACTACTGTGTTTAGGTCCGTCTATGTAGGTACCACCGCAGCGTCAGATACTCTGCCTCCAAGCAGCAGTGTGCGAGCACTACTGTGTTTAGGTCCGTCTATGTAGGTACCACCGCAGCGTCAGATACTCTGCCTCCAAGCAGCAGTGTGCGAGCACTACTGTGTTTAGGTCCGTCCATGTAGGTACCACCGCAGCGTCAGATACTCTGCCTCCAAGCAGCAGTGTGTGAGCACTACTGTGTTTAGGTCCGTCCATGTAGGTACCACCGCAGCGTCAGATACTCTGCCTCCAAGCAGCAGTGTGCGAGCACTACTGTGTTTAGGTCCGTCTATGTAGGTACCACCGCAGCGTCAGATACTCGGCCTCCAAGCAGCAGTGTGCGAGCACTACTGTGTTTAGGTCCGTCTATGTAGGTACTACCGCAGCGTCAGATACTCTGCCTCCAAGCAGCAGTGTGCGAGCACTACTGTGTTTAGGTCCGTCTATGTAGGTACCACCGTAGCGTCAGATACTCTGCTCCAAACAGCAGTGTGCGACCACTACTGCGTTTAGGTCCGTCTATGTAGGTACCACCGCAGCGTCAGATACTCTGACTCCAAGCAGCAGTGTGCGAGCACTACTGTGTTTAGGTCCGTCTATATAGGTACCACCGCAGCGTCAGATACTCTGCCTCCAAGCAGCAGTGTGCGAGCACTACTGCGTTTTGGTCCGTCTATATAGGTACCACCGCAGCGTCAGATACTCTGCCTCCAAGCAGCAGTGTGCGAGCACTACTGTGTTTAGGTCCGTCTATATAGGTACCACCGCAGCGTCAGATACTCTGCCTCCAAGCAGCAGTGTGCGAGCACTACTGCGTTTAGGTCCGTCTATGTAGGTACCACCGCAGCGTCAGATACTCTGCCTCCAAGCAGCAGTGTGCGAGCACTACTGCGTTTAGGTCCGTCTATGTAGGTACCACCGTAGCGTCAGATACTCTGCTCCAAACAGCAGTGTGCGACCACTACTGCGTTTAGGTCCGTCTATGTAGGTACCACCGCAGCGTCAGATACTCTGCCTCCAAGCAGCAGTGTGCGAGCACTACTGTGTTTAGGTCCGTCTATATAGGTACCACCGCAGCGTCAGATACTCTGCCTCCAAGCAGCAGTGTGCGAGCACTACTGCGTTTAGGTCCGTCTATGTAGGTACCACCGCAGCGTCAGATACTCTGCCTCCAAGCAGCAGTGTGCGAGCACTACTGCGTTTAGGTCCGTCTATGTAGGTACCACCGCAGCGTCAGATATTCTCCAAGCACTATTGCGTTCATATTTGATAATTTATTGTTTATTTTTGATTTTCTATACTAAAATTATAAAGACGAAAGATTTGTTTGTTTGTTTGTTTGTTTGTTTGATACGATTTAACTCAAAAATTACTCGACTGATTTTAAAAATTATTTTAACGTTAGAAAGCTGCATCTTCACCGAGTAACGTAGGCTATATTTATTTCCAAAAATAATGTTTTGTTCCAAAAACTTGATGATAATGTAACCCAAGTTGTAAAAAAATGTTGTAGGGCGTAATCTATGGATCTATGAACCGATTTTAAAAATTCTTACACCAATAGAAAGCTACATTATCAGCGAATGACATAGGCTTGTGTATAGTACATCTACATTGTACCCGTGTGAAGCCGGGGCAAGTTACTAGTTGCATATAAACGGAAGTACCGTTGTATGCTGTTCAAAGGAGTTTCCCTTTTTCCTTTTTTTTTAATTTCAGCACTAAATATCAAACGTAACATGAGCTACCGTTTAATATTTCCCCTATCAATTTAAAAAATCATAAACAGTATCTAATTTATCGTAACCATAAGTCGGTCCAAGCTTCCAAGAACAAAACCTTTTGAATTGTCACTCAGTATTATGATTTATGTTCAACCCTTCGCTACCGGTGTAATTAGTTATGGCCGACCAGTGGTCTCTTAATACCCCGATGGACCGTAATACCCCATTGACGCTAAACAGATTATCACTTGGGGGTTTTGTGGTATTTTTTTGTTTGTTTCAAAAGTGTTCCCGTATTGTGTTCGAACAGTTCAGTTAGCTTCTGAAAAGAATAAAAATTATTTGTCTTGGGTTGGCATAGAATATTAAATATTTTATTGGTTGTTCATTTAATATTGTCTTTTATTAACGCGAGTTTAAATTTAAATGCGAATTATTATTTATTGGTTATTGCGTTTATTATTTTTTTAGGTGCGATTCACAGCGTTTTTTATTAAGATAAATATGTTGATAAGATAATAAATATGGTTTCAATAAACGAACCTATACGTTTTTAAAAGGCCGACAACGTATCTGAAACTCTTATGAGGGATTCTAGTCTAGAGGCCAAATTTAAGGTGCTTTTTAAAACGCTGTAAATAATATACTATAGGGTTTTTTATCGGTTGTTTATTTATGTTTAAAGAGCACAAAAAAAAGTGAAAAAAAAGGAGTCAAAATTCAAAAAAATATAGGCCCGCAAAGTGGATATTAAAAAAAAGCTACCCCCGGTTGACACGATTCTACCGTCCTTGATGATGTGAAAACAAAAATCTTGGTTATTTCTTATGATAGATAAAGATGTAGTTTTCGTTTGACAACGAGAATATTTACTCGTGGTTGGCTGTTCTGAAAGAAAATACGTTAACTGTCCTCTTATTTCCAGGTGAATACGTAATCCAAGGTGACTTGCCTCGCGACCTGGTCAGCACCGAAGAGTCGAGGTTCGATCTGCTAGAGGAAGCCCTTCAGCTGGTGGAACTCGGGGACGAGGCTGAGACCAAGGATGAGCAGCCTGAGGTAAGAATTCACTCATTTAAATCATTTTTTTATGTTAGATATCGACAGACGAGCATGAGGTTCTCTTGCTGGTAGATGATACCTCAGCCACAGAACATCAGCCAATGATGCGCTGTCGAACTACTTTTTACTACGAGCATTCGGATATCCATAGACTGAAACCGAAATCTGGGAGCACGGTAGTGGCCCCGCCAATACGAGACAACGAAAGCGCAGGGCACTACCGTTTCTCGAAGCGTTCCGTCATATTTTTGTACCCTTATAATTTCGGTCTGGACAGTGCTCAAGTCATAATGACTAGGATTCACACAGAACACTATACCTACGATTCATAGCGTTAAGTGAGAGAGAGAGTGTTAGGTTAGGGCGTGTAGAGCTAGGATCTTGGCTCTCTTTCGCCGGGGCCGCGGTTGCTTACTGTGTTATCCCGCGGTCTCAACATGCCGAAAAGTGGGGCCAGAGGGGGTTTTGGGTCGGGGCACCAGGCTGTCTGGCTAGCAGACAGTCGCGAGTGACCCAACCCCACACTCTCCCGGCAAATGTAAAAGAGCCCCGCCGGTGAGGGAGGGCGAGAAGATAATCTGATAATTTTACAGTACACGCAATATGTACTTACTCGTCTTGGCGTTACTTTACATGAAAATGTTTTTGTTAGGATATGTAATGTTGATGTTGTTTTGGGATTAATTGGGTATATAATTAGAACAATGGTTCTCTGTGTAGGCGGTAGAAGGAAGCAGCAGTGGAGGGGTCGAGATGCTGCATCCGGCGATGCGGCACATGCCGCATCACCCACTCGCTCATTACCATAACCAGGTAAGTTGCTCATTTGTTGTAATTATTTCAAAACTCTATACTTTCAGCTAGAAGCCAAAGCATTTACAGTTATTGATTACTAGTGGACCCCGCAGACGTTGTTCTGCCACAATTTTGGCTTCGAAATTATATAATTATTCTTAAATTTGAATATGCCCATTTACCCACTATAATTGTCTAATATGTCACTGATTTGCAGTGGACATCTGTTATTCCAAAAAAGCTAAGAATGCATGACGTGAGCTGTCAAGATGGCGGAGTTCCGAATCTAAATAATTTATTTTATAATTAATTTTATGCATATATTTTTTTCCTGATTTTTTTCAATATTTTAATAGCTTATGTCTTATTCCGGACATTGAGGAATCCAACAAATAAGATATCGTTAAAATCGGCGTTCTTGAGTTATAAGTGGTGTAACTAACACAACTTTCTTTTATATATATATAATATATATATATGTATTAGCAACGCACCCCGGCTTCACACGGGTGCAATGTAGATGTACTATATACAAAAAGCCTATAGCCTATGTTACTAGTTAATGTTACTAAAAAAAATTTGCAGCTTTTTTCAAAAAAATCTGTGCGTTTTGTCTGTCTGTCTATTTATTCGCTAATCTACGAAGATACTGAACTGATTTTAATGTAGTTGACAGATTAAGCTTAGATTGGGGCTAAAAAAATCTTCATTTAAAAAGCTTGGTAAGCTCAGCTAGAAAACTTGAAAAGAATGAAGTTTCTCGATGGTAGAACACCTGTCGTGCGCATCGATGGGTCGTGGGTTTGTATCCCACCGGCACAACATGTTTATTTTCTGTAAGTATGTTTTCCCCACGTCTGGTAACTTCGGGCATTGATCGGGTGGGAGTAATATCGAAATTCCTACCGGGTAACGAACCACCGTTCATAGATGGAAAAACTGAATGGAGTGAAGTGCACATTGCGCGTTTCGATTTCAATGCTCGAAGTGAAAAGTAGATCGTCAGCGCATCACTGACTGATGTTCTGTGACTGAGGTATCACCTACCATCAAGTGAACCTCATGCTCGTCTGTCGATATCGAACATAATTGAAGATTAGTGTGACATTTAACATGGAACCATTATTTAATACCACCTGTCAGTATGACACCGCCGACCCCCGCGTCTGATACTTGTTCACTGATAATTTTTCATCCATTAACTATCGGTATTTTGTCGGCAACGCCGAAAAATTTCAAAAATCGATGTCCGAAATCGAAAACACGTTGAACGAAAAAATTGATTAATGATTGTGTCGTATGGGACGAAATGCCACACACGGTGTTGGACGGGTTAAAAGAAACATCCAAACGAATTTGGTGTCTTTGTTTTTGGTAATAAGAGCTAATTTTACATAATATGTGTTGGTTTTGAATTATTTGTCATAAAGCAAATAGTATTACTGATTAATTTAGAAATCAATTTTTATAATCTCGTTCGATGTATTTTAGACAAATTGTTTGTTATGATAAACATTGATAACACTGATGTTGTCGTCAATTGTCATCGAAATCTAATGTCAAGATGAACCCTACGCGAATGAAATCGCGGGCATCGTCTAGTATATATTATAACTAGCTGACCCGGCAATCGTTGATTTGCCATGTAAATAATTTCTAAATGCTTGCTTTTTAGAAATTATTGCTAAAAAATTTAGGGTTGTATGTATTTTTTAATGCCACATTATAAAAAAACAAAAACATTCGTCGAAAATTTAAGGGTGAACAACCCTTATCATTTAGGGGTATAAAAAATAGATAGTAGCCGATTCTCAGACCTACTGAATACGCATATAAAATTTGGTAAAAATCGGTAAAGCCGTTTCGGAGGAGTACGGTAACTAACATTGTGACATGGAAATTTTATATATTAGATAGTATATTATAAAAGCACAAACTTTTACAAATTTAACGAAGATGTATGTTTCTTACTCTTTCACGCAAAAACTATTGAACAGATTTTGATGACAATTTACAGTATGATTGATTATACATCAGAATAACATATAGGTTATAATGTATAACGATATTTATTTAATTGGCCAAATTATAACGAATAGTGTCAAAAAAGGAAAAACGATATATGGATGGCAGTAAATAGAAAGGACCCAAAATAGATAATAATTGAAGTCTGCACGGACGAAGTCACGGGTAGAAGCTTGTATGTGTATTTCTAAAAATAGTTCAGAATAGAATTTCGCTTTAAAATAGATACATTTGAAGGCCTATATCAACTAAGGCGTATTCAAGCACCTGTCATTTTTGTTTATTTTAACTGAGAATTTAAACCTTGGTTTGAATACGGTAGCTGGGTCGCTAGTGATGTGCAAACTTATCGATTAAATGAGACGTTATTTGACTGGCAATTCAGTGCAGCGTTCTTCTCGCGAAAATTAAAATTAAGCCTCAGATGTTTTTTATTACCATTTAAAAACCTAGATATCATTCATGAAATAGACACAGAAATGTGCCTTCTTTATTTTTATCTAAAAACAATGGGTACTTTTTACTAACGCTAAATAAAATTGCCATAATAGGCAAAATTACAGCAATAGTATGGCAACTTTGTGAAAATTTAAATCAGACAGCTGTCACCTGTCAGTCTGCGTGTACGCTGTAAAGCACTGGAAATGTCGGGATAAATAATATAATTAATAATATTATAAGGAGGAAAGATTTGTTTGTTTGTTACGATTTAGCTCAAAAACTACCGGACCGATTTTAAAAAATCTTTCACCAATAGTAAACTACATTATCAACGAATAGCTCTTTAGTGTATAGTACATCTGCATTGCAGCCGTGTGAAGCCGGAGCGCGTTGCTAGTATTTAATAATTTGCGTTTTAATCCAGTAAAAAATATTATTTTTGAAAAAAAAATATTCGAGATGCGTATTTAAGGGAATGCGTATAAAATGACCTCCTTAAAATCGTTTCTTCGTTTTTAGCTAATAACTTCGAACCTAAAATGGAAACGGTAATAGTTCAAATAGCAATGTTATTGTTTAAACAACTTATTTAGATGTCAATTTGAAAGGAATTCTTCGCGGTTGAATTATATTAGTGTATCTTTTATATTTAAATCAGAACATTCTGTCCACCTCTGAGGGGTATATGTTTTATTTGACAGTTCTCGTTGGCCTACTATAATTGCTCAATTCATTGGTAAGTAAGTGACAGTGCGATTTCTTTGAACCAAATTTAGTAAACTATGTAGATTTGGGTATTTCTAATTGAGCAAACGATATGTAAATTTGATAGCGGAATATTTGGTTATATTGAATGCGTAATTTTTGAATGATCATTGAGTGAATAGTATAGAACGAAAGTGGAGTAACAGTATCGATAATACAACGATATATATTTTTAAAAGAATAGACATAACTGCTATATTATCTTCTATATATAAATAAAAATCAATGTATGTTTGACCTCTATGCATTCCTAAACTATTCATCCGTTTCTGGTGAAACTTTTGTAAGTTGTTCTGCATACGCATACGTTTCCGTAGTAAAATAATAATTGACGCAGTAGTCTATTTTAATATTTAAAGTCTAGTTTTCATCTAAAAAGAAACATGATTCGCACTGTTTCAAAAAATGAGCTTTTTGTAAAAGGTAGACAACGCATCTGATACCTTAAGTCAAGGATGTTCATGGGCGATAGTGTTCGACCTGCTAAACTAAAAATATTTGTTATAGCTAGTTGCAACTTTCTCATCAGCATTCATTCATTCCATAATGCTGTTAATTTTGCCAGTCAGTTAAAACTTTATTAAAGTGAAATAATAACACTCATATTTTATTTAAAAAAAATCTTATTATATTTTTAGTTAGGTGGTAGATACCCCAACCACAGAACATCAGTCAATGATGTGCTGTCGACCTACTTTTTACTTCGAGCATTCGGAAATCCATACACTGAGACCGAAACGATGCTGTAGTTCGTTACCTGGTCGGAACTTCGATATTCCTCCCACCCGTTCAATGCCCGAAGTTACCAGACGTGGGGAAGACATGCTTATAGAAAATTATAAACAGACTGTGCACTGTAACCAGAGTAACAGAATATAGCGGGCTTCGAACCCGCGACCCATCGGTGCGCAAATTAGGTGTTCTACAAAACGCGTTTGGCTTTATTTACTAGTGTGTTGAAGTATCGATAACTGTATCACATCACTATTTTCAATGTTCAACCTACATTTGGGTGCAAGAATGCATTTTGTGTTGACTTAGGTTCCACTTGTAAGCCGTGCTTCGCCCTTATTTGGGCTTCTTACTCATTTCCAAAGAAATCCATCAAAAAATTATTTAAATTAAAAATGACACTTAACAATATAAAAAAAAATTGAATATCTTACGTATATTTAGGTATTTTTCGACCGTCTTCAAAGTTCAAATGTCGTTTAAACAAGGTGAAGAAAAACTTGCCTATAAAGAATAATGATCAGTGAAACAGACACAGACAGAGATATGTCTGTCCCATGCCCCACTAGGGGACTCGGGATTTCTAAGTACCAGGACATCAGAAATATGTAACAAGTATTCTATCAATGTATACTGGTTAATAATGGACTAAAGAATACACTAGCGTTATAAGTAAGCGATGATCAGTGAAACAGACACAGAAATGTGTCTGCTCCATGTCCCACTAGGGGACTCGGAAATTGTAAGAAGTACCAGGACATCAGAAATATGGAACAAGTATTCTATCAATGTATACTGGTTAATAATGACTAAAGAATACACTAGCGTTATTAGTAAGCGATGATCAGTGAAACAGACACAGAAATGTGTCTGTTCTCACACAGAAATCTTAATTGCGTATACAGGATATATCGTGACTGGCTGAAACGCGAAATGACTGGACGGTCCGCAAAAGGGCTGACCACGCCTCTGAGCTGTCTGTCTGTCTGTCCCGATTACGATCGCCATTCATTTGCAAACTAAAGCCATTTAATATGTTAGGTATTGCAATTTTGCATGACGCACTGTTTGATGTAATACGGTTCGTTGCAAGTTAACACTAGAAACACGGCCCGGCTTTGCACGGGTCAATCAGGGACTGGTTAATTTTTATTTTTCCAAAATACTGACGGGCTCGTTGGCGCGTTCGGTAGAACACCTGCCGTGCGCATCGATGGGTCGTGGGTTCGAATCCCACCGGGAGCACATGCTTATAATTTTCTGTAAGTATGTTTTCCCCACGTCTGGTAACTTCGGGCATTAATCGGGTGGGAGGAATATCTAAATTCCGACCGGGTAGGAAAAACCAAAGTGCAAATTGCGCGTTTCGGTTTCAGTCTATGGATTTCCGAATGTTCGAAGTATAAAATTAGGTCGACAGCCCATCATTGACTGATGTTCTGTGGCTGAGGTATCACCTACCATCAAGTGAACCTCATGCTCGTCTGTCGATATCTGACATAGAAAAAAAAAATACGTCTCTGACTTAGATACCATGATATTAGTTTTAAAGAGTAATACACTCTCAACTTACCACAGTAATTTTTTTCAGTAAATATGAATAAAAACGAAAGAATATTAACAAAAACATTTATTATACCGGTATAACTCCCATAGTAAGTTACCCCTGGGTCCAATGTAGATGTACTAAATAATATAAAAAAAAAATTATGTACAATGCAGAAATACGTAATAGTAAGTTTAGGAACCGATTTAAAAAATTTTTCACTAATAGCTACATTATCAGCTGGTAACATAGGCTATTTTTAAACGACTTCAAAAAAAGAAGAGGTTCTCAATTCGTCTGTATGTTGCTTTTTATTGTATGTTTGTTACGCGATAACTCCTCAAGTTATGGATGGATTTGGATGATTCTTTTTTTGTTTGGTAGGGGATTTTTCAGGTGGTTAGAGTCGGTGCCAGCCAAGAAGGACAGTTTAATCCTGCTTTTGCAACAAATTTTCGAACTGTATAAAGAAAAAATAACTGTTAAGAAATAATGCTTTGAAGTAATTAAAATATTATTTTTTACTTTTTAGTGCTATTTTGTACATACTATATGTAGTTGTAGTTTTGAAGTCGGTTTTTGTTTGTTGCTTAAAAATAATTTGTGTTTAGTACATCAGCTACATTGCACCCGTGCGAATCCGGGGCGGATCGCTAGTAATATATTGGTTGTAATAGTTAAAATTTTCCCATAGATAGGTACACGGAGATAGTATCTTCAAGAAATAATATGGACAAAAGAAACGAATTGCTTGGTTGATGCGATCGTGCTTAAATTCCGATAGGGTTGTCGCTTTTAAGTTTATAACAAATAGTTGTAACTTAAATAGTAAAACTATCTTAAAACTTAGTATTAGTTTTTTGTATGTTTGCACATTATAACGGTCGTAGGAGGCGTCCATTTTTTGTGTGAGGTGATTTAAGAGATTTTTCGACCTTCCCCTTTTGCGAGATTTGGCGGTCCTTACTTAGATTAGATTTTTTTTTATTACTCTTTTTCACATAATATGCATACACTTGTTTCTTTTTTATCTTACAACTAGCAACGCGCCCCGGCTTCACACGGGAGCAATGTAGATGTACTATACACAAAACATAGCCTATGTTACTCGATGATAATGTAGCTTTCTATTGGTGAAAGAATTTTCAAAATCGGTCCAGTAGTTTTTGAGTTTATTCATAACATACAAAAATACAAATCTTTCGTCTTTATAATATTATTAGTATAGATTAGAATAAGGAAAGAATAACGGCTTTTTTTTTTAAATCTGTGCTTGATTGCGTTGGATTATTTAAAAAATATAATTTGCTTAATTTTTCCATTTAAGACTAGTACAAGATTACTTAAGTTGTCTAGAATCACAGTGACGAATAGGAAGTGCAAAATATTCATTCTACCTCAGTCCACTGGGACTTATGTGTAGTCTCAAGACTACTGAAGAATAAAAAATAATATATGCCGCGACCCATGTGAGATTAAGATATCCCTGATTAAAGGAAAAGGTCGACAGGCGAGCATGAGGTGATACCTCAGTCACAGAACATCAGTCATTGATGCGCTGTCGACCTAATTTTTACTTCGTGCATTCGGAAATCCATAGACTGAAACCGAAACGCAATGAGCACTTCACGGTTTTTCCATCTATGAATAGTGGTTCGTTACCAGGTTTAAATTTAGATATTCCTCCCACCCGATCAGTGCCCGAAGTTACCAGAGGTGGGATTCGAACCCACGACCCATCGATGCGCACGGCAGGTGTTCTACCGAATGCGCCAACGAGCTCGTCTCCTTTTACCCTTCCTCAAGACCCCCTTCCCTCGCGAGTGACCATAAGATAACCCACCTGCACGGTTAATAACAAAAATAATATATAATTTTGTAAGATGCACAACCCTAGCCATGAACGATCCCACAATTATAGCATAATATTTCTGGACGCTTTCATCTCGCCGCCATCTTTTATTGAAAAACTAGTTTCTGACCCGCGATTATACATTCCACACGTAAATAGGCGGACCTTAGATTGGAGTGGGGATATTTCTGTCGCGGCCTATGGCTTATTGGTGTGTGCGATGGGTTTAGTGTCGAAAGTTCTGGATTCGATTCCCGCGAAAACATAATGATGGCTCTTCGCGCGTTTGGTAGAATACTTACCCTGCGCTCCGGTGGGTATAAGGTTTGAATCCCGCCGGAACGACATGATTATAATTTTCAATGAGCTTTTTTATGTCAAATATCGACAGACGAGCTTGAAGTTCACTTGATGGTAGGTTCGTTCGGTAAAACATGCTTACAGAAAATTATAAAGCTTGTCTTTCCCACGTCTGGTCACTTCGAGTATTAAACGGGTGGGAAGAATATTGAAATTACGACCGGGTTACGAAGTATCGTTCATAGATGGAAAAACCGTGAAGTACATATTGCGCGTTTCGGTTTCAGTCTATGAATTACCGAATGCTCATGACAACAGGAGACTCTTCTTCTATCTATCCCTGTCTCTCTCTCGGTAGATAACAGCAGCATTTGTCACAAACACGGCAGGTGGTCGAGACACCTGTCGCAACACCTATAAATATATATAATTAATCAAACCGTCTGTCTGTACAGACGGTAACTAATAGTATAGGCACAGTTATACTTGATTTTAGAGGCAAAAATGCACAAGTATCTACTCTGCACCCGTGCGAAGCCGGGATACAGATACTAGTGATGTGCCGAATCGTTAAAAATGTATATCCATCGCGGATACGGATTGAAATACGGATATTCGATATAAAGATACTGATCGGATTTGATCGGAATTTAATAGTTTTTCATTGCTAACTAATCATCTTTAGATATAACTAGCTGATGCTCCCGACTTCGTTCGCGTGGGCTTCATAAATGATGATAACTTTTCTTTTCGACAACCGATTTCGATGAAACAAAGCCTATATGTTGGGAACTTTAACTTCAGGATGAAAAGTATCTAAGATGTTGACCGGGAATATAAGGTACCACCATGCAAAATTTCATGTAAATTGGTCCCCAAGTTTATCAGATTAGCCCGTGCAGACAAACAGACATAGAAACAAAAACTTGAAAAAAAAACTGGGTTTGTTCTATTTCTCTTCTTACATCCCCCTGACTTGGTTTTTAGCATTTATTTTCTATATACAGACATTCGACCTCTACAGTTTTATTATATGTATAGATATTATCTATGTATTGAAAATTAATAAGGTAAAATCCTCAAAAGAAGTAACTCCTAAATAACTCTTACTATTGATGAAAACCGCATTAAAATCTGTTGCGTAGTTTAAAAGATCTAAGCGTACATAGTTACAGACTGCGGAAGCTTTGTTTTATACTGTTTATAGATAAAGTACGCTAACATGGGATATTTTACCGTTTTATTAGATAAGCTCCTTACTACATTTTTTTTATAAGAATATGAATAGATTTATTGTTTATTTTTATAAACAAACAAACAATGAGAAGAAATAAAAATACAAAATCAGTTAAACATAAATAAGAAAAATTAGTTATTAGAGATAACAATTATTAAAAACATTAAATAAAAAATAAAAATAAAGAAAAAACGTAATTTACCCATGCCCATTTCATCAGATAATGTTGAGCGGTCTAGTTTTTTACAATTACAGACATTCGTATTTGTATTATTACCTACTAGTTTAGAAATTGTCGTTATATCCATAGTAAATTTCATAAAAATCGATTCAGCTTTTTAGGTATGAAACACAGACAAACTACATGATATATGAGAAAATTCGTAGACTAAAAGCGAAATCTAAGATACGGTTGTTACCCGATCGATCCAATAATTTAAAAGGTTTGTTGTTAAGGGGCCCACTGAAAATCAGTGTTGTGACGTTAATGCGTCACAGCGTATGCTGAGTGGAGCTCCTATTTGACATCCTGGCAGTACATATATATGCACATAATATTTAAATTTATTATTTAATTAGCATTAAATAGTTATAAAAATATTAATGTTCTGTAAATTGGGTGTTAAATAAATACATTTCATTTCATTTCATTTCAAAATTATGGTATTTTAAATTATTGACAATTGTAAAAAAAAGATAATTAATTTTCCATTTTTTAACCTAAATATTTAATATTCTTTACAGGATATTGTAACTGTTCAGAACAAAATACTGTAAATATTTAAATCTATACTAATATTATTTTTGAATTTTTGTATTTTTGTATGTTATGAATAAACTCCAAAACTACTCGACCGATTTGAAAAATTCTTTCACCAATAGAAAGCTACATTATCAGGGAGTAACATAGGCTATGTATTTTTGTGTATAGTATATCTAAATTGCACCCGTGTGAAGCCGTGGCGCGTTGCTAGTTAATAATTTAAATATTTTCTCAAGTTGATTTTTAAAGTCTTATTATTTTTATTTTGTATTATTAATACACAATGATGGAATGGTGTGACAAATGATGCGTTGACAGAATGCGGTTTTGATTCCTGACGCAGGTAGATTTTTTTCAACCATTGTTGTATTGTAGTTGGTATTTTCTTTTCATTTCCCCGCCTCAACCACTAATCGATTTTTGATTAAAAATACAAGAGAAATACAGAGGCCTATTAGTAAGGCGAAAAGTATACATATCGCCAATCTGTTATTTATGTACAATTTGAAATTGTTCCTTTTATAACTGATAGAATAAAGGCAAATGATGCAATTTTCTTGTACAGACAAGAGCAATAATTGAATGCAATAATGGAACTTGATACTTGTGGTGACAGGTGGAACACGGTGTAGTGTGGGTTAGCTCCTTACAAAAATTTTATAAAACGAAAAACTTGTCGATTAAAAAGAGTGGCGGCGAGTTTATTGCCAGATCTTCTCGTCCGCTCTACGCCCTTGATTTGAGAACTGGCAGTAAATGTAAAATTAGAAGCATTTAATATGTTTTTTTTTAATGAAGTTCATAAGTGTACATTATGTTACCTAAATGAATAAATGATTTTGAATTTTAATTTTAAATTTGAAGCGAAATAAGCACCTGTTTTGATGGGCTCGTTGTTGCGTTCCGTGGAAGACCTGCCGTGCGTATCGATGTGTCGTGGGTTCGAATCCCACCGGGACGACATGTTTATAATTTTCTGTAAGAATGTCTTCCCAACAACTGGTAACTTCGGGTATTGAACGGGTGGGAGGAATATCAAAATACCGACCGACCGTACCGAAACAACGATCATAGATGGAAAAACCGTGAAGTGCACATTGCGCGTTTCGGTTTCAATCTAAGGATTTCCGAATGCTCGAAGTAAAAAGTAGGTCGACAGCGCATCATTGACTGATGTGCTGTGACTGAGGTATCACCTACCGTCAAGTGAACCTCATGCTCGTCTGTCGATATTTAACATTAAAAATTAATAAAATAAACTGTTTACACGCGGATATTATATGCTCTTTACACCAAGAAAAGTATTGAAATACTTATATGACAGATCAAAAATGTTAGTTGTTGTTTAGACCATGTAATTCTACCAATATACACTGGTTAATAATCACTAAGGAATACATTAGCAGTATTAGTAAGCGATGATCAGTGAAGCAGACACAGAAATGTGTCTGCCTCATGCCCCTTTAAGGGACTCGGGAATTCTAAGAAGTACCAGGACATCAGAAATATGGAACAAGTATTCTATCAATGTATACTGGTAAATAATCACAAAAGAATACACTAGAGTTATTAGCAAGCGATGATCACTGAAACAGACACAGAAATGTGTCCGCCGCATGCCCCACTAGGGTATTGGGAATTCACTATACAGTGTTTTTTCCGTCTTTACCCGAATCTCTCGAGGGACTGATATAGAATTCTATAGAAAACAATATGTATAGCGGTTATTTTCAAAGAACAACCCTGAATCCATTTGTCAAATTATTTTTGAAAACCACTTGAGACTACATTCAAACGACACCGCTCGAACCTCTTCCACAAAAGTGTCCATGACTCGGCGGTTTTCAATTTTTAATTTGGGGAAAAGGTGGCGTTTTGTGGTTGAAACATTTTAAGTTTTAATGCAATTTCCTATATAAAAAGATAAAGCGAAAAAAGCCTTAAATAATGCAGGTGCCATTTTGGGTATACGAGAGAGAAATAGCCATATCGACATTAATCGCCGGCTCCGGAGAATAAAATGATAATTGCTTTACATTTATGTGGTAATTATCATTTTGTTCTCCGGAACCGGCGATTTCATGACCATGTTTGCTGTTAAGCAATCGTAACGTAGGAGGAATATTGAAATTCCGACCGGGTAACGAACCACCGTTCATAGTTGATAAAACCGTGAAGTGCATATAGCGCGTTTCGGTCTCAGTCTATGGATTTCCGAACAGTCGAAGTAAAAAGTAGGTCGACAGCGCATCATTGACTGATGTTCAGTGGCTGAGGTGTCACCTACCATAAAGTGAACCTCATTCTGGACTGTCGATATCGAACATTAAAAATTTCTTCAAAATGCCGGCAACACATGCATGACTATTGTTGTGGGTGCTTATGATAATCTCTTAACACCGGCAGATTCATTGCCTTCCTACACTATTTTTTTTACCTAGTAAAATGTATTAAAAAAAAAACAAGCCACATAATTTAAAATTACATGGTCTAACAATATAATTACTTACCTACTCTGTTTAACATAATTCTAACTTGAATTCAAGTCCAATACTTTCATATCACTTATCGATCATTGATCTATGGATCTTTGAATCTTGTAGATCGCGGGGGTCACCGCAATTACGGTCCTATTCACGTGCGCTGGCGCAGAGACGCGACTTGTTATTTGTGCTGCCGTTAAAGTGTATTTCCGGGTTGTTTGAGGAATGTCTACTCTGAAGAATTTTTGGAGTGTATCTTATTTAGTTATTTGTTAAAAACATGACTCAAACTACACTCCATTTAAAATCCTACTAATATAATAATTTGAAAGCTTGTTACTTTCACGCAAAAACTACTGAACGGATTTTGATGAAACTTTACAGTATTATTATTTATACACCAGAATAAAATATAGGCTTTAATTTATAAAGATACTGAGATAAATGAACAAGCCAAACCGTTGATGATTTATACGTTTTATATAATAAATATTATCGGTAAGTAAGTCGGTAAAAAGTCTGCCATCTGAGAGCTATTTCGGTGTGCGATGCATAAACCGTTAGAGTTACACGAAAACAATATATGGTGGGATAGGACAGTAAGTAGAATAGGCCCAAAAGCAGATAATAATCAAAGTCTGCGCGAATAAGTCGCGGGTAGAAGGTAGTAACAAATAAAGTTCAGTAACAAGCATTTTTTACGGCTCTCACCAGTATGAAGATCACTATTACCGAGAAAAACCGTTTGTTTTGAAATGTTGACAGTGCTCCCATCGAAACCTGTCAAATGTCAAAAGTTATTCGTAATATAAGCGGTATTTAACGTTTAAGAAATCAAGCTTAAGTACATCACGCCTCTTCCCCATTGCGGTAGGCAGAGATCATGAAATTCCATATGCTCCGATCCTTACATACCACTTTCGCTTCTTCCACTTTCATCAATGCTTTCATACACCCTCGTCGGTTTCGAGTTCTTTTGACCTGGGCCTTTTGAAAAACGTCCTCGATCTGATCGAGGATAATTTCAATAATGTAAATGCGCTTTCAGGACTTCTACACAGAACCGTGACTAAATTGTTTTATATGAGATTATATAATATATACACATCACGCCTATGGGAACATTAGGCTAGACAGAGATCAAATTCAAAATCATTTATTAATTTAGGTAACATAATGTACACTTATGAACGTCAATAAAAAAGTACATATTAAATGCTTCTAATTTTACATTTACTGACAGTTCTCAAATCAAGGGCATAGAACGGACGAGAAGAACTGGCAATAAACTCTCCGCCACTCTTTTTAATCGCCAAGTTGTTTGTTTTACAAAATGTTTGTAAGGAGTTGCGACCACTACACCATGTTCCACATGACATCACGGTATGAGATTATGGCAACAAGAATTTCAAGTCTTGTATTTTAAAGAATGGTTCATAAAACATCTACTCTCAACAGGAATCGAACCAGTAATATACACGATTTTAAGATACTTTTAGCTATACATCAATGTTTTTTAGATACAGCTTATTGAGAACAAGAAGAGGCTATGATGACATTATAATTATCTAATATATAAAATTCTCGTGTCACGGTTTTCGTTGCCATACTCCTCCGAAACGGCTCGACCGATTCTTACCAAATTTTATATGCGTATTCAGTAGGTCTGAGAATCGGCTACTATCTATTTTTCATACCCCTAAGTGATAAGGGTTGTTCACCCTTTTTTTTTTTTTGGACGATTTTTTTTGTTTTTATTTTTTTATTATGTGGCATTAAAAAATAGGGGTTGTCCCTGCTTTTTTTTGTCAAAAAATCTAGACCCGTACGAAGCCGGGGCGGGTCGCTAGTAACTATATATAAACCGCGGCCCAAATTTTCGGACACCATTTAAAATGACGTTTTTTCTAGTTTAACTGCGACATAGTTGTGACTTTCTTTAACTGTTTATACAAATGTTATATTTGTATGTTTCTACTTGAAATCTCGTACGGATCGTAAATACGCCGCGGCTGAGTGGTTGGTGACATTTTTTCACAATTTTACGTTTTCTATGCAGAAAAAAACTGATAATGGCGGAACTATAACTATTAGTTGCTCTAAAAAAGATAAAACCTTAAATCAAAAATCAAAATCAAAAGTTTTTTATTTCAAATAGGCCTTTGCAGGCTCTTATGAAACGTCTAGTTGCACGGTTCCAAAAAGTGGGTCTCATGGAGAAGAACCGGCAAGAAACTCCATGGACACTCTTTTCAACAATGGTTTAGCTTACAAAGACTCGGTTACAATAGTAATAATCGGCTGAGAAGTTTATATAATGCAAGGTATACAGAGATTCTATACAATGCAAAAGAAAATTGAGTTTTTACTATTAGTGTAAAATGAGATACACACACTTGCACAGCGCAAGTTGCCAGGGAAGCCGCACATGCAGAGATGAATTAGCGCCATACATCTTTATCGTCAACATAGTCTTGGATTTTATAATACGCTTTTTTAATTTAGATTCCTTTGATGACGTTTTTGAACTTTTTATTCGTAAGATCAGTTACACACTTTGGTAGCCTGTTGTAGTCTTAAAAAGTCTTAATACATTATAATAAAAATAAAATACACAGGTACCTACCTCATGCATCATATGGACAATGTTAAGCAATACAGTGTCAAGCCACACGGTTGCCATTTTGAGAAAATTGAGTTTGAAGTTTTAATCAGGTTTTATAAAATTTCTTTTAAAAAATAACTGATATAATATATTTTTTTGTAATTATTATTATTAGACTAAATACTCGTATATTATTTCGTCTTCTTGGTAGCAATCAAAGTAATTGAATTTAATGCATTATTATTGAATATTTTAAACATTTTAGATTTTGAAATATGTACTCCAGCTCATAAGGATGCGATTGGTATCAAAATTTACATTTTTGACATTTTGTGGGTTGCCACTGTATTGTTTAACAGCATCCAAATAGCCTCTACTATTATACATACAAGCAAAGTCTAATAATGTTTTCTTAACTATAATATCGAGACAAGAAACATTAAATCACCTCGTTGTCGTCAATTTTCATCAAAAATTAAACCTTTCTCTAGACAATAAAGTTGAGGCGACAAAAAATATAATTTCCTCATACAGAGCACAGTGTATAGATCGCAAACGATCCATGGATCATTATTGATCGATGATTGTCCCGGCTTTTTGCGTTACATACTTATATATGTGGCATGTATAATGACATTGTTGACGTTGAGCGTTAATTTTGATATGAGTAACGGGTTCGATTCTCATCGGTGGTAATCTATACTAATATTATAAAGAATTTGTATTTTTGTAACGCCTGAACTCAAAAACTACTGGATCGATTTCAAAAATTCTTTCACTATTAGATATATTATCCCTAAGTAACATAGGCTATACATAATATTTATTACTAGAAAAAATTAGGGATCCCTACTGAAACTTCAATAATGTAATCTAAGGTGTAAAAAAATAAGATTTATTTTTTGTTTGTAACTTAAAACTCAAAAACTACTCGACCGATTTTAATATTTCTTTCACCCATAGAAATCTTCATATGCATAGTACATCTACATTGCACCCATGCGAAGCCGGGGTGTGAAAAAAAATGCAAAACCTCTCTCAAAGAAAAATAACCCATCAGTAGAATCCAACATGAATTGCGCGGCATAATAGGGTGAGAAGCTAAATTAGATTTTTTTCTAAGGTAGTACAGTGCCTTAAATGTCTGAGATTTGTTTATTATGTCAATTTTTTTGCTAGAAGGCTAATTTCAGTCTAATTACTACTTTAAATATCAATTGTTTATAGATTAACATATATTATATTGTAGCAGACGAGTTTTAGCTTGCAGTATACACATTACAAATTGCTACGCGAGTTAAAATAGTTTTTAATTAGCGGAGTAAAAATGTCGGAGATATGCTTTGAATCTGGACTTTTTACTAAATGGCTAATTTAAAAGTAATTACAACTGTTTGTTTAGAAAAAAACTGTTCTAACAAACTTTTAGTTAAGTAAAAAAAATCCCAATAAAAAAAAACAACTTGATGCGCGGTGCGCATCGATGGGTCACGGGTTCGAATCCCACCGGGACTTTATGTTTATAGTTTTCTGTAATCATTTTTTCCCCACGTCTGGTAACTTCGGGAATTTAACGGGTGGGAGGAATGTCGAAATTCCAACCGGGTAACGAACCACCACAGATGGAAAAATAGTGGAGTGCATATTGCGCGTTTCGATTTCAGTCTATGGATTTCCGAATGCTCAAAGTAAAAAGTAGGTCGACAGCGCATCGTTGACTAATGTTCTGTGGCTGAGGTATCACATATCATCAAGTGAACCTCATGCTCGTCTGTCGATATCTGACATACAAACTTTTCTTTCAAAAGTTTATTGGCTTGTTACTTGAAACAAACGAAATAGTTATGATTATTTTAATATTTTTTATGAAATTGTAAGTCAGTTATGCCTTTCTTAATTTTTTGATGAAATTATATATAAAAACCATTGACTTATATGTATACTACTAGACAAGCTACGCGGCCTTAAATAATTGGCCACTGAGTTGCGGTTAATTCTCCGTAACTCGTTTAGTCCACTGCGAGCAAGCGAGAAGATCAGTGCACTGTTTTGTAAGCCGTGAACGTTGTTTTCGACAAACTAACACCGATTTTGTTCATAGTAACCAATAAAACACTGTTATAGATTATGTGCGTAGTTTTCCCAGGTGATTTGAAGTCTATTTCAGTAAGTACCTAAGTAATTTATTTCGTATTTGTCTAAAACAATAATTATCGTAAATATAAATACACAACTGCCATCATAATTTTCCATCACGCTTACTCTTTACTAGAAATATGCGAGAGCGAGCGTTTGCAAGGCATATTCGCCATGCTTGCTCCCCCTCTCTACCCGCCCGCGCGATCCGAAATTGCGACACAATTATTATTCCAAGTTGCTTGTCTATACATATAAGTCAATGATAAAAACATTTAATCATACGGTAAATGAAGACCAAAGAAGCACGAGCAATGGCTACAAAGCTGCAATCGTTTTAAATATCAATTTGTTAAAATAACAATGTGATTCAAAAACGATAATAAACTAACTGTTCGTTAATCAAATGATACCAAACGAAAACCATTCTCCCGCCATTTATAATAGACAACAAAATGGCGTGCGTTTTCGACATACGAATTTGACACATAGAGACATTTCTAATTACGGACTCAAAAGCTAAGAAAGTACGGGCCGGGGTACCGTTAGAAAATACGTAGCGATTCTAATTTCACACTTTGTAGTGCTTTAGCGCAAAAAACGCAGTGAACAACGGCTCGCGATGCGTGCGGACGTTCCCGCGCGAATTCGGAGGGAGAATGACGTTGACAGTTCGATTTTTTTTAATTTAGAAATGTAGCAAAGGCTGCTTAGCATAGACTATGTTTTAATAATGTACCTGATTTAATTTTTGTGCAATATACCACACAGTGGACAGTCTGATTTAAGTGCAATATAATTTATTTTAGTTTAGTTTAGTGTTATAATGGATTTGTTTGAATATCAAGTGAGTTTTTTTTATTATTTTTTATATTATTTAGTCGATTTGGCGAGATTGATATCCATTCCTTATCATGGTATATCTTTAAAAATCTTAAAAAAAACTAGAAATATAATATAATATTCGCCATTTAAGAAATATTTATATATTTTTTAATGAAATATAATTGTATTATAGAGTATATAGTGAAAAAGAATTACAGTTCAAGAGAGATGTACGCGCGTTGAAGTTTTTTACAAGACCCAGTTTATTTAAAATAAAATTCCCAGTACATACTATAAAAGTTTTCAAATCATACATTCCAAATTTTTATATGAAATTCGATCTGTCGGTGTTTCACGGCCAAACAGCTGAACTTATTTTGATAGAATTTATTGAAGAGATTTCAAGTTATCTCCCGTATATAGTCTGCGTTATCTCTTAATTGCCTTTAATTACAATAAGTATATGTCTGTAATATCAAGATTCATAATTTAAGAAGGAATATAATAGAAATATACTTAAATATTTTTTTTTCACAAATTAACGTCTTCATCTTATTAACTCTACCAACGTATGATTTCAAACGTTTTAAAATGTATGTCTGTTCATATCCCTTCAGGCCAATCTTTGGAACGGCTGATCCGATTTTGATGAATTTTGTAGATATATAGAGGGCAATGTAAAGAATATCCTTTATTAAGGCTACCCCAGACAGGCTTTATATTTTTAATTGCGACCTCTCCTACAAGAGTTGGGTCAAACGGTCTCATATGATTCGTAACTTCTATTTCTTGATATAAGTTTATATGTTTTCTGTATCACTCGTATGCAAGATTTTCTATGTAATTTTACCGCACGCTATAATTTCTGTGACGGTCGTGTCAAGGTCCAAAATTCGGTTCCCGGAGTGTGTAATTTTGAATTCGCGTAATTATTACGTGTGGATAAAAAGCGAATTACGTGTTTTTACGTCTATTACGTTTGATTGATGTATAATAGGTTAGCGGAAGTGTATATAATGTTTTATGTATTATTGAGAAAATGGTGGGAATTTTTGTGCCCCAAATGGGGCATGGGGCAAAAGTACTATTGGGTCTAAATTGAAGAACCTTATCAACCTTTTTTTGTCACCGAAAACACGTAAATTTTTATATTAGATTAGCAACGCGCTTCACACGGGTGCAATGTAGATGTACTATACACAAAACCTATTTTACTCGCTGATAATGCAGCTTTCTATTGGTGAAATGATTTTCAAAATCGGTCCAGTAGTTTTTGAGTTTATTCATAACATACAAAATACAAGTCTTTCCTCTTAATAATATTAGTGTAGATTATTAGTTAATACTAAGCCAGGGCGTGTTACTAGTCTATACAACTAGACTAGTAACCCCGCCCCGGCTTCGCACGCAAGTAATGTAGATGTACTATACAAAAACTAATCGACCTATTTTGAAAATTATTTTACCATTAGATTACATTATCAGCGAGTAACATAAGCTATTTTTGTTGTGTGTTTATTTGTGTAGACAATCTTACTTAACAAAAATTTGTACGGAACCTCGACTCCTCGAATCGCGACTCGCACTTGGGCAGTTTTAACCAAGGACTGAATGGGGTACCGTAACCTTTATAATTCACCGGAATAATACCGGTATAAAATACGATATCGAAATATCAACCTTTTTAAATGGTACCTTTATTTAACCATTTTATATTTCGGTATGACTAACCTTGAACCTATCGTGGCGTGGTTTTGGTGTGAAAGCGTTACTTTCGCATTTATAATATTTAAGTAGGGATCACGCGCAAAGTCGTGTGAAAAGCTAAATATGTATTTTGTATATGATCGTTATATTAATGAGGGATATAAAAATGGTAGATAAATCAAAGAAAACATAAACATATAGATTTAGGTTTTCTTTGGAATTTCGTTACGTTTGGAATTTCGCTACCGATATTTAACCTTTTAAACCGTTTTAAAAGTATACCGAAATAAAGGTATTGAATTGAATCGGTATCGTTATGACAAATTTCATATGGGTACCGTTTCAAAAAGGTAGCCCATATCAATCCGTTATTCAGTCCCTGGTTTTAACTACCACCTGTTTGGATTGTCACATCTTATTAACTTACATTTTGTCGTTGTGAAACAGGCCCTAACACTAATAAACTGTCCACAATTTAATAACCGTGGTTTTATTGAAGTGTAAATTGTATGAAAGTTTCCAATTGAATATTTATTAAATTAATTTTAATTTATAAACATGTGACGCACTGAGTTGTCAATTTTTCTCATCTTAATTATACGATACCATGCCAATTAGACCTTTCCAGTTCGGACTATATACTTAGGTGGCACGGTGCTTAGTTTTCGAAAACTTCCTAGAAGAAAATAAAAAAGTAAAATACTGATTAAAACGCGATTTATTATTTATGCCGACGTTTCGGATGCTGTCCAGAAACCGTGGTCGCGGGTAGACTGAAATGTCACAAAGTTGCCATATTAACGCCATCTATTGCTACGGAGTTGATATTTACTGTAATTTTCTATATTATGACAGTATTGACTAACGGTGTCCTCTTGTTTTTTAGTATGATTTACTTGGGGTTTTAGATTTTTAATTACTGGATCCCAGGTGTTGGAAAGTCTCAAATCATCTTATCTATTGATTTGTATCATCTTATCAAATCATTGTATTTTAATTTTTAATAGCGTCTTGTACTAGTCTGGGAAAGAATCTACTTTCTCTTGTAAGGATGTTCGGTTGAAATAAAATACTGTATACCGGATTAAAACGCGATCCGGTATACAGTATTTTATTTAAATGTGTGATACTCGCGTTAATAAAAGACAATATGATGTTCGGTTGGTCGAAACGTATACGTAAAGATTTTACATTTATTCGTTTTCTAAAAAAAATATATTAGGTATCTGGACAAGTATGAGGTTTGATTGATGGTAGATGATACCCCCAATAAATTGATATAATATTTTGTGTGGGAGGAATATCAAAATTCCCACCGGGTAAGGAAACACCTTTCATAGATGGAAAAACCGTGAAGTGCATATTGCGCGTTTCGGTCTCAGACTATGCATTTCTGAATGCTTCATTGACTGATGTTCTGTGGCTGAGGTATCACCTACCATCAAGTGAACCTCATGCTCGTCTGTCGATATCTGACATAAAAAAGACATCTTGAAGTAATTAATTATAATAATAAAAAGTAAATGAATAAAACACAGAAATAAAATATACAAATACAAGTCGATTTCACTGTTTTATTATATGTTAATAGATCTTATGGCATAGTGTCCGAGACCTTGGAACATTTCAAGGCGTCATAAAATTATATATACGACCAGTACGACAATTTCGTGCACGCAAGCTTTATAAGTGTATCTCATTTAGCACTGTGCTCTAATCACTGTAAATTAGTTGTATTTCTTGGAACAATATGTATATTACATTGACATTTTAGACATATATACATATATGCCCTTCATTTTATTTGATAATGTAGGGCACATCTTATTTTGCTATCGGTTATTCACGAAATCACCATATACAATAACAGTACATAATAACATTAAAACTATACGTAAGACAAATATATGATGATCGTGCCGGCCTAGCATCACAAGTTCTCATGTTTTAAGCGATTGTCTCTTTATTTTTTCCGTGTTTTACATGACAATTACACTTAAAACTCGACTTTTTATATCAAAAATAGAGATATTTGTCGATCGAGATATCATTTCTATCAAAATTGTCGATGTCGAGATATAATATATCTCCATATCTTACATCTTAGTTTGTCATCTCTCGTCCGCGACATATCTCGTGGCGGTCATGCTAGGCCGGCTGAAGTTGATAACCACTCAGTATTCGTTGGGACAAAACACCAACACTGATTTTCAGTGGCTCCAGTAAGGGAGGGTGCTGGCAAATGTGACTACACAATCATAATTAAAATGAAAAATAACATAAATAAACCTATCAGCTAACATAACTACAAAGAAACACTAAAAGGATCCTTTAGAATCCTATTACAATTAATACTTAGAGTTAAATTTTTTATATTTGTAACTTAAATAAGTTGAAATAACAAGTATGTATATACCAAATTATAACTTTTCTAATATTTAACATATCCCGGCTTCACACGGGTGCAATGTAGATGTACACAATATACACAAAAATAAAAGCATATGTTACTCGCTGATAATGTAGCTATCTATTGGTGAAAAAATTTGAAATCGGTTCAGTAGATCCAGAGATTACTCCCTACAAACTCACAAACTTTACCTCTTTATAATATTACTAGCAATGCGCCCCGGCTTCACACGGGTGCAATGTAGATGTACACAATATACACAAAAATAGCCTATGTTACTCGCCGATAATGTAGCTTTCTATTGGTGAAAGAATTTTAAAATCGGTCCAGTAGTTTTCGAGTTTATTCATAACATACAAAAATACAAATCTTTCCTCTTTATAATATTAGTATAGATTATATACTAGCAACAAGATTAGGCTTCGCAATAAAAGAATAACGAAAATAGAAAGACAAACGAGAGGAAAAAGCATTTTTGATGAAAGCTCTCAGTAGTCTGCTTGATTTCTTTCGACATATTTATTTCTACAAATTAAAACAAAACAATATTAACCATAACTGTATAAACCTTCCTCTTGAACCAGTCTATCTATTGTTGAAAACCGCATTAAAATCTGTTGCGTGGTTTAAAAGATCTAAGAGTACATACGGCGGGAAGTGAATTTGTTCAAGAAGATATATAAAATTAATAGACAGCAATGTTGTAATGATGAAAAACAAGTGTTGCCAGAAGCAAAAAATCCTTTCAATTCTGAAGTACCAACACTGATTTTAAATATTCGGTGAGTTAAGTTAAACATACCAATAAGAGTTATAATATTGTTTAGAAGTAGTTTTATGTTTTTTTACCTTGCTACAGATTGCCCAATGTTTATACAAATTATTGAAACAAAGATGTTATATTAGTACAACGGATTCGCGCCATGTTTGACAAGTGCCACAGAATAAATATTGTCACATTCGAAATCCGAAAAAAAATCAAATTTCGAACGGTAGCTCTCGTTTACGCGTGCCAATAAACAAACAGAGAATGACATAGACAAGTTTTGCGTGTCAAGAGCAATGTCAACATGGAGTTTTCACTACCGTTTTAAGTGTTTTTTTTTAATCGTCTCGCCGTCTGCTATTCGGTCTTAACGGATGATAATCTAATATATAAAATTCTCGTGTCACAGTTTTCGTTGCCATACTCCTCCGAAACGGGTTGACCGATTTTGATGAAATTTTTTGTGCTTATCCGGTATCTATGAGAATCGGCCAACATCTATTTTTCATCCCCCTTAATGTTAGGGGTAGTCCACCCCTTTTTGGACGAAATTTTTTGTTTTTATTTTTTTATAATGTGGCATTAAAAATACATACAACCCCTGCTTTTTTTGTCAAAAAATCTTGACCCGTGCGAAGCCGGGGCGGGTCGCTAGTAATTTATAACATTTTAAAATGATTCCTTACAGCTAACTGTATACAATACAGAGTAAATAAAAAATAAAAACAGAGTAGATACGCCAATTAGAAGGAATACTAATAATATGTAGTTCACTAACATTTACTAACAAAATGTTGAAAATTAAGTCAAAAATATAATTCATACCTATTTAAAAATTTACAAGATTTTTTTTTAATTAGAAACAAAATAAGAAATCGTATCCAAATAAGTGTAACTAAAATACGAGAAACAAACGAAAAAGATAAGACAAACCTTATCAGGCTTTTACTGACAAAATTAAAATGAATATTGCAGAAATGTTTTCAAAACTCCATATAAAACAATTTAAAATTAGTTCAAGCTACCGATTTCTAGAGTAAGATACAGACACCCCGTGGTCAATAATATAAGCGTTTCCCTCCGGGTTTCTCCGGATCTATCAAAATCATCTTTGTGCCCTAGTTTACAGACCATCGACATACTAGCATGAGGTTAACTTGATGGTAGGTGATACCCCAGCCGCAGATCATCATTTTTACTTTGAGCATTCAAGAATACAACATTAACATTTAAATATCACAAACTCTTTGAATTGCATTATTAAAACTTCGTAACTTCTAAAAACTGTTGTGTTATAACCTAACCTACTTGCCAGAATTTGGAGATGGTAACCCTAAATATGCAATATGCATGTTTCCAGCAAACGGCACCTAATCTAAATGACAGGTGGTCCGAAGACATGTCCCATAGACAAAGATGAAATGGACGCTGTTAAGCAATACAGTGTCAACCCACATGGTTGCCATTTTGAGAAAATTGAGTTTGAAGTTTTTTATTAAATTTCTTTTAAAAAACAGAAATAATAAATTTTGTTGTAATTATTATTATTACACTAAATATATATCGTTTTTCTTGGTAGCAATCAAAGTAATAGAATTTAGTGCATTATTGTTAAATATTCTAAACATGTTAGGTTTTCGTGCCCACTAGTTTTTTCAATATTTTGGCTATTAAAACGATTTAAATGATATATATATATATATCTCTTTTGAAATATGGACTCCAGCTCGTAAACAAGCGATTGGTATCAAAATTTACATTTTTATCATTTTTCGGGTTGACACTGTATTGCTTAACAGCGTCCAAATCAAGTTAACTCATCTACACAAACATTGACACTGTCAACAACAGCTCTCGATCGATTTTCCGGGTTTACTTCAAGTTACGGTTTTTCACATCACTATGCGACACTACTGTTTATGTTTGAAGAAACTGTTTCTTAGCCGACTTACTAGCGGGATGGTAATGTATTCGGATGTTAATCTTTCTTTTTAAGCTATTGCATAGCTTCTATCGCGGGCCTTGAGCGTGGAGACTTTTTAGTTTTGGCATCTATCCATGAATAACAGAACTTTTATTAAGGACTTGAAATATCACGCTTAATATTGTCTTTTATTAACGCGAGTATCACACATTTAAATACAATACTGTATACCGGATTAAAACGCGATTTATTATTTATATTGTTTAAATTATTTATCCCGACGTTTCGGATGCTTTTCAGCAACCGTGGTCGCGGGGAGACAGGAATAAGGATAAATAATTTAAACAATATAATTAATAAATCGCGTTTTAATCCGGTATACAGTATTTTATTTAAATATCACGCTTGTCTCTTTAGTTCAGCAACTCGCCTCTAGGTGGCATTGGTTGTATCGGCGTTACTGCGCATGCGTAATCCCCCTCTTCGCCCCGCAATCTGGTGACTCATGCCTGCTTAAAAAAGCAAAGGAAAAAAATACTGCTTAAATAAAATAATTATAATTGCATAAGTCGATAAAAACAGCTATGCAATAGTTTTACCGCGGCAGTCTCCGTCTCTCAGTCTTTTTTTTTTAAATGACGAAATTGGCTAGCGTTTGTTTGCCAGCACACCTGTTCTAATGTATTGATGGAAACTAAGGTAAAATCTTCGTGAAATCTCCATGAAAAATAGATATATGTGCAAATTTTCATGGTGGTCGGTCAAACACGGTTGGAATTTTGTATTTTTTTATGTTAGTTATCGATAGACGAGATGAGGCTCACGATGGTAGGCGATACCTCAGCCAGAGAACATCAGTCAATCATGCGCTGTCGACCTATTTTTACTTCGATCATTTCATATACAAACATCCATTTTTATATATATTACAAATATAATGAACTAGTGATCTGCCTCGGCTTCGCACGGGTGCAATGTAGATGTACTATACACAAAAAGCCTATGTTACTCGCTGATAATGTAGCTTTCTATTGGTGAAAGAATTTTAAAAGCGGTCTTGTAGTTTTTGAGTAAAATCGTAACAAACAAATCCTCTTTATAATATTAGTTTAGACTACGCAATAGTATGTGTACGTCATCGTTTAGAAGATCTCTTCCGGATGGTTAATACAAAGTAGCTGCCCGTGAGTCCGTCTGCCATTTTTTGTGTGGTATCTTGTTGGCCCTATTGACCTTGATAGCTTAATTTTTGTGAGGAGTTCTTTTTTACTCCAAGCCCAAACCAGTTTATTATTAATATTGTCTTTTATTAACGCGAGTATCAAACATTTAAATAAAATACTGTATACCGGATTAAAACGCGATTTATTATTTATATTGTTCAAATTATTTATCCCGACGTTTCGGATGCTTTTCAGCAACCGTGGTCGCGGGGAGACAGAAAGATGACAGTTGTCTGAATTTTGAAATGTCACAAAGTTGCCATATTCAATTCCATTCAAAAATAATTTATTAATTTAGGTAACACAATGTACACTTATGAACGTCAATAAAAAATACATATTAAATGCTTCTAATTTTACATTTACTGCCAGTTCCCAAATCAAGGGCGTAGAGCGGACGAGAAGAACTGGCAATAAACTCTTCGTCACTCTTTTTAATCGCCAAGTTTTTGTTTTACAAATGTTTTCTAAGGAGCTGCAACCTTTACATATTAACGCCATCTATTCCTACGGAGTTGATATTTACTGTAATTTTTTATATTCAGTTTATTATTGTCAGTAGTCTACAACTTTGTACTCTATAAATTGGACATAAATACATACATTGATCAGGTATAAATCTAGCAGTGTTGCCAACCTTTGAGAAGCATCCATAGCACCATCTAGAATACCCTTGCCTCTAGCCGATGATGCAAACTTGAGATCCTAGCTTTTCCTAAGAAAAATAAAATTCCTAAAAAAAACAAAAAATAGGTATCCTGTTTGAGAGATCAATTTAAAAAAAACATACATGATGACATGAAGAGAATTCCTGTAACCATTTCATCTGACCTACCCCCAAATTTAAGGGGAATACTCTCAAGTTGGAAACACTGTTTAAAGAACTTCATGAATACTGTTTTTATATTATTATTATATATCTGTGTAAATAACTAAGTTCTTGAGATATTTTAATGACTTCTCATACAACTGATAGAATGACGATAAGGACTTTCTCGCAAGTCGTTCGTGCTCTGTTGGGCCTTAGAAAAACTTTAAGTCCTTTGGAGTGAGGCGTATTTATCGTAACAGATATAAATCACAGGTATTCAAATATAACAGGTAAACGTTGTTACTGAGGCTGTGATATATCTGTTATTGAAAATATCATGCAATACTAAATAACAAGTGTTCAACAAATACTAGTAACAGCCACGCCATTATAAATCAACTGTGATTGTTACCTGTCTCAGTTAAACATCTACGATTGTTGTGTGCTAAAACGAGATGCACCTAGTATTTGTTATCCAAAAAATACGTTGAATTAATTGAACGTTTCACAGGAAGGAAAAGTCACTCCAAAATTAGATCGTATTATCTGTAATTACTTTAGTATCTAAATAACAGACTGTTATTTAATAACAGATATTTGTACCTGTTATTATTGAGTAACAGTAACAGATATCATGTTTGACCTGTTATAACCCATGTCTAAGTACTTTGGTACTACAACAATGTGCTTTTGTTGTTTTCAGTCGCTCATGCGCTCGATGTCGGTGGAACAACGCTGGCAGGACCTCGCTTCGTTGCTGACCATACCCCCGCCGCCCGACCAATACCAGCACTACCATCAACATGCGCACCCGCATGCGCATGCGCACCCACACCCGCACGCGCACAACATGAGGTACGAGTATGTACAAACAATGTTTTTACTTTTTTTAGTTTTATGTAGAGTCTGCAAAAAAAGTTATATATCTAACACGACGAGTGCAATGTAGCTGTGCTACTGCTGTCGACCTATGTTTTTTTAATGTTAGGAATTTACTTGATGGTACCTCAGCCACAGAACAACTTCCATTTTTTATTATTATTAAAAAATTCCTACTTATTTTAATTCTATAATAAAACAATAATTACTCTTATATTATAAAACAATAGCCTTGTATATTGTCTTTTATTAACAGGAGTATCACACATTAAAATAAAATACTTTATAACGGAGAAAAACGCGATTTATTATTTATATTATTTCTGCCGACATTTCGGATGCTGAAGCAACAGCAAGCATTCTGCCGCGACCTGTCTCCCCGCGACCACGGTTGCTGAAAAGCATCCGAAACGTCGGGATAAATAATTTAAATAGTCGGGATAATAATAAATCGCGTTTTAATCCGGTATACAGTATTTTATTTAAATGTGTGATACTCGCGTTAATAAAAGACAATATTATGTTATCAGTTTGTAATTAATAGTTTCATTTCGTTAATACAAACTCCGTCAACCATTTTACATATTTCACAGCCATGGGGCGGCCGGATATGCGCCGAACTACCACGCGCCGCACGCGCCGCTTCCGCCGCACCCGGAAAAACTAGCCGAGCCGTATGGTAAGCTATTATAACAGACTTCAGAAAAGAAGGACGTTTTCAAATTTTTTTTAAGTATTTTTTTTTTTTTTTATGTCAGATATCGACAGACGAGCATGAGGTTCACTTGATGGTAGGTGATACCCCAGCTACAGAACATCAGTCAATGATGTGCTGTCGACCTAATTTTTACTTCGAGCATTCGGAAATCCATAGACTGAAACCGAAACGCGCAATGTGCACTTCACGGTTTTTTCATCTATGAACGGTGGTTCGTTACCCGGTCGGAATTTAGATATTCCTCCCACCCGATCAATGCCCGAAGTTACCAGACGTGGGGAAAACATGCTTACAGAAAATTATAAACATGTGTTCCCGGTGGGATTCGAACCCACGACCCATCGATGCGCACGATCGATGTGTTCTACCGAACGCGCCAACGAGCCCGTCCAAGTATGTTTAAAGGCGCCTAAACTGATATGGAAAATTATTATTTTTTTGAAAGTATATACTTTCCAGGTTCATTGTTAATTATCAGGTTAGGATAAGAGAAATTGAAGGTACTCTTCATATTTTTGATGATTATTTTTCATTTATAAAATTCACTTGAACCGAAAGGGCGAACCTGTACGACATGTTGTATGATGTACATTTTTGGTTACGACAACTTACGTGGGAGGCATAGAATTTATTAATTGATATAATATACCATTTTTTGACGGGCTCGTTGGCGCGTTCGGTAGAACACCTGCCGTGCGCATCGATGGGTCGTGGGTTCGATTCCCACCGGGAGCACATGTTCTTCTCGTCCGTTCTACGCCCTTGATTTGAGAACTGGCAGTAAATGTAAAACTAGAAGCATTTAATATGTATTTTTTATTGACGTTCATAAGTGTACATTGTGTTACCTAAATGAATAAATGATTTTTGAATTTGAATTTGAATTTATAATTTTCTGTAAGCATGTTTTTCCCACGTCTGGTAACTTCGGGCATTGATCGGGTGGGAGGAATATCTAAATTCCGAACGGGTAACGAACCACCGTTCATAGATGGAAAAACCGTGAAGTGCATATTGCGCGTTTCGGTTTCAGTCTATGGATTTCCGAATGCTCGAAGTAAAAATTAGGTCGACAGCGCATCATTGACTGATGTTCTGCGGCTGAGGTATCACCTACCATCAAGTGAACCTCATGCTCGTCTGTCGACATCTAACATAAAAAAAAAAATGTTATGTAACATATTATGTAGATATTCTATGGATATATGTATTTCTCAGGAGCGGCGGCGCCTCTCGAGAGCTCGTACAAGGTGGAATCGGCTCATCATCCGCAACAGCATGACGCCATATATTACCAGGTAAATACTCATTTCCACTAAGCGCTGTGCTATGATATTGTGTGTGGCTGAAGACAATAGTGGAATATAATAATAATAAAAGCGATAAATCGAATTCAAACTGAAAGACTACATAATTATATAGAATACTAGCAACGTGCCCCGGCTTCACACGGGTGCAATGTAGATGTACTATACACAAAACATAGGCTATGTTACTCGCTGATAATGTAGCTTTCTATTGGTGAAATATTTTTTAAATCGGTCCATTAGTTTTTGAGTTTATTCATAACATACAAAAATACAAATCTTTCTTCTTTATAATATTAGCATAGAGTATAGAAAACACAAAATCATAAATCTAAATAACTCATGATAATACATAAAACACAAGAAGAACAGACAGTGAGGGGGCTACAAGAGTAGCTAGTCGACAGACAGTCGCTTTTAGGTTGTGGTATAAATTTTTATAACAATATTTACCACTTTCGTTTTCAGACTCTGACTGAATATTAAAACACAATATAAAAAGAAAACTAACAACAAAATTATGATATTATAAAGCAAAAGAGTAACGTCACTACTATTTTATAGGTATTTTATTGTGTTTGTAGAATTCGACATCGGAAATGGCGCCAAATCAAGACGGTTTCCTGCAGTCAATTCTGAACGATGAGGACCTACAGCTTATGGACATGGCGATGAATGAAGGTAGGTGTATTATCATAGAATAGTCTTAGCTTATACCAAATAACATAGATGTACATAGAAGAACAGGCCCATACAAACTTTTGGCACAGAAAAAGTAGTTCTACTTTTGACCTGTAGAGCGCGCGGCAATGTATCGGTGTGACACGCACACAAACAGTCCGCTGACTCCTCCCCTCGCGCTGTCTCGCTCGCTCTCGCTCGCGAACGGCAATACCGCTCTACAGGCGGCTGGTGCGAGAGAGTGCGCGCTATGACTCCAGTCAGAGTGTCGTCCACACGGACACTAGCAGCCCGCGGCGGCTGGGGGGAGAACTACTCTTACCCCAGAGAAACCGTGACAAGCGCGCCTATAAGGCCTGTGTTTCTATTCGCCTATAATACCTGTACATCTATGTTATTTGCTAAAACCGATATATAATCAGTACTCGATTAGATATTACTAATACAGTGTATTCATGTATTAGTTATCTTCTCGTCCGTTCTACGTCCTTGATTTGAGAACTGGCAGTAAATGTAAAATTAGAAGCATTTTTTGACGTTCATAAGTGTACATTGTGTTACCTAAATAGAATTATTTGAATCCGTCGAATTTTAATACGCTAACATTGCCTATATATGTTAAATACTAGTTGCTAGATCTTTATGTATATATTTATTTTGTACGTTATTGAACTCCTCCTAAACGGCTGGACCGATTTTGATGAATTTTTGCATGCGTTTTAGTTCCCTGAATATCGACAGACGAGCATGAGGTTCACTTGATGGTAGGTGGTACCTCAGTCAATGATGATCTACTTTTTACTTCGAGCATTCGGAGATTCATAGACTGAAACCGAAACGCGCAATGTAAATTTTATGGTTTTTCTATCTATGGACGGTTCGTTACCCGGTCGGAATTTCGATATTCCTCCCCCCCGTTCAATGCCCGAATTTACCAAACGTGGGAAAGACATGCTTACAGAAAATTATAAACATGTCGTCCCGGTGGGATTCGAACCCACGACCCATCGATGCGCACGGCAGGTGTATTTTTCTTCAAGACTAAGAATACACGGTCATGCTGTGACACGGTGTAAGGGGCAAAGCCATAGATTAATAATAATTGGTCTCCGCGCGCTACGACTAGATACCGCGCTATAAAAAAAAAAGCAGGTTCCTGACTGCGGCAACTCAATATTGTAGTGTGTGTAAAACACTGAGATTCGTTATATTATTTTACTGCGAAATTTATGACGATTTATACAATACTCACTGATGGTATGTGATTCAAATTCAAATTCAAAAATCATTTATTCATTTAGGTAACACAATGTACACTTATGAACGTCAATAAAAAATACATATTAAATGCTTCTAGTTTTACATTTACTGCCAGTTCTCAAATCAAAGGCGTAGAACGGACGAGAAGAACTGGCAAGAAACTCGCCGCCACTCTTTTTTAATCGCCAAGTTTTTGTTTTACAAATGTTTTGTAAGGAGCTGCAACCATTACACCATGTTCCACATGACATCTTTAAGTAATTAACTATAATAATCGAAAAATATATATAAAAACGAAAAAATTAAAATAAATAAAAACAAAGATTTGTCCTCTATCAGCAGAATGTATGGTGAAATAGGAGCACTCACATTCTCGTGGGAACAACACGCAAATACAGTGATGCCAGTATCTTTCTTGTTTCTTGTAGGATTATTTTTATAGTTTGACCACGCAAACCGGGATTGTTCTCCGGTGGTACGCCGAATACGGCGTAGTTTTTGTTGCCGCATTTTTCAAGCCGCCAACGGTATCTAGTCGTAGCACGCGGAGACCAATTATTAATCTATGGGGCAAACCCTTTTACACGTATTCAATATATACGATATCGTAATAACGTCATCAATTCTTTAAAAATAAAATTCACGATAACCACGTCATTAATCGGTAGAAATAACGATACACTATCATTTTATCTTCCAACTTGACCCAATGTGACATAACATTTGGGCCAGTCACCGTATGACTTCGCGTGTGACACAATGGACGGACGCGTACGCTTAACTTTTAATACACTATAAATATAAAATCAACATAATAAATCACTATTAACTGAATCAACATTGAAATTAGCGTTTGTATTTATTCAACGATAAGACTTACGGCTGTTTTTCCCAACAGAACGCGCCATTTTGTAACGAGGCATTGTCAGTGTCGCGAGTGATAAATATCGTGTTCTTTTTTAAATAGATTATCTGTTCTTTGTTTTGCCAAAATGGGTTCATATGTATACCGATTATTCGTTAAGAAGATTAAGTAACTGGTTGACTATTTTTAGTGTACTAGTTTGTTATTGTGAACGTAAAAAGTGAAAAAAAAAACTGTTTTTTTTTAAATTGTGTGCAGATTTGACTGTTCTAATTTTGAACATATAGAAACTGTTTGGTTTGAATTTGAAGTTTGCTGCGTTTGTTCCTACGTGGTCCGAAAAGCCTACATATGCCATTCTTTTTGCGCAAACGTAGGATGTGCAGAAAGGTGCACAATAAGTATAACTGCGTTTGTACGTGCGTAATCTGTTGCGCTTTGCGAAGAACTAGAACTTCGTGTGAATCGCTTACCAAAGTACCAGTATTCGTCCTGAAAACATACAATTATTGTCTGTGGTCGTTCAAATTTAGAGATTTCATACCGAAGTGAAATAACTCGACTGTTATCGAGGATATTTGCAGTCGCTGATAAACAAAGCTTAAGGCAGTCACCTGAGTGTTTGACAAGGCATTAAATACTACGATTGTGTTTATTGTCTGTGGGGAAAGTTCCTGAACGCGCGAAACGCCATTTTGAATACGTATAGAGCGCATGACGTTGCAAGGAGGTTGGATGTATGATATACATAATATATGTTTTAATATACACAAAAATATACTCAAGAATATCTAAACGTATATACTATACACAATATTTTAGTATAAAACATAAAATATACTGAAAGATTATAGAGATAAGAACGGATTTATTATAAAATGGATATTTCAACATATTACCCGTATATGACTTTCTATCCCATGTCACCGTATTATGGCAGACAGCTGTACCCGGATATGGGATATTTCGATTACTACAAATATTATGATGGTAAGTTGGTTGAGAGAGCGGATTAAATAATAATAAAATAGGTAAACAATAGTCTTGTGATTTTGACACACAAAAGTTTTATTACATATCAAACCGTCTTTAAACGAAAACTGTCGGTTTTCAACTATCAACGCCATCTTGTGAGAAATTCAAAAAATTCAAAATTCAAAAATCATTTATTCATTTAGGTAACACAATGTACACTTATGAACGTCAATAAAAAATACATATTAAATGCTTCTAGTTTTACATTTACTGCCAGTTCACAAATCAAGGGCGTAGAGCGGACGAGAAGAACTGGCAAGAAACTCGCCGCCACTCTTTTTTAATCGCCAAGTTTTTGTTTTACAAATGTTTTGTAAGGAGCTGCAACCATTACACCATGTTCCACATGACATCTTTAAGTAATTAACTATAATAATCGAAAAAATATACGAGTATATATAAACGAAAAAAATAAAAATAAATAAAAACAAAGATTTGTCCTCTATCAGCAGAATGTATGGTGAAGTAGGAGCACTCACTTACATTCTCGTGGGAACAACACGCAAATACATAGACGAAATAACTAATATCACCGCATACACGAATTCAAGTTCGACCAGTCACCACAAGTAGCACCCGTTCACGAGTATGACGCATGGCCAGCCATCGACCCCCTCGCCATATTTTAGGGAGAGAGACAACCCGACGCATGGACGCCGCCACAAGCGAGTATTGTTCGTATTCAGAATGCAAAGACACAACTTCAAAAGGTCAAATTTATGCCGCGAGATGGCGCGAGTGTCATTATATCATTATTAGGAACACGTTACGAGAACTTTAAACAGGATTTCCCAAAAAACACATTCATAGTAGATGGGCTCGTTGGTGCGTTCGGTAGAACACCTGCCGTGCGCATCGATGTTCGAATCCCACCGGAACGACGTGATCATAATTTTATGTCTGGTAACTTCGGGCATTGAATGGGTGGGAGGAATATCGAAATTCCGACCGAGTAACGGACCACCGTGAAGTGCATATTCGGTTTGCAGTCTATGGATTTCCGAATACTCGAAGTAAAAAGTAGGTCGACAGCGCATCATTGACTGATGTTCTGTGGCTGAGGTATCACCTACCATCAAGTGAACCTCATACTCGTCTGTCGATATCTAAAAAGCGTTGCCTCTTCGACTCTTATCTCGTATCCTTGTTTACAAGGATTTCTACTAACAAACAAGAATTCTGCGTAGTATTTATTTGTTCATTTTAATACATTTATTGCTTAGTTGTTAGTTTTACTATGATAAGAATAGAATAGAATAGAATATACTTTATTGTACACAAAAACCAATTATACAAACAAAAAAACTAAAGCTAAACATTGTACAAGAGGATGGCCTTATCGCAATATTGAGATAAGATGTTATGTAGCTAAGTATTCCGACAGTAGGATTGTTTTGTGAGGGCAAACTAATGAGTATACGATTCTCTAGGGTTCTTGGGAGTGCTTACTCAGTTTTAAGCACTTGTGCATTACATTAAATAATTGATTAGTGTCCCATGCTGTTGAATAGGGAAATTAAAGATCGTTATTTTCCGCCCCATAATCATAAAAAAAATGTCAGACGATGAGACGTTTTTCTTTATACAGTATAACCCCGATTATCCGGGGTTGGGTTATCCGGGGAGCGGATTAAGAGGATATGTTGAGAAAAATGCTGTTTTTCTATTACGTGTAACTTGTTCAGGCTGTGGATTATGGATATGAAATTTTGGAATTTGTTATTTGACTATACTTTGCAGTGTCGCTCAAAAGGAAAACATGTTTCAATGAAATTTTCTCGATGGAAAAAAAATGTGAAGTTACGTCTATTTTTACACTTTTTTGGATCCCAAGGCATAACGGCAAAGAGTTATTTAATTTATTTTAAAAGATGTAGAATAAATGTCTTTAAGATTGCTTTTTAATTTGTTTTTTAATCAAATAAAGTATTGTAAAGTTATGAAATGAATTAGTTTTGGCACATACGTTGTTTTATTCTGAGCGCTTTCAAGCTACAGCTATCTCTTCTTTTTACATGTGTTAAGTAATTATTTCAATCTCGCTCGCTCACATTCAATAGAGCGATTTGTCGACCTGCGAGCCTCATCGACATAGGCCCTTAACCGTGCGTCCCTGCGCCCCCCGAGTGCGACGCGCGAAACGCATCCAAACGCTTCTCATGATACAAACATACAATGTAACAATATGTATACTCCATAGATCGAACATTTTTTTATTCATTCATTTCTAAATTCATTCGATTCATTAACTTCATGTGATTAAATTGGAATTTATTATGTACTAGTCCAAATAAAAAGTCGTTCGGATTAACCGTGGTTTCAGTTATCCGTGGACCTCTCGGTCCCGACCCCCCCCTCCCCCCCCGGTTAATCGGGGTTATACTGTACAATATATGGTAAAAGTTCAGTGTGTGCCTTATAAGAAAATCTTCTTCTCCCTGTCCTGTTCCTTTTTTTTTTTATTTGGGGTCGGCGCAGTATGTTTTCTTTTTCCATTATCTCCTTTCACTCACCATATCATCAGTCACACCTTTCAAACACATATCATTCTTCACACAGTCAATCCATGCCTGTTTTGGCCTTATAAGAAAATATAAGAGAAAAAATACTACAGTTAATATTATCTGTGCTGTGGTATGGCACACTTTGGTCTAACGGTGAATATCGTTCAAAATAATACCGCCGTGTCCGCCCCATGCCCTATTAATGTACTCGGGTATTCTAAGAAGTACCAGGACATCAGTAATATGTAACAAGTATTCTATCAATGTATACTGGTTAATGAATACTAAAGAATACACTAGCATTATTAGTAAACGATGATTAGTTAAACAGACACAGAAATGTGTCTGCCCCATGCCCCACTAGAGGACTAGGGAATTCACACTTGTCACTATGTCAATACACTGTTTTACTATAAAAATCTTATCAGTATTATACATGTAAGGTATGTCTGATTATTTTATTTTATAATCCAATAGGTGTATTATTTGTTTAGTTAATAATGCGAAGTCATCACCATACTATATAAAATTCTTATCACTTTACGTCATAATAATATTATCTTATCAGTAGGAAGATAGGTAATAATGTTTTTGTTGAAAGGTAAATTTGGAGTGTTATCGGACTTTCAATTTCTTTTCGTGATAACTTTTTGTTCAATTTTATATTCAGTAATGAAATATATATAAATACATCATATACTTTTAAATATAAAATAGATAGAAAAATAAACATAGAAGAAACCGGGCCGCCTAGATATATTACATATCGACATAGACAACTTTGATATACTCGTACTTCTATAGATATCTCGATCGACATATCTCTACTTTTGACATTAGAGTCAAGTTTTAAGTGAAGTGTCTTAAAACAAGGCGGGAAGAAATGGATTAGGTTGAGAAACGTGAATTATATGTAATTTAAATAATCTTTATAAATAAATAAAATTCGATATAAGTATGTTTGTCCTTTATGCATTCCTAAACTATTCATCCAATATGGTTAAATTTTGGTGAGTCGTTCTACGTACATGCCGAGTACAGCTACTTTTTAATAGTGTCTCTAATTTATAAAATTCTCGTCTTACTGTGTTTGTAACAAAACTCCTCCGAAACGGCTTGACCGATTCTTATGAAATTTTGTCTTTATATTCAGTAGGTAGGAACTAATTTTCAAACGATTGATATGTGTGGTCCAATCCAAAAAAATTTTTTGGACAAAAAATTTTTTTTATGATTTGGCATATACAACAATAAATTTTCACCCTCTACCAACCCCTATTTTCTAATAACAATTGTATAATTTTTGTATGAACGATATCCAAATAATACTGACACCTCATCAGTATCAACATTGTAACCGTGAGAAGCCGGGGCGGTTCGCTAATAATTTTATATTATTTAATTAATAATCTCGTTATTAACATTTACTTATATATTATACATTAAACGGCTTTTTTTGTTAACCCTACCATACAATAATCATATCTAAATACCCCTTTGTTTCAGGCATGTACACAATGCGCATGTTGGACGGTGCAACTGCGCATGTGCCACAGAATCACTCACAAATGCCAATGACGACTGGTAAGTTAAACATTGTCGCTAATAGTTCTCGTGAATCATGATAGATGGCGCTAACTTCAACAACTCATACAAATGACAAAATTGTCACTAATAGTTCTCAGGAATCGTGATAGATGGCGCTGACTTCAACTACTTATATAAATGATATTGAATTAATTTTGGACAATTGATTAAGTTCTTTCTCCTTTGACGGCATACAAAAAAGGTATCTCGAATCGTCAGTGACCGAGATCTTACCGAACGGCTTGATCCACTAAATCTTAGGAGAGACGTCTCAACCCTGAGCGGATTCTACCGTATTTACAATGGGGAGTGTCCTAGCGAATTATTCAACATCATCCCAGCTGTCGACTTCCATCATCGCACCACACGTCACAAACAGTCCTATCATCATCACCTCGATGAATGCAAGTCGAGCACGGTAAGGTTCACGCTCAACTTCATTCCTCGCAACCAAACTATGGAATGACTACCGCCTTCAGTGTTTCCATCCGACTACGACCTCGTTGGTTTTAAAAAGCGAGCCTATAAATTTTTAAAAGGACGTCAATGCATCTGAGACTTTAAGTCGCGTATGTCCAAGGGATGTGGTGATTACTTACCATCAGGTAACCCACCTGCTCGGTTGTTTTTTTATCTTTGATATCGACAGACGAACATGAGGTTCACTTGATGGTAGGTGATACCTTAGCCACAGAACATCAATTAATGATGCGCTGACGACCTACTTTTTACTTCGAGCATCCATAGACTGAAACCGAAACGCGCAATATGCACTTCACGGGTTTTCCATCTATGAACGGTGGTCGTTACACGGTCGGAATTTCAATATTCCTCCCACCCGATCAATGCCCGAAGTTACCAGACGTGGGGAAAACATGTTTGCAGAAAATTATAAACATGTCGTTCGAGTACCGAACGCGCCAACGAGCCCGTCAAAATGTTATAAAAAAATATGTACTATACACAGAAAATAGCCCATGTCACAAACTTTTACCTCTTTTTAATATTAGTATTTTTATTACTAGCAACGTGCCCCGGCTTCACACGGGTGTAAGGTAGATCTAATATACAGAAAAATAGCCTATGTTACTCGCTGATAATGTAGCTTTCTATTGGTGAAAGAATTTTTAAAATCGTTCCAGTATTTTTTGAGTTTATTCATAACATACAAAAATACAAATCTTTCCTCTTTATAATATTAGTATAGACTAGTAATAATCTGTGACCGTTTTTTTTGCAGAACGCGATTCAGCATCCGACAGTGCCGTGTCATCAATGGGTTCGGAAAGAGTGCCATCTTTGTCTGACGGGGAGTGGTGCGACGGCAGTGATTCTGCGCAAGAGTTTCACAGGTATGTACGGGTGCAATGAGCTGTTCAGCAACCAATTCTCTTTATAGTGTGGAGGAAGGTGTGGTCTTCCTCCAACCTAAACGGGGGAACCTCGACCAGTCGAACCACTGACTGGCCGGCCCTAAGGCCCCAGTGGGTGATGTCGAGATGTTGTATATATACTGAGCGCTCGGAAACATTTATATAGCGCGATTCAGGATTAGACGTCTTCGTATTGATTGTAGATGTCGCTACAATAGTAAGGAAGCAAACGCGCAGATGTCGCACGCGATGGTAAGTGATCACCGCCGCAAATAGTCATCCGCAACACCAGAGAGCTTGCAGGTGCGTTGCCGGCCTTTAAGGAAGATATAGGCTCGTTTCTTGAAGGTTCCCAAGTCGTATCGGTTTGGAAAAACTGGTGACAGCTGGTTGTGCGAGGCAGGAAGTGTCTCAGGATTCACGCAGTTGTGGATATACAGTAGAATCTCACTAATCCGGCACTTCAATAGACCGACACGTCCAATAATCTGAACCTGTATTGAAATCAATGAAAACCAACGTAGGCATGATAAATTTGACCGATATAATATTGCAGTGTACCTACTTCAATCTGACGTTTATCAATCTTATCACTAGAAGGTATAAAGTGTCTGGAAGTATTAGCTAATCGAAGACACAATGATTTGCAGTATTTTTAATTAGCAACTGCCCCTCCCTGCTTGATGACGTCAATGATTACAATAATTTATGTTAGATATCGACAGACGAGCATGAGGTTCACTTGATGGTGGGTGATGCCTCAGCGACAGAACATCAGTCAATGATGCGCTGTCGACCTATGTTTTTTTATGTTAGATATCGACAGACGAGCATGAGGTTCACTTGATGGTGGGTGATGCCTCAGCGACAGAACATCAGTCAATGATGCGCTGTCGACCTATGTTTTTTTATGTTAGATATCGACAGACGAGCATGAGGTTCACTTGATGGTGGGTGATGCCTCAGCGACAGAACATCAGTCAATGATGCGCTGTCGACCTATGTTTTTTTATGTTAGATATCGACAGACGAGCATGAGGTTCACTTGATGGTGGGTGATGCCTCAGCGCCAGAACATCAGTCAATGATGCGCTGTCGACCTATGTTTTTTTATGTTAGATATCGACAGACGAGCATGATATTCACTTGATGGTGGGTGATGCCTCAGCGACAGAACATCAGTCAATGATGCGCTGTCGACCTATGTTTTTTTATGTTAGATATCGACAGACGAGCATGAGGTTCACTTGATGGTGGGTGATGCCTCAGCGACAGAACATCAGTCAATGATGCGCTGTCGACCTATGTTTTTTTATGTTAGATATCGACAGACGAGCACGAGGTTCACTTGATGGTGGGTGATACCTCAGCGACAGAACATCAGTCAATGATGCGCTGTCGACCTATGTTTTTTTATGTTAGATATCGACAGACGAGCATGAGGTTCACTTGATGGTGGGTGATGCCTCAGCGACAGAACATCAGTCAATGATGCGCTGTCGACCTATGTTTTTTTATGTTAGATATCGACAGACGAGCATGAGGTTCACTTGATGGTGGGTGATGCCTCAGCGACAGAACATCAGTCAATGATGCGCTGTCGACCTATGTTTTTTTATGTTAGATATCGACAGACGAGCATGAGGTTCACTTGATGGTGGGTGATGCCTCAGCGACAGAACATCAGTCAATGATGCGCTGTCGACCTATGTTTTTTTATGTTAGATATCGACAGACGAGCATGAGGTTCACTTGATGGTCGAGATAGTGATGGGGGTGGGATTCTCAGAGGTTGGCAACACTGGCTTTTTACCTAATTATTGACAGTCGTGTGACCACTATTCCACCTGATGCTAAGTAGTTCTGCGGGACTATTTGTTTGAACTATATTATGTATGTTTATTGTTAACAGTTCGAAGTTCCGTCCGTACGATGGCGCCTACGCGCGGGAGAGGAGTGCGCACGCGCCGCAGAAGAAACATCACATGTTCGGAAAGAGGTGCTTCCAAGTAAGCGACAATTAATACATCTTACTGAATATATTTTTAAAAAAAATCAAAATGGCCGACTTCACACACTTTCCTAGTATAAGGGGCAGTTCAAGTAATTCATAAGCAGTATTTTTTGTAATTATTAACCCCCTCTTCCCCGCGTCAGCCTCAGTGGCTCAACGGTAAGCGCGCGTTTAGCACCGTAGGTAGTGGGTTCGAATCCCAGGGACAGAAGATTTAAAAAATGTTTCGGTCGGGCAGGGCACAGAAGGCTGATCACCTACTTGCCTGTAAAGATAAATGAGCAGTGAATCAGACACGGAAATGTGTCTGCCCAATGCCCCACTAGGAGACTCGGGAATTCTAAGAAGTACCAGGACATCAGAAATATAGAACAAGTATTCTGTCAATGTATACTGGTAAATGATTACTAAAAAATACACTAAAATTATTAGTAAGCAATGGTCAGTGAAACAGACACAGAAATGTGTCCGCCGCATGCCCCACTAGGGGACTCGGGAATTCACTTTTTCCCCTCGTCAGCAAAAGTATCCAAAGCACTTAATCACCCCTAATACGTGAAAATTAGTAAATGTTATTTTTTAACCTGTTCTGGTTACTTTATTGATTTATGTGTTGCCAACATAAAAAAAGCTATCAAGTCATATTTGTTCGAATCAAAATCGACTAAAAGCAGAAAATCTGAAAAAATAAATTGTTGTTGTCGTATCACTATACAGCGGAATTACTGTACGGTGCAGTCGTTCTTGAGTTATAAATGATGCAACTAACATTTTTTTTTATAAATATAATATTTTAGCAACGCGCCCCGGCTTCACACGGTTGCAATGTAGATGTATACACAAAACATAGCCTAAGTTACTCACTGATAATGTAGCTTTCTATTGGTGAAAGAATTAAAATCGGTCCAGTAGTTTTTAAGTTTATTCATAACATACAAAAATACAATAAACTCTAATATAATAATATATAATGTGGTTTTTCAGGAGCAACCCCAGTTGGAAGCACTGGTGCCAAGGCCGCCAGCTGTCAAGTATGAATGTGAACAGCCATACCAACATGACAGCATGCATATGCATAATGGTATGTCTAATCATGGTTTCTTAATATTGTCTTGTCTATAGTATCACATATTTAAATGAAATACTTTTTTTATGTCAGATATCGACAGACGAGCGAACACCTGCCGTGCGCATCGATGGGTCGTGGGTTCGAATCCCACCAGGACGACATGTTTATAATTTTCTTTTAGCATGTTTTCCCCACGTCTGGTAACTTCGGGCATTGATCGGGTTTGAGAAATATCTAAAATTCCGACCGGATAACGAACCACCGTTCATAGATTCGCCGAAAAATCGTGAAGTGCATTGCGCGTTTCGGTTTCAGTCTATGGATTTCCGAATGCTCGAAGTACAAAGTAGGTCGACAGCGCATCATTGACTGATGTTCTGTGGCAGGGGTATCACCTACCATCAAGTGAACCTCATGCTTGTCTGTCGATATCTAACATAAAAAAGTAGGTCGACAGCGCAACATTGACTGATTTTCTGAGGTATCACCTACCATCAAGTGAACCTCATGCTCGTCTGTCGATATCTAACATAAAAAAAACAATATTTATATATTATAATATAGCCGCCTGTAATATGACTCCAATTCATTCTCAGTGGACTACAACACTCGACATCAGCTGCCTGCAGTCCCCCACGCCCCACTCCAGTCCGCTCTGGACCTCAACACGGCACATTCCAGCCACGCCCTTTTGCAGGTATCCATCTTGTTTTGTTTTTTTCCAGCATCGGAGGGTCTAGAATCCCAGGGAAACAAGAATTAGTTTGGTCGGGTAGGGCACAGATTGTTCTCCTACTTACCTTTAAATGAAATAGACACAGAAATATGTCTGCCCCATGCCCCACTAGGGGGACTCGGGAATCTTATAAGTACCAGGACATCAGAAATATGGAACAAGTGTTCTATCAATGTATACTGGTTAATATTTACTCAAATTCAAATTCAAAAATCATTTATTCATTTAGGTAACACAATGTACACTTATGAACGTCAATAAAAAATACATATTAAATGCTTCTAATTTTACATTTACTGCCAGTTCTCAAATCAAGGGCGTAGAGCGGACGAGAAGAACTGGCAAGAAACTCGCCGCCACTCTTTTTTAATCGCCAAGTTTTTGTTTTACAAATTTTTTGTAAGGAGCTGCAACCATTACACCATGTTCCACATGACATCTTTAAGTATTTAACTATAATAATCGAAAAAATAAAAATAAATAAAAACAAAGATTTGTCCTCTATCAGCAGAATGTATGGTGAAATAGGAGCACTCACTTACATTCTCGTGGGAACAACACGCAAATACATAGACGAAATAACTAACATCACCGCATACACGAATTCAAGTCCGACCAGTCACCACAAGTAGCACCCGTTCACGAGTATGACGCATGGCCAGCCATCGACCCCCTCGCCATATTTTAGGGAGAGAGACAACCCGACGCATGGACACTAAAGAATACACTATGAGTAAGCGATGATCAGTGAAACAGACATAGAAATGTGTCTGCCCCACGCCCCACTAGGGGACTCGGGAATTCCAAGAAGTACCAGGACATCAGAAATATGGAACGAGTATTCTATCAATCTTTACTGGTTCATAATTACTAAAGAATACACCATCAGCAATGATCAGTAAAACAGACACAGAAAACGGTCTGCCCCATACCCCATGCCCCACTAGGGGACGGATACTCATATAATGGTAACTTACAGAGCAACCCGACGTCCGGGTCGCCGAGTCGATACCCGCTGCTGGGGGAGCGAGTGCGGCACAACCACACGTACAGCGCCCCCTTGCCGACTCTGGACCATCGCCAACCGGTCAGAGACAAGAGAGGTAGGATACCGAAGTTTTTTTTTAATAAAGGGTCATCCATAGAGTGCGTCACACTAATTTGTCATTCATAAAGTACGTCACACTAATTGGTCATTCATAAATTACGTCACACTAATTTGTCACCCATAAAGTATGTCACACTAATTGGTCATTCATAAAGTATATCACACCAATTTGTCATCCATAAAGTACGTCACACTAATTGGTCATCCATAAAGTACATCACACCAATTTGTCATCCATAAAGTACGTCACACTAATTTTTCATTCATAAAATATGTCACACTAATTTCGTAGTTTTTGGATCCCTCCCCCGTATTCGTCATAGTTGGTCACATTTGTGAGATCCCCCCACCCTAGTTCGACGTCACATATTTTGCAATTTAACACATGGAGATCTTTGAATTAAAACAGCAGTTCCGAAATTAGTTTTACAGAAATAACGACGTTGTTCACTCGGTGAAAGTCAATCTTCTAATAAAATATAAACTAAGATTTTAAAATGTGACGTCACGATACTTAGGACACCTCCCACCCCTTGACACACAATGTCACACTTCGTCGATCCCCTCCCCCCTTAATGTGTGACGTCTTTATGCCAGGTCCCTAATGCATTTAACCCCTCCGCGATGTGTTATGAGTTGACATCATTATCGCAAGGGCACGAACGAAAGTGTCAAAGAATATCTATCTAGAATAGACAATTAGTATGTAATACCTAGTTTTACGCGTCCTCTGAGAGTTTTTATTTGTGCACGTACATAGTTCTATTCAAAAAATATTTACATACATATTTTAAAATGAATAACATATTGACTTGTAGATTTTGATTAATCTGATTTCTCTTGGAGATGTCAATTCATTGGCTTCCTCCTATTGGCATTAAAGCTACCATGCAAAATTTCATGTAAATCGGTCCAGTTTCGGAGATTAGCCCGTACAAACAAACAGACAGACAATTGGAAAAATATCGGGATTTGTTCTATTTCACTTCTAACATCCTCGGTTTGAGGCATTTTTTACCTTGTATCTTGTATTTTTTACATTCGATCTCTACAGTTTTATTATATGTATAGATGTTTGAAGTATATCTCACGTTTTAATAATTCGTTTGTCTGTTTGTGTGCAGTGCGGCGACTGACGGACGGGAGCAGCTCGGAGGGGACGCCGGGGCACTTGAGTCGCGACGAGAAACGGGCCAAGGCACTCGGTAAGTGGGCTTCTCAAACAGACAAACAAACATTAAAACGTAGTTTCAAAATTAAAAAAAAAATCCTAATAAAAAAATAACATACTATCCGGATCATCACCGGACCATTCGTATCCGTTACATTTTTGGTGGAACTTTTACCTTATTCATTTCTAATACTTAGATGAAATTCTATATAGAGAGGTAGTGATGAAAAAAAATTGTTTTTCCCCTATAAAAAACATACATACTAGTTATATCCGTATCCGCGGATATCCGAGGGAGAATAAATATCCGTATCCACTTTAAGTGAATCTTTTACGGATCTTTTAACTTATTATTTTCCAATATATAGATCTAATTATATATATATAGGTAATGATTATGTGAATGAAAGACTATTAAATTCAATTCAGATATTATTTTATTTCTTAAAATCAAATATTTGGCACCTTTATATTGCAAACTATATAAATATATTCAAGATCACGCGCATCGATACCGATTGAGTAAGAAAGTTAAGATCCGTATTCGCGGATCTTGACAACAAATATCCGTATCCAGATCCGTATTCGCGGATACATTTTAACGATCCGAGACATCACTAATACAAACATCACGCTTCTTTCCCATTGTGGTAGTCAATGTTATTCAATTCAATATTTTATTAAATTACTTATTTAAGCCAAAGGAAAAAACATTATTTATTAATTATTAAATTGGTATGTTCGATTACAACGTATGTTTTCAATCTATTTGATTAAAAACTTGAATGCACTAAGTAGAGACTCATTTTTATTAAAAAATAATGAAACAGTTATCAATATAAAGGAATTTTGGTCATTTTAGTTCAAAATTCGTTTAATGAAATCGTTCACCACAGGTTTATAGATACGAATGAACGAATCATTCACTTCCTCTTCATTTTACAATTCTTTACTGTACTTTCTGTGGTTGTAAGCACGCCATATTTGTTTACACGATAAGATATCTAAGGAAAGTACATATATATTACCTTTCCGATGTATATTAAACGTCATCAGGTGTCTAAATAAATACCCAAGATTTTTTTATTACAGGTATACCACTGGAAGTCTCGGACATAATCAACCTCCCAATGGACGAGTTCAACGAACGACTCTCCAAGCATGACCTGAGCGAAGCACAGCTCTCACTCATACGGGACATTCGTCGTAGAGGAAAGAACAAGGTGAGTAATAACTATCACGAAAGGTTTACCTTACCAGCCCAAGCTTAGATGAAAAAAATTGTTCGAATTCTGGAGCGTAACTGAAAGAAAAGTCTGTAAGGCAGGGCATAGAAGACTGATCACGCCTGTAAAACAAATTGATTGGTGAGACAGACACAGAAATGTGTCTGTCCCGTGCTCCGCTGGGAAAAGCGAGAATTCACACACATTAAATTCTACATACGTTAAGTCTGGTCAGTTTATAAGGCCATTAAGTCTAAAAACAATAGTGTCAATTCGGAAACTAATATACAAAAAATACTTTTATATTTAAAGAAAGTTAGTTGTCATATCATATCACTATCGAAGTCAGTTGGTTGTCTAAATATCACTATCAAAGTAATTTGGCTGTCTAAATATCACCATCAAAGTGATTTGGCTGTCTAAATATCACTATCGAAGAGGTTTGGTTGTGTAAATATCACTATCAAAGTGATTTGGCTGTCTATAATCACTATCAAAGTGATTTGGCTGTCTATATATCACTATCAAAGTCATTTGGCTGTCTATATATCACTATCAAAGTCATTTGGCTGTCTATATATCACTATCAAAGTGATTTGGCTGTCTATATATCACTATCAAAGTGATTTGGCTGTCTATATATCACTATCAAAGTCATTTGGCTGTCTATATATCACTATCAAAGTCATTTGGCTGTCTATATGTCACTATCAAAGTCATTTGGCTGTCTATATATAACTATCAAAGTGATTTGGCTGTCTATATATCACTATTAAAGTGATTCGGCTGTCCATATATCACTATCAAAGTGATTTGGCTGTCTATATATCACTATCAAAGTCAGTTTGGTGTCTATATATCACTATCAAAGTGATTTGATTGACTATATATCACTATCAAAGTCAGTTGGTTGTCTAAATATCACTATCAAAGTGATTCGGCTGTCTATATATCACTATCAAAGTGATTTGATTGACTATATATCACTATCAAAATTATTTGGTTGTCTAAAAATCACTATCAAAGTGATTTGGCTGTCTAAATATCACTATTAAAGTGGTTTGGTTATATATCACACACAAGCCTCAAACACTATCTCATTGTCTCCAGGTGGCCGCACAGAACTGCCGCAAACGCAAGCTGGACCAGATCACGTCGCTCGCGGACGAGGTGCGCACCGTCCGCGACCGCAAGATACGGACACAGCGCGACCACTCGTCCCTGCTCGCCGAGCGGCAGCGGCTTAAGGAGAGGTTCGCTGCGCTCTACCGACATGTATTCCAGGTAAATACTTCACTAGTGATGTGCCGGATATCCGTGGGAGAATAAGGATCCGTAACTGTTACTTTTTTTGCGAATCTTTTATCAAAAAACGGCTTTTAAACTATATTTATAGGTAAAAATAATAAATAGGTAAAAACCTAATAATACAATAATTTAAAGGTTGCTTTAAGTATTCAGGTCTCAGGAGTGTCTAATTGCAATTAATATGAAATTATTTAATATAGCATAAGGGACATACTCATGGTTCACAGCAGGGATGTTACGGAGCTTCGATTCCGGTTCCGAAAGGTCGGAACTTCCGATTTATTTTGCACTTCCGATTCCGATTTCGGTTCCGATAAATTTGAATCGGAGGTCGAAGCATAGCGGCGGCGGTGGCCGCGGTCAGCGCTATTTGTTTTAATTTACTAATGTATCAAATTTAAGAAGATTCGTTTATTTTTATTTTCAACACCCAGAAAGGTGTTTTATTTTTTTAATTGATATGAATGAAACTGATGAATAATGTTTGTAATTTTATTTTATGACATATCTCTCTTTTACTTCCGGTTCCGATTCCGGTTCCGACAAACCAAATATAAAAACTCCGATTCCGAATTCGGTTCCGATAAAACCACTTCCGTAACATCCCTAGTTCACAGTTATAACTGTTTGTATGTTTGTCTTGTAGAACCTGCGCGACGGCGAAGGCAGGCCGCTGTCGTCGGCGCAGTACTCGCTGCAACAGGCTGCGGATGGCAACGTTGTACTTGTACCCAAGATGAACCCACATCAAGGTATGTTTGTTTTATAATAGACGAAAATTGCTCAACTAAAATTGATAAAATTTTATAACAAATATCGAAAGTTTATCAAAATTTAATTAAAATTATGAGTGGTGATCTTTCATCAACAAGATTTTCATTTCAAATATTTAGGGTAAACCCATCCAAAACCAAACATCAGCTAACTTCGCTTCACCTTTATATTTGTTTTTTTTTTTCAGATCACACCATGAACCGAACCGACGATGACATGGACAGAAAAAAAAACTACGAGTGACATTACCTCCCCCCGCCCTGGTAGCGACAGACTGTATATTGAACAAATAATAAAGATATAAGACCTGTGTGCTAGTGCTTCGAAAAAAAAACAAACTGTCATTTGAACCCTGTGAAAAAAAAAGTTATTTTAAAAAAAAAAGTTGATTCGAAATAAGAAGCAATAAACCTGTACAAATTGCCTTAAAGTTTTAACTTTACATAAAAATGATTTTGAAACATTTTTAACAGATAACAATTGTTAAGCGAATAACCGTGCTTTCCTGCTCTAACATACTAAGGAGTAAATGAGTTAGAAAAGGATGGCGTTTGTCTTCAATATGCTGTTGAATAAAGTAGAAGTTTGTCGACGCATTTTTGTATGAAAATAATGTGATTTAATAACATACTTTATACATACTAACTTTATTAAAAGACGTTAAAAATGAAAAGACAAGTTTCAATTTTTACACTTTGGCCAGCGCATTGTAATTTAAATGTATTTTTTTTTTACATTTTTTTTCTATTTTTTGCGTAAGGTGTTTTGTAAATAAATAAAATGTTTACAAATTTTTTTTTGTACTGGCCTCAGTTGAAACATGTCTTTTCCCGCCTTTTTTTAACATGGCGGTCGATGAGCAACGAGTGCTTTAAATTTTCGAAAAAACAAATCTATGTGATAGAAAAGCTATTCCATTTTCGATTAGTTTCTGTTTAGTTTACGGAGGTGTTGCCAGTGTAAAAAAGCGATTTATTAAATTTAGATTTAAAAAAAATTGGTCGCGTTGCAATAAAAATAATACTTTTAACGACTTAAACTGTAATATATTAGTTTTTCTGTAGGCGTTTTATTTATGTATGTATATTATTAATAATAGGTTAGGATAATCATTGTTATGGATAGAAAAATCTGTTGTATGTAACGATATATTTTTTCTTGTATTTTTTTCCGGTCGTCTAATTTGAATTCAAGTACAAAAAATTGAAAAAATATAATAATTTGTTTCCATATGGACATTTAAAAAAAACTAAAAAAAAATATTTAAAAAAATCTAATTAAATGTTTTAAATGTCCAGTTGGGAATGAATCAAATTTGAAAGGTCAGATTTTTATTTTAGGTATTACACTGATCTTTTAGATTTTAAGGAATTTATTGTAAGCCATAGGATTATGTCACTTGTGTCGGCAAAAATTGTTTTTTTTAAAGGCAACATTTATACAGTTATAATTGAATTCAAACTAATTGGCGGCTGTGAACATCGTGCGTTTCGATGCGCAGAACGCTATAATAAGGTGTTAGCGGGACGTGGAAGTGACGCGCGGCGGAGGTATCGCCCTGCGCGCCTTCTCTTTTCCCCGCAGTCGCCTCATGCGTCTTAATTCTTTGTGTGAGTGACATCGGTATACTGCACACACGCGCACATTTCTATCTAACTACAGTCGAGCTCTTATGAGTTAATTATTAATTATATTATTATTGTTTCGTTTTTATTGTTATTGAATGTTTAGTTTCATCAGTTATTTATTTAAGTTACATTTTTGTTGTGTTAGCTTGATTGATTAATAAAAAGGATAGAGAATAAGAAGACAAATTTGATCAAGCCCAGAAAAAGAAGGAAGTTCTATGGAATGTATAAATATAATGAATACAATAATTAATAATAGTTTGTATATCTCATAAAATGTTTTTTTTTCTTGCATCCTATGATTACGGACTATATTCACCTAATTCAGTATTTTAAACAATTCTCCAGATACGAATCTATAAGTAACACATTTGTAATAGCATTTCATAATTTAATAGAAATTCAAATAGAGCTAAATAATTTTGGACTTGATTATACCTGCGCGCACTTGTACTTGCCTCTAATTTCCAGCCGCCAAAAAGTTTGCATCGGACTATAACATGGACGAAAAACTATATGTACATTTTTTTTTCGATAATTTCACAGAAAAAAAAGTAAAATTTTGAATATTATTTTTACTTATAATCGAAAATACTCCTGTTTGTATTTTAATGAACACGATATTTAAAATTATTTAAAAAATATATACAAAAGCTTACATATTCTTCTATATTCGCTTTCATCAAAGGTTTCTTGTATACAGAAAATATCTTAAAATTTAAAATATATGTTATATTGTCTTTGATTAACGCGAGTATCACACATTTAAATAAAATACTTAGTTGCTGAAAAGCATCCGAAACGTCGGGATAAATAATTTAAACAATATAAATAATAAATCGCGTTTAATCCGCTATACAGTATTTTATTAAATTTAAAATACATAATTTAATTTATATACATTCTGCTGAAAAATATTATAATTCTCTTTAGTTTTAAAAATATGCTTTCTTCACACTAATGCTGTTTACTGTAAATTTGTATGCGTAATGTTGTCTTTAAAAAAATATGTAATCTGTGGTGCATATTTTATTACACTAGATCGCTTTGCAAGGATGAAATATATTATTAAGTAAATTTAGGCGACGGGTAACGCATTTTAAAATAAGTTTTTTTTAATAAAGGCTTAGCGTGATAATTGTGTTTCATTTTATTATAATCTAACACTGTGATACCCAAAGTTATTTCTGATATCCTGGTACTTATGTCTCGAGAAAGAAATTATATATTTTTTTCTTTATTATTTATTTATTAAATAGCTAATTTCATAAGAAAAAATCCTAAATAATATGAAATAATCAACGAAATATTTTTTTTTATGTGGCTTTTGGCTCTTTCATAACATTTCGGTATTCAAAGAGCTACTACAGGTATGAAAGAGCCTGTCTGTATTATAAATATTCAAAATAATAATAATGCACTTTAAAACAAAACAAAAAGACAATTCTAACAAATTCTTTGTAAAAAGAATTGATATAATCACAATCTATTAATATAATCACAATCGGGGCTTGGAAATAAATTAAACAATTTATAATCTGTATATTGTTTATTTAATTACATGATAATCGATACTTCGACAGTAAGCAGATTAAACCACTATCTTTAGAATCTAAGTGACTTAACATCAGGTCCGGATTTGTGGGGCATCTGGGGCCCGGGCCTCCACAATACACTTCAGAAAAAATCTTTCAAATTCCAACGAGTAAACACTAGTAAATAACTTTTTGATATTTTTTTTGGCTGTTTACCCGTACTTTGTACAAACATGATTATATTGTTCTTACATATTTAAAAAAAATGTTTATTTTATTTGGAAATCATTTGGAGCCCCGGGCCTACACTCCTCTGTTGCCCCAAGGCATCCAAACCTTTAAATCCAGCCATGCCTAAAACTTTCTAAACATTAAAACTATATCTGCTTCAATCATGAATATTGTGACATCAAACTTATTTCAATAACGTAACTTTTACAAGATTAAAATATTTATGTTAGAATATTATTTTCCCAGACATTTCATATCCAACAAACGTGCTCACATGCAGACTGACAGATGACAGCTGATTTGAATGTTCATAAAGTTGCCATACTAACGCCATCTATTGCTACGGAGTTGATATTTACTGTAATTATTAAAGTACTGAAAGTATATAGGCGCGCTTGTCACGGTTTGTCTGTGGTAAGAGTAGTTCTCCCCCCAGCCGCCGCGCGCTGCTAGTGTCCGTGTGGACGACACTCTGACGTGGAGTCATAGCGCGCACTCTCTCGCACCCAGCCGCTTGTAGAGCGGTATTGCCGTTCGCGAGCGAGAGCGAGCGAGACAGCGCGAGGGGAGGAGTCAGCGGACTGCTTGTGTGTGTGTCACACCGATACATTGCCGCGCGCTCTACAGGTCTAAAGTGGAACTACTTTTCTGTGCCAAAACTTTGTATGGGCCTGTGATTTTATGTACATCTATGTTCTTTGCAATTATTTATATTATGAAAACATGGGCTAACAGTCTCCTCCTGTTTTTAATAAAAGACAATATCAATATTTTAAAATGATATAAACGAAATAGAATCGTCAAAATTTTACAGCATATTTTAGGGGTTACAGCACAAGGAACAAAAAATTGTTTTAGATCTTAATTACTTCAATTCTTAAAGAAAGCACCCACTCCGATCTTAAATCTTAATAATACTTATAAAACGTCATACAATACGTAACTTATAATTATTATACAAAAACCATTGACAAATACTATGTCAATGACAAAAACTACGGAATATTTTGCATAAGGCGGTGACAGAACGGTTTAAAGGACATTATTTCATATTGCTGTCATGATCTTTGATAGATAGATAGAAGATAGAAGTAAAAATAAAGGTCGAGAGCGCATTGTTGATCAACAATTATTATGCCTCACAACTTATAGACTTCAGTAATATGGAACATATGGAAGTAAAAAATATGTCGGTAGTCGGAAATTAAAAATCGACTCTTATGTATAAGATTTTTTATTGCAAAAAAAATAATAATTTGGAATGCCTACAAAGGTTAAAATGTCATTTCATTTTACTTTCACAATAGTTAATCCATACATACATAGACATACGTTCAATTATTAGAATACTTACATTATTTCTAAATATACAGTGTTTCATTAAAAAAATCGTCAAACTTCGATACAATTAATAAGTTTAGTTAAAAACCCCTAGTGGGGCATGGGGCGGACACATTTCTGTGTCTGTTTCACTGATCATCGCTTACTAATGCTAGTGTATTAGTAATTATTAACCAGTATACATTGATAGAACACTTGTTCTATATTTCTGATGTCCTGGTACTTCTAGAATTATCGAGTCCCCTAGTGCACAGGGGCACATTTCTATGTCCGCCCCATGGATGGATGGATTTAGGATAACCTAAAAACATTTAATTTTTTTTTTTACAATAAAATAAAATAAATTTTATAAAAACCGCGTAAGTAAATCAAAATAAATCATAACAATCCATTACAAATTTGTTGTTTTGCGATGTTTAATATAACACTATATATTATAATATAACTTAAGTAAAAAAAACAATATAAAAAGGTACAAATCATTAAATGCAATTGCAATTAATTAATGAGAATGCTTAAAACTACATAAATAAAAATATTATTTTATAATTATGTAATACAAAACTTATTTGATATTCATGTGTATATTTAAGACTTACTATGGAAGAGACACAATATAAATAATATAATATACTAAAGAAATATCGTAAGGAGAGTGGTGAGTAGTTGTGTAGTGTATGTCTCACCCAGTAGTGAGTTCTGTAGTATGTATCTCAACTAATAGTGAGTTGTGTAGTATGTACCTCAACTAATAGTGGGTTGAGTAGTATGTATCTCAACTAATAGTGAGTTTTGTAGTATGTATCTCAACTAATAGTGAGTTGTGTAGTGTGTATCTCAACTAATAGTGAGTTGAGTAGTATGTATCTCAACTAATAGTGAGTTGAGTAGTATGTATCTCAACTAATAGTGAGTTGAGTAGTATGTATCTCAACTAATAGTGAGTTGAGTAGTATGTATCTCAACTAATAGTGAGTTGTGTAGTATGTATCTCAACTAATAGTGAGTTGAGTAGTATGTATCTCAAATAATAGTGAGTTGTGTAGTATGTATCTCAACTAATAGTGAGTTGAGTAGTATGTATCTCAACTAATAGTGAGTTGAGTAGTATGTATCTCAACTAATAGTGAGTTGAGTAGTATGTATCTCAACTAATAGTGAGTTGAGTAGTATGTATCTCAACTAATAGTGAGTTTTGTAGTATGTATCTCAACTAATAGTGAGTTGTGTAGTGTGTATCTCAACTAATAGTGAGTTGTGTAGTATGTTTCACTTAATTAATAGTGTGGTGAGTGGTGGAAGGTGGCGGAAAGCATCGAACATGTTCAACACCGGCGCGGTCCTCGTCGGCGGCGGCGAGGTGGCGCGCCAGGACGCTGAATATCTGGGAGTTGAGAACTTGGAACCGGCGAATACGGTCCACCATCCGTTTTAGCGGCTACAGGGGGAGTAAATTAGGTTTTAGCATTTTATGTATATAATATCTTATCACACACACTCTCTCTCTCTCACACAACCAGCACATCACTGAAAATCAGCGCTGGGGCGTGCCACGTCATAGCTTATGCTGAGTGATGGGCTTTTTGCATGTGTTTTTTCAGTGATTGTTAGCATAGTTATAGCGTATATTATATTAGCGTAGTTTATATGTTTTTATATTGCAAATAAATATCTTTAATTCTTTAAATAAAATACTTTATACCGGATTAAAACGCGATTTATTATTTATATTGTTTAAATTATTTATCCCGACGTTTCTGTAAAGCACGGTTGCTGTAATGTAAAGCATCCGAAACGTCGGGATAAATAATTTAAACAATATAAATAATAAATCGCGTTTTAATCCGGTATACAGTATTTTATTTAAATGTGTGATACTCGCGTTAATAAAAGACAATATTATCTTTAATTCTTTTTAATATTAATTTTTGAGCTGTTTAAAATAAACATTCTATACCACATCTGCCGGCCTAGCATGACCGCCACGAGATATGTCGAGGACGAGAGAAGACAAACTAAGATGTAAGATATGGAGATATATTATATCTCGACATCGACAATTTTGATAGAAAGTATATCTCGATCGACAAATATATTTTTAATATAAAACGTTGAGTTTCAAGTGTAATTGTCATGTTAGACCCGAAATAAATAGATCGATAATCGATTAAAATACGAGAAAACGGTCGACAAAACTTTGTCGCGGTTGTCATGCTAGGCCGGCTGAACACAACTCGATACAAACTTGTGAGTGAATGAACGAATGAACGAATACTCACAATGCCCTTCACCAGCTCATCTTTTCCGTCTACCCTCTGAACTCTAAGGATGTGATAGCAAAAGTCCAGAGCCTCGAATCGTCTCTGTTGTCCCAGGAGAGCTATGATGGTACACCCGGCCCAGTGTAGCCCCTCGCCGAACAGTTCTCTGTAATATTAGAGCAGGAATGAATGAATGAAATCCAATTCACTCCTTTTCTATACTAATATTATAAAGAGGAAACATTTGTTTGTTTATTTGTTACGATTTCACTGGAAAACTATTCGACTGATTTAAAAATTGATCTCGATCAACACACTCTTCAGAATCGTGACAGCTGAAATGTGACATAATAAAAGAAAAATATTAAATTGTAAAATTTAATATTTTTCTTTTATTGCAAAATGTTGATTTAAAATTAGAATGCCTGTGAGAATTAGAATGAATGAAATTCCAACTAGGTAACGAACCACCGTACGTAGATGTAAAAACCGAGAAGTGCATATTTCGCTTTTCGGTTTCAGTCTTATTTTCGAATGCTCGAAGTAAAAAGTAGGTCGCATCATTGAGTTCATCACATCACATTTTCTGTGGCTGAGGTAACCTACCATCAAGTGATCCTCATGCTCATGTGTCGATATCTGACATAAAAATAAGATGTTCGTAATCACCGATGTGCTATCTTCCTATCTATCCCCTCTGCTATAAGAACATGATACTCACTCGACAGTGAACTGTGTGTCTCCAACGGGGATACAGTACAGGAACTGTAGAGCCGACCACAGCCTGTGAACAAACATACAAAATAAAATAGTGTTCGATCTTCTCAATAATGATAAAAAAACTTTACTCGTTTTATCGTTCACATTTCATTCACCGGTTACCATTCAATTTTGGTTAGTACTCGATATATTTATTCTCAATGCACTCTTAAACTATTCATTCGATTTAATAAAACTTTGTTGAGTTGTTCCGCATTATCATTCAAATACCATTCATTGTGAATCGTTCATCATTCATCGGAAGCTTTATATTATCATAATCATGTCAAGGTTGAAAGTTTGAAGAAACGGTTCCTGGAAAAACGGAATTAAAAAAAAAACAAAAATAGACCCACAAACGTCTACCCAATGCCCCATTTATCATTCATTCATCATCATTCGTTCATTTATCGGTCACTGGACATCAATTTCATTACTCGAATAAAGTTATGAAGCACCTGTGAAACTCGCTAGTGTCGTCAGTGTGTAGCGGCGCATGGTGAGGCGACGGCGGCGCAGGCCACTGCGGCGCCGTGAGGCTGGCGCGAAGCCGTCGTAATACCACCGAGAACAGAGATAGGCCGCAGCAGAGACGTTCACGGGTGAGCAGGTCACCCTCGCGGGACAGCTGGCTTTGCTGGAAGAGATTGAACATCAGTTGAGTGAAAATTTAAGTAAACAATAGGTCGACAGCGCATCATGGATTGATGGGTGAGCTTCACGGTTATCTGTCGATATAAAACATAAAAAAGTTGCGGCATCGATCTGTGAATCTCCGAATGATCCAAGTAAAAGATAGGCCGACGACGCATGATTGATATCTAGTAATTCAAGTGTACTCACTTGTGTACTTACTTGAGTAAGTGAGCCTCACGCGCGTTTATTTATATGGACTTTTCTGTTTATCCAAAAATTATTACAGTATCGTAAAACCAGCGTTAATGTATATGCGTGTGTGTTGTAGAGTGGTGTATGTGTTTTATAGTAGTGTGTGTGTGTTGTATAGTGGTGTGTGTGTAAAATTTAAGTATTTTATTTATTTAAAATTACTTGAAGTTTTAAGGTTGCACAAGTCGCGGGCTCGAACTCACTGCTGGGCGTGGCCAAAAAGCATGCTGTTCTCCCGCACCGCACCGGGGCAGTCATTATTAAGTGAGATGCACGATAATTCATAGTAAAAGGGGCGTCTAAAAAAATACGAAAAAGCCTTTGGAAAATCGAGTTTTAATGAAAAACCACTGCATAAATCAATAACAAATAAAAGTTATTGTATTCTTCGATAATCGTGCTTTGTCGGTACCGACTTTGTTTTGAAAATTTGATACTTCTTTTATTACTAATTTAAGCCCAAAGTTGTGTTAAAAAATGGCAATAAAAACGTATATTTGGTAGCTCGTAACTTTTTAATGGTTTTTTATTTTACCATTCTGTTTCCGTATAGACAACATTAATAATGAGACAAAACGATATCATGTTTAACTTTGCATGTACGGTGCTAAATAGTGGAGTAATACCCCCCCCGAAATTTCTATGGAAAAAATGTCGACTAGTGTCACCTTAAGTTGGTTTGTCTGAACTAATATTATAAAGAGAAGATATTTGGTTGTTTGTTACGATTTAGTTCAAAAACTACTCGACCGATTTAAAAAATAGAAAGCTACATTATCAGCGAGTAACATAGGCTATTTGTTGTGAGATAGATGAAATTTTGCAAATTTGAAAAAATAATGTAGACAAGAGATCTATCGAAATTCAACCCCTAAGGGGGAAATAAAATAGGGGGATAAAAGTTTGTATGGACGTCCCGGGGGATGGAAAGACGGGGCGGATCGCTAGTTATAAATAAATAAAATAAAAAATATATTTAAATAAAATACTGTATACCGGATTAAAACGCGATTTATTATTTATATTGTTTAAATTATTTATCATCTTTCAGTCTCCTGCGGCCACGGTTGCTGAAAAGCATCCGAAACGTCGGGATAAATCATTTAAACAATATAAATAATAAATCGCGTTTTAATCCGGTATACAGTATTCTATTTAAATGTGTGATACTCGCGTTAATAAAAGACAATATAATAAAAAATATACCTTAGCGGTCCCATATTTCTCTACGTTCTGCACAATCTGCAACGCAGCGTATTTGGCTTCCAGACGCTTTTGTTTTGTCTCTGGTTTCTCGCCCTCTGTAAGTAAAAATAAATCTCAATACTATTTTTTATGTTAGATATTGACAGACGAGAGTATTCACTTGATGGTAGGTCACCCCAGCCACAGAACATCAGTCAATGATGCGCTGTCGACCTGTGACTTGACTGTACTATCATAGAAATCTTTTTACTTCGAACATTCGGAAATCCATAGACTGAAACCGAAACGCGCAATGTGCACTTCACGGTTTTTCCATCTAAGTACGGTGGTTCATTACCCGACAAAATACGTCCTAACTTCTAACCGAAAGTTGAAATACCATTTTTTATGGATTTAACCTTAGATTAATAATTGGTCTCCGCGCGCCACGACTAGATACCGTTGGCGGCTTGAAAAATGCGGCAACAAATACTACGCCGAATTCGGAGCAAAATGCCGGTTTGCCTAGTCAAACTATAAAAATAATACTACAAGAAACAAGAAATATACTGGCGTCACATACCATAAGTAAGCATTGTATAAATCGTCATAAATTTCACAGTAAAATAATATAACGAATCGTGTTTTACACACACTACAATATTGAGTTGCCGCATTCAGGAACCTGCTTTTTCTTTATAGCGCGGTATCTAGTCGTAGCGCGTGGAGACCAATTATTAATCTAAGGATTTAACTTAAAAGTGACGGATTTCTATACAAACTTTCATCCCCTATTTGACCCCCTTAGGGGTTGAATTTCGAAAAATCCGATCTCTTGTTTACATTATAAAAGAAACCTCTGTGCAAAATTTCAACTATCGGCGTTGATGAGTCAGTCAGCTTCACACGGGTGCAATCTACATGTACTATACATAAAAAAGCCTATGTTACTGGCTGATAGTGTAGCTTTCTATTGGTGGAAGAATTTTTAAAATCGGTCCATTAATTATTGAGTAAAATCGTAACAAACAAACAAAAAAATCCTCTTTATAATATTAGTATAGATTGTCGAGTGTTATAATAACTACTATAAACTGCTTTTGATTTGATTCCATTTGTCATCATACTAGTAAGTGTATTGACTATTCGACGACTTCCGTCATGATTCTAAAGCGTCAATTGACTATACACTATACTTTTAAATGTCAATAGACTTTTCATATTGCCATAACGAAAATAAACATTACCCGCAGCGTATGGTCTGGGCAGAATGTTCTGGAACGGCGCCGCGTGCAATAGATCAGTCACTTCCTCTTGACTGAGAGCCTGAAGAAAAAAATATAATTTTTTTTTACTTTTTTTATTTATTTTTTTAAGATATCACCAGACGAGCATGACTTGATGGTGGGTGACACCTCCAGACACAAAAGAGTAAATGTTGCGCTGTCGAGCTAATTTTTATTTCGAACATTAAGAAATCCACAGATAGTAGCCGAAACAGGCAAAATTAACTTTATGGTTTTTACATCTGTGAACGGCGGTTCGTTACCCGGTCGCAATAACGATATTCCTCCCATCCGAAGTGCCCAGAAGTGCATATTTCTTCAATGTCTCCTACTCATACCATTTTGAAGATTTTATAAAATTTCTCACATAATAATACTCTATAAAAGCATCATTATACTCTATTTCATATGGAACTAAATGATTTTTCTTACTCTCTAATACTAAAAAAAATATCATGTCAAACGTCTTCAAGTTTAAAGTACCTTAAATTTAGGGATTTATCAAAACCTGGCAACACTCACCTGTTCAATGAGCATACAGAACAGTATAATGTTGCCCAACTCGCGGAACGCGTGGAACAGTTCCGTCCGGGCGTCCGGATACTGGACTATGTCGGTCAGCTGCGCGTGGTAGTAGCCCAACACACCTGACACGAACATTGTATGTATTTAATATGCTATGTTAGTAAAATGTTGCCATTTTAGAAAGAAAATTTCGAAAACGGGAGAAAATACATTATAATTATATAATAAAAATTTATTAAATATTATATAAAAAAAAATAGAATTATAATAAAATAACTCTAGTGACGTTTTTTTATTATAATTCTATTTTGTTCACTCTCACACTCACTCATAATCATTCACTCTATAGGTATATTTTTATTTTTACTATGGTAACCCTATTTTCTGGGGAATCCCCCATGTGTTTACTTTTCTCTGAGTATAAACCGAGTTATTCTGTCTATTTATTATGTTATCACAATCTGTTCATTAAAATGTCTTTATTTTTCGCAATATTATACTTTCTAGCTTAAACAAGAGCACATTTTAAAAAACCAAGATGGCAACACCATGTGCAACTCGTTACGCCTCACCAATAGACCCGTAGTCGTATGGCCGCAGCTTGCAGTTAAACGGTTCGTACAATAATATCAGCGGTCGGAAACACTTCGATAGCGCGATTCAGGATTTATCACGTCTTCGTACTGTAGACCCTGTGCTACTCGTCACGCCTCACCGTTAGACCCGTAGTCGTATCGCGGCAGCTTGCAGTGTCGCGGCATGGCGGCAGCCAGCGCGCGCGTGAACTGCGCCAGCGTGCCGTGCAGCAGGCCGCGGGCCACGCCCAGCAGCTCCGAGACCACCACGGCCACGCCCTGGTAGCCCAGCAGCCGGACCAGCGCGTGCAGGTGCTGAGCGCCGACGAACCCTGGTAGGGGGGGGGGGCTTTAGTTATAATATGGACCTTTATTGTTACAAAAAAGAAAGTAATAAAATAAGACAACAAATAAGCTTGAAGCGGGAGGGTCCAGTAGGCCTATACAGTAGGCTGACGGATCGTACATTTTCCTATTATGAATCCGATGATCGATCCGTCTTTCACAATTAGACATTATGTGTTTCGTTTGACATTACTATGGTCATAATTATAATCGTAAAAAGAATCGAAAATGTTTTCTAAATAAGTTAAAAAAGTTCGTAAAGTTGTTTGTTCTTTCGTTTCGTTCCGTTCGTTGCGTTCGATTTTGGTAATAGGCCTACTGGAGTGAAAAGAGCAAGATCCAGGTGCAAAGATCGATCGATCGACGATATCCAAAAAACGGCCGGCAAATCTGGATGGAGATAGCCAAAGACGGAGTGAAATGGAGACGGTTCGAGGAGGCCTGTACCCAAATGGGGCTATGAGTTAAAAGTAATAAATAATAAGTTTGTATTTATATAGTATTACTAGCGACCCGCCCCGGCTTCGCACGGGTCTAGATTTTTTGACAAAAAAAGGCAGAAAAAGTAAAAACTTAGGGTTGTATGTATATTTTAATGTCACATTATAAAAAAATAAAAACAAAAAAAATCGTCCAAAAAAAAAAAAAAATGTTAAGGGTGAACAACCCTTATCAGTTAGGGGTATGAAAAATAGATAGTAGCCGATTCTCAGGCTTACTGAATATGCATAAAATTTCATAAGAATCGGTCGAGCCGTTTCGGAGGAGTACGGGAACGAACATTGTGACACGAGAATTTTATATATTAGATAAAGGCTAAATAATAATATTGCCACAAGTACATACACAATATCAAAATAAGCTTAAATACTAAAACTTTTAACAATTCGTGGCTCAGCATAATTTTTGACGCGCGCGTTCGGTAGAACACCTGCCGTGCGCATCAATCGGTCATGGGTTCGCATCCCACCGGAACGACACGTTTATAATTTTCTATAAGCATGTTTTCCTCACGTCTGGTATCTTCGGGTATTGATCGGGTGGGAGGAATATCTAAATTCCGCCCGGGTAACGAACCTCCGTTCATACATGGAAAACCCGTGAAGTGCACATTGCACTTTTGGTTTCAGTCTATGAATGCTCGAAGTAAAAAGTAGGTCGACAGCGCATCATTGACTGATGTTCTGTGGCTGAGGTATCACCTACCATCAAGTGAACCTCATGCTCGTCCGTTAATACCTAAGAATAATGAAAAAAAAACTGTCCTCTCCATGAATACATCAGAGAGTCGGCAGTCCACTACAGCCGGCCTAGCATGGAAACCGCGTCAAAATTTTGTCGACCGTTTTCTCGTGTTTTAATCGATTATCGCTATATTTCTTCCGGGTCTAACATGACAATTACACTTAAAACTCGACTTTTAGTATGAAAAATAGATATATTTGTCGATCGAGATATCTTTTCTATCAAAATTGTCGATGTCGAGATATATCGTACATCTCAGTTTGTCCAATCTCGTCCGCTACATAGATATGTCTCGTGGCGGTCATGCTAAGCCGGCTGGAGTGTCAACAACCACTTTTCAAGTACAACAACGGATTAGAAGAAAGGCGAAGGGCTGATGAATCTCACCGTTATACTGCGCATACTGCGCTGAATACGCCAAGCTGAGCTGCTTGGAGCCCCACAGCATGGCGTGCCCGTACTGCTGGGGCTTCTCACGCTGGACCGCTGGTGCGAACTGAATGCCACGACATTTCACAAATCTGCAATCGAAATGTTCACTTTGTAAGCAGAAAACCTTTCATATTCGAGGAACTTCTCAACGGATTATACGTAACGTTTCACACTTTTTAAAATATCTTAAAACCAAAGAAACAAAGGGTAACTTGTTGTACTTTACGATCATTTTAATGATACGCAAAATTTCGTTCTATTAAGTCTGTTCTGAAACAAAAGCCACAAAGAGTTTCCAACATAAACATCCTAGGATATCGACTAGAATAACCAGATAGTAAACGTCCTAGGATAATAAGATATAAACTTGTATACAATAAGTCAATAAACATCCTAGACCATTGACTTGAATATAACTAGTCAGTAAACATCCTAGGATATTGTCTTGAATAACTAGTCAATAAACGTCCTAGGATAATCTAATATATAAAATTCTCGTGTCACAATGTTCGTTCCCAAACTCCTCCGAAACGGCTCGACCGATTCTTATGAATTTTATTATGCATATTCAGTAAGTCTGAGAATCGGCTACTATCTATATTTTAAACCCCTAAGTGATAAGGGGTGTCCACCCCAATTTTTTTTTATGTGGCATTAAATAATAAATACAACCCTATATTTTCACTCTTCTATTACCAACCCTTGCTTTTTTTGTCAAAAAATCTAGACCCGTGCGAAGCCGGGGTGGGTCGCTAGTAAGATATAAACTTGTATACAATAAATCAATAAACATCCTGGACCATTTAAATAAAATACTGTATACCGGATTAAAACGCGATTTATTGTTTAAATTATTTATCCCGACGTTTCGGATGCTCCCGCGACCACGGTTGCTGAAAAGCATCCGAAACGTCGGGATAAATAATTTAAACAATAAATCGCGTTTTAATCCGGTATACAGTATTTTATTTAAATGTGTGATACTCGCGTTAATAAAAGACAATATTATCCTGGACCATTGACTAGAATATAACAAGTCAATAAACTTCCAAGGATAATGACAATTTTTAACTGAACAAGCACTCACCGGTCAGTCGCAGCGTTGTAGCAATAGTTGGGGAGGAAGTCATAGTTGAGCTCCCAAAAGACATGCAGCGTGACCCGGCCGTAGGGCGCCAGCACGCCGTGGTCCGACTCGCGCAGAATGGCCTCGAACTCGTCCAGAGTCAGGTATCGGCTCAGGAGCTTGTGGCAGAGGCGGTTCACGGCGATCAGGCCCTCTAGCTCCTGTAATATGTATAATATCGCTACATATTATAAAACAAAGCTTTTTTTTTCATGGTGATGGAAATATTGATAGAGATTTGAAGAAGAGGACCAGCTCAGGTTGGATGAAATGGAGAGAAATATCTGGAATAGTGATCCACGGATGGCCTTAAATCTTAAGGGAAAAATCTATAAGACCGCGCTAAGACCCGTCTTAATGTATGGTTCTGAATGTTGGGCAAGTGAGCTGATGGATGAAAAACGTTTGCATGTAGCTGAGATGAGAATGTTGAGGTGGATGTGTGGAGTCACAAGATTAGATAAGATAAGAAATGACTATATAAAAGGAAGTTTGAGAGTAGCGCCAGTGAATGAAAAATTTAAAGGTAATCGTTTGGCTTGGTATGGGCATGTTATGAGGAGAGATAAAAAGCATGTAACTAAAAAAGTTATGAATATAAAAGTGGATGGGTATAGGGGAAGAGGGAGGCCAAAAAAAAAACATGAATTGACTGTGTGAAGAATGATATGTGTTTGAGAGGTGTGACTGATGATATGGCGAGTGGAAGGAGAGAATGGAAATAAACATACTGCGCCGACCACAAATAAAAAAAGGGAACAGGGCAGGTAGAATTATAAAACAAAGTCCCCCGACGCGTCTGTTTGTCTGTTCGCGATAAACTCAAAAACTACTGAACGGATTTTCATGGGGTCTTCACGCGTAATATATAGAGCGATTTATTGAGGAAGGATAATTTGTCAAGAATTTGTGTAAACTGGTTGAAATATAACGACAATTGTTAGAAGTGTCGGTAAAAGTCAAGCCGTCTGGGACCTTTCATCGAAAACGCTGCCTAATCCCTTTGAGATATATCAGAACAATGTATGGTGGGATATTCCTCTTTTATAGATCTACAAAAAAGTCCGAGATGGCATATATCTATCTTTTAAGGACAGCTTACTATACCTTCTAAAAAAAATGGTCACGTATAATGCGGTAGTTGGAATGCAATTTAGACAATCCTTATCAATTTAAATACGTTCGTTATCTTCAGCATTTTATGCATGTATTTTAATCTTTTACACAATATAAATTAAACTAATATCTTAGGAGTTATCGCAAGTTTTGAAACGCGCGCGATTGCGACCCTACAGAAAATCATGTACTGAGGCATATGCTCTACTACTCTTTATGTTAGCGTTAAATAATACGCGTGCTTAAAGGTAAAAGGACTTATAGCTAAGGGTTAATAGTCCTTTTACCTCTAAGCACGCGAATAAGAGAAGGGTCAGTAAATGGCATAATAAGTTATCTTGAGAGATCTTTATGAATTATGAAGCAGATTATTGAATAGTCACTCTAGAAACTGAAAGACATAATCATATTGAAAACAACACTTACGACAACGCCAGTGATATCGCCCGCTTCAAACTTGGCCACGGCCGCATCCAAAGCGCGATGCATGTCAGCGTTTATTCTTTGAGCCACCTGACAATGTAGCACAATATATCGTCGGTCCAGAAGTAAAACTCACTAAGTGTTATTTTGAATAAAAATATTTTTTACTGCTACTTCAATAAAAAAGCTCTTATTGCGTATTCTGGTCATCGCGAGTTCGAATCCCGCCAGGATGCCAGGAAACATGTTTAAAGGCCGGCAACGCATCTGCAAGTCTTCTGGTGTTGAAGATGTTCATGGGCGGCGGTGTTCATTTTTTATTAGGTGAGCCACAGGCCCGTTGTCCCCCTTATACTGTAAAAGTCTTCCCCACATCTGGTCATTTCGGGCGTTCGACCAGAACCACCGTTCATAGATGGAAAATCCGTTAAGTGCATATTACGCATTTCGGTTCCAGTCTATGGATTTGCGAATGCTCGAAGTAAAAATTAGGTCGACAGCGGATCATTGACTGATGTTCTGTGGCTGAGGTATCACCTACCATCAAGTGAACCTCATGCTCATTAAGTATTGAGATAGTGAAACCAGAGACAAAACAAAAGTCATGCTCGTCTATCGAATTCAAAAAAAAAAAACAAAAAAGAAACAAAAAAAAATGTATAAAATAAGAAAAGTAGCCCCGCTAAGGTATATTACTGTAGCCGAGGTACCACCTACCATCAAGCGAATTCATGCTCGTCTATCGAATTCAAAAAAAAAAAACATAGCCCTCACCAGCGCGCACAGGTCGACGTGCCGGCCCAGCAGCGCCACGTGCCGCTGCCGCAGCAGCGAGGCGTACCGGCCCGCGCCGCACCCCGTGCCCGCCCCGCGCGCCGCGCACTCCGCGCGGTACCGCTTGTCCAACAACATACTGGTATAGGACAGGCAATTTTTTTTTTATTTCAATGAAAATTACATTATTTTTCTGTATCAAAAGTAAAATGTCGAAAAAAATTTCGCTCTTATTGCTTATTTTAAGCGTAAACCTGCGGCAAGAACAAATCAATAATTGCGTGTTGTGGTCCATCACGAAACTGGATGTCGCTACACTAGAGTAACTTAAACATTATTAAAAAATATAATATTAGTATAGAAGTGTAGCGACATCTATGATCCGCTATAAGAATCAATACAAAGACGTCTAATCATGAATAGCGCTATATAAATGTTTCGGAGCGCTCAGTATATATACAACATCTCGACATCAACCACTGGGGCCTTAGGGCCGGCCAGTCAGTGGTTCGACTGGTCGAGGATCCTCCCTTTAGGTTGAAGGAAGACCACACCTCCCTTCCTCCACAAAACTATAAAGCGCAATACGCACTTAGGAATTTGTTCTTATCGTTAGAGTATGTTAAAAAAAGCAATAGTTGCAATATTTATTTTTATTCAAAGTAACACTTAGTAAGTTTTACCTTTGAAGTAGGGATGTAACGGAAGTGGTTTTATCGGAACCGAATTCGGAATCGGAGTTTTTAAATTTGGTTTGTCGGAACCGAAATCGGAACCGGAACCGGAATCGGAACCGGAACCATCATCGGAGGCAGAAGCAAAAGAGAGATGTGTAATAGAATAAATCAGTTTCATTCATATCAGTTCAAAAAATAAAACACCTTCCTAGTTGTTGAAAATAAAAATAAACGAATTGACTTAAATTTTATACAGTTGTAAATTAAATTAAATGGCACTGATCGTGGCCGCCGCCGCCGCTGTGCTTCGACCTCCGATTCTAACCTCCGATTGAAATTTATCGGAACCGAAATCGGAATCGGAGGTGCAAAATCAATCGGAAGTTCCGACCTTTCGGAACCGGAATCGAAGCTCCGTAACATCCCTACTTTGAAGCAACGATGTGTAATTTTTATTATTATTCATTTATTCAATCAGATTACAAAGTTCCATAATTGACAGTAGAGTAAGACAAAGACGGAATACTGTATATGCAAGAAAAAAGGATACAAGTTTGACTAGACAAAATACGTCATGGATAGAAACAATTTGTAGTATCTAGAAACTCCCAGAAAGTTGTTCACGTAAGTTCCAGGACCGATCAAGACGATCAAGTCTCACTGATTTTTTTATAATAATACATAATTTATTTTTAATTGTTTTTATAACTGACCACGATCAGTAGAGGCACATTGTATAAGATGACTTAAGTGTTTGAATCCCCGAGTCCCCTAGTGGGGCATGGGGCAGACACATTTCTGTGTCTGTTTCACTGATCATCGCTTATTAATAACGCTAGTGTATTCCTTAGTAATTATTAACCAGTATAAATTAATAAAATACTTATTCCATATTTCTGATGACCTGGTACTTAGAATTCCGGAGTTCCCTAGTGGGGCATGGGGCGGACATATTTCTGTGTCCGTTTCACTGGTCATCGCTTACTAATAATGCTAGTGTATTCCTTAGTAATTATTAACCAGTATAAATTAATAAAATACTTATTCCATATTTCTGATGTCCTGGTACTTAGAATTCCGGAGTTCCCTAGTGGGGCATGGGGCGGACATATTTCTGTGTCCGTTTCACTGGTCATCGCTTACTAATAATGCTAGTGTATTCCTTAGTAATTATTAACCAGTATAAATTAATAAAATACTTATTCCATATTTCTGATGTCCTGGTACTTAGAATTCCGGAGTTCCCTAGTGGGGCATGGGGCAGACATATTTCTGTGTCTGTTTCACCAATCATTTATCATTACAGGTAAGTAGGTGATCCCTTTCTATGCCCTGCCCAAACAAAACATTTTTTTAAATCTCGTTTCCCCGGGATTCGAACCCGGACCGCGCTTACCACCGGTATAAAATAACCTAGTATAACACAAAACCTCACCTGGAAGCCAACTGCTTGTAATGCGCGTACACGAGCTCAGACAACTTGTACACAAACTGATCGAAGCACAAATTGACTTCCGCTTCCACTTCATCGTACAAGAACTGCTTCCGGAACACCGTGAGCGCGTACTGCGCGGAGTCGTTGTACAGGTCGAGCGGATATAACACGTACCTGCGGTGAATAGCGTTAGTCAATACACGGCCTGAGATCATGACATTTAATAGTTGATGTACTAGAATGATGACAAATATTAAAGTCAATGCACACACTATAATGGAGACTATTAATTAAACGCAATATGATAATAATACGGTAAATATGGTAAATAGTGTTAATCAATACACGGCCTAGGATCATGACATTTGATAGTTAACGTACTAGAATGGTGATAAATGTTAGTCAGTGCACACACTATAATGGTGACAAATAATATCTAAAAGCAATATTGTCGGCTTAATTATCAAACTTCGTGTCTCCATTTGGTCAAACTTTACAAGAGGAGGAAAAAACTACAAACAGGTCAAACATTCCGTGCACAAACGTAGTTTATTTTTTTGTAAATACCAAAAAACTAAAAACAATTAGTAGGTACGAGTGATTCCATCGTATTCGTTACGGCATTTTACACAAGATGGCATCAAAAAACAAAAATCGGAAATTTTGGAGTTACGAAGTTTGATAATTAGGCCAGCGATATGTTAATAATGCGGTAATTAGAATTTATCAATACATTACCTAGGATCATGACATTTATAATGTACTAGAATGATGAAAAATATTAAAGTAGTCAATGCACTCACTATAATAGTGACAAATAATATTTGAGTCGTATAGAATCAAAGGTGGCTATCTGACTTATGGCTGATTGTTAGCAATTTAAAAAATAAAACGTTTTTCTCCTTTGTTTTGGTATTAGGTATCATTCATTGCATGTTTAAGGTATCTATTAATATTAACAATTAAAGATAAAACCAAATATATACAAAAACAGAACAGTCTAAACGACAAGAACTTATTTTATTTTGGTAGATTGCCGGACCAAAAATGTCAGATAGCCGCCTTTGATTCTATACAACTCATTTAAAAGAATTAATATGTTAATAATGCGGTAACTAGTATTCATCAATACATGGCCTAGGATCATGACATTTATAACGCGTCATAGTTCATTTATGGTATATAGAATTGATACAATAAATCGTAATATTTTTTGTGTTTGTTAATCGACAACGAATGGCGTTTTTAATCTTACTGAAAATAAAAAACTTTAAAATCGTCCATTTTTTAAAACTACCCCCAGTTCAGTGATTATATTGATTAGACTCACTCCATCATAGCAGGCTCCTTGCTCCTCAGAATGTGATCCGTCAATATCCAAGGCATAGACATCTCAATCGGGAACTGAATCCGCTTCTCCATCGTGATGAGGTCATTGCACTCTTCATTGTGCTGGTGGCGGACTGTGCATTTCTAGAAATAAACACGATAAATTATTTGGACGGTGTTAAGCAATACAGTGTCAACATGGTGGCCATTTTGTGAAAATTGATTTTGAAGTTTTAGTTAGGTTTTATTAAATTTCTTTTAGAAAATAACAGAAATAATAGATTGTTTTGTAATTATTATTATTACACTAAATATATCTCGTTTTTCTTGGTAGCAATCAAAGTAATAAAATTTAGTGCATTATTGTTAAATATGTTAAACATGTTAGGGTTTCGTGCCCATTAGTTTTTTCAATATGTTTGCTATTAAAACGACCTAAATGATATATATCTCTATCGAAATATGTACTCCAGCTCATGAGGAAGCGATTGGTATCAAAATTAATATTTTTATCATTTTGTGGGTTGACACTGTATTGCTGAACAGCGTCCATTTATTGTCTCCCCGTCGTTGCTGAAAAGCATCCGAAACGTCGAGATAAATAAATTTAAACAATATAAATAATAAATCGCGTTTTAATCCGGTATACAGTATTTTATTTAAACGTATAATACTCGCGTTAATAAAATACAATATTAAGAGAAGATGGATCACCAATTATCAATGAAATTATAAAAAAAAATCATTTTATTTTATTTAAAATATATCCTTACATTGACTTTCCTGCCCATAGTCATCTCCAGATAAAATTCACGATACCACAGCTGAGACAGATCGCAGCACTTTTGTAGGGAATCTGAAAAAAATATATATAATAAATCAAAGAAAATAGATGTACATAAAAGAGGCCAAACTACAGAGTACAAACTATTGGCACAGAAAAGTAGTTCTACTTTTGACCTGTAGAGCGCGCGGCAATGTATCGGTGTGACACACACATCTGAGCAGTCCGCTGACTCCTCCCCTCGCGTTGTCTCGCTCGCTCTCGCTCGCGAACGGCAACACCGCTCTACAAGCGGCTGGGTGCGAGAGAGTGCGCGCTATGACTCCACGTCAGAGTGTCGTCCACACGGACACTAGCAGCCCGCGGCGGCTGGGGGGAGAACTACTCGCACCCCAGTGAAACCGTGACAAGCGCGCCTATTAAGCCTGTGTTTCTATGTACATCTATGTTATTTGTACGAGTAAATACACAAACATCAGCGTTAAAAAGTTCATCAGCGCAGCGGTCTCTTATAATGGAATTGAAGCCATCAGCACGAAGCTCCTACGAGGCAATACTTTACGTATCTTTGCTATTAACTCACTCACCAGCCAAATCAACATACTCACAAGCCAAATAAACTCACTCGCTAGCCAAATTAACTCACTCACCAGCCAAATCAACATACTCACAAGCCAAATAAACTCACTCGCTAGCCAAATTAACTCACTCACCGGCCAAATTAAGCATATACATCCAGTAGAAGCTCTGCCTGTGGAACGTCTCGATCTGCGTAAGTGTCGTGGCGTCCAGGTCTTTGCGTAGCGTCCTCCTCCCGCCAGACTTGTCCGAGATGAGCGCCTCCAGCTGTGTGCGCACCATGTACAGCTGGGTGGATGATGGTCCTGGGAATTTAAGAAATAAACAATATTTTCTCGATACAACACACAAACTACATATGGACGCTGTTAACCAATACCGTGTCAACCCACATGGTTGCCATTTTGAGAAAATTGAGTTTGAAGTTTTAATCGGGTTTTATAAAATTTATTTTAAAAAATAACTGAAATAATGGATTTATTTGCAATGTCGTTTTTCTTGGTAGCAAGCAAACTAATTAAATTATAATAATATAATTAAAAATATTTTAAACATGTTAGGGTTTCGTGCCCGCTAGTTTTTTCAATATTTTTGCTATTAAAACGATTTAAATGATGTACCTATATCATAAGGAAGCGATTGGTATCAAAATTTACTTTTTTGTTTTGTGAGTTGACACAGTATTGCTTAACAGCGTCCAACTATAGAACACTTACCAACATTTCTCCTAGGAACCTTGATAGTGAAGCTGGCTTCTCCATCCTTCTTCCCACGCAGAGCGGGGTCCTGCTGAGGCTCACAGCCCCGCGCCCAGTCTCCGCAAGTCTCGCGGACTGACACTATTATACTGAAACAATTATTTATTTATTAACTCACTTGCTTCTGGCCGCGATATTGTCTGCGTAGAATTATTACTATGGGTAGCTTATGTTTTAATCGAGCTGTTTTTTTCAGGTCAACCTCATTCACTCAAGTAAATCTTATCGTGATATTTTTTAAACTATTCCTCCAAATTTTTTGTTGCTTGTGCCAGCGCGCCACTCCACCGTAACCACTGTAAATCAGTGTTGGGGCTTATGCTGAGCCCCAACGTATGCTGAGTGGTATTCCGTTTTTGGGGGCACCACTCAATTTAAATTAAAGTTATTTTTTCAATTATTTATTTGTATAATAATCTTGATCAACTTTAGTATTAAGTTATTGTTTGTATTAGCTTCAGTGGTGTTTTTCAAAATAAATGTTCTATCTATCCATCTTTCAAATTACCTAGTGCAAAGGACATCTACATTAAATACTGAAAGAGAAAAATGTATCATTTTCGATAAGAATTAGCTAAATATTTAAATAAAATACTGTATACCGGATTAAAACGCGATTTATTATTTATATTGTTTAAATTATTTATCCCGACGTTTCGGATGCTTTACAGCAACCGTGGTCGCGGGGAGGAAATACTAAATTCTACATTAAAAAATTATCCAATTAAAATAGCTCATTATTTAGGGTATATTGGCTTCCACATAAAATGTAGATTGTTGCTGTTGAGGACTTTTATTTAGAACTATTTAAGAAAAACAAATCCACCATATATTGTTTTCGTGTAACCAAAGGTTTAGGCAGTTCACGCCAAGATTCTCTCAGAAGGCAAGAATTTTTCCGAGTTACTTGATACTATCGTAATGTTATAGCCAAAATACACAAAATCCATAAAAATGGTTAGTCTTGTGTATAAACTATATTACTGTAAAGTTTCATCAAAATCCGTTCGGTACGTTGCGTGAAAAAGCAACAGACATCCATCCATCCATCCTCACAAACTTTCGCAGTATAATATGCTTTTTCCCCCACTCACTCCAACCAATTTCCCCCATCTCATTCTCCCACCATTTTCTCCCCACTCACCTCCGTATCAGATCTTTCTTGTTCTTGATCGCCTTCCGGAGCGGCTCTCGCAACATGAGCTGCACAAAGTCCTGCAGCTCCGCGTAGATTGCACGCCGCGCCGCATCCGCGAACACCGTCTCCATTCGCGACATCAGCACTTGGAGGCCCTTTATCATCGCTATCACTTCTATCATCGCGAACTTCTCTTCGGATGTGTAATTGTAGCGTGTTGCCTGTTATAAAAAAATATGTCAGATATCGACAGACGAGCATGAAGTTCACTTGATGGTAGGTGATACCTCAGTCACAGAACATCAGTCAATGATGCGCTGTTGACCTATGTTTATTTATGTTATATATCGACAGACGATCATGAGGTTCACTTGATTGTTGACCTATGTTTATTTATGTTATATATCGACAGACGATCATGAGGTTCACTTGATTGTTGACCTATGTTTATTTATGTCAGATATCGACAGACGAGCATGAGGTTCACTTGATGGTAGGTGATACCCCAGCCACAGAACATCAGTTAATGATGTGTTGTTGACCTATGTTTTTTATGTTAGATATCAACAGACGAGCATGAGGTTCACTTGATGGTAGGTGATACCCCAGCCACAGAACATCAGTCAATGATGTGTTGTTGACCTATGTTTTTTTTATGTTAGATATCAACAGACAAGCATGAGGTTCACTTGATGGTAGGTGATACACTGATACCCCAGCCACAGAACATCAGTCAATGATGTGTTGTTGACCTATGTTTTTATGTTAGATATCGACAGACGAGCATGAGGTTCACTTGATTGTTGACCTATGTTTATTTATGTTATATATCGACAGACGATCATGAGGTTCACTTGATTGTTGACCTATGTTTATTTATGTCAGATATCGACAGACGAGCATGAGGTTCACTTGATGGTAGGTGATACCCCAGCCACAGAACATCAGTTAATGATGTGTTGTTGACCTATGTTTTTTATGTTAGATATCAACAGACGAGCATGAGGTTCACTTGATGGTAGGTGATACCCCAGCCACAGAACATCAGTCAATGATGTGTTGTTGACCTATGTTTTTTTATGTTAGATATCAACAGACAAGCATGAGGTTCACTTGATGGTAGGTGATACACTGATACCCCAGCCACAGAACATCAGTCAATGATGTGTTGTTGACCTATGTTTTTATGTTAGATATCGACAGACGAGCATGAGGTTCACTTGATGGTAGGTGATACCCCAGCCACAGAACATCAGTCAATGATGTGTTGTTGACCTATGTTTTTTTTATGTTAGATATCAACAGACGAGCATGAGGTTCACTTGATGGTAGGTGATACACTGATACCCCAGCCACAGAACATCAGTCAATGATGTGTTGTTGACCTATGTTTTTATGTTAGATATCGACAGACGAGCATGAGGTTCACTTGATGGTAGGTGATACCCCAGCCACAGAACATCAGTCAATGATGTGTTGTTGACCTATGTTTTTTTTATGTTAGATATCAACAGACGAGCATGAGGTTCACTTGATGGTAGGTGATACACTGATACCCCAGCCACAGAACATCAGTCAATGATGTGTTGTTGACCTATGTTTTTATGTTAGATATCGACAGACGAGCATGAGGTTCACTTGATGGTAGGTGATACCCCAGCCACAGAACATCAGTCAATGATGTGTTGTTGACCTATGTTTTTTTTATGTTAGATATCAACAGACGAGCATGAGGTTCACTTGATGGTAGGTGATACACTGATACCCCAGCCACAGAACATCAGTCAATGATGTGTTGTTGACCTATGTTTTTATGTTAGATATCGACAGACGAGCATGAGGTTCACTTGATGGTAGGTGATACCTCAGCCACAGAACATCAGTCAATGATGTGTTGTTGACTCACTCCCCCCCCCACTCACCCGCTCGTACTCCTCAGCGTCGGGCGGGCACCGGGGGTTGGTAGCGTGGTCGGTGGGGTGCAGCAGCTTCCAGGAGCACAGCTCGGTGAGCACGGAGCACCAGGAGGACAGCAGCTGCAGCCCGCGCAGGCACAGCTCCGTGACCGCCCTGTTCTCGCTGTCGGAGCCAGCCTCTTTGAACGTGGTCGTCACCTGCAACAACGGTTATAACTAGACATCGTTGTCGCGGGGGCACGAATCATTTTTTTTATTTTATTTTTTTTATATTAGAGGAGGTTAACGGGCAGGCGGCTCACCTGATGGTAAGTGACTACCACCGCCCATGGACATCCGCAACACCAGGGGTCTTGAGGATGCGTTGCCGGCCTTTCATTTGTAGATAATTGTAAACTATGGAGGGTAGAGATAAGGAACACTCTCTCATATGGGGCTTTACTTTCAAAAGTGTCCATGATAAGCTGTTAGATACCAACTTAACACAAAAAGGCGCTGATGACCACGATGTGATCGGCGATTATTAATGAAGTGAAGTATGCCGAACGGAAACAGTAAAGTACAGAAGTAGTTGTACTGAATAGATACGTTTATAAAAATAAAGTAAATGAGTATGCAATTGAAAACGTCATTATTCAAAAGAATTCTGAATTATTTAAAATTATTATTATATATTTAATCAATGTATGAAATTACTTTACTTTACAACTAAATTTTTGAAAGTCGTTACGGACCGGATATATGTCTTTCTTCGTTTCATTCTGTCCTACTCTAACAGTAGACGCTTTCTTTCAAATGCAGTCATCAGCTTACAGCAGCGCCACCACAATATCACATGACTTTATGGACACTTCTAATATACAGAGAGAGTACTCCTTATCTCTACCCTCCATATTGTAAACAGAGTGAATAAACTACGTCATAGAGTCATTTTCGACGGGCTCGTTGGCGCGTTCGGTAGAACACCTGCCGTGCGTATCGTTCGAATGGGTTCGAATCCCACCGGGATCACATGTTTATAATTTTCTGTAAGCATGTTTCCCCACGTCTGGTAACTTCGGGCATTGAACGGGTGCGATCGGATTTACCTCTAAAGGTGCTATATTAAGTATCCTACCTCGTTGCTGTATCTGGCCAGCTCGGAGATGTAGTTCTGATGCTCCTCCCGTATCTGGGGCAAGTGGACCATCAGGTCGGCCTGGGGCGACATGGGGTTCAGGTTCGACGACAGCGGCCATCTAGCGGGGAGGTAATGGAACTTATTTTATAGTAACGTTGGTGACATTGACAAACAAACTTCTTTATTCAAGCTCCACATATTATGACTTATATCTAATAACCTAACTTACTAACTAATTGTGTGGCTGCTTGAAGTGGCGGTGTCTCAGCATATGCTGTGCTGCCGACGATACAACACAGCGCTGATATTCAGTCGGTACCTAGCGACACTTGTGGCAGACAGTTACACACATTTATAATATATACACTTATAACAACTACAATATAAGAATGTATTATCTATCTATCTATCTATATATTATATAAAAATGAATTGCTGTTCGTTAGTCTCACTAAAACTCGAGAACGGCTGAACGGATTTATCTGATCTTAGTCTTGAAATGTTCGTGGAGGTCTAGGGAAGGTTTAAAAGGCGAGAAAAAATCGAATAATTTCCGGGAAAACCCTAAAAACAGCCCTTTTCTATTTCCAATACATACGTTTTCTAGAGTCAATTTAATTATAAAATTTCGAAGCCAAAATTGTATCAGAACAACGTCTGCGGGGTCCACTAGTCTAATATATAAAATTTCCATGTCACAATGTTAGTTACCGTACTCCTCCGAAACGGCTTTACCGATTTTTACCAAATTTTATATGCGTATTCAGTAGGTCTGAGAATCGGCTACTATGAATTTTTCATACCCCAAGTGATAAGGGTTGTTCACCTTTAAAAACCTCAAATTTTTGAAAAATCATTGATTATTTTCTTTTTACCAGTAAGGACGTTGCCGGGTAAAAAAGAACTCGCGAGTTTCGAAAAGAATGAGGATGAAATCTTTCAACTTACTTGCTGGGGTCATAATGCTTGGACCTCTTGATGTAATTGAACGGCGCTATTTGCATGTCCCCAAATAAGGGGACCACTTCCAAATTCTGCAAATAGTTCAAATGAAACTCATTTTTTGGATTTCCGAATGCTCGAAGTAAAAATTAGGTCGACAGCGCATCATTGACTGATGTTCTGCGGCTGAGGTATCTACCATCAAGTGAACCTCACACTCGTCTGTCGATATCTGACATAAAAAAAAACAGCTGGATCGATTTTGATGAAATTTTGTATGTTCGAGTTGGATGTCAGGTTTGGATTCACGATTGGACTCTGCCGGTTTTCTTTTTAAAGCCAACGTTCGGGTAGGAATGTCTGTCAGATCCGCTAGTTTATTATATTTATTTTATCATTTAATTTTACAACATACCAGCAACGCGCCCTGGCTTCACACGGGTGCAATGTAGATGTACTATGCACAAAAAACATAGCCTATGTTACTCGCTGATAATGAAGCTTTCTATTGGTGAAAGAATCTTTCAAATCGATCTAGTAGTTTTTGAGTTAAATCGTAACAAACAAACAAATCATTCCTCTATATAATATTAGTTTAGACGAAAATATGTAACTACCCACCTTGAAAATCCGATCGATCCGATCCAATCGTATCTTCTTCTTCTGATCCAATCGGTTTATGTTACACGCATCTGAGTCCATTAAGAACAAACCGAACCCCATTACCTAAAAAAAGAAACTAATGTGTTCAAAATTATATTAAATTATTTTTCTATTATGATGTTTTACAATTTACCCTCCAAAATACTTATAGGTGGAAAAAACCATGAAATGCACGTTGTAAGTTTCGGCATCAGCCTATGGATTTCCGAATGCTCTAAGTAAAAAGTAGGTCGACAGCGCATCATTGACTGATGTTCTGTGGCTGAGATACCTACCATCAAGTGAACCTCATGCTCGTCTGTCGATATCTACCATAGAAAAAACTTTTCGGTCTGTGATTATTTTCGTTTAATAACAGATTGAAGGTACTATTTCAAAGATCCTCATATATAAACGTTTTTCATGATTGGTTTTAGAAAAAAGTTTAACGAATCATAACGAAAATTAACGAATAATCCCGAAAACTCACGAATAAATACGAAGACTCACGAATCATAACGAATATTCACGAATCATAACGAAGATTCACGAATTATCCCGTAGATCCTGCCTTTAGGGTTTCCAACTGATTACAAAGCCTATAACGCATCTAAGACATTTGAGTCGTGGATCGGCGGTGACCACTTACCATCCACCCACCTCGGCTGGTTTGAATAGTAGGTGACAGGCAGAATACCAGTGTTTTAGCCCTAGCTGGCTCAGAATTAGAACTGAGCCTGTCACCTTTTCAAACATATTTCAAACTGCACATGTACTTGTAGCCAGATTTTCTTTTAAAATGTTTTCTTTTGTTATGTTTATCTATATACTAGTGGGTGTGTTCTGTCACAATATTGGCTTCGAAATTATATAATTATTCTTAAATTTGAATATGCCCATTTACCCACTATAATTGTCTAATATGTCACTGATTTGCAGTGGACATCTGTTATTCCAAAAAAGCTAAGAATGCATCACGTGAGCTGTCAAGATGGTGGAGTTCCGAATCTAATTTATTTTATAATTAATTTTATGCATATATTTTTTCCAATATTTTAATAGCCTATATCTTATTCCCGACATAGAGGAATCCAACAAATAATATATCGTTAAAATCGGTGCAGGCGTTCTTGAGTTATAAGTGGTGTAACTAACACAACTTTTTTTAATCTATATATATAAAAGAGTTTCCCACCTATATATTGACTCATCACGATATCTCTGGAACCATAAGGCGTAGCGACTTGAAATATGGTAGGAATATTCCTTTCGCCGAGTAGAGGGCAGCTAAGAACGGATTTTACGAAATTCCACCCACAAGGGGGGTTGCGGGGGCAATTGCTAGTAGTCTTTAAGTCCAATTATTTTAACTTGTATTATCTTTTTTATGTTTGAATAAATGTTTTCTTATCTTATCTTAAATAAAAAACAAATACCTTAACGAGCATATGTTTCTCCGACGGTGTGAGATACATCTTCGTTTCGAACATATGTACACATATATTCACCACATCCGCTAGAAGATCTTCATATCCTGGAATTAAAAAAAAAAAACTAAATTAGTACAGTCTTACTTACGAGTGACTATACATTTTTTTATTCAAAATCTGTCCATCGATTTAGGAGGAGTACAGTGACATAGAAATTCAATAATTTTTTTAGTTCAAAATCATTTATTCATGTAGGTAACACAATATACACCTATGAACGTCAATAAAAAATACATATTAAATGCTTCTAATTTTACATTTACCGCCAGTTCTCACTATATAGTACCGACTTCCTATAAACAGATCGCAAATTTGTGATATTACAATTCTGACGTGATTCAAAAATGTTGTCGACAAAAACAAAGGGCTAAAAGTTGAACTGGCTGAGCTACATATTCAACACATGGACCTCCTCGACCAACACAACCAACTAAAGGAATTTGTGTCATCATTTCATGAGTGCAGTGAAACTCATGAACTTACATTGAAGCGTATAACTGATCTTGAGCTTGAATTAAGCGAGTCCTATAAGACTATATCTTTGTATGAGTCCGCTAAAGCTAGGGATCAAACATCTGACACACAAAACCTCTTTGCTGAGTTGGTGGGAAGCACCACAGCAATGTGTAGCTCAGCAGAAATTATTGACCTGACTGGTGATGATACCAAAATGCAATGTCCATTAGTGTTAAGTAATAATAAATTTAAAAAATATATGAAATATAAAAAAATAATTAGGAAGTATTATCTTACATTAAAGAAACAGAATAGGGTTAGAAAAAGCATTAATCTTAGGAGAGACCGTATGAATCTAGTTAAGGAGTTAAATACTTGTTCTCTCGAACTTGAACAGTGCAGAGCCACCTATGACCTGGATATACAAGAGTTGCATGACCAAATAACTGTGAAAGAAAATATGTTATCTTATATTTTCAGTAAATATGAGGAATCTCAAAAAGAACTGAGTGACCGCTTGCTGCAGGCTGGTGAGCTAGTGGACCTCGTGAAGTGCAGTGCGGAGAGGTATGAGGCACTGGCCAATAACCTCTCTTGCAACTGTGCACACCCTGGTCCGCTTCCTGAACCCCAGCTTGCTGCAAACTTATCAGAGTCCCCTCATATTGTCCAGGGCCGTAATAACATTAAGAAACACAAGTCAGTCCTATTTACAGACAGATTTGGTAAAGGTATAGGCTCCTACATTCAACACTCACTCTCACAATCACACAGTATAACCAGTCACTGCTACCCTGACTTACATTTCAATTATATAATAAAAAATATTGCTAATAATCAATTTGACGCTGACACCACATTAGTTCTTTTAATAGGTAATAGCCTTGATTTAATGAAAAGTGACATTGCAAATGGTATCAATACCTTATCAAAATTAGATTTAAAAAATATAATAATTTGTGCTCTTCCCTATTCTGACTGTTTTTCGGAAGAACAAAATAACTATGTTTATAGTTTGAACAATTTAATGTCTCTGATATGTTGTCATAGCGACAAATTATTGTTTTTTGATACTAACAAGTTTGTTAGTAATTTTCATTTGACGAGGGAATGTATGTATTTTCCTAATAAATATAAGGATGTGATAGCTACTTTGTTAGCATATAATATTAACATTGTCATAGATAATAATATGACAAAATCTAGGTTAAGTGACGAATCAGTATTGTCTAGTTATCCTAACAATACTGTGATTGAATGTTTAAACTAGATTATATGACAACAGAAAAGCGTTGCAATAACTTAATCCTCTTTCATCAGAACATAAACCGCTTTTCTGGCAAAATACTTGATGTAGAATTACTAGTTGATAAATATTCAGTAGATATAATATGTTTCTGTGAGACTTGGTTAAAGCCTGACAAAATGTCATTCAATGTTAATAATTTTATGGTTGCCAGCGTGTTCAACAGAGTTTCAGCAGAGGGTGGAGGTACAATAATATTATCTAAAAACAACTTAAAATTTAAAGATAGAATAGACATTACTTCCTGCTCTGTTGATCACTTATGTGAGGTAGCATGCGCAGAGATAGAAAGCCATATAATACTATGTGTTTACAGACCACCAGCTTCAAACTTTTCCTCATTTTTAATAAATATGGAAGATATTCTAATTAAAGTTCTTAAATCCAATAAATTAGTTTATGTCTGTGGTGATTTCAACATTGATATACTCACTAAATCACCTGAGAAAATAAAGCTCTTAGCATTATTTAATTCATATAATTTAAAATATTTATTTAGTGAACCAACAAGAATAACAGCTTTCTCTAGTACATGTATAGATAATATTTTCACTAACTGTAGCATTGAACAGTCTTCCATAATACCTGGGGTAAGGTCAGACCACAAGGGACAGCTTGTTAGTTTTAAATTAAATAAAATAAATCCGCCAAATAAAAAAATTACACTTAGACCATTAAATGAAGAAAAAAATTTACAAAAATTTAAAAATAATGTTTTAAATAAACTATGCTCTTCTAGCTTAAATACCAAAAATCCAAATAGAAAATTTGATAATCTATTTAGTATACTCTGCCATGAATTTAATAAGGCATGTCCAAAAAAGAGTATAAAAATAACTCACAAGTTTAAATTTAATGAATGGTCTACTAAAGGGATAAGGATAAGCAGGGATGTCTTATATAACTTGTACCATGAAAAGCCACTGACGTCTGATCTATCATTTCACACTTATGTAAGAAACTACTCGAAGATATTCAAAAGGGTATGTATTTTTGCCAAATCGAAATCAATTAGTAATAAAATTGCTAAATCCGATAATAAAGTAAAAACTGTTTGGAATATTATTAACTGCGAAACTGGTCAGACTAAAATGAGAGATGCTGACCCGCGACTACTTATTGATAATGTTATCATCTCGGATAAGGTAGAAGTAGCCAACGCATTCGACACCTTTTTCTCAAACATCCCTGTAGAGGTTACCAAAACACTTCATTCATCCTCTGCACAAGCGGTATCATTACTAAAAGAGAATTTCAGTAGGGAAATACCGCATTTTAAATTTCAATATATAAATGCTTTCACTATTAAAAGATCATTTAAGACTCTAAATCTTAAGAACACAGAGGATTTATGGGGCTTTTCTGTTAAAGTCATTGAATCCATTATAGAGTATGTCGCCCCCATACTTAGTGAAATATTTAACCTCTGTATCGACAACGGTGTCTTCCCTGACTTGATGAAACACAGCAAAGTTATTCCCATCTTTAAATCAGGTTGTAAGAAGAACCCTTCACACTATAGACCTATCTCAATTCTTCCAGCTTTCAGTAAAATCTTCGAAAGAATCATCCTAGATCAGATGCTAAGACACTTTAATATTAACAACATATTACATGACCGTCAGTTCGGCTTTACAAAGGGTAGGTCTACTACTGACGCAAGTGCAAGATTGATTACCCAAATCTTAAGCGCCTGGGAGGACTCGCAAGATGCCGTAGGCATTTTCTGCGACCTATCCAAGGCGTTTGACTGCGTTGACCACGATACTCTCATTTGTAAGTTGAGCCACTATGGTGTTCGTGGTAAAGCTCTCGCGCTTGTCCTTTCCTATCTTTCAGACAGACAGCAAAAAGTAGAAATTAGTGGTTCGAGATCATCTGGATCAATAGTGAAAATGGGTGTGCCGCAGGGTTCCATATTGGGTCCCTTTTTGTTCCTTGTTTATATTAATGATCTCCCGCATATGATGTCTGAGATATCGGAAATTATCTTATTTGCTGATGACACTTCCCTCGTTTTTAAAATTAATAGGAAAGATTCCAGTCCAGTAAACGTCAATGATAGCTTAGTAACTCTATCGAAATGGTTTGCCGCGAATAATTTACTCCTCAATTCTGCTAAAACTAAATGTATTAAATTCTCGCTGCCTAATGTCACCCCAGTAGGGCTTAACGTAACTCTCGACGGTGACAAACTTGAAGTCATCACTGAAACCGTTTTCCTGGGCATAACCATTGACAGTAAATTACAATGGGGAGCTCACATCGCAGCATTATCAGGTAGACTAAGTTCTGCAGCTTATGCAGTCAGAAAAATAAGACAGCTTACTGACGTTGCTACAGCTAGGCTTGTATATTTTGCTTATTTTCATAGCATAATGTCCTATGGTATTCTACTGTGGGGCGCAGCGGCTGACGTAGATGCCATATTCATTCTCCAGAAAAGGGCAATTCGTGCAATTTATAATCTTGGCCCCCGCGAGTCTCTGAGAGAATTATTTAAAGAAATTAATATACTCACGTTGCCTTCCCTTTACATTCTAGAGAATATCATGTTTGTTCGTAAAAATTTGCATCAATTCACTGTCAAAAGTGATATTCATTCTATAAATACCAGGAATAAGCATAAAATAGTAGTCCCAAAATATAGATTAGCAAAATCGAATAAATCGTTTCTTGGGAATTGTGTCAGATTCTACAACAGGCTACCGAAGTGTGTAACTGATCTTACGAATAAAAAGTTCAAAAACGTCATCAAAGGAATCTTAATTAAAAAAGCGTATTATAAAATCCAAGACTATGTTGACGATAAAGATGTATGGTGCTAATTCATCTCTGCATGTGCGCCTTCCCTGGCAACTTGCGCTGTGCAAGTGTGTGTATCTCATTTTACACTAATAGTAAAAACTCAATTTTCTTTTGCATTGTATAGAATCTCTGTATACCTTGCATTATATAAACTTCTCAGCCGATTATTACTATTGTAACCGAGTCCTTGTAAGCTAAACCATTGTTGAAAAGAGTGTCCATGGAGTTTCTTGCCGGTTCTTCTCCATGAGACCCACTTTTTGGAACCGTGCAACTAGACGTTTCATAAGAGCCTGCAAAGGCCTATTTGAAATAAAAAACTTTTGATTTTGATTTTGATTTTGACAGCTGTCACCTGTCAGTCTGCGCGTGCGCACGTGCGCTGTAAATTGACGAGTGTGTATGAAAGCATTGATGAAAGTGGAGGAAGCGAAAGTGGTATGTATGGATCGGAGCATATGGAATTCCGTGATCTCTGCCTACCGCAATGGGGAAGAGGCGTGATGTATGTATGTCGTCAGTGGAAAGCCCAAACCGCGGTCACGTCAAAATGATACTTTTGGGAAATGAGGTTTAAAATTCTCTCTTATATTTTTCATCCGCTTTATTTATTTAATAACTATAGTGTACGCGCAAGTGCTAGTCTCCTCCTGCGGTATGTGAGCGGCAGGGCGGGGGATATTTACACACGTCAAGCTCACGACTTATTTGTTCGCGTCAGTTTATTCCAAACCCACATGACTTAAATATTCTAAGATGGGTCCGCCAATACCACGACAAGTGAAAAATGTTATTTAGAAAATGAAATTCGAGTCTGCAAACATCGGAAATTGCATCATTTTCATCTCCATGGAAACCTAAAGAAATAAAAAAGACACATTGACGATTTTGACATGGGAGTAATACAGAAAAAAATCATCAGTATTAAATATTTTAATTTACTTATTGAAATGTTAATTTGTTTTTAAAACTGTTTATAATATAATAAAATCATAAATAATAAAATTTAATTAACACTTTTAACTGTGTGTTTATTTTCGTTTAGCCCGGAAATAAAAAATATAATATTATAATTTACCCATTACATTAATTAAGACATGGTTATTTAGTAGTTAGTTAGTTTCTAATATAGTTATCCGAAGATTTATCTGATCTCAAACATCTCGTGCGTGTCTTGTCAATACGCGCCCTCCCCCGTCTCACCGCTCACATACCTCAGGCGGGGACTAGCACTTCCGCGCGGACTATAGTCAATCCGTATCCACATTTTAGGGTAATAGGTATTTTTTGATGCCATATCAAAAATAGAAGTACCATAGTTACACCCTAACCACCAAGCGCTATGTTATATACTTTACGACATACCTTTTAAATATATATGAAAAATTCATAAAAATCGGTCGAGCCGTTTCGGAGGAGTGCAACCATAAATACCATGACACGAGATTTTATATATAGAAATCTAATATATAAAATTAAAATTAAAATAACTTTGTTAAAATTTTATTGTATCTACCGCAGAGCAAATAGCAGAGGCAAATGTAAAATATTTGGACAATTTTTGGACAACAAGATCTATTTAGGACAAATTGGCGCTTTGGCAGTTTTGTTTTTCAAGTAACGATATGTATGTTTGTAACGAATAAACTCAAAAACTGCTGGACCGATTTCAAAAATTCTTTCATCAATAGACGGACTTGCTGGCGGGTTCGATAGAACACCTGCCGTGCGCATCGATGGGTCGTGGGTTCGAATCCCACGCGGGAAGACATGTTTATCATTTTATGTAAGCATGTTTTCCCCACGTCTGGTAACTTCGGGAATTGACCGGGTGGGAAGAATATCGAAATTCCCACCAGGTAACCAACCACCGTTCGTAGATGGTAAACCATGAAGTGTATATTGCGCGTTTCGGTTTCAGTCTATGGATTTCCGAATACTCGAAGTTAAAAGTAGGTCGACAGCACATCACCGTTTGATCAAGTTTACCTCAAGCTCATATGTCGATATCTAACATTAAAAAAGCCACATTATCAGCGAGTAACATAGGCTTTTGGCATCTACATTGCACCCGTGTGAACCCGGGGCGTATCGCTAGTCATAAATAATTTTAATCACCATTAATTTTCTCCAAAGCGTCCTTCACGGTGTCTCTGATTTTGTTCTGTGTTGCCAGGAACATGGACAAATTCTGCGACTCTTGCAGACTCTGACTGTCCGACATCACCTTCAGAAACTGCGCTGCCCTGTAATGTGAAATAATGGCAATACTAGACAAATATCTGAAAATATCGGCTATTTTTTATAACAACTTAATAGTCTTATACAAAAATGAATATATTAACTAAGCGGTAACACAATGTACACTTATGAACATCAGTAAAAAACAATATTAAATGCTTCTAATTTTACATTTACTGCCAGTTCACAAATCAAGGGCGTACAACGGAAGAGAAGAACTGGCAATAAACTCTCCGCCACTCTTTAATCGCCAAGTTTTTTTGTTTTACAAAATGTTTGTAAGGAGCTGCAACCATTACACCATGTTCCACATGACATCTTTAAGTAATTAACTATAATAATAAAAAAAACGAAAAAAAAAAAGATTTGTCCTCTATCAGTAGATAGTGTAATTTCAACTTGATACCACGCGATTTGGAGGAAAAGGGTCTTGACAGACGGACAGACAAACGGACAACTAAGTGATCCTATAACAATTCCGTTTTTGGTACAGAGTACGGAACCCTAAAAATAATCGCTTTATTTCTTCTGGGGGGGGTTTATTTCATGACAATTACACTTTAAACTCGACTTTTAACATACAAAATAGATATCTTTTCTATCAAAATTGTCGATGTCGAGATATCTTACATCTTAGTTTGTATTCTCACGTCCGCGACATATTTCGTGGCGGTCATGCTAGGCCGGCTGGTAACACATGCCAATCCGAAACAAACAGTCGTTCCCAGAACTCACCGTCTATACGTGGAATAATCATTTTTGACAGAGCTCTTCATGTTCTTCAGTTCGTCGAGCACGGCGAACATATTGACGAACTTCCCGAGCGTCAACAGATAGGCCTCCGACACAAAGTCGCGACGTTTCTCCGCGTGGCAGAGTCGACGTACTTCTCCACAGAATCTCTCTATGGCTTTCCTCTGAAAAACGCGAAAAATACTATGGGTCCAGTAGTTTTTGAGTTAAATTGTAACTAACAAACAAACAAATTATTACTATAATATATTAGTATAGATAAATAATGTTTTAGTTATTATTAATTAAGTTATTTTATTTAGATTTAAGAAAGCCTGTCCATCTAAATCTATTCTAAACTCCTATATCTGAATTCAAGATAGTTTAAAAAAACTCTCTCACACCTGGAAGTACATGAATTGCAGCAGTTTGTCCACCTCCGGGGCGAGCACCTGGACAGTTCTCTCGTATATGTGCACCCGGTCAGGCTGCTCGTTCGACCTGGGCTGCGGGATGGCGCGGCTGCAGCATCTCCAGGTGTACAGCATCACAGCGTGAGCGTTTCCCTCCTCCAGAAGTTCGTTCTGGACAAGGATGGAGGCTGATGTAGAGAATTTGTGTCTGACAGTCTCGTTGGCGCTTTCGGTAGAACACCTGTCGTGCGCATCAGTGGGTCGTGGGTTCGAATACCATTGAGACAACATTTTTATAATTTGCTGTAAGTCTTTCCCACGTCTGGTAACTTCGAACATTGAATGGGTGGTGATATATCGATATTTACTGGGTAACGTACCATTATTCATAGTTGGAAAATCCGTGAGTGTGCATATTGTGCGTTACGGTTTCAGGCTATGGATTTCCGAATGCTCGAAAAAGTAGGTCGACAGCATATCATTGACTGATATTCTGTGACTAAGGTATCACCTACCATCAAGTGAACCTCATGCTCGTCTGTCGATAAATTGGCTCTTACAAGTGGCGTACATATGTAGAAGGTAGATATATGTATAAACATAGTAAATAAATAAGCATACATATATGTGACACCATGAATATGTCGAAAACTACGTCTACCTAGGACAAATAATATCCCCCAAAGATCAAATGACGCAGGAAATAAATAAGAGGATAGCATATAGCTGGAAGAAATACTGGTCATTAAAAGAAATCATGAAATCCAAAGAGTTAAGCATCCAAGTCCAAAGGAGAGTTTTTGACACATGTATCTTGCCCTGTTTGACATATGGCTGTGAAACTTGGTCCCTTACCCAACAACACAGAGGAAAACTAGCTATATGTCAGCGGGCTATGGAGCGAAGCATGCTGGGCACAAAAATTAGAGACAAAATTAACAGAAAAATTATAAGGAGAAGAACCAAGGTGAAAGATGTTCTGCTCAAAATAGATGAGCAGAAATGGAGATGGACAGGACACCTTCTAAGATCCGGGATTGAAAAGTGGGGAAAGAGGGTAACAGTTTGGTACCCAAGGGATGGCAAACGCCGGAGAGGTCGGCAAATAAGAATATGGGAGGACGACTTCAAACAAACTTTGGGTCCATTATGGACCAGGATAGCAAGGGACAGGAAGGAATGGCGAAGATTGGAGGAGGCCTTTGCCAATAGGCACACAGAAGTGCGGGACATTATTTAAATATATAGATTATAAGTAAATGTATATTAAAAAGTAAATGTAAAAAACTCAAAACTGAATTCAAGCACTCTGTACAATAAAGGCTATTTTTATTTTATTATTATTTTTTTTATATGTGACACCATGCCATTATAAATTATTAAATCTCAGTCACTTATTAATTTAGATATGTGCAGCCCCATGCCCCAGGGGATAAAGGAATTAATACCAATCTCAAATATTAATTAGGATTACAATATAGCAATTTTTATAATATTAGTTCCCCAAATGTCATCAAAAATAGAGTTTATTTAGACAAATATACCAGCTTACATTCGTCATGAGGATAATATAAATATTTCCTATTAATGAAAATTATACTCATTTAAATAAAATACTGTATACCGGATTAAAACGCGATTTATTATTTATATTGTTTAAATTATTTATCCCGACGTTTCGGATGCTTTTCAGCAACCGTGGTCGCGGGAGACTGAAAGATGACAGTTGTCTTATATTTGAAATGTCACAAAGTTGCCATATTTAATTCAATTAAATTAAAAAATAATCTATTAATTTAGGTAACACAATGTACATCTATGAACATCAATAAAAAATAATACATATTAAATGCTTCTAATTTTACATTTACTACCAGTTCACAAATCAAGGGTAAACAATATAAATAATAAATCGCGTTTTAATCCGGTATACAGTATTTTATTTAAATGTGTGATACTCGCGTTAATAAAAGACAATATTAAAATTATACTCACCAAGTTGGCATGTATAGTCGCCTCCTCAATGTATTTAGCGATACCAGTGACAAAGCCATTGCGGTCTTCAAAGTTAGTATCAAAATTAGCCTGATAAAGAATTGAACATGGTGCAGCTTCGATGCAAGGCTGCTCATCTGCAAAAAGAATTATTGAAAATTTCCAGGATAATTTTAGTGTCCAAAATAGTGATTTCAGTTTCTTTCACAGTCCGCCTAGCATGATCATCAAGAAATATTTCGCGGACGAGTGAAGACAAACTGAGATATATTTCTACATACTCAACTTCGATAGTTCAAAGTATCTCAAATGACAATATCTCTACTTTTGACATTAGAAGTCGAGTTGTAAGTGTCATGTTAGACCCGGAAGACATAAAGAAGTAATCGATTATAACACAAGTAAAACGATCAACAAAATTTTGTCATGGTTGTCATGCTAAGCCGGCTGATTAGGGCACCATTCATATGTATCAGCAGTCCATAAAAGTTAGGCTGAAAAGTCCATGCACTACATGTAGGGCATGTTGAAATTCAGCATATAATACATTTTCAAAAAACTTCAAGTTATTCTGGTTATCTCATGAAGCTCTTCATACAATCTTTATTTATATTATCTTAAAAAAATGTGGACTCAGAATGTCACTTGACCAAATCAACTTGGACAGCTAACATGTTGTGTAGTTTGAGGGAATTATTTATGTTTGAAGAATGCTGTAATAATTAGTAGATGACACACTACAGTCTGTTTAATTGTGTGCCTTCCATATGAATATAAATAAATAGAACGAGGCTTATAAATATTAGATTGATAAAACTCAGGCCCAGCTTCAGAGGTAAAGGCCTTGGGGCAACAAAGTAGGGGAAGCCCCCTGGCCCCAAATTATTTTACAAATAAAATTAAATACTGAAGAACAATAATGTAATCATGTTTGTCTAAAGTACAGTAGGAAGGAAATGTTATGTAGTGTTTATTCATCGGAATTTGAAAGATTTTTATTCCGAAGTCTATTGTCGGGGCCCCGCGGCTGTAGGCCCGGATGCCCTACCCTAAATTGGGCAATACTATCACTAGTTATCTCATTAAATTACTCGAGAAACTGAATCATCATTTAATGAACATATATTATTATTATTGACTTACCAGGTAATGTAAGCTCGTCCAATACATCCACATTACTTAACGCATCCGAGAGAGACACTTTTTCACTCACAGACATGATTTAATTCCACAATGGGCGGACGAGAGAAAATGCTATGTTTAGTAACGCATAAGGAAAGTATAGGCTATTAATAATGACCGTGTTAAACAATATTTGTTGTATAGGTTTATTTCTAAAACAATAATAATGAATAATGTCTATCGTAATGATATCCTGAATTAATCACCAATAAATAATTAAAAACAATTGAAATGACACTTTTATAGTTTATACTGAATCTGAAGAATTGTCACAGTCAATTGTCAAATTATATGTAGGTACTTCTTGCCACTTGACAGATCGTAGCCATAGAAGATGACAGAAGTGGGCGTTACAGTGTTGCCAACTTTATTTTACGAATCCACCAAATGTGGCATCCTGACCCACCAGTAGAGCTATTCACGATCATTCGAAATTGATCCGCCCGGAAAGCTACGCTCTCCCACTGAAAGTTTTTTCGTATTTACCGGATATGAAAATGGTATTCACAATTCCCATAGGATTGAGCATCGGCATTCTTCGGGAGTTTCCGATTAGAATCTTAGTATAAAATGATAGAAAGCTTGATATATCGGTACGAAATCTTGTAATATCGGAACGGAAAGTTTTCGAATGATCGTGAATAACCCTACTGAACCACTAATCCAGAGCCACGGTAGTCTCTTAAACTAATTTACACTTGTTTCCATTGTTCTTTCCTATATGCCTATACTTTTTTAGATTTACGCAAATATTCATGGGAGTAAATGGGAGGGGGGCAATGGTTGGCAATGCTATTAAATTTAAAAAATAACCAAACTTCAATAGGGAATACACTACCGTCATCATGGGATCAAGTAATAAACATAATAAAATGTAACAACATAAACAAACATAACAGACCATTTAGATGCAATTAGTTCATACTGTGTGTTTTTTTTTATTATACAATATAGGGGGCAAACGAGCCTGCGGCTCACCTGATGGAAAGTGAACACCGCCGCCAATGAACACCTGCAACACCAGAGGACTTGCATTTGCGTTGCCGAAATAACCGTAATTCAGATTAATATTTTTATTTTTTATCTTATAGCAAAGAAAATAGATGTACATAGAAGAACAGGCCTATACAAAGTTTTGATACAGAAAAAGTAGAACTATTCTTGAACTATCTTTCATTTTTATTATTCCGTTGACTTCTCCCCTCACGTTATCTCACTTGCTCTTATTAGCGAACGGCAATAACGCTGTAAAAGCGACTAGGTGTGAGAGAATGTGCGTTCACATCAATACCAGCAACGTCGCGGTTCTAGAGTAAGAACTTCACTTACCCCAGAGAAACCTTGTCAAGCGCGTTTATAAGGCCTGTTCTTCCATGTACATATTTGATAATTATAGGTATAAAACTAATATTATTTAAATAATTGGAATCTAAATTCGGGATAGTCAAATCATCCATAATCAATCAAACAGCCATCATATCTATATCATATACATAAGAAGCTCGAATGGGTTAGCAATGTCTACAATACAAGACTAGCTATAGGCAGCAATCTAGCAACAGCAAGACATTTTTCTTCGGCGTTCCGTGGTAGTTTTCACTATGCTGCTTCTAAGTATTGGAACAATTTGCCACCACCTCTTCGGTACTTAAAATCGGTTCAAGCTTTTAAAAAAATCTTAAAATTATTTTTAATAAACCACCCAAAGCAGTTACGACGAGCCGCTAGAGTAGAGCCTACTTTTCTTATGTCAGAGCGCATTACTCACTAAAAACCTAATTCTTGTTGTTATGTTCTTACACTATTATATTATAACTAGCGATCCGCCCCGGCTACGCACGGGTGCAATGTAGTTGGTCAAAAATTCTAAGCTATCCTATCTCTTAAGTTGGACCAGACTGCTCACGGTGTGCCAATTTAGTTAAGTAGTTTAGGAGTCCATCGCGGACAAACATCGTGACAGGAGATTTATATATTATATTAAAATAATTATTATTCCTTATTTATTTTTGATTCATTATTATTAGTATTTACTTTTACATTATTACATTAACATAATATAAATTTAATTTATAAGTCCGTAAGTCCTCACAGCCGCAGGGTCTCCTCTGAAAATCAGTGTAGCGACATTAGTCGCTGCTTTGCTGATGAGGGGTCCTATTTGCCATCACTTTTAATATTGTTTACATAATTGATAATGTAATTTTATTTTTTATTAGTTTTGTTTGTTTTATGGGTTTAAGGTGGCAAATAAAGTTAATATCTATCTATCTATCTATCTAATATTTTAAATTATTTAATTTCATATAAAACAATAATATTGATAAATAATTAATATTATTAATTTTAATTAATATTCTTTAGGGTTATAATATTGTTAGCACTACCCCCACCGGTCCAACCACCCTTGTTATAAATATGGTGTCATTCCGTCAAACTGACACATTCGTCTTTCGTCAGTCGACCAGGCAACAACTCTTATTGTTTACATTTTGAATTATTGTTTTCGCGAGAGTCATTTTGTGTCGTTTAGTGCTTATTTTGTCTGTGATTAAGCTGTAAGTACTTTTCTTGATTGTATTAGATGATTTGCTGGAAGTTTGGTTAAATTTGATTTTGTGATATTTTTGTAATAAAGTCGTATGTAAAAGTGTTCTCTATTTTTTTTTAAATTTATTTCCCTTCTGGTTCTAAAATCAGAAGTGGGATAAAGAACTTCTAGACTAAAGCCCACGAACCAAACGGAAGGCAAATCTACCCACATTTACTGTGATTTTGTTAAGTTAATTTTGCTATCTTGTTGTTTTGCTCAAATTTCGTAATGACGGGTACTAAAGAGCGCTCACAAAATGGCTCGCGTGATTGTTCGCGTGATAGCTCACGGAGTAGGCCATGAATTCGTACGCGTAATCGTTCGCGTGGCAAGTTTTCGAAGTCTCCCGCGAGACCGTTCTCGTAATGTAAACACGTGCTCACCATAATCACCGTAATTCTCGCGATCATAATCGGTGTGTTTCTCGGTCTGACACTAGAAATAGGTTAGGAAGACCACCGCCTAACGTTTTCCATGACAAAAAGTCACCATGTCACTCCTATCTACCGTTACGTCGCGCAGTAAAGTTGTAATGTCACATTACGAACCCTCTCTGCGAAATCAATCACGGTCGATTGTGCGTATGGCTGGTGAGGAACGTACGTGTCATCTTTTTAAGGACGACACATGTAGTTTGAGGTCTATTTCCCCAGACGTAGGGACACACGGGCGCATTCGCATTGCCACCGTCCTAACAACTCAAGTCGGTCGCGTTCTCGTTCTAGACAGTCTTTTAAAGACCATGGTCGTCGTAACGATAAGTCACCTGATAAAAAGTGCCCCGAAACATCCGTTATTGTTTATAACGAAAGTTCGACGCAATCAAAAGAAGTTAGATCTTCCGCTAGTATCGTTGTAACTAACAGTGAAATGAACGACTAACAACCCGTTTCCATCAAGCATTCGAAAGCTTAATTCGGTCAGCCATTTCAAAATAACAATCTTAAAGCCTTCGCTACAAAATAATAAAAATAACGTCGTTGCGAAGTGTCTTAAGTGTGCTCATTTGAGTCGCGAGTGTTTTAGCTTACCCAAACTGACTCCACAGACTATTTTGACTATTGCATCAACTAACACAAGTAGCCCAGTTAGTAGTTTTTGCAAAAAGCCGAGTCACTCAGAAAGTGCTCACTTGCTTTGTTAAGAAGCGTTCGGAGTTTCGGAACCGAAGTTGAGTACTGAGGCAGGGTAGTGAACGCTGGTCAGGTGAAGCCGAGCTCTAGGAAAGTAGACACCAACGCGAACAGTTTCAGTGTCACGCGGTGTAGTGAGCTGGTTCCGTGTGACTGTCGCGGGTGTTCAACGAGACAATCTGGTTTGTCAAGGGCAGGACGGCCAACAGCGTATGGTTGCTTATGTGAGATCACGGAATAAGCGTACGTATCATTATCCATTTATTTCGTGTATCGCTTTATGTGTCGCAGGTACTTATTACTCAAGTAAATGTAAGTTGAGGACAGGTACCTCCTTACTTGAGTGAATGTACATCGAGGAGAGCGGTCTCCTGATGTGTGTGCTGAAATTTTTATCGGTGAGTTTGTTCCAATTATTTACAGTGAAAAGTATAAATGAGAAGGTATTCGTAAACGGCTTTGTACATTAACGCATACCATCCACTGCCAATGTTTTTGTAAAATAGGAATTGTGACTATTTGGAGTACTAACTGTATGCGTTCCATTTTTCTATCGCAAAATAGTTTTATTTTGTAACTTTCGTTTTATTGTTCACTGACTACGTGTAAATCGCAATAAGTAAAGTAAAAGTAATGAAATACTTTTAGAAACCATGATTATCATTCCGGTTATAGTAACTCACGTGCTAGACATATTTGAAGACAAGATACCAATGCACTAAAGCAACTAATTTTGGACAGACTAACCTCGCTGGAGGAACAACATCACGTGTCTCTATAGCGACTGGTGAGAACGCCTAGAAAACGCCTGCGCTAGCGTTGCTACGGGATTGGTGTTTCCTTCATCGCGGGAACGTTACGTGAGCGTAACTACGGAGTGTAACCTCAACGCTACCGGCTGTATTGTAGATGCTATATGATCAATCAACATATCGGTGTAACCAATTATTTGTAATTTCTATTCAAGTAGAAATTGTAAAGAGAAACCTAGTGTGGACCATGCTAAGGCCACTTATTTATTACTGAGATTTTCATTGTTGAGTAGTTTTAAATTGTTTTGGCACATTGATCATAATTTACTCAAACTCGTTACGTTTATGTAGACAAGTCTGTTAGTGCCAGGGCCTCTGTCTGATGATTTGAGAATTTGTTTTCATGAAAGTTTCCCTATGTTTGTAAAGTGTTTCTCGTAAGGGGTGAACACGTTCAAGGGAAGTTTTGTCTTGCAGTCAATAAAGCCTGTCTCTGAAGTCTTCGTACTCAGATATGTTATCCTGGCTGACGGATACACTTCAAGTGAGGTATGATCTCATGACATTGGATGCTGTCTTGGAGCGCGCTCAGACATGCGATCCTGGTATATGGGATCTGCCTTGGGTGATTTTGTTTTATTACTGTGCTCAGATACTATCTTGGAGACGCTCAGATATGTGATCTTGGAGTTAAAGTACATGCAGGGTTATGCCACAAGTTGGCCTCTGACGAGTCGTGGTGTAGTCATGACAGTGATATAAATTGTCTGTATGACAGTTTGTGCTATTCTGAGTTGATGCATTCTTTTATGTGGAACTGATTCACACACGCAAAGCTATGTCTCACGTAAATCTACGTAGACCCCTAGCGAGTCGTGAGAGGCACTCCCCCGACGGGAACTGCCCCGGGTGATTGGTACATATATCGGATTGTTTCATGCTTGGACTAGTTTACAAAGTGCTGCTTATTTTCAAATGGATACAGCGAGTTTTCTCGCTTTGTTCTATTTATCGTTTGATAGTTAGTTACAGGTCCGTGTCTGCATGGGATGCATAGTCGGACAACCCGGGTCCACACGTCGCGCACAGTCGGACCTCCCGTGTCTACACGTGCACGTCGTGTATAGTCGGTGTAACTTCGCTTCATTATTTGTCCATGTCTGCACAAAGTGCATAGTTGGACTGTCCGTGTCTGCACAATGTGCATAGTCGGACTACCCGTGTCTGCACAAGATGCATAGTCGGGTCGGTGGTTTGTCCATGTCTGCACAAGGTGCATAGTTGGACTGTCCGTGTCTGCACAAGATGCATAGTCGGACTACCCGTGTCTGCACAAGATGCATAGTCGGGTCGGTTGTTTGTCCATGTCTGCACAAGGTGCATAGTTGGACTGTCCGTGTCTGCACAAGATGCATAGTCGGACTACCCGTGTCTGCACAAGATGCATAGTCGGGTCGGTTGTTTGTCCATGTCTGCACAAGGTGCATAGTTGGACTGTCCATGTCTGCACGAAGTGCATAGTTGGACTTCCCGTGTCTGCACAAGATGCATAGTCGGGATGGCATTGGTTGCCTATTATCCGTGTCTGCACTATGTGCATAGTCGGAATCACTCTGGATGAAGAACTCCAAGCGTCGCCGCCTGCTGAAGCATCCAGGGACTGGACATCAGCTACTACGAGAAGCTTGGAAATTCGCTCAAGTGTCGCCGCCTGTTGAAGCATCCAGGGACTGGACATCAGCTACTACGAGAAGCTTGGAAATTCGCTCAAGCGTCGCCGCCTGCTGAAGCATCCAGGGACTGGACATCAGCTACTACTAGGCGAAGCTTGGAATTTCACTATGTGTTAACAGGACCAAAGGCCTATTTCATTAACTTTTTTTTTTTTGTGAGATGAATGAAAGAAAAGAGTGAGAATGATCTAATTTGCGATAGGCGATGTATAAATTGACTGAAAGGATAGCAAGTGAAAGGAGAAAAGATGGCAAATGTTGTTCATTTGTTTAAAATCACTTTTGTTCATGTTCTCATACTTTGCAGATGACGAAAATGATGATTTGGAAGTTGGTTCATCGAGATCGAACCACGATTGATCAGCCCGATCCTGAAACTGCCACATCCGCACCTCCTCGTGAACCTGAGGCTGGACCTTCTCCCTCCGGCACAACAGTTGGATTGTCCATGCACCTTCTAGATGAAGAATAGAAGACGCAGCCCTTAGGAGTTGAGGACAACTCTACGTCAGGAGAGGCCGTGTTAGCACTACCCCCACCGGTCCAACCACCCTTGTTATAAATACGGTGTCATTCCGTCAAACTGACACATTCGTCTTTCGTCAGTCGACCAGGCAACAACTCTTATTGTTTACATTTTGAATTATTGTTTTCGCGAGAGTCATTTTGTGTCGTTTAGTGCTTATTTTGTCTGTGATTAAGCTGTAAGTACTTTTCTTGATTGTATTAGATGATTTGCTGGAAGTTTGGTTAAATTTGATTTTGTGATATTTTTGTAATAAAGTCGTATGTAAAAGTGTTCTCTATTTTTTTTTAAATTTATTTCCCTTCTGGTTCTAAAAATATATTATATTATAATAATAGCAACTCTGATTAATATTATAAATTAAAAAAGATTTTTTTTATAATATTAATATAATAATAACTAAAATTAAATAACATTGCCATATTTAATTATGTATTATAATTAAATATTAAAAAATGTTTATAATTTAAACCAATTTTAATTTTAATTTAATTTCTCTACTAAATAAACATAATTTTAATAAATAAAATAATAACTTTCTTATAAGCTATTTAGATAGCATTTCCAGACATTTTTATTCAATTACATGGAAATAATTCTATAAAATTTATTAAATTAGACACAAAATAATCACTCTTGTTTTTTTGTTTTAATATGTGTAACATAAATAACATTATAAATAATTCGTTAACTTTGAAGCTAATATTGTCTTTTATTAAAGCGAGTATCACACATTTAAATAAAATACCTTATAACGGATTAAAACGCGATTTATATTATCTATGCCGACATTTCGGATGCTTTTCAGCAACCATGGTCGGGGTCTGATGCGACCACGGTTACGATTGCGATTGTTCGTTAAATTGGCAGCAGACTGCCTTAGTAATAAATCGCGTTTTAATCCATTTGAAAGTATTTTAATTAAATTTTAAGCTGTCAAAGTTCAACAATAGGTTAAAACAGTAAAACATAACTTAAATTCAATTAAAAAAGTTTTTAAGAATTTCGAATTTTTGATATAATATTTTATGTACCTAGTATTAGAATTTCAAAATCTGTAAATAAATATGAATTTAAGGAAGAATGGAGATAAAAACCATCTCTAATTATGTTAGCGCGACATTTATGCCGAATGTCTGCCGAAGTTAAACGATTTTTGATGTGATCAAATGCTCCCTACTATAATTTGTTGATTTCACAAAACTGTATTAAACAATTTCAAAATAATAAATCTTATTTTTATACTACAATTATTTATATATTAAATTAAATTTATTTACATTAATACTTTCTATAATTAGAATTTGAACATTTTGAAATTTAAAAATGATGTCAAAAATTTTCACTTTAAGCTCTTCTCGTTGAATTTTGTTAATTAAATTGTTTGTTAAAGTAGAGTACACATTTTACTCAACTTGGTATTTTTAACCGAATTTTACAGCAACTATTACTTTATACTGGCAACATCTAACTTAGCTTTGTTTACTGCGCCCAGAGATCAAAACAATTTTAATTTTTGAAGCCAGTTAAGTTTTTGTAATCTTGTGTTCAGTCGTGTATTTTGGTATATTTACATTTTTTTAAAGTGAAAAGTAAAATCAACGTAAGCACGTAAAAAATCTTAACAGATCAATCAAAGAAATAATTTTAAAATTTGTAATCTCAAATTTCTTTGTTCCCAATCATAAAGTGACGCGACGTTGCCGCTCTTCTAAGTGAAACTCTTTCTAAATTTTTACAATTGTATATAAGCGTTACAAATAAACTAAGTAATTTAAATAATTTTCAAGATAAATTTTACTTTGAGTGCTACAAAAGTAATGATCCTGTCTCTTGAAATGATTTATGTTGAACAGTTTTTACTTTCTGACGCAATAACGGTTTGGCAACAGCGCGCGGAGTCAGAGTGAATACGCCTATACAAATGTATTGAAAACCCAATTGGAACAAACTGTTATTACAGTTCTTTACCACTTGATGAGGTAAGAAATGCATATTTTTTAATACATACATTATACAATATTACACTATGGGTTTTCTTGCAAAACTATTGAAGTCGAATTAGCAGTTCAAGTTTCCCGCGCGATGACGTAATTCCTACACAATGTCCTCCATCTTTATTCGCTATTTGACAACCAGTCATCTGTTCATTCATTTGAGTTTCCGAGGTCTTGTTTCAACGCAGTGTAAAGTTTATTTTTCACCTAATATAGCAGTTTCTACGCCAGAACTACACCAGGTGCGTCCGGGTAAGTCTTTAACTGCTAATACGACTAAAGGTTTTTTGTGATTGTGATCAATTTCTAAAGAAATCTGCGAAAATTCTTTGCGTCACACATAACCTCAATTCTGTACCTTTGTACTTGAAAAACTTGGTTTTTTTTAGGTCAACCAGTGTCATCTTCTCGGTGAAAATCGTATCTGTTAACTAAATTTAAATATTTTCATGTTTAAATTCGTAGATATCGATCTTTGTTATTTCTTATCCTAAATCACAGTATATGTAGTTTTTGCAACAATACTATGAGTAATCCTTCATTAAAGTAAGGAATAGAGTCAATAATATTATAAATAATTCGTTGATATATGTTTTTGAAAGAAATTTGATCAATTTTATACATTTCATAATGTTTCCAGAAATTTCTGGCAGTGTTAAATATAGTGGCATACTTGTCTGAACTTGTAGTATGTAAGTGTTCTCAGTAATATATTTATAATTATGGCCATATGAATAACGATTGCTTTTTCCAATTGGAATTGTTTGGTTCTCATTGATTATTGGAAATTGATGGCTTAGATACAATTAAGATTTGTGAGAAAGAGGGGGTAGTCTCAAAATTTAGATTTTTTAATATTTGTAAGAAATAATAAATATATTGCGATAGGGTTAACAACAAGCGCATAGTAACAGGTGGTCATAACTACACCAGGTGTTAACAAAATGGTTCGTTTTGGCAACATAATTTTAAGGTTCACCGACCAGGACAGCTGTTAGTGTCTAAAATTACTTTTATTAAAACAATATGGTGGGTATGCGTAACTTTGTGGGTATTTAAAAACTGAGATCCTAATTTTGTACATCCCGGCAAAATATATGTTTCTATTAGTAAGATACAGTGGTTGATTATTTTATTGCAGCGGTTCTTAAACTTTTTTGGTGACGGAACCCTTTTGGAAAGCAAAATACTTGATGGAACCCTACAATAAAACAATAGTTTTAACATTCGACCAGAGAGAGGTGTTTTATTTTGTTTTTTCTAAATTCTTGCGGAACCCCTACAGAAACCCAAGGGTAAAGCTGTTTTATTGGATTCAATATATTTTAACCACCGTAGTGTAATTTAACTTGTAATATTTATTCTACATGCTAGATAATTTTTATTTGTTACTATTTAAATGGAGATGAAATGGATGGATCATATGGATAGTGGATGGACAATATAAAGCTATATTTCGGCTTAAAAATAAACTGGGTTAAAACAAAAACAAAAAGTCTTAATTGACTAAATATCGTGCAATTTCAATTAAATGCAACCATTACCTAAGACAATTGAATCAAGTTTATGCTTAATTTATGCACATGCATATCATGCATTTACACACTGTTATCCAGTCTTCTTAACATCTATTACAGCAGTTATAGAAAAATTTAAACATCAGTCAGAGACAAGGTTCTGTGCATATTAACATGATTGGATTGTTGGACGTTGGGTAGTACATCTACATTTCGTTCTGAATGGCAGTGGACTCATATCCCACTGTGGGGAAATGTTTATTATATCATATATAAATAAGTTTTACCTTCTCTGGTCACTGGTCAATTATTATTTTCCAAAATGCGTGTCTGTCTTATATACCATGATATTAGTTTTAAAGAGTATTACACACTAAACTTACCATTCTAATTTTTTTTGGAAATATGACTAAAATTGAAAGAATATGAACAAAAACATTTAATATTTCAGTTAAGCTCCAATATTAGTAAATTATTCAGTCCCTGCTTCGAACATTAAAAACAGATGGAACGGGTTCTGACTGGGAAACAAACTACTATTTATAACTGTTTGCGCATTTTGGTTTCAGCCTATGGATTTCTGAATGCTCATACAGCATATCATTGACGGATGTTCTGTGGCTGAAGTATCACCTACTATCAAGTGAACCTCATGCTCAATCAATATTTTACCTTCAAGCCAATTTCAAATGTTAAGATTTTGTTTATATCTTCGAATTTTTTCATCACAAATATTTCGTATATATCTTTTTCTTTTATTAAATACTATCCCGACCGAAATGTAACTATAAAAAGTAAATGATTATTTTTTATTTGTTATTTCAAATCCCTAAATTTCGTCCGGATGTCTTTTTGGTTACACGCAACCGCTTGAAGGTTAAAAAAAGTGGTCTGTTCCATTTTTAAATGTTCAGTAAATTCTTTTGTTCATTAAAAAAATATTTGCAGCAGGAGCAAAATTTATAATATGTTTTACAACAGACTTTGACTTCCTTATGAATTTTGTTTTTTTAATTAGCCATAATAACATTGTTATAATTGTTCCGTTGTTTTGTTTTCTAAGTACTTAAATGTTAATATTAATTTTCTCTGATAAGTGAACATTCTGTAAGTTCTTCGAGAAAATAAATTCTTTAGACCCAAATTCCCGTTTTAAACTATGTTAAAATTAAAATGATTACAAATGCTTAATTCATACATGATAAGAGAAAAAAATATTGATAACTTATACTGATAAGGAAACTGGGCCATATGTTGAAAGCTTAAACCCTTATCTAGGACAAATATAGGTCTCCCTTATATAGCTTTGACCTGTGGCTTTACATGGTTAAGTGGAGTTTAATTTAATTTGGATTCTAGCTGAAACTAAAAGGAAAAATAAGGAAATTATGGTTTCGATTTTAGTTTTTAATTATTTAAAAGTCTGAAATGCTTTGTAACTTGTTTTGGACCATACCTGCCTACTTTGACTGCCTCTGTGGCTTAATGGTAAGCAGGATACATTAAGCTCCAAACCTGGGTTTGAATCCCAGGGAAACAAGAAATAAATATAAATTGTTTCGGTCAGGCAGGGCACAGAAGGCTGATCACCTACTTGCCTGTAAAAAAAATTTGTGAAACAGACACAGAAATATGTCTGCCTCGTGCCCCACTAGGGAATTCTAAGAAGTACCAGGACATCAGAAATATGGAACAAGTATTCTATTAATTTATACTAGTTAATAATTACTAAAGAATACATTATTAGTAAGAGATGATCAGAGAAACAGACACAGAAATGTTTCTGCCTGATGCCCCACTAGGGAACTCGGGAATTGACTTTACCAAACTTATTATTTTTGTCAATTTTTGAGACATTGATAATCAGTTTTGCAAACACCTGCGTAAACATAAAACTGCGCAATTGACTGACCTAATCAGTATCGTATTGTTCAAAATAAGGTCGTATAGATTGCCTAGTTTGAGACGAGATTGACTTGAGTATTTAAATATCATGATAGCAGTTGGTATTTATCCTTCGAATTTTACGAGATTACTTAGTTTAAAAAAATACTTTATACCTGATTAAAATGTGATTTATTATTTATCCTGAAGTTTCGGATGCTTTTCAGCAACCGTGGTCACGGCAGACTGAAAGCTGACGTTCTGATTAGAAATATCACCATAATATAAAGGCCGTGAAGTGCATATTGCGCGTTTCGGTTTCAGTCTGTATTGCCGAATGCTCGAAGTGGGTCGACGGCGCATCATTGACTGATGTTCTGTGGCTGAGGTATCACCTACCATCAAGTGAACCTCATGCTCGTCTGTCGATATCTAACATAAAAATAATAAAAAATTTAAGCCGGTATTAAGTATTTAATATTTAAATGTGTGATACTCGCGTTAATAAAATACAATATTAAATATATACTTAGTTCCATATCAATGTCTTACTTACAGCTAAAACTTAACAGAAAAGTAATTTAAAGTTCGGAATAAACAATTTTTTTTTATAAATATATGAGTGACAAATAGTTTTTCGTTGATTCGTGTAACTTAGACCAAATGATGCAGAAAAAAAAACAAATAATAAGAAAGAAAAAAAAAGTATTGCGTCCAAAATCCTTTTTGGTCGTTAGTCATCGATATGTAGAATACAATAAAATTTACCTAGTAAAACGTATATTGGTAACGTTATACTACTTTATTTTCAGAACAATAAAAACTAAATAACCAGTAACTTTTTTGGCTACCACTCGAATTCAGTTTGGCAATGATTGTGTTACTAAAAATGCCGATGGTGTAGTATGGAATGGTTAGCGTAAAAAATAGACATAGGGCAGGAGCCCCGGTTGTGGCCACTACCCCGGTTTTGGCCACTTTCAACTTTAGAAAAATATATAAAATATATTGACCCAAATCAAACATCGCATAAAAACTTTAAAAGGTAAATGTATATGCTTCACTTTGATTATTTCAAACCGTCACATTTCACATTCTTGTAATTGTAGCGAATTTTTGAACATAGAAATTCTCTTAAAGTGGCCAAAATTGGGGCTCCTGCCCTACCTAGATTATCTACAACTAGCAATCCGCCGGGTTTCGGACGGGTGGAATGTAGATGTACTATACACAAAAAATAGCGTATGTTACTCGCTGATTTTTTTTTATATTAGAGGAGGCAAACGGACAGGTGTGTCACCTGATGGTAAGGGACTACCGCCGCCCATAGACATCCGCAATACCAGAGGTCTTGAGGATGCGTTGCCGACCTTTAAATATATTATATACTGCTGATAATGTAGCTTTCTATTGGTGAAAGAATTTTTGAAAATCGGTCGAGTAGTTTTTAGGTAAAATCGTAACAAACAAATCAATATTAGTATAGATTAAACAACAACAATGTCTGACATACAATAAGATTCTTCAGGGTTCCGTACTCCGTACCAAAAACGGAACTTTATAGAATTACTTCGTTGTCCGTTTGTCCGTCTGTCAAGACCCTTTTTCTCAGGAACGCGTAGAGGTATCAAGTTGAGATTAATATCAAATAGTCTCCTATAAGATACGGCCTTTTATGCTCCGTGTATGCCGCATATTTTGAAAATCGCAAGGGATTCAAAACCTATAGGGTACTTCCCGTTGACCTAAAATCATGAAATTTGACATGAAGCAATGTCATGTAGCACAAGTAATGGAAAAAATCCGAAAACCGTATTTTTATAGTTTTTTTTTTATTGGAAAAAATCTTAACTATGTGCAGAACCTTCGGTGCGCGAGTTCGACTTGTACTTTTTTTTTTCAGTTACAATTACTATGCCATAGTTTTAAGTTTAATTGATCAAGATATAACAATATTCCATAGATCTCAGTACTCATACATGTTATGACCAAGGCGATATTTTTGGTAGAACCGGTCGAGATTTGACCTTGGTGATAATTATCAAGAGGCCCTATTCAATTTATGTATTGATAAGCAATTTTAAACCCTACACCGTTATGATAAGAAACTAATTGGTATATTATTTATTTTTACATACTGAAATTTCGGCTGATGTGAAGGAAGTAGGAACTTTGAATTAGAATAATATCATTTAGGTGCCAAGACGTGATTTTTTTGCCCTTGAGTCTGTTGTACCTTATTTTTAATACTAATATATTTTTCTACTAGCAATCCGCCCCGGCTTCGCACGGGTGCAATGTTTTTTTTTTTCATGTTAGTTATCTACAGACGAGCCTGAGGTTCACTTGATGTTAGGTGATACCTCAACCGCAGAACATCAGTCAATGATGCGCTGTCGACTTATTTCGACTGTCCATCTATGTAGATGTACTATATACACAACAAAAAGAAAAGCCTATTTTTGTGGTAGAAAGGTGAACATTTAGGGTTGTATGTATTTTTTAATGTCGAATAATTAAAAAATTGTAAAAAAAACGTTGATATAGACCACCCTTATCACTTAGGGGTATGAAAAATAGTTTACGTCCTATTCTCAGACTTACTGAATATATACACAAAATTTCGGTTTCCAAAAGCAGTTTCGGACACGACAGAAACGAGAATTTTATTTATTACTAGCAACGCGCCCCGGCTTCACACGGGTGCAATGTAGATGTACTATACGCAAAAATAGCCTATGTTACTCGCTGATAATGTAGCTTTCTATTGGCGCAAGAATTTTTAAAATCGTTTGAGTAGTTTTTGAGTTTATTCATAACATACAAAAAAAAACAAATCTTTCCTCTTTATAATATTTAGTATAGATATAGATATTTAGGGATGATCGCGAAAGTCCATTAAATTGAGTTAGCTATATTTGGTTTTATGTATAGTATTTGGACACAACGAATGAATACTAGCTTCGATGTCCGATGCGTTTCGCGTCACGTACGTTTTAACCTTGTGTGGGAGTAATGATGTCACACTTTCGTTTTTTACCACACGGCTTCTAAGGCCGTGATCCAAGAATACAGTGGAGTTCTAGTAACTTCTGTTAGGGTTGTTCTTGACGGGCTCGTTGCGCTCCGATGGGTCGCAGGTTCGAATCCCACCGGGGCGACATGTTTATAAGTTTCTGTAAGCATGTCTTTTCCACGTCTTGTAATTTGGGGTGGGAGGAATAAAGGATTACCAAATGGGTAACGAACCACCGTTCATAGATGGAAAAACCGTGAAGTGCATATTGCGTGTTTCTGTTTCAGTCTATGAATTTCGGAATGCTCGAAGTAAAGAGTAGGTCGACAGCTCATCATTGACTAATGTTCTGTGGCTGAGGTATAACCTATCATCAAGTGAACCTCATGCTCGTCTGTCGATATCTAACATAAAAAAGCATGCGGTCATCTTATACCAATAGGAATGAGAAAAAACTACTTAAACAATATTAAAATTACATTTTCTTCGATGCTTTGATATTTTTCTGCGCTGTAAAAAATGTAAACGGTAAATAATTTCCATTTCGTCTTTCCCGTTAAGTGAGAAAGAGACAGCATACTATACACAGACCTAGGGTTGCCACCCGTCCGGGTTTCCCCAGATTTAATTTGTAGTGCGGGTTTTGAAGACCCTTATAAAGAAAGTAGTTATATATATAGTCTAATTTTGTATTGTCTATACTAATATTATAAATAGGAAAGATTTGTATTTTTGTATGTTATGAATAAGCTCAAAAACTCCTCGACCGATTTTAAGATTCTTTCACCAATAGAAAGCTACATTATCAGCGAGAAACATTGTCTTTGTGTATAGTACATATACATTGCACCCGTGCGAAGCCGGGCGTGGTGCTTTTGAGAAATGTAAAGAGACTTCTAATAGTTCTTTAAAACTTTAAGTAGATCCTGTTTAGTTTTATTATATTTAACTTAGTTTGATTATTAAAATAAATAAAAGTAGTATGAAACTACATTTTATTCTACTGAGTAACTTCGACAAAATACTCTGTTCAAACATCCGGGTTGTGGGCTCCGAAATCCGTGGTTTATTTCTCGTAACTTGTCCAGCCGGCCTAGCATAACAACCACGACAAAATGTTGTCGACCGTTTTCTCGTGTTTTAATCGATTATTTCTTTGTTTTCCGGGTCTAACATGACACTTACAACTCGACTTCTAATAATAATAATAATCTTTATTAATTACTGTTAATTTTACATAATGTCAAAAGTAGAGATATTTCTCAATCGAGATATCTTGTCTATCAAAGTTGTCGATGTCGAGATATCTTATCTTAGTTTGTCTTCACTAGCGATATCCCTTGATGGTCATGCTAGGCGGGCTGTTTGACAGATTTTTGAGATGGCAACCCTACACAGACCTCGCATTTCACCTTGATACATACGACATTGCATCAGCTCATAAATAGAAACAACATTGAAATCCCATTGGCTATTTGGACGCTGTTACACAATACAGTGTCAACCCACAAAATGAAAATTATGATACCAATCGCTTCCTTATGAGCTGGAGTATATATTTCAAAAGAGATATATATAATTTAAATCGTTTTAATAGCAAAAATATTGAAAAAACTAGCGGGCACGAAACCCGAACATGTTTAGAATATTTAACAATAATGCACTAAATTCTAATACTTTGATTGCTACCAAGAAAAACGATATAAATTTAGTGTAATAATTAAGAAAAATCTATTATTTCTGTTATTTCTTAAAAAAAATTTTTAATAAAACCTATTAATTAAAACTTCAAACTAAAATTTTCCCAAAATGTCATCCATGTGGGTTGACACTGTATTGCTTAACAGCGTCCATTAATACCTCAGAATAACAAACGGCTTTACTTTTATACAATTATCAGTGCTTTCAAGGCAACGATCGCAAATCAATTCGACGGGCTCGTTGGCGCGTTCGGTAGAACACCTGCCGTGCGCATCGATGGGTCGTGGGTTCGAATCCCATCCGGACGAAATGTTTATAATTTTCTGTTAACATGTCTACCCTACGGCTGAGCATTGAACGGGTGGGAGGAATATCGAAAATCCGGCCGGGTAACGAACCACCGTAGGACATAGATGGAAATCCACTCGATGTTGGTAACGATTTAATTCAAATACTACTCGACCGATTTTAAAAATTCTTTGACCAATAGAAAGCAACATTATCCGCGAGTAATAACATAGGCTTCTTTTTACATAGGTTTCTTTTTACAATAGTAGCGTTTATATAAAAAAAAAATTGATTTACGCTACTTGAATTCTAGGTGCTTAAAGTTCAGTACTAAATTTTTGCTAATGACCAATAAATTGTGACACTGTTTACTCTGAGTCAAAGCCATGGACGTGTGCCATCTTATTACGAAATTCAAGGCAAAAGCGATGTAGTAATGGCTCTAAATATACCTATTGGTGTCTTCGACCTGATGTTTTCTTATCATCGATACTAAATATCATTCAAAGTCACTTTCAATTGCCATAAGTGAATGAAGGGAGTATGATAGAATTTGTAAATGATCGAGAAAACGGGCAAAACAGTGTTTTAGACAATTATTAACTTGATTGTTTAATTAATAACTAAATTTGACAATTAAAATAATTATATATGTATGTATAATGTATATATTGTTATGGAAACACATAACACCTTCACACAATGTAAAAAATAGGAGTTCTAGAAAATGTTACATAGCCTCTTCATACTCATGTCTTCAATTATAAAGGAAGATTATCTGATGTTCTGTGGCTGAGGTATCACCTACCAACAAGTGAACCTCATGCTCGTCTGTCGATATCTATACTCATATTATAAAGAGGAAAAATTTGTTTGTTTCGATTTAACACAAAACCTACTCGACCGATTTTAAAAACTCTTTCAACAATAGAAAGCTACATTATCAGCGAGTAACAGGTTTTTTTTGTATAGTAGATTTATATTGTACCCGTGCGCACCCGGGGCGTATCGCTATTCGCTAGTCTAACATAAAAAAACATGGAGTTTTTTTTATTGTAGATATAATAAGATTGAGGGTGTTTATAGTTTTCGCTTATAGAACTGATATGGAGTCCTGATTAAAAAAAACATTTAAAAAGTGTTGAAACATATTTATTAATCTGTCTATATATTTAAAGATCCTTATTTTTATTTATTAAACAATAAAAAAAAAAGATTTTATTAAAATATTATCTTTCGTATAAACCTTGTCCTGATAATTACAACTAAAACAAACAAACAATTATCCAATCTGGTGAAGTCGTTCGGAAGTTAGACGCGTATATATACATTTCGGCGACTTTGCTTTAGGTTATGTGAAGATTCTTTCTCAAATAACATAAAAGTATGTCGTCTTTTTCCAGTTTATATAAGTTGAAATAAACTGTTCGCCTTGACCCATTTATGATTGCGTCTCGAACATTCAAGAAAAACGTATAAATAACATTTAAAAGTAAAAAGTTTTGTAAAGTTATCTAACACAGCATGTTTTGTATGAAAAACAAATCCACACGAATGTTTCATAGGATATTTACATACATACATCACGCCACTCCCATTGCGGTAGGCAGAGATCACGGAATTCCATATGCTCCGATCCTTACATACCACTTTCGCTTCTTCCACTTTCATCAATGCTTTCATACACGCTCGTCGGTTTCGAGTATTTTTGATCTGAGGGGTGAGCACGAACGTCTATCGACAAAGTATTCGAATCGTCAAACTGTCAGTTGTATGAAAAATCTCATACAAATGACAGTTCGACGATACGAATACTTTTTCGATACTTGTTCGTGCTCACCCCTCTGGCCCTTTGGAACCCCATATTTCTCACGTCTGTTGCTGTCCCGGGTTCACAGATACAGGACATCAATCAATGATGTGTTATCGACTTATTTTTACTTCGAAACCGATACGAGTATTTAGTATTTACGGTTACTATGAACGGTCGATTTTCCCCGGTCCGGTATTTTCTATATCTATACTAATATTATAAAGAGGAAAGATTTGCTTGTTTGTTTGTAACGATTTAACTCAAAAATTTCTCGACCAATTTTAAAAATTATTTTACCAATAGAAATCTACATACATTATCAGCGAGTAACATAGGATTTTTTTTATGTATATGGCGGAACGCTAGTATATTATATACCCGAAGTGACCAGACGTAGGAATATACGTGTTTACAGGAAATATTACATCTGTCGCTGTATTGACGTCATTATGAATATTATTTGGTTTAGCATTTAAAACCTATGAATCACTTACCTCAAGATTCTTTAGATTTTTCTTAAAAATGCATCTAAAACAATGTCAGACAAATATATTAAAAAGTATTTGGGGGAAATATAATTCCTGTTTTAAACACTAAAAAGAATCCGTTAATAGCTTTTCTAGTAGAAAGAAATTCACTATAGTTGATACCAAACATCGTAATAGTTAAAAATAAAAACCACCCACCCACGTTTAATGTCCTGCGTATAAACGATCGTGCTAGATTCTCGCGAATAATGGCAAAAATAACACCGTTTGAATTTGGAACGCGGACGCGTAACGGTCTTTTCTATATTTGAATAGTTCTTTTTTGGGAATGTTTAATTTTGTTCCTTATGTTAGATATCGACAGACGAGCATGAGGTTGACTTGATGGTAGGTGATACCTCAGCCGGAGAACATCAGTCGATGATGCGCTGTCGGCCTACTTTTTACTTCGAACATTCGGATTAAGGTCAAATGGAACGTTTCGCTTGGAGAACTTTGTCCAGCCGGCCTAGCATGACAACTACGACAAAATTTTGTCGACGTTTTTCTCGTTTTTTAATCGATTATCTCTTTATGTCTTCCGGGTTTATGACACTTACACTTAAAACTCGACGTCAAAAGTAGAGATATTTGTCGATCGAGATATATCGAGCTATCTTATATCTTAGTTTGTCTTCACTCGTCCGCGAGATATCTCTTGATGTTCATGCTAGTCCGGCAGTAGTTTCTATAGTCTGTCTCTGTCTAGTTTGTTCGCCGAGAATTGATAAGCATTACGATAGCGACTGTCGCTTAATTATCGCAAATTATATGACGGGCGTCGCTTTTCGCCGCGCACTGAGTTTCATGGTACGAGGCACGCAGTTGTTTTTTTTATATAAATTATGGCACAGGATTGGGATGAATGGCGGGATAGTGGGGTGGAGAGGTCTTTGGCCAGCAATGGGACACATTATAGGCTATTTGCGTGAGTGTAGGAGAGGTTCACTTGATTGTAGTAGACATGTGTAACACTGCGCTGCGCCGCGCAATTGCGTCGGCACGCTTCACTGCGCAGGGTGAGTCAGCTCACACATTCATAACGTGTTGGCGCACGGCGCAGTACTCACTGAGTGAACTATGAGCGTGGCGTTGCGCACGTTTCGGAGGTTTCACTGCTCGCTTTGCGAGTCCCATTTTGTTGCGTCGTGGCGCAATTTTGAGTTGACTCAAGGAGCCGACGCATTACACTGCGCCTGAGTTGCTGAGTTGGCGCGGGGAATTTCGCTGAGTTACCCATGTCTAGATTGTAGGTGATGCACAGTCTTTAAGTGACGCGAATATTTGGAAATCCATAAACAAGCGGAAACTGGATTTTATTAGTCATAGCTTGAAATAGAAGGTGACCGGACTTGATGATGTTGTTCCCACTAGTTTATTGGTCACTAGCGATCCGCCCCGGCTTCGCACGGGTGCAATGTAGATGTACTATACACAAAAATAGCATATATTACTCGCTGATAATGTAGCTTTCTATTGATGAAAGAATTTTTAAAATCGGTCCAGTAGTTTCTGAGTTAAATCGTAACAAACAAATCTTCCCTATTTATAATAATAAGTATAGATAGATGGCAAAAAATATGAATAATGGAAAAAAATATCCTGATCTTAAAATTTTAAGGAATGACGAAAATGCTCAAAGGATGTACTGAAATTATTGCGCCATTTTTAAAGGATTGCTTATAGAAGTAAAAAGTAGGTCGACAGCGCATCATTGGCTGAGGTATCACCTACCATCAGGTGTCTACCTTGTATGTAGATAATTCTAATATAATTATTTTTAACGGATTTCCGCGGATTCGGATATCCGGCACATAAACGTAAATCTTTATTCTTATTATATTATTAATTATTATCATTGTTTCACTCTTCCTACTCACTTCTTATAAAAGTTTAATTAACTTAGAACATTAGTGATAATTTCTAAACTAACTTGCTAAACTATCTTCATTGTTGCGTTTTACGTGAGAATGTGAACTTTCTATCGCGCCACAGATGTTAAATAATACAGTTTCTCGACTCTATTTAAAACGCTTAATTCAAATGGTTTTTTTTTCAATTATTTCGCTTATTTTGGAAAATATATATTTTTTTAAGAATTTTATTTTATTTTTATTTATTTATTTATTAAGGATAACAAACAGCCATTTTCATACAAATACATAGAAATCATGATATATACATAGGCCAAGACAGTTTTCATAAATAGACAGAACCACAATACTGATAAAAATGTTGGTTCACAAAAATAAAAAATAAACTTATCGGTACAAACATTAAGACTATTTTTTTTTTTTTTTTTATGTCAGACTAGTGGACCCCGCAGACGTTGTTCTGCCACAATTTTGGCTTCGAAATTATATAATTATTCTTAAAGAAAAAAGATTTTCCCGCTTTTCTGTTGAAATTTTTCCTGAATTTTCTTTCTTTCTATAAACCTCACGGAGCCCGAGACCTTTCCAACGAATGCAAAACCGTGGAAATCGGTTTGTGCGTTCTGGAGTTATAGCGTCAGGAAGGAAAACCCGACTTATTTTTATATAGTAAATATCGATAGACGAGCATGAGGTTTCACTTGATGCCTAATGGTAACTCAGCCACAGAACATAAGTCAATAATCAATGATGCGCTGTCGACCTTATTTTTACTTCGAGCATTCGCAATAACGATATATTAACCAAAAGTATAATGTAAGTGACCTAGAGTGGATCAACGTTATTGTTACCTGTTAGGGCCAACTGGGCGTTAAAAAGGGTCAAAGTTGGATTGGCCTCTGCCAATTCTGGCCTCAACTAAATGGAATGTCGCAGGGCCAATGCAAAGTGAGAAGGCCAGTTGCAGAGGCCAAGGTGGCCTTTCATTGAATCTGACGTTCCCATTTGAGCTACTGATTTTATTACAACTGTGCTGCTCGTACTGTTTTGATTTACGATATTTGGACGGTGTTATGCAATACAATGTCAACCTACATGGTTGCCATTTTGAGAAAATTGAGTTTGAAGTATTAATTAGGTATTACTAAATTTATTTTAAAAAATAACAGAAATAATAGTTTTTTTTTGTAATATTTATTATTACACTAAATGTATATCGTTTTTCTTGGTAGCAATCAAAGTAGTGCATTATTGTTAAATATTCTAAACAATTTAGGATTTCGTGCTCACTAGTTTTTTCAATATTTTTGCTATTAAAACGATTTTAATGATATATATCTCTTTTGAAATATGTGCCCCAGCTCATAAGGAAGCGATTGGTATAAAAAAAAACATTTTTTTATCATTTTGTGGATTGACACTGTATTGCTTAACAGCGTCCATTTTTTCCAACACGTCTTTGTAATTTATGTCCTAGTTCGCAACTTATATAGAAATCGGACGGGCTCATTGGCTAGTACAATCTGGCGTTTCCGGGATCTTTGCCTACTCTAATAGGATAGAGGCGCGATGTACATGAATGTATGTTTCCATGAGTCGCGAGTTTGAATTCGAGTAAACATTTTTTCCCTATGTCTTGCCACTATAGGTGTTAAATGGCCGAATCGAACGCTAATCAACATTGAGGTGTACTTAAAGTATATCTAACCTACATTACGAAGGTAAAATGAAAGACAGAAACATTTTAAGAAGCCCTCAAATTTTAATTATCGTTTTCGGCGGAAAGCCTTGAATTTCAGTTAGTAAATTTCACTTTGTAATAGATTAGAGGGGTCGAACTAAAAAAAAATTTCAAAAGCGGCATCATTTGTTTTATGGCTGAGGTACTGAACACAATATAAGAATGAAAAGTATTTTTATAAACCCCTAACCCCTTTAATATTTTATTAGGGATATACATCTATTGAAGCCCTATAGTTGTCGAAATCCATAAGTCATAATAGAATATTCTAGTACGTGACTGTTTCAAACGTGATAAAAATAAAGCTATCGTAAGTCTTGTTTACACGCTATTTTTGCTGAGCGCAAGGTCATAGGAGACAGCTGATAGCGTTTTATAATGTGCTAACGTTCTATACGTCGTAAATAAAACTTGTTTGTGGAATACAGCTTCGCATATTGGTGCGCATTAACACTTTGCACTCCAGGCTCTTAATGTGAATGTATCTCGCGACATTTATTTTGTAATAATAAATAAATTGGAGATACAAGTTTGGAGTTAATTTGCACGCAACACACCTGTGTAACAGAAATATCCTATCGCACATCGTAAATAAGCAGTTACAAATGCCTTAACACCTCAGCAGCGCCCGATTTTACATTTCAAATCAGCTGGGAGCCGTATTAAATGGGAGCAAAGCCTACATTTCCGATGCTTTTCCTTAAACATCCGATTTTTTTAATCCGGTACAAAGTATTTTATTTAAATGTTAAAATAAAATAATAATAAAAGACAATATTAAGTCTTCAGTAATTTGCTAAAATTTACTTATACACTAAACAATTCATCCGGCCATCTTGTTATTTTAAAATAAATAATTATTAAAAATTTAAGCAATTGAATTAATAGTTCCCTGATATAATAATTCAAAACACAGGTAAAGCATATCTCTATATTTGCGCAAGATAAATATTTTTTGGTCGTCATAGTAATAGATTACTGACGATAACGATTACGTTTCATAATATTTAAATAAGGAAGCATACTGATCACGACTAGATCATGAGATTATCATTATTATTGTCCAAAACTAAGTTTATCGTGAATAGCAAAACGCCCCGGCTTCGCACGGGTGCAATGTAGATGTAATATACACAAAAATAGCAAATAATTTTTAAAAACGATTCTTTAGATCCAGAGATTACCCCCTACAACCTCACAAACTTTACATTTATATAATATAAATTAATTCATTATTATAAGTAGGTATAGATGTACCAGCCTATAAACAATACTGAAAAACATTTATTATACCTAAAATAAAATACTGTTATTTAAATGTGTGATACTCGCGTTAATAAAAGACAATATTATGATTGTATACTGAGGTAGATTTGAATATTAACATTTTCTGTAACTCATGTATGTATAGAGGGTACATTAATAAAACTAGTGTTGAGTCAACTAGCCTGTGTTTCACTACATGGTGACAGCGGTGTTACGATTTAAATTAAAATATCGCGATAATTTATAGATTTTTGGCTTGGTTTATTATTTAAACGTGTAATTATCATCTTAAATTATGGAACATGCGCGTCCCCCGACGGAATTGATAATTGAAGGAGGTCCGAGTGCACGGGCTGACGCGTGGCGAAAATGGCGCAAGATGTTTCAAGTGTTTTTAAAGGCATCGGGAGTGAAGAAGGAGTCTTCTGATGTTCAGGCTAGTTTGTTGATCAACCTCATTGGTCCAGCTGGGTATGAAGTATACTCGACATTTTCAAACATGAAAGACGAGAGCGAAGATGACATCGATTGTCTACTTAAGAAATTTGATGAGGTGTTTTGTACTAAACCCAATGTTACAGTATCGAGGTATAAATTTTTTACCCGAAACCAGGAACATGGAGAATCTATTGATCAGTATGTGACGGCATTAAGACTGTTGTCACAAAGCTGTGCATTTGGTCAGCTTGCCGATAGCCTCATACGGGATCGTATTGTTTGTGGCATATTAAATAATACTGTCCGAGATCGTTTACTTCGTACCGACGAGCTGAACCTGACAAAGGCGATTCAGATATGTGAAGCTGCGGAGATATCCCGAGAGGACGGTCAGTGTATCGAGGCGAGTACGGCTGAGGTAGCCGTGGATGCGGTGCGACGCGGCGGTCGCGGAGGCCCGAGAGGGGCCCGAGGTGTTGCTGATGCTGAGTCCTGGGGGGCCCGGCGCGGTGCGGAGGGCACTGCGCCACCCTCGGGTGATCCGTGTGCGGCATGTGGGAGGTATCGGTGTGTTAGTGGTACCCTATGTGCAGCAGCAAGTGCTAAGTGTTATAAGTGTAAAAGCATTGGTCATTTTGCAAGGATGTGTAAGCGTAAGATAAGAAACGTGCTAAACGTAAGTGTCTCGGGTTCCGAGGAAGATTTACTGTATGTAAGTGTGATAGATTCAAATGAAAAGTATTTTAATCGAAATGAATGGGTTGAGATTTTTGAGTGTAATAATAAGCGAATTAATTTTAAGTTGGATACCGGTTCAATGCTTAATATTATGTCTAAGGGTGATTTTGTAAAATTAGGCTTATCTTTAGACATTCTTAAGCCCTACTCTAAATGTGTTAATTCATTTACGGGTAACGTAATACCTATTTTAGGTATTTGTGATTTAAAAATAATGTACAAAAACACTAAATTTATTTTGTCATTTGCAATTGCAGACTTGAATTGTCAAAATATTCTTGGTTTAGAAAGTTGCATTGAGTTAGGGTTCATTAATTGCGTAAATTCTATAGATATATCTAATAAATATTCTGATCTTTTTGAGGGCTTAGGAAAATTACCTGGGCAATATAGAATTTGTGTCAATAAAGAGGTACAGCCCGTGATTTGTTCGGTCAGAAAAGTTCCATTTGGTTTGCGTGATAAGTTATTTACAGAATTAAAACGAATGGAGTCTTTAGGAGTGATTCGTAAAGTTACACATCCCACGGATTGGGTTAATGCAATAGTAGTCGTTGCGAAAAAAAACGGCGACATACGTTTGTGTTTAGATCCGCGACCTTTGAACCGTGCTATTCGACGCGCGCATTACTCGCTGCCTACGGTCACTGAGGTAGCGGTTAAGTTACGCGACGCTCGTTTTTATAGCGTGTTAGATGCCCGATCTTCTTTTTGGATGATAGAAATTGATGATTACAGCGCCGATCTATGTACCTTTGGAACCCCGTTTGGGAGATATCAATTTTTACGTTTGCCGTATGGTATTAATTGTGCTTCAGAGGTATTTCACGCAAAAATCAGACAATATTTTGAAGAACTCGATGGCGTTGATTCATTCGTCGATGATATAGTCGTATGGGGTCGTACGAGACAAGAACATGATTCTAGGTTAGAGCGATTGTTACAAAAATCTAGAGAAATTGGTATAAGGTTTAATTTAGACAAATGTAAATTTGCTGTTAATGAGATAGTATATTTAGGGCATAAGTTTGATCAATACGGAATGAGACCGGATACTGAAAAAATAAAAGCTATTTTAGAAATGCCATATCCATCTGACAGAAAAAGTTTAGAAAGATTTCTAGGTATGGTAAATTATTTAGCTAAATTTATTCCCAATTATTCTGAATCGGTTTCAATATTAAGAAATTTATTAAAAAAGTATTCAGAATGGGTATGGGATATACATCATAGTGAAGCTGTTGACAGTTTAAAAAGTAAAATAGCTGCTGCTCCAGTCTTAGCGTTGTATTCGGCAGAGTTGCCTGTGTTGTTGTCCGTCGACGCGAGCGCAGAGGCGCTCGGCGCGGTGTTGTTGCAGGGGGGTCGGCCGGTAGAGTTCGCGTCGCTCACACTCACCGATACACAAACTCGTTATGCACAGATCGAAAAAGAAATGCTTGCGATTGTATTTGCTGTTGAAAGGTTTCGACAGTATATTTATGGTAGATCTGATGTAACGATTCAATCCGACCACAAGCCTTTAGAGGCTATTTTTGAAAAACCACTTTCCTCTATTCCTGCTCGTTTACAGCGTATGGTTTTGAAACTGCAAGCTTATAGTTTTAAAGTAGTGTATACTCCTGGAAAGTATATGTATATAGCTGATACGTTGTCGCGGGCAGCGCTTCCCGATTTAATGAGTGATCGTGTAAGTGATGAGATCGAGTCGCAATCTTGTTTTGTAATTGAGAATGTACAATTTAGTGATCAAAAATTAGAAATGTTAAGGGAGTATTTAAAGAAAGATATAGAAAGTAATTTATTAATTGATTATATAAGTCGTGATTGGCCGAAATATAAAAATGATCTACCGGAAAACTTAAGAAAGTTTTGGCCTTATCGTCATTTATTAAGTTATATGAAAGGGTTAATTTTTAAGGGTAATATTTTATATATCCCTAAAAATCTTCGTAGTTTAATGATTGAAAGGATACATGAAGGTCATTTGGGTATAGATCGCTGTAAACGTCGAGCGCGAGACGTTATGTTCTGGCCTGGAATGTCTCGGGACTTGGAGCAGGCTGTCCGTGCTTGTGGTGCGTGCGCGCTGCATGCGCCGGCGCCAAGAGCGTTACCGTTGCAACAACATTACATTCCTGATATTCCATGGCAAAAATTAGCTTCCGATATTTTCGAATATCGTAAGAGATATTATGTTATATTAGTTGATTACTTCTCTAATTTTGTGGAAGTTAAAGAAATAAGAACCATTGGCTCCAAGGTAGTTATAGAATTTTTGCGTGAACAGTTTTGTCGTTATGGAATACCTATTGAATTGGTAACTGATAATGGTCCTGCTTATAGTTCGCGGGAATTCAAACAATTTTTGTCGGATTGGGAAGTTCGTCATATCACATCTTCTCCACATTACCCCCAATCCAACGGCAAGAGCGAACGTACGGTCCAAACAGTAAAAAATTTGTTAAAGAAATGTATTGAGTCCGGACAAGATTTCAATCTGAGTTTATTAAATTTTAGGAATACGTCCCGTGACGGTTTAGATTCTCCTGCACAAATTCTTATGGGTAGACGGCTCAATACAAAATTACCAATAAATCCTGATTTATTACGCGAGAGTATTAATATTAAAAAAAATTACGACAGAATCTGTCAAAATCGTGAAAATCTTAAAAAACGATATGACAAGAGATGTAGGGAGCTACCAACGTTATCTCCAGGGGAGCAGGTCGTGGTCTCCGACGGGTACAAGCGGCGAGCCGCTTCGGTAGTGGGTCGTGCCCCCGAGCCTCGCTCCTACCTGCTCAGGGATGCACGCGGTCATGTATTCCGCCGCACTCGGCGTCATTTAATTTCTCGTACTCAACAAAATAGCTTGCAAGATAAATTACCAATTACTGAACCCACTCCTAGCTTAAGTGACATTCCATTTGATAATTTAGAAAAAAATGAATGTAAAGATAAGGATTATATTGTCACGCGATCGAAAGCAAAATTGTTGTTACAAGATAAACCTTGTCAATAGTTTTATTAATTATGTATGTACTTCTTTTTATTTTTGTATAGTTTTAACTTCTTTCTTTTAAGGGGAAAGATGAGGTAGATTTGAATATTAACATTTTCTGTAACTCATGTATGTATAGAGGGTACATTAATAAAACTAGTGTTGAGTCAACTAGCCTGTGTTTCACTACATATACTTGTTGTTTACCACGAAAACTAAACAGTTTTTAACCTTCAACTTGTAATGAATGCTTTAGATTTTTACGTCAAATCGCCTACAGTTTGGCAACGCTTTTCGTCGATCCTCATGGCCATCAACGTAATCATGACACTGGTTGAGCAATACACTATCTACTAACTGTGTGCAATTACAGTTTTCGCATATTTAATTGAAATTTTTTGCAGGTATTTGTTATTTTACTGCTACGATATAATTGTCCCCGTCAAGAGACCCACATCGCTTGTCGCGAAGAACCTTCGAAGGTTCACATAAAAATAGTATTAAGGGTTTCACCCGGTGTATACTAATTGGGTCAAGGGACTGACCGTGGCGTTTTGTATTTCTAAGTTTTAGCGTCGCTCTGTCTCGCTCTTAGTGAGCAGTGCGTACAAGGCCTACAGCAGTGCTCAACCACTGTTGTACGTATCTGACTGGCAATCGAGAGCTAAGGCGGCTGGGCAATCGTCTTTCAACAAGACATTGGACCCGGTAACCTTAATTGGTCCTACCCTGACCTCTGTAATACCTTCTATCAGATACCTATACATCCTTCTCGCCGATAAGAATCTCAATAACTCATCCAATATCCATAAGTTCCTAACAAATATTGCGTAAACTACTCTATTATAAATAGCAAATCGAATTATTACCCAATTTAAATCCACAATATCCAAAAATCCATTCCCGTTACTTGGACGATATATCGACGACATCACAATCGTTCCGAGCTAACCCTGTCAGCAGCGTCCCGTGGCCCAATCGGCCGCTGTGCGTTGACCAAAGCTCTCTTGTCAGGTACTAGGGCCTCCGCGCCCGGTCGCTGCATACGTCGGGTCGACGAGCCGTGGGGGGATCGGTGCGGGCATATACGACGTTTAGCCGCTTGCTTGCTGCAACTGCACTTAGGTAAGAAGTGTTTTATCTCACACATATTATGTAAAGCATTTTTTTCTAGCACCAGTTAAACCCCTTTTAAGAAATAAGTGACTAACAGCCTAATTCTCGAACGCTAATCAACATTAAGGTGCACTTTAAAGTATCTCTATCTCTTTCATTACGAAGGTTAAATGAAAGGCCCTTAAATTTTGATTACCGTTTCAGTATTCTGCGGTAAGTATTACGACATCAGCAATGACCACTTTAAAGAAAAAATTATAGACAGAATCTAATCCGGCACTTCAATAGACCGAGACGTCCAATAAACCGGCACCCTCTGCCCGCGTCCCCTCCCAAATAAGTTGCACAAAAACAGATCCCAATTAAGGATTTTTTTAAAACTATGTAATTAGTTAATTGTGAGATATGTTACAGTTACCTATATAGTTAAACTATGAAATGCATTATCTATATATATAAAAGAGATTCCCACCTATATAGTCACTCATCACGATATCTCTGGAACCATAAGGCGTAGCGACTTGAAATATGGTAGGAATATTCCTTTCGCCGAGTAGAGGTCAGCTAAGAACGGATTTTACGAAATTCAACCCACAAGGGGGGTTGCAGGGGCAATTGCTAGTTTTATATAAGTTTTTCTATATAATCCAGTAATCCGAACATTCCAATAATCCGGCACTCTGGTTTTTAACAGTGCCGGATTAGTGAGATTCTACTGTACTTACAAATTTTAAATTATCTTAAATAATTTAAAATTTGTCTTTGTTGTAAGATGTACCTTTTCATGTTAACGTAGTATTAATTGCTGGTGTTGAATGGATAATTTTACTTGGTTATATAATCTAGGTAGTTAGATTAGCAAAACTAAAGCCCATATTACAAGATGGACGCCTTGTAGGCGCATTGAGAATCTTGTACTGTCGCATCATGCATAAGATGAAGCAATTTTGGATGTTTTTTCGACTTCCTACCCGTTATCCTACTAAGTAGGATCTACGCTAGATCTTTTTCATTTTTCATGAATGCGGATGGATATAAAGGAAAAGAAATCTGAGTAAGATATTGTTGGATTGCGTGAACGGCTGATATAGGAAAATTGTAGGAAAATAACATGTGTCGATCCTAGTATAATACGGGCAGAATGAAAAGACACCCAAAATTGCATTATGTCCTTATACTAAACGACTATGAAGGATTTTTAACTGGGTGATTTTAACTTTAAAACATGTTATCTATTATACCTGTTACTGTTACTCAATAATAATAGATGTAAATATCTGTTATTTAATAACAGACTGTTATTTAGATACTAAAGGAATTAAAGGTAATACGATAAAATTTTGGAGTGACATTTCAAGATGATATTTCCAATAACAAATCGTCGTTGCGCCTGCCAAATTCCATATGTGCATTTTTGTATAGTTTTGGGAAACAACGAAAAACGTATTATTGACTCACATACGGAGTTTTTCTTAACGGTCAAAACACATATGGAATTAGTTAAACTCCTTTCCAGTTCGAATATCACAAAAAGGATTTTAGTAACACAGTACAAAATAAAACGAGGATTATTTTTTGTGCAAAAACCAAAAATCAGAAAAATGCACATATAGAATTTGGCAGGCGCAACGCAACGACGAAATATAATATTACAACTGCAGGAACAACTGTTATCTGTTATATTTGAATACCTGTGATTTATACCTGTTACGATAAATACGGCTCACTCCTATTTTTAATTTGCAAGGTCTTACCTTGATATATTTGGTTCAAAGGTAAACCACACTAATTGTAATATTGAATAAAAATTTGTTTTTTATTGTTTATTTTAAGCGTACATCTACAATAAGAACAAATTGCTAAGTGCGTATTGCGCTTAATAGTTTTGTTATGGACGACAATACGCAATTAGTGCTCTGTTATTGCAGAAAGTTTACGCTTAAAATAAGCAAAAGTAGTAAGACATATTTTTATTCAAAATGACAGTGAATTTTACTTTTGAAACGACGATATGGGCCTTAGTTTTGCTGTATTACCATCTAACTCGAATATTAAATACAACCTAGTTAAAGTATGCAAAATTAGACATATTTCTTAAAACGTATTGCGTCATGAACTCGTTCTCAATCGTTACAAATATTTATAATGTACTATGTGTATGTTATTCTGTGTAATCACAATGTTTGGTACAAAAATACACTTCAATTTTTGTAAATAAGTCAAAAGCGTTCCACTCCGCTTGAAATTATTCTAGCGAGGTCATGATAGGTCAATTATTGAACAACATGTGAAGTAAATTACTGTTATATTTTTTGTGATGGCAGGACTAATATTTGTTTGACTGATCGCAATATATGCGGATACTTTTAAATATATTGTTTAGTAAAAAAGTGCATTATTAGATTTTTGAAAAATTGATTTTGAACGCGTTGATTTTGAAAAATAAACACTAGTATTACACCATTTTACAGTATCGCTAATAATGAACGAATTCAGGGAAGTGATAACATACGGTAAACTTAAGAATAACATATTTTTTTTATTTATCTTAGTTATATTAAACCTATTAAGGTCCATTAATTGATCAAAATGGTGGAATTATTTCAACTCATATACTATAGATTCTGTTTAAAAAAAGTCCAAAGATCGTTTCAAGTCATTAATGGAATTATACGTGTTTTTTTACAAATAAAAAAATATTGAGCATAATTTCGAACAAAGTCAGATAATGTAAGTATGATTATTAAGAATATTGCTTTCAAATATGAAGCAGAATAAAATACAACGTTTTTATTAAGTTTACAGTTTGTCATTACTTCCGAAAATTCGTTCCATGTTAGCTACGCTATCGAACGGTGTAATATAACACAGTTGGGTTTTTAAATCAGCGGATTTGATTCATGGCTAGGAAAATTGATTTTTCAAAAATCCAATGATGCATTTTTAGTTTTTATCAAAATCGGTCTCGAGACTCCTTCGAGTACTTTACCTATTCCTCATAGTTTCGTATTTGACCATGCACGCCTACTTGAAAAATTCACTCTGAATATTTATAGATAGTATTTTAAATAAAAGTTTAAACTAAAAAGGTCATTTAACGTAATTTAAAACAAGAGAATCTTATCTTCACGCGTTTAAAGTCGAATTATCGTCAGATTATATGTTGGTTGTTGACGTCAATCTGGGTTCGATGCCCGGAGTATAAGTGTTTGTTAGGGAATGTTGGTTCAATATCCGAGTGTTTAAGATGTATTATGTTATGTAATTGTATTTTAAATAGCATCGTATGTTCTAGATTTTGAGAAAATTAACATTATAAATTCTGCTCCTAGTGCAAATGTTTATATTTCATTTTTTTTTTTTGATATCAATTGACGTTGACTAATTACTTACTTATGGATTTCCGAATGCCCGAAGAAAAAAAAATAGGTCGACAGCGCATCATTGACTGATGTTCTGTGGCTGAGGTATCACCTACCATCAAGTGAACCTCATGCTCGTCTGTCGATATGTGACATAAAAAAAAGTTGACTACTTTACATTCTAGGGTACTTCTTACATAAAGGTTTAAATTTGTTTAGTCAGATTTAGGAATCGTAAGATTTCGGTTATCACGTGAACGCTGTTTGGTCCGATGCGTGAAGATAAGATTCGTAAACAAGATAATACTAGTTATTTTCGGTTATAATTGTTTTTTATGATCTTCATCTAATGAGTTGGTAAATATAATATAATTTTACTAACTATAGATGTCGATTGTACGCACGGATTGCTGCGTGCATTCGTTCATACAGGTTATAGTGTGGATGTTGTAGGATATCCGGCAACCATACCGAAAGGGTTAACCCTTCAACGTCACAAATACACTATTTAGAAGTCCTCTTTTCGATGTGATTATTTGCCATGAAAATGTCAGCGAAAAAATTCCTAAAGTACCTTGTCTACTCCAAGGATGTTTCGAATGGTGAAATTAAAATTTCGTTAAAAAAATATATCATATTTTTGTGAAATAAGTTGGAAAGACACGAATTTTTGAGTGACATTTTCATCTATGCTAATATTATAAAGAGAAAAGATCTTTTGTCAGTCTTTTTGAATCGTTATTTGTTCAAAAGCTACCACCGATTCAGAATGTTGCTTCTGCCGGTGGTGGCTCTTAAATAAGCAGGAATGATGGCGACGTTAAAGGATTAAGGCCGTCTTTTAATCTGTTAGTGCTTTTCAGTTTAGTTTTTGGTTGTAGCTCCTTACACACAATTTGTAAAACAGGAAAACTTGGCGATTAAAAAGAGTGGCGGAGAGTTTATTGCCAGTTCTTCTCGTCCGTTCTATGCCCTTGATTGAAGAACTGGCAGTAAATGTAAATGTAAAAAAGCATTTGATATTTTTTTTATTGACGTTCTTAAGAGGAAACACAAGGGCCGTATTTCCATACAAACGTATTCCCCTGTTTCCTCCCTGGATAATGCCAGTAGAGAAATATTTTTTTTTCCAAAAATCGATGGCCATTATTTGCATGTCCGTATGTTTTCCTTTTTTTCATAAATTAATAATTAAAAGAGTTATGAAGCTTCAAAAACCTAAAAAAATTGCCAGATTTTACGCTGTGATCAAACATCCAGAAAACAAAAACTTGATTAAATAAAAAAAAAAGAAAACATAGGAACACGGCCAAAGCCTTTCTTTAATTTTTGATGAAAAAAGTAGTTAAATCGGTCAAGTTTTGGAGAAGGAATCAGGGGACTACGAAACGTTGATTTTATGTACTTTTGATAGGTATTTTCGGTCCAAGCTGCAGTTGTCTCTTTCGCAAACTAGCTCGGTTGTTCGGGCACTGCGCGAAATCAATAGATTTTACAAATAGATATTATTCAATTCTCTCGCCCTTAGTGTTTCCTCTTAAAAGTGTACATTGTGTTACCTAAATGAATAGCTGATTTTTGAATTTGAATCGTCAATTCTTTAACGCTACCACCGCGACCGGTTCAGAATGTTGCTTCCACCGTCGGTTGCTCTTTAAAAAAGCAGGACTGATGATAGAAGTTATTGCACAGGTGCCGATTCACCCTCCGCTCGCACACCCCGACAATGTCCCGAGCGGGCGCGGAGAACCCGCACGCCGACACTACGGCCGGCGCGTGCGCACCGCGCGACGATCCAGCGCAGTTGTATGTCGCACTCAACGACTTGCTGCAGCTGGAGACCAAGTTACAGCCGCGCCTCGCGCTACCCAGAGATGAACAGGTGATTGTTTGGATATTTTTCTTTTCTTTTTACGTTAGGTATCTACAGACGAGCATGAGGTTCACTTGGTAGATACCTCACTATCGCTACGCTATCGACCTACTTTTTTCTTCCATCCATAGAGTGAAACCGAAACGCGCAATATGCACTTCACAGTTTTTCCATCTGTGAACGGTGGTTCGTTATCCGGTCGGAATCGAAATGTCCCGACGGGATTCGAACCCACGATCCATCGGTGCGTACGGCATGTGTTCTACCGAACGCGCCAAGGATTTATTTTACAGACGTATTTGCCATGCTCCGAAATCGAATCGCTCGTTTTGCAATTCTCGGCTTTTCCAGCCATAATCAATACTTATTTACACGATCGGAATTTCGATATTCCTGCTTCTCATTAAACACCAGACGTGGGGAAGAACGTGTAGAACGTGTATTCTAGTCCACGACCTTTTGGAATGAAAAGAAATTTATCTAGCATCCAAATCAATAGTTAACATCATATATAACTGGTACTATTCCCCACACTAGGATACCATGTTTTGTGGGTGGCTAGTATCTTCCTTGTTCTGAAAACACGTAAACATTTAATATTTATTTAAATACATATGAATGAATGAATGAATGAATGAGCTTTATTTATTCCATTACACTTATTATTATTTTTATAATTTTTGGTGTTATTAGTGAGGTTAGTATGCAAATAGAGCTAAAATAACTATTGTTAGTGAATATTAGTGAACAATTATATAAAATTAGAATGTACGATAATGTTATTTTAAAAGAAAACACTATTTAAAAAAAAAAATATTAAGTGTAAGGACCGCATGTAGCGGTGAAAGCCTCCTCCAAATCTTTCCATTTATCCGTGTGTCTGGCGACCCTGGACCAGAGATTGCCTCCTACTTTGGCTAGGTCATCACTCCATCTCTTTGATGGCCTGCCTCTCTTGCGTAATTTATCATAGGGGTGCCAGTTTGTTACAATATGCGACCATCGATTATCCTGTACCCTTTGCAAATGGCCAGCATATCGCCATTTCACTTTTAATATATGTCTGGCAACATCTTTAGCTTTGGTTTTGCGTCTTATGGAGGTGTTTTTAATGCGATCTTTCAGTTTTAAGTTTAAGAAACTCCTCTCCATTCCTCTCTGACATATTCTCAACTTTTCCAAAGAGCTTTTTGTTAAAGACCATGTTTGGCAGGCATATGTTAGGCATGGTAACAGGCATGTGTCCATTGCTTTGCTTTTTAGGGGGGTTGGTAGTGTCCCTTTAAATATGTCTTTCATAGACCAGTATTTATTCCATGTATTATTAATGCGCCTGTTTATTTCTTTGTTAGTGCAGTCAGTGAACGAGATTAGATGTCCCAAGTATATATAGTTCTCTACGTATTCTATTGTTGTTGAATTAAATTGTATGGGGGTATGATGCTTATTGGTGATAATTTTAGTTTTTCCAATATTAATCTGTAATCCCACAATTCTACTCAGTTCGTTTAGCGACTCAACCATGATCTGTAGTTCCTCTGGGTTTTCTGATAATAAAACGATATCGTCGGCGAATCTTAAGTGTGATAGGTACTTCCCATTTATACGTAGCCCCATATCTTCCCAGTCGAGACCTCGGAAAACTGATTCTAGGACTGCAATAAAAAGTTTCGGAGATAGAGGATCACCTTGTTTTACCCCCCTTAGTATGGGAAATGGAGTCCCAGGCGAATCTAGCTGCACTTTTGCACTGCTATGGCTATAAATTTCTCTTATTATGTCTATATATTCCTCATGTACACCCTGCTCTTGTAGTGCTTGCCAGATAGAATCATGTGAGATAGAGTCGAAGGCTTTTGTGTAATCAACGAAACAAATATATAGCGATTTATCATATTCGATGTACTTTTCTATGATTTGCTTTAACGTCTGTATATGATCTATAGTTGAAAACTTTTTTATGAAGCCTGCCTGTTCTATAGCTTGATTTCGGTCTATTATTGGTGATATCCTTCTCAAGAGTGCTGAAGCAAATACTTTGTAGAGAGATGATATAAGACTAATGGGTCGGTAATTTGAAATATCTTTTGGGTCACCCTTTTTATATAGGAGGATTATATCTGAACATGTCCATTGAGAAGGTATTTTTTTATATTTTAGTATAAGATTAAATAGTTCAGTAAGCGGTTTTGTCAGGATCTCGATACATGAAATGATGATATTACTAGTGACTCCGTCTGGTCCTGGACTTTTGTCTACCTTGAGCTGTTTGATTGAGAGGTGTACTTCGCTTTCCAAGAAGGATGGAATCCTTTCTGCATTAGCTTTGTGTTTGCATTTTGCAGTTTCTTCAAATTTTTCTGAGTGACTATAAAGATTTTTATAATAATTTGTTGCTACTTCTAAAAGGCCTTTTCTATTTGTAACGATGGAGCCCGATGGGTTGCATAGTTGTGTCATTCTTTGCTTTGTACTGTCCAGTATTTTATATGCCTTTTTTATCCCTCCTGTCTTCTTTAGAGATTTCTCAAAGGTCTCTAGTCTTTGTTTTTTAAGGTTGTGTTTTAATTTCTTATTGATTTTTCTGTATAATAGAGATAATTCTAATTTTTCTTTTCTTGTCTTATTTTTAATATTTCTTAGTTCAAATTTTCGTTTTTTGAGGGCAATTATTTCTTCAGTTAAAATCGTGTCTTTAATCTTTGAGTTTCGAGAAGAGCGATATTTTGAGGAGTCTTTTATATTTTTTTCCAGTATGTATACAGTTTGTACATCTTCAGTTTCGTTTGGTTGATTTATATGGATTTTTTTTTGTAATTCTTGGGGATCTATCATACATTTTTGTGAAGCATTTCTATAGTCGGAGCGGGACGGTTTGGAAATGTTTAGCGATAAAGTAAGCCGTACGATACGATGGTCACTGGGATGCAGAGAACTGAGAACGCTAAGGTCTGTCACGGAGTGCGACAGATTTGTGGCTATAAAATCTATCTCATTTCGAAATTTTCCATCAGGTGATCTCCATGTCCATTTAAGTTTTTGTGGCTTTTTGAATAGAGTGTTTGCAATTTTTAGCTTGAACTGATGGCAGAAGTTTAAGAATCTCTGTCCCCTTTTGTTTCTTTTGCCGTATCCATAGATTCCTCTAATAAGGTGTTCATTTGGCTGGGTCGTTCCAATTTTTGCGTTTAGATCGCCCATTAGTATGATGTGTTTTGTGCTTGCGTCCATTGCTTTTTCTAAGTCGTTATAGAAGGCTTGTATTTCTGTGTCATTGCAGTTATCAGTAGGTGCGTAAACTTGTATCAGAGTATAAGTTTTCCCATTTATATAGCATTGTAAAATGCCGACTCTTTCTGATATGCCAGTAAAATTTTCCACTTCTACGTTTTTTTGTTTTTTTACTAGAAATCCAATTCCTCTTTCTCCTTTCTTTTTTCCGTAGTAGTATAATACATAGCTGCCTCTATCTTCAATTTTAAGTCCTTCTTTGCGTACTTCTGAGATGCCTAAAATGTCCCATTTGATTGAGGATATTGCATGTTCCAGCTCTTTCACTCTCATTTCATTTGCTAGGGAACGGACGTTGAACGTAGCAATGTGAATTTTTTGTGTTCTATTGGTTTTTGGAGGGTGGTAGTCTACTGCCCCCGCGGTGACTAGCCGTTCTGGGGATCTTGCGTTAAATGTACATAAATGTGTGTATTTAGTTAGAAGAGCTTTACCTTTTTCCTTAGGAATGGAGGGTGACGGTCTACTACTCCCGCAGTGACCAACTGTATTGGGAGAGGTAGTTTTTTGGTAGGTTTTTATTTTCTTAGTGTGCTTTATTTGGTTTTGGAGAGGGGCCGTTTGTGGTTGCTATTCTTCTAAAGTGTGTATATCCTTAGGTCTAATTCCAGCTTCAAGAGTATTACTGGTTAATGACATCGGTGTTTTTTTCATGTAATTATCAATAGTTTTAGTTCTCTTTATGTTTTGAATGACATTTCTCTGTGAAGTTTTAGGAAGGGACTCTAGCTGCGGCGGTGAGTTTGGTTTTCTTTTCTCGTTTCTAACGTTAGACTGTCCGTTTTTAAGATGAACTGAATCTGATGTGTTTTGGTTCTTTTTGTACAATGTAATAATTTTGTCATACTTCAACACTACATTTTCACCTTTTTCTTGCCGAGATTTAAGTTCCTCACGTAAGTCTTTCCTTTTTTGTAGTAGTATTTTTTGTGTAAAATCTTCTTTTATATACATGTTTGTGTTCCTTAGGTATTTTTTATTTTTAAGAATTTGAATTTTAAATCCCATGGAGCATGTAGTCAGTGCAATAGGTCTGATATTTCCTGTTTGTTTTCCTATTCTTTTTACTAATTCAATGTCTCTTCTTTCACATGGTAAATTCATTTTTTCTATCAATATTTTCAATATAATGTCTTCTAATTCGCTGTATGAATTTTCAGTCTCTTCTACGCCAAAAAATATTACATTCTTCTTTTTTAAGTGCTGTTCTATTTTGTCTATAGAAGTCTGCTGTTTCTCTATCTTCTTTTCCAAAATATTGAAATTAATTTCCATGTTTTCAAATTTGGAATCAATATTTTTATTAATGTCTTGTATTATAGTGTCTTTGATTTTATCCATGTCCGTGCGTTGTTTTTGCATGTCCTCCTCGATTCTTTTTAATAATATTACTATATCCTCCATTTTCATGTGAAGTAATAATGTTACTTGTAACAATCAATACACAAAATAATTGTTTTTGTATAACGCCCTCTAGTATCTATTTTCGAAAATTATCGATTGGCGAAAATGCTCGTATTCTTCCCTTAGATCTGAGATCTACAAGTTGTTGCGATAGATCTTTGATAGATGGAGCTATTTATTTATATTAGTGTATTCCTTTGTTTGGATTGATTGTTGTCAAAATGAAAAATATTTTATGCCGTATTAGTCGTATTATAGATTTTACTCACGGTTTATCACTCTTTTCTTGTGTTGACAGTGTTATGTTATTAACTGTGTGAGTAAGTTTCCGTTTATTCACTATTTTCTTATGTTTTCTTGATATGACCGTTATATTTTGTTTTTCGTTATTCTTGTTATCTTTATGCACTGGATCACTTGAATAACACTGGTCCAAGCGTGATTCGTATTATTCACTGTAATCGTACATTAATTAGCGAGAATTTACAGGTTTTTTGATTTTTAATTCGAAAACTGTACAGAGTTTACTTGAGTACAGTTTAAATACATATAAGAAATAAAATATTTTAAATAAAAAAAATAGAAAAGGCGCAGACAAATAAATATTGATACTTATTTGTTTTCGATATCGATGTAGATGTGTGGTTTAGGTGTGCGATATGGTGTGTGTGCGTGTGTGTGTGAGAGAGAAAGAGAGAGTGTACGCGTGTGCATGTGTGTGTGAATGTGAGTTTTATGAGTTTTACTATGTTGAAAATGCTATTTTAACCGCTTGATGCTATAAGAAATTTGAATTTGAAACGTACCACCCAACGAATGAATTTTGGAGTATTGTCTAATCCACCGAGACTACCAGTTGTGTATGCAGTGTTAGCTACGATATTTACATAACCCGAAGGATAGCCGTGGCGTTACGTGATTGGTATACAGAGTGTTCGAGTGAAAGTTAGAACAAGGTTTTGTTTCTGCCGTAACTGAAGACCAAGTAGTTAGACTAGAACATTTTTTGGAGAAGACCAATCTGTTGGGTTTAAAAAATATGAAAAACTAGTGGACCCCGCAGACGTTGTTCTGCCAAAATATTGGCTTCGAAATTATACAATTATTCTTGGATTGGAATATGCCCATTTGCCCACCGCTGTATGTGAAAAAAGATTTTCCCGCTTTTCTGTTGAAATTTTTCCTGAATTTTCTTTGCTATAAACATCACGGAGCCCGAGACCTTTCCAACGAATGCAAAACCGTGGAAATCGGTTCGTGCGTTCTGGAGTTATAGCGTCAGGAAGGAAAACCCGACTAATTTTTATATAGTAGATAACATTATGTAGTTTACGTTTAATTAAACATGTACATATAGATCACGCCTCTTTGCCGTTGGGTTATTTTTTTATGTTAGATATCGACAGACGAGCATGAGGTTCACTTGATGGTAGGTGATACCAGCCACAGAACATCAGTCGTGGGTTCGAATCCCACCGGGACGAGATGTTTATAATTTTCTGTAAGCATGTTTTACCCACGTCTGGTAACTTCGGGCATTGAAACCGTGAATAGCACATTTCGCTACGGCTATCAGTCTATGGATTTCCAAATGCTTGATGTAAAAAGTAGGTCGATAGCGTATCATTGACTCATGTTCTGTGGCTGGGGTATTGCGTACCATCAAGTGAACCTCATGCTCGTCTGTCGATACCTAACATAAAAAGAGCTCTGTAAAGGTTGTATGATGATGTATACAAACGACGATTTGGTAATGTTGATTTCAAAATTCAAACGCGTTTCGCCTGTTCCCATCGCGTTACGAAATTTCAAATTGCAAAATTCCACAGACAAGTTAAGATAATATTGATAAAAACCTTATCCTTATGACTTAGTTATTCTTATTTCATTTAAATACGTTACATCTATTCGAATTGCGTGACGACATTTCAAATTGCAAGATAGGCTAGTTAGCATATTCTTAATGTAAACAACATTAAAAAGTATAAGTTACGTCACAACAGTGAGATATGTCGCGGACGAGAGAAGACAAACTAAGATGTAAGATATCTAGATATATTAAATCTCAACATCGACAATTTTGATAGAAAAGATATTTCGATCGACAAATATATCTATTTTTGATATTAAAAGTCGAGTTTTAAGTGTAATTGTCATGTTAGACCCGGAAGAAATAAAGAGATAGTCGATTAAAACACGGGAAAACGGTCGACAAAATTTTATCGCGACTGTCATGCTAGACCGGCTGGATGGCAAAATGTTATTGGTTTTGCTTTTTGTTCATAGAGTACATAGAAGTCGACTATAATGAAATATCCATCAGTGTTGAAGACTAGCTTATCCGTGCCCGCTTCGCTGAAAAGTCATTCATTTCTATAACGTAATGTAGATAGACTGACGTGTTGTGTATGAAAAATACATCTAAATATCACCATATACTTTTTCCTTTACTGTTACCTATATTTATACTTTTATTTGTACTAAGATTTGTATTTTTGTATGTTATGAATAAACTCAAAAACTACTGGACCGATTTTAAAAATTCTTTCACCAATAGAAAGGTACATTATCAACGAGTAATAGGCTATTTTTGTGTCTAAATTGCACCCATGTGAAGCCGGATTTCTACTGGTGAAATAATTTTCAAAATCGGTTCAGTAGTTCCAGAGATTCCTGCAAACTTACAAACTTTATAAAATTTGTATAGATAATGGGGGATTTTGTGTTTGTAATGTTTGATTAAGAATTTAATTAATTTCGAATAAGAAGCGTTGCTTAGGCAGCGTAGAAACGTCTCCACTTGCATCCTACCAAAGTAATAATAATATTTTACGTCAATTGTAGAGCGGTGAGGTGACCATAGGCGCCCGCGATGGCGCTGCTCACGTGCTGCGATGCCTCAAGGTGTGGTTCGACTTGCCGGCCGATGTCCTTATCAGCGCTATCAGCCTGTTCGATCGGTGAGTTTCGTGTTTGCAATCGATATTTCACACACACCCAACAAACGCACACAAACTACAAAAACACACACACACACACTACAAAACACACATACTAAAAAAACACACACACACTAAAAACACACACACACTACAAAAACACACCAAACACACACACACACACACTTAACAAACGCACACTCAACAAACACACACTCACACACACACACTCAACACACACACACACTCAACACACCCACACACACTTTTAACAAACACAAACACACACACAACAATACTGAAAATCAGCACGGAGAAAGGCCATGTCTCAGCCTATGCTGAGGGATGAGTTTTTGCGTAATTTTATTCTACTTTAGTAGTATTTGAGTTACAGAAGAGAAACCGTGACATTTTACAATACAAACGGATTTTCTTCAAATAAATACAAAAAACCTTAATCTTCTAGCGGCATGGAATACACTTTCGACCTATTCTCATACCTATTACCTATCAACTACCATGCATTAAAAATTCCATAAAAATCGGTCTATCCGTTTAGGAGAGTGCGACCACAAACATGACACAAGATATTTATTTATAAAATATACAATATTTTGTTCACCCCCTAGGTTCCTAACAAAAATGAAAGTACGTCCGTGCCATGTGCCATGCATCACCGTGTCGTGTATGAACATCGCCATCGATGAATACGCTGAGGTCAACAAGCAGACGAGGAACGTCACTGTTGAGGAGCTAGGTGAGTTGCGATAGTGTATGAATTAAGTATCCACAGACGAGCATGAGGTTCACTTGATGGTAGGTGACACCCCAGCTACAAGACATCAGTCAGTGATGTGTTGTTGACCTATGTTTTTTAATGTCAGATATCGACAGACGAGCCTGAGGTTCACTTGATGGTAGGTGATACCCCAGCCACAGAACAACAGTCAGTGATGTGTTGTTGTCCTTTGTTTTTTTTAATGTCAGATATCGACAGACGAGCGTGAGGTTCACTTGATGGTAGGTACCTCAGCCACAGAACATCAGTCAATGATGTTGAATTGTTTACAATACAGCTGGTCGTTCTAACAAATATAATTTTCCTAAATGTTTGGTCAAATGTAGTCGCTTTATGAGGTATGTCGTAATAAGCAATGTCGTAAAAAGCAATGTTTTTAATAAGGCGGTCATATAGCATTCCGCAGGGACCTTTGATTTTGGTCAATGTAACCGGTATGTTGCTCTAAACGATATCGTCATAAACGGCTTTTACTATATTTATAATAACGCGTCTGGGACATTTCACGTGAAGCGGACAGGGAAAAAAAAGTGAGGTTCTGAAAATCGACCACATTCGGCCCATTTGTACTTCTAGTAGGTATGAATGTGTACGCAAAATATTTTTTTTGTATAGTGTATATTTACCAAGTTATAGGTTTCAAAAGAATTGTCGTTGATTGGTACTACAATTTTTCGAAAGTAATTTTTCGAATATAACAAATCTACTATAAAATATTTTACATAGCGATACATATTAAAAATATACTGTTCTTTTTGACAGTAAAAAAAAATTAAAAAATTAAAAAAAAATTAATGGCCAAAACCGGAAGTAAACTTTTCAAACCAGAATTACAGTCACTTCGACCAATTTTTTTTTATTTTTTTTTCTTTCAAAATATAGCTCAAATAATAATGAAAGTACACTAGAAAATTTAAAATGGGATCTCTATTAGTTTACGAGATACGTTGAATAATATACACCCGCGTCGCAAGGGGCGTCATATGTAGCGCTTGCAAGGTTGAGCAGTTTGCGCGATATTGCAACTTTATTAATATTTTATATCGTTTTAGCGTATATTTAACCTCATTTAATGATATGAAATAAGTTTTATTAATATAATATAATATATTATAAATATAACTACATAATACAAATATATTATAAAGATAAAACGTTTTTGGAGCAGTAGAAAAGTTTTATTATTTGCGAAACGTGACTAATAGCGCCATCTGTTAGTAACGTGTAGTACTTTTTTTGTCTCAGATAGAGTCAAACGGTCAAAAACCTATCTACAAGAAAGAGATAGAAATATGACGCCTAGCGGTTTCGTAACTTAAACTTTAGTGTTGCTTTAACCGCTCAGCGACTTGTGCACGTTTTAATCTGTGACAGTTGTTATTATTAATGGCGCCGTACGGTGATCGATGTTTTAACCCATTTCACTTGGTACTTCATCGAAAATTTAAAAATTTAAGGAAAATATCTAAATGTTTAGCTCAAAAGTGGAGTTTTTCACAAGATCTTTACGTATGTGCCTCCTGCAGGAAACGACTTTTGACTGAATCTCCTCCAGTAGCTAATGAAGACATTGTGCAATGCAGTCAAACATCTAGTGAACCTTCGCAAAACATTGAAGATGAACCGTTTATTCCCGAAGATAAGTTTAAACATATTTCCACCCAAACCGACACATCCATAGAAAACGAAGAAATTTTAAAGCAGCTAAAAGAGAAATTCAATCATCCTTCTACTTCTACTTCTATGAAGACTATGATATTAACAATAGCACCCAATTCACAGCTTCATTCCAACAACCACAGGCCTTCTTGTAAAGAGGACCAGTTCTGCCATAGATTCCCATTGTAAAATTGTTAAAATTACAAAATAAACAGTTCTTGTGTTGTACCAATGTTGTTTTATTATGTTTGAACTATTTTATGACAGTAATTAATACAAGTCATTTTATTTGACGCACACCAACCGATCTAAGCAAGTGCTACATATGACGCCCCTTGCGACGCGGGTGTATATTATTCAACGTATCTCCTAAACTAATAGAGATCCCATTTTAAATTTTCTAGTGTACTTTCATTATCATTTAAGCTATATTTTGAAAGAAAAAAAAATTAAAAAAAATTGGTCGAAGTGACTGTAATTCTGGTTAGAAAAGTTTACTTCCGGTTTTGGCCATTAATTTTTTTTTAATTTTTTAATTTTTTTTTACTGTCAAAAAGAACAGTATATTTTTAATATGTATCGCTATATAAAATATTTTATAGTAGATTTGTTATATTCGAAAAATTACTTTCGAAAAATTGTAGTACCAATCAACGACAATTCTTTTGAAACCTATAACTTGGTAAATATACACTATACAAAAAAAATATTTTGCGTACACATTCATACCTACTAGAAGTACAAATGGGCCGAATGTGGTCGATTTTCAGAACCTCACTTTTTTTTCCCTGTCCGCTTCACGTGAAATGTCCCGTCTTTCGTTTTACGATTCCTGATGTATTGTACTATTTTAGATAATATTCAAATTCAAAAATATCTTCCTGCCCTCTTCTATTCTTGACATCAGTCACACCTATCAAACAGATATTTTTATTTCCCAGACAATCTTCTAACATAAATTTGAAAAGCACTTTTGAATCACCATTTTTAAAATCTATCATCTAATACTTAATTCAAGTAATACTCGAAATTATGATAATGTTATGGGAAGGCTGTCTTTGATTGTTTGGTTGATAGGTAATTGAGCCAAGCATGCTATGAGTAGCCAGTTAGGGTACCACGCTCTCCCAGAGCAGTATTATTGCCCTCTCCTAAACTAAAAATGCTGTGTGGTGAAAGAAAGGCTCAGCTTGTGCTGTAAACCAGTAACTGTTGAGGCATCTCGCACAGTAACAGGCGTCTTTGTATTATTCAAAAAATATTGAATTTAAAACATTATCATCGCCTCTTACATGAATTCTGCTTTAGAGCAAGCCCGCCTGTGTGTTTCAGTCGACTATTTGAAAACTACCCTCATATATCTTAACATATTTCAAACAACCCTTCTTTGTTATATTTCAGTATCCGTCTCCCAATCGGCATGCACCGCTGGCGATGTAGCGCGCATGTCCCGAGTGATCACTGACAAGCTTGCGCTTGCGCAGGGTGGGGCTATCACTGCGCTACACTGGATTCGGCTACTGCGCAGACTCGTTGCCGGCGCTGCGCTGGAGATTGGGCTAGCAAGACCAGTCCTAGCGGTGAGTGTTCTAATTTCAAAATTAAATAATTCGAATGTCGACCTGTCTACTCGAGGTTAGAGCTTATACTGACTGAAAAAGTTATCTACCCTCATTTTTTTTCCATTTATATGTCAATGGCTATACATTAGATCTGTGTACAGATAGCGGCACGAGTCGTGAGCACAGATGAACCGTGGTGGGGATTGAGTACACTGTCGGTCAAAATTATTTGGCACCTTTATTATTTCAATCGGTAATTGAAAATTACATTAATTAATTGATTAAATTGCATTAGTCGCCTCTGCAGTTTGTTAATAAAGGTACATCATGTTTTTCGTAATACGTATTTATTTTATGGAAGAAAACACTGAGAAGATCATTGGTCGGGATTATCTATTTAACATCAAATTCTTTCTGCTCTGCATATTTTATTTTTAAGGTTTAATCAAATCTGTAACAAAAAGAACAAAAATACACTAATTAAAAAGTTGTCACTAAAATTGCACTCAAGTGTACGATAGTCGAATGATACGCGCGGACCCAATAGACGACGAGCATCGACTGCCGAACCAATCACGTGGAGCGTCAGCGTGGTTAACGTCATATCGACCAATGAAAATTGTGCTCACGGCTCGTGCCGCTATCTGTATGTATATGAAAAACAGGGAAAACTTTACTGGGATTTTTTCTTCTGGAATGATAAGAGTGTCAGGAATATTTTTCTAATATCATTTGTTTATTTTAAAATTTCAAATGTTTATATAATTGATTATTTTTCAGTAAGAGGATCGAATTGAGAATTTTCTCTATTTTCTCAAGTCGCTTAAAATGATTTTTTTCGGGCTCAAAAATCATTGCTTTTTCTGGTATACAATTTTCCCGAAAATTTTGTAAAATACTAGTGCACGCTAATAACTAAGTGCTCCTTATTTAAGCTGAAATATTTGTAAAATCTGTATGGAAAACCTGGAAAAGTATTTTAAAAAAAAATCATGAAAAATGATTGTGACAAAATTGACGGTAGTTGTTGAAATTCCAGCTGCAGTCCGAAGAGAACCTGATCAAGTTACTGGAGATAGCGATCTGCGACGCGGGCTGCGTGAACGCGCGGACGAGTGAACTGGCGCTAGTTATTGTCTACCATCAGTTGGGTGAGTCGAGAGTGATAGGCCGACAGCACATCAGTGATTGCTGCTCTGTGGCCGTCTGTCGATATACTAATATCTAACTCAAAAACTACTGGACCGATTTTCAACAGATAGAAAGCTACATTATCAGCAAGTAATATAGGTATTTATGTGTGTATACTACATCTACATTGCACCCTACGCTACAGAACGGCTGCACCGATTTTAATGATATCTTATTTGTTAGATTCGTCTATGTCCCGAATAACAGAATAATTAGCTTCGAACTCTGCCATCTTCCGAAACTTACATCTGACGACAGAATAATCGCGGTATGAAATTATATAGTCTACGACCTACCAAATATACATTAAAAATTCATAAAAATTGGTCGAGCCGTTTCGGAGGAGTGCAACCACAAACACCGTGACTAATCATTTTTTTATAATACTAGCAACGCGTCCCGGCTTCACACGGGTACAATGTAGATGTACTATACACAAAACATAGCATTTGTGAAAGGATTTTCAAAATCGGTCGAGTAGTTTTTGAGTTTATTCATAATATACAAAAATACAAATCTTTCCTCTTTATAATATTAAGTATAGATATAGATAATAGTGTTTTTTGGCAATTTTATTCAAACTCTTCTTATATTTACAGAGCAAGAGTTCTTGGAGTGGAGTCGAGAGAGCAGTCCTGTGCCGGAAGAGGCTTACTGTCTGTACGAGTTTGCGGCGCACTTGCAGGCGCATTGCAACGTGAGTACATTACTGTATAAGCCCTATGAATGAATGAATGAATGAATGAACGAAAATTGTTTTGTAAAAAATCTTTAAAAAATATTAAGAAATTAGTGCAGTAAGGTGACCTAAAAAGAAACTAGACATAGACATAACATTTATTACTAACGAAACACACACACAGAAACACACAAAATAATAATAATAATAAATTATGGAATAAAAGGGAATAAGGTACATTTTAAAACTGTAATGTGTGTGTGTTGTGGTTGTATTTGGCCCTGGCTCAGCATTATGCTGTGAAGCAGACGAGTTACACAGCGCTGGTCATTCCGCCAGAGACCACAACAGTTTGTGCCTCAGATGCAAAAAAAAAGAAAAATAATATAATAATAATAGTAGAAAAAATAATAATAGTAAAAAATTAACAGTGTAAGTAAAGAAGTCTTGGAAGATATATGATAGATATATCTAATATATAAAATTCTAGTGTCACAGTTTTCGTTGACATACTCCTCCGAAACGGCTCGACCGATTCTCATGAAATTTTGTGTGCATATTGGGTAGGTATGAGAATAGGACAACATCTATTTTTCATCCCCCTAAATGTTAAGGGTAATCCACCCCTAATTTTTTTTTTTTATTTTTGGACGAAATTTTTTGTTTTTATTCTTTTATAATGTGGCATTAAAAAATACATACAACCCCTGCTTTTTTTGTCAAAAAATCTTGACCCGTGCGAAGCCGGGGCGGGTCGCTAGTAGTATATTAAATATTAAAATACGAACTAAAACTAAGAACTAAAATGTTTCTTTCAGATGAACGACGCATCCCTCATGTCCACCCGCAATCGCTTCCGCAGTGTGCTGGCGACCTATGAGGCTCGCGCGGCCGCACCTCACAGACAGCGTCTTGTCTGGAGGCTATCTGAACGAACGCTAAAGGTAAAACATTAATATGTTTTTAAATACTGTAGAGTTTGCCCGCTGTTGGTTTTTTCAACTACCCTTCATTAATTGGACGCTGTTAAGCAATACAGTGTCAACTCACATGGTTGCCATTTTGAAAAAAAGTTTGAAGTTTTAATTAGATTTTGTTTTAAAAAAATAACAGAGATATAAGAATTATTTGTAATTATTATTATTACACTAAATGTATATCGTATCTCTTGATAGCAATCAAAGTAATAGAATTTAGTACATTAATGTTAAATATTCTAAACATGGGGGTTTCGTGCTCACTAGCTTTTTCAATATTTTTCTATTAAAACGATTTGAATGATAAATATCTCTTTTGAAATATGTACTCCTGCTTATAATGAAGCGAATGGTATCCAAATTCACATTTATATCATTTTGTGGGTTGACACTGTATTGTTTAACAGCATCCAATTCTTCTACTAGATATTTTCGACTACCCTCAGTAACGATTCTAATGAATGGTAATTGTATCAGGTGCTTCGCCCCACGGACCGTTTGACATCGCTGCTGCCGACCATCGAGGAGCAGCACTTCGCTGTCGACGCCACGCCCACTAGAAAAAGGTCAGTGAATGAATGAATGAATGATTCGTTTTGTGTATCGTAACTCAAATACCCGTTAAACTGAAATCAGTTGTATATAAGATGCAAACATAGGTTAGTGAGTGAATGAATGATTTGTTTTGTGTCTCCTGACTAAAATACTCTTCAAACTGATATCAATTGTTTGTAAGATGCAAACATAGGTTAGTGAGTGAATGAATGATTTGTTTTGTGTCTCTAGACTAAAGTTACTCTTCAAACTGAAATCAGTTGTATATAAGATGCAAAAATAGGTCAGTGAGTGAATGAATGATTTGTTTTGTGTCTCCTGACTAGTTACTCTTCAAACTGATATCAATTGTATGTAAGATGCAAACATAGGTTAGTGAGTGAATGAATGATTTGTTTAGTGTCTCCTGACTAAAATACTCTTCAAACTGATATCAATTGTTTGTAAGATGCAAACATAGGTTAGTGAATGAATGATTTGTTTTGTGTCTCCTGACTAAAGTTACTCTTCAAACTGAAATCAGTTGTATGTAAGATGCAAACATAGGTTAGTGAGTGAATGAATGATTTGTTTTGTGTCTCCTGACTAAAATACTCTTCAAACTGATATCAATTGTTTGTAAGATGCAAACATAGGTTAGTGAATGAATGATTTGTTTTGTGTCTCCTGACTAAAGTTACTCTTCAAACTGAAATCAGTTGTATGTAAGATGCAAACATAGGTTAGTGAGTGAATGAATGATTTGTTTAGTGTCTCCTGACTAAAATACTCTTCAAACTGATATCAATTGTTTGTAAGATGCAAACATAGGTTAGTGAATGAATGATTTGTTTTGCGTCTCCTGACTAAAGTTACTCTTCAAACTGAAATCAGTTGTATGTAAGATGCAAACATAGGTTAGTGAGTGAATGAATGATTTGTTTTGTGTCTCCTGACTAAAATACTCTTCAAACTGATATCAATTGTTTGTAAGATGCAAACATAGGTTAGTGAATGAATGATTTGTTTTGTATCTCCTGACTAAAGTTACTCTTCAAACTGAAATCAGTTGTATGTAAGATGCAAACATAGGTTAGTGAGTGAATGAATGATTTGTTTAGTGTCTCCTGACTAAAATACTCTTCAAACTGATATCAATTGTTTGTAAGATGCAAACATAGGTTAGTGAATGAATGATTTGTTTTGCGTCTCCTGACTAAAGTTACTCTTCAAACTGAAATCAGTTGTATGTAAGATGCAAAAATAAGTCAGTGAACGAATGAATGATTTGTATTGTATCTCGTCACTAAAGATACTCGTCAAACTGAAATCAGTTGTATGAAAAATATCAGTGCTTTTTAAAAATGATAAACATTTAATGATTTTTAATGCATTCCGTTCATTGTATGACTGTATTGAAGCATATTCAAATTCATTATTATCATTTATTCATTTAGGTAACACAATGTACACTTATGAACGTCAATAAAAATACATATTAAATGCTTCTAATTTTACACTTACTGCCAGTTCTCAAATCAAGGGCGTCGATCGGACGAGAAGAACTGGCATTCTTCCTGTTATCTAAGATTTATTTTATAGGTTTTATATTTATAATATAAAGTATTAAATAAATACTTTTAAGTACAACTCAATATTGATCCTAGTATTCGGCCGCCATGTTGTCATATTTAATTATTGAATATTGCTCACAGATCCGGTAGCGAGAGTAGCGAAAGCGAAGAAACATCAGACTGGCCGCGCAGCCCCGTTCTGCCCGTCTACTGCGAAAATTAGCACAAACACGCCTTAAAACCTCCTTTCGAATCAATAAAACCTTAAACTCTAACTCGTTCTTTATTTAAACTGAGCAGCGTCAAAAAAAACAATCGGCGGGATGTCACTTTGACAGTTCCATTATTTTTTGAATTTGGAACGTACTTGCGTTGTTGAGATCCCAATTTTGAAATTTCAAAACTCCGTGATCCGAATGAATGTTGAATGTGAATTTAAGAAATTGACATGTTTTTTTGAATATGGAACCGGTTTGAAATCAGAGTATTAATTTGTAATTTTTTTTATTGCATTCGCGAGGGCAATGGTCGTTAGTAAGTTTTTATCAAGTAGAGCTTTATTAATTGTATTTTTAGATAAATTCTCTTTAAGAAGTGGCCGGCGAGATAGTTAGCGAAGACTTAGATTATATTTAATAGTTAATTTTCTTTAATAAAATAAAATCCTGTGCTATATAAATAAAATTAGTATTTATGGTACTATTTAGGTACAGAAACCATGAGTTTTCAACGGATCTGTATCTAGGTAGATTAGTTTAGGTTCATTGTTTTTGGTCGAGCTATTTCGCCGGTGGACCGCGTTAAAGGAACGAGCATTGCTCTGGCCTATAGCTTAGTTTTTACTGTGATGATTTTTATAAGTGAAAATGTTCAAAAAAAAAAAATATTCCATATTTTTCTAGATGTAAGCTATATTTTTAAGACGTGTGAATGGAATTTTACTAATAACGTCCACCGATTGTCTGTTTACGTGAAATTTAATTAGTTCTAATATCTTGGCCGGGTATAAATTTCGTAATGAAAAAAAAAATGTTTTTTTTTTAATGTAGCGTTTAATATTGATACTTATTTCTTGAAAGTATAATATGTAAATGACAAAAAAATAAATATAATTTGAAAAAAAATCATAAAAAAATGATCTCAAATCTTTTCATAATATTAAAGTATAGAATTATTAAGTATGTGTGTATGGGTTTTGTTAGCTTGATAACTATTATATTGCTTATTTATTTCAATGAGAATGATCAGCGCAAAGCGGTATTCACATATATATTTGTGACAATATATATTGGATATTACGGAAAAGTAAACAAATGTTGGATAAATTTGATATTTGTTGCATTTATAAAACAATATATGGCTATTTGACTTTATTATAATCAATATCAGACATATTTTTATCTTTTTTATTATTATTAGTGACATAGAACAATTTTAGTAAATTATTATGCATTTTATACTTAAAAATTTACATAGTGTTTTTCATCAAATAGCCTATATTTATGGTAGCTTATTCTTTGCGTGTGGCCACAATATCAATATTATCGTAAAATATTAATGTCTTTCACAAGAGCTATCACCGAGACCGAGAAATGTGTTCATATTTTATCTAAAATTTTGTATCTTGCATTTAATGTTAGACGTGTGACTGTAATGTGGTGTCCAACATGTTGTGTACGACGTGTTGTAAAGTGTTGTAAAGATGGCGTTTACGACATGTTGTAAAGTGTTGTTACAGCCTGTTGAAATAATGGCGTGTACGACATATTGTAAAGTGTTGTTACAGCCTGTTGAAATGATGGCGTGTACGACATATTGTAAAGTGTTGTTACATACTGTTTAATTAATGGCGTATACAACATATTGTAAAGTGTTGTTACAGCCTGTTGAAATAATGGCGTTTACGACATTGTAAAGTGTTGTTACAATCCGTTGTAAAGATGTCGTGTACATGTTGTAAACTGTTGTAAGACGTTGTACACAGTGTGTTGGAAGATATGTTGTGTACGATTCTGTTGTGAAACTCGAATTAGTGAAGAATAAAGAAATTGCGAACTTATTTATTTGTTTTATTTATTTTATCTCTATCTTCAATAGAAATTTATTTTTATAGGTCAATTTAAAAATTATTTAAACTACTGTATTATTATAATACAGCTGTATACATAGCTATGTATTTAATATAATTATGCAATGCTAAAAACATGTTGGGTTCTAAAACGTGTCATTTGGTACTCTTGATCGCTACACTAGCGCAATTTGATGGAACTAATTGAAATCGATTCACTTTTTTATTTGGATTTGGTACTCTTGACTACATTTTGTCATTGATATTTGATGTATCGAGTTTCAAACTTGTTTTTAAGAGTTTAATTTTTGATATCTTATTAATAAGGCGTAAATAATTAAACAGATTTCAAAAAAAAATATTTATTTTACATAAAAATAGATTACAAAAATAATAGCAAGTTTTTACATTCTCATACAGACAAATGTAGGTAAGCAAAATTGTATTCGATGAATATCTATATTTATTATATAATAATAATCGATTAAAACATGAGAAAACGGTCGACAAAATTTTGACGCAGTTGTCATGCTAGGCTGGCAGATGGTTCTTTGTCTAATTTCAAGAAATTTTTGTTCTCAAAACAAATTTTGCTCGATTCTATAGTTATGGAGAAAAAAGTTCATCAAGTTAAAATGTAAGCGTACCTAGTTCAAACATCGAGGTCACGATATTTAACGCGAGGGGAGGAGTCAGCGGACTGCTCAGATGTGTGTGTCACACCGATACATTGCCGCGCGCTCTACAGGTCAAAAGTAGAACTACTTTTTCTGTACCAAAAGTTTGTATGGACCTGTTCTTCTATATACATCTGTTTTCTACTCAGATTAAGTACCTAGTTTTCTATGATAATACCGATGACTGAATGTCATGCGACTTTGTCTTACAAAAACAAAAAATATGTCATCTGTCATTAATAGGTTCTTTTTAACTAAAAAATCATTCATTTAAGGGATAAATGTGTGATACTCGTTAATAGAGTATCAGTGAATAGTCAAACAGTTCCGTTTGTACAGACAAACAAACATCTATTTTAAAAAAATATGAGTGCACTCAGTCAAAAAATTAAATACGATTTTTTTTTATCTATCTCAGATTTATAGCTCTATAACATATATATTTTATTATTATAGCAACATTCATTGTTAACTATCTTCAAATAATGATAAAATATTTTGACTTGTAATATTTTCAGTCTATAAACAAATATTAGATTATAAAATACATTGTAAAAATAATGTAAATACATATTTACATAAAAACAAACTTATTTATTAATATTTACAACAAATTTCATTCCAACGTAATGCCCATTCTTTTTCAAAATGTAAACACATATTTATTTTTATAAATTTATTAAGCCAAATCGACAACGTCTTTTTAAACTGTATATTAATACATGTTTAGTTCATTTAAAAAGCAGTGAGGCGTATTTATCGTAACAGATATAAATCACAGATATTCAAAGATAACAGATAACAGTTGTTCCTGCGGTTGTGATATATCTGTTATTGAAAATATCATGCAATACTAAATAACAACTGTTCAACAAACACTAGTAACAGCCAAACCATTACAAAACAACTGTGATTGTTACCTGTCTCAGTTAAACATCTATGATTGTCGCGCACCGAGACGAGATGCACCTGGTGTTTTTTATCTATAAACTAAACTATACTATTGAAATACTATTGAACGTTTTACAGGAAGGAAAAGTCACTCGTAAATTAGATCGTATTATCTGTAATTCCTTTAGTATCTAAATAACAGATATTTACACCTGTTATTATTCAGTAACAGTAACAGGTATAACAGATATCATGTTTGACCTGTTATCACTCATGTCTAATTCAAATCAAAACAAATGATTATTTATTCATTTAGGTAACACATTGTAAATTTATTTTGTCTTCACATTAGAAACAAATAAATTTATTTAACTTTTTATAATTTATAAAACATACAAAGCGATATCTAGTTTGTAATGTTTAACACTTTAAGGCATACCATATTATAAGTTGGAGGCAATGATTAACTAGTAAAAGCTTGTTTATAACATTTATTTAACATTGTTCCTTTAATCTTATGTAACTTCCCTAGATCAGTGAAACAGACACATTTCTGTGACTGATTAATAATAATGCTAGTATATTCTTTAGTAATTATTAATCAGTATACATTGATAGAATACTTGTTCCATATTTTTAGAATTACCGAGTGCTCTAGTGGGGCATGGGGCAGACACATTTCTGTGACCGTTTCTCTGATCAACAATTATTAATAATGCTAGTGTATTCTTCAGTAATTATTAATCAGTATACATTGATATAACACTTGTTACATATTTCTGATGTCCTGGTACTTCTTAGAATTAGAAAAAAAAGCTTAGATGAATTTTTAGCCATTCTAATTCCACATCAAATTCCATACGAATTAAATAACAAACACGAGAAAAACATTTCGTAAATAGCATTTATTAAGAAAATACATATTATATCAACGGCATTTTTTGAGAAATTCTAGTACTTCTGTCGGGAAATTTTGCTTCAACGCCGATTTGCTTGCTGACCTGGCGTATTCGAGGGGTGAGACTGAACTGAAAAGAAAAAACTTATATACTGCCTGTTGTCTGAGAAAATACATATATAATTTTCATGATGATCGATCAATAGCAATTTTATATAGCGAGGGTACAGTACTAAACCCAATACGTATGAAATGTTGAGTTGTACATTTTGAGCTGAACATTTGGAGTTGTACATTTTGAGCTGTACATATGGAGTTGTACATTTTGAGCGGTAAATTTGGAGTTGTACATTTAGAACTGTAAATTTTGAGCTATAAATTATTCAGTTAAGTTCAGAAACAAAATTATATAATATACACAAAGAATAAATCAAATAATACATTTAAATAAAATACGATTAAAACGCGATTTATTATTTATCCCGACGTTTCGGATGCTTTTCAGCAACCGTGGTCTCGGGGAGACAGAAAGATGACAGTTGTCTGATTTGAAATGTCACAAAGTTACCATATTAACGCCATCTATTGCTGCGGAGTTGATATTTACTGTAATTTTCACACATCACAAATATTAATTATGGCGATATTCTTTGTATATCTAAAGTATTCTTGTCCGTAAACTTTTAAAATTGAATGATTTAAAATTTCATACTTATTGGGTTTTACCACTCGACCCTACCCTCGATATAAATATATCCACCTATACTAATTGTTTGTTTGTTACGATTTAACTCAAAAACTACTCGACCGATTATTTTTTTTTTTTAAATTTAATTATTTTTTTTGTATAGATCCACATCGCAATACAATATAGATATACATCTACATCGCAAGCGAAGCCGCTAGCTATTATTTAAATAAGATAAATTCGACGTGCACTTTAGGTAGTACTTGCCTTACTATGGGTCGCGAGTTCGAATCCCACCGACAAAATTCGCAAAAACCCGGTCAAAATTTCGATATTCCTCCCACCCGAAGTGACATGTAGGAATCCCGGTGGGATTCGAACCCGCGACCGATCGAACGCGAGGTAGGTGTCGTTCTCTATACATACCTTCTATTCGGCGTGTGCGCAAGTTTCTTCCAAAGTTTCCGGTCGATATGTTTAAAAATGATCATGATGAGTTTCAAATCGCAGTAAGCCGAGTTCACCGCTAGATGGAGCGCAGTTTCGCCCCCCTTCACGTCCTGTCAACAATTCTGACATTATACAGGATGTTTTTAACCTATGACCCCTAGGGGCCAAAAGGATAGCGGGGTGTGAAGGCCTTGTTGGAACCCTTGTTGAACACTTGTTGTTTAAGCGATGTGAAGGGACCTTGGGGTTTATGTGGGCCACTTTACAGCTTCGACCCCCACTTGCCCCCATCGTGACTATATCTTGCCCCAGCGCTAGGCGCCAGGTTTGTAAATGGTCCCCAAAAATTATTTCTCCAAATGAAAAAGGGGATCTAAAACGTAATTATTGTTGTAGATCTCTGTTTTTGCTAATCTTTCTAAACGAGATGCACTTTTGTCTAATACACAGTTGATGTTGTTCAATTTGGTCTATTTAAAAGAGAAAATCAGGGCAAAATGACCAGAGAAAAGAGTTTGGGAGCCTTCGTTCTAGACCGTAGTTTTTCAAATGTTGAACTTATTATTTGATTTGATAATTTGTGTGTATGTATGTATGTGCAGGTGTGTGTATGTATGTGTAGGTGTGTAAGCGTGTATACGTAGGTGTGTGTGTGGGTGTGCATGGGTAGATGTGTGTGTGTGTGGCTACAGACCTCTCGCCACAGATCGATGCCGGCGTGCTCTAGCAGTATGTGCACGGTGTGATACCGCGGCGCCTGCGCACTGTGCGCGAGGCAGGCCACGTGCAACGCGTTCTGACCTGTCCCCATAGAACACAAATTGACCCTTTATAGTTATACAAATGTACCATCCGCAACAGTAAACAAAATAAAACAGTAAACGTATCTGCATATGCGTATGCATGTTAAGAATAAGAAAAAACATTTTCGATGCCATTGTGGAGGAAGGGAGGTGTGCTCTTCCTCCAACCTAAAGGGAGGATCCTCGACCAGTCGAACCACTGACTGGCCGGCCCTAAGGCCCCAGTGGTTGATGTCGAGATGTTGTACATATATACTTAGCGCTCGGAAACATTTATATAGCGCGATTCAGGATTAGACGTCTTTGTATTGATTCTTGTAGCGGATTATAGATGTCGCTACATATTCATAAACTACATTCTTAATCGTAACCTAATCTTAAGATGTGTGGCGAAAGAAAAGGCCGATGCTCAGCTTGAGATTCCCCCTAGGACCAACTTAGTTAGTAACAAAACTCCCTAAAGGTTTTGTTGTACATTCGGTTTGAGAGGTAATTTTAAATATGAATTAAATAAAAATACATTTAAGTAGTATAAAGTAGCTATTGTATTTATATGGGTGTATTTTACAAATTGACATACATTAATTAATGACCTAATAATATTAATGATGATAATGAAATTCGAGGTTCGGGACTTAATATAAATTGTATAGAATCGTGCGTTTTTTCTAAATATTTCCCCTAAATTTGGGGGGGAAACCCCCAAGTTGACATCACTGGCCACAGCGCTGATTTTCAGCATCTACCTGGGCAACTTTTGGAGTGCAAAAAAGAATGACAATTAATGCATAAGCAACCTACACATATTTTTATTGATATAAATAACTAAAACTTTAAATAAAGTAACTACCAAGGTTACTTGCCGACTTTCTTATGTAGAAGTAAAATTTCAAATAGAGGGTAGATTTAAAAAAAAAATTCTTGGCGACTTTTCTAGGTGGAAGCAACATTTCAAATCGAGGGTAGATTTAAAAAAAATGTTTATTGGCGACTCTTCTAGGTGAAAGCAACATTTCAAATAGAGGGTAGATTTAAAAAAAAAATTTCTTGGCGACTTTTCTAGGTGGAAGCAACATTTCAAATCGAGGGTAGATTTAAAAAAAAAATTTCTTGGCGACTCTTCTAGGTGAAAGTTACATTTGAAATCGAGAGTAGATTTAAAAAAAATGTTTCTTGGCGACTCTTCTAGGTGGAAGTAACATTCCAAATCGAGGGTAGATCTTAAAAAAATACAATTAAAAAGTACTTTTTTTGAGTTCAACCGACTCACCGCTGGCGTTAGCGTGATGCAGGGTGAATAGCGGAAGTTTATCCGCTTCCGTCTCCGCTCCGCTCCTCCGCACGAGTTCATAGAGCGCGCCCGCGTACTCATCGCCGCCGCGTGCGCACGCTATTACAAGATTATCGCCAAGTGCGTCCACCTACGAGACAATAATACCTATATCAAAGCCACAGTCGATGATGTGCTATTGACCTATGTTTATCTAATGTTAGATATCGACAGACGAGCATGAGGTTCACTTGATGGTAGGTACCTCAGCCACAGAACATCAGTCGATGATGTGCTATTGACCTATGTTTTTTTTTAAGTTAGATATCGACAGATGAGCATAAGGTTCACTTGATGGTAGGTGATAAACCAGCTACAGAACATTAGTCGATGATGTTCTATTGACCTATGTTTTTTTTAATGTCAGATATCGACACACGAGCATGAGGTTCATTTGATGGTAGGTAATACCCCAGCCACATAATATCAGTCGATGATGTGCTATTGACCTATGTTTTTTATGTTAGATATCGACAGACGAGCATGAGGTTCACTTGATGGTAGGTGATACCTCAGCCACAGAACATCAGTCGATGATGTGCTATTGGCCTATGTTTTTTATGTTAGATATCGACAGACGAGCATGAGGTTCACTTGATGGCAGGTGATACCTCAGCCACAGAACATCAGTCGATGATGTGCTAATGGCCTATGTTTTTTTTATGTTAGATATCGACAGACGAGCATGAGGTTCACTTGATGGTAGGTGATACCTCAGCCGCAGAACATCAGTCAATGATGCGCTGTCGACCAAATTTTTACTTCGAGCATTCGGAAATCCATAGACTGAAACCGAAACGTGCAATATTCACTTCACGGTTTTTCCATTCCTAGGTTCGTTACCCGGTTGGAATTTGATAAAAATAGTCAGCATGTAAAAAAATTTTTTTTTTCTAAAATCTAAATTAGATAATTGTCAAATTAAAAACATACCTCAGTAAAGACACATTCTTGTGTCTGCTTCGTGTCCGACTTGGAAACGGTCCGTATACACTGCACCAAGTATCTTGTAAGTAGGGGTCGCGTCGGACATCGTAATACAGCTGACTTCAAGAGGCTCAAACCTGGAAACCATTTTATATATCTATTAGTGATGTGCTGGATCGTAAAAATGTATATCCGCGGGTACGGATATTTGGTGGCAAGATCCGCGGTAACGTATATTTGGTGTCAAGATCCGCGGATACGGATATTTGGTGTCAAGATCCGCGGATACGGATATTTGGTGTCAAGATTCGTGGATACGGATATTTGGTGTCAAGATCCGCGGATACGGATATTTGGTGTCAAGATTCGTGGATACGGATATTTGGTGTCAAGATCCACGGATACGGATATTTGGTGTCAAATTCCGCGGATATGGATATTTGGTGTGAAGATCCGCGGATACGGATATTTGGTGTCAAGATCCGCGGAACCGGATATTTGGTATCATGATCCGCCGATACGCATATTTGGTGTCAAGATCCACGGATACGGATCTTTACTTTTTTACTCAATGGGTGTCGATGCGCCTGACCTTGAATATATTTATATGACAATATTTGATTTTCAGAAATAAAAAATAATCAGAATGTAATTTAATAGTCTTTCATAGCTCAACCTATATATATTTGATCTATTTATTGAACATTAATAAAGTAAAAGATCCGGAGTAACAGAATAAAGTAAACAATACGGATCTTTCTTCTCCCTCGGATATCCGCGGATACGGATATCCGGCATATCACTAATATCTACTCATAATTTGTAAATTGCATTGCAATGTTAATTTCAAATATCAACAACACCAGAAGACATGCATATGCGTTGCCGGTAGGCATGGGCACAACGTATCACTAAAAAGAAAAGATTGAAATGTATCTTTCGATCACTGGGATATGTATCACTCTTTTATATCTTTATATCTTTTGTATCCGCGCACGAAACGCAGCGACATTACTCAGCGTGATTCGTTGAACGCTCAATTCATGAATCAACAATTTACTCTCTATCTTGCGAAAGCGCGACAGAAGATTCTAAATAGGGAGGCGCGAAAGAGACTTATGGACTTTCCGAAGAAACGCTCGCTCGGCCGAGGTAGAAAAATTATCATTTGCACATATACGAGTGCGCTATCGGCTTAACGAGTTGTAAAAGATACACTGATACACGGATTCGAAGTGATACAAAGAGTGATTGATGTAAACAGATTGATACATATCTTTTTTATCTATCTCTCCTGAGTTACCCATCTCTAGTTGCCGGTCTATGATGAATATTATGATAACGCTGCCGACCTATGTTTTACTTCCACTATTCGGAAATCCATAGACTGAGTGAGACCTTCAGTTCAATTCTTGAATTCATAGAATTCACGGTTTTACGGTGGTTCCTTAGCCGTTCAATACCCGTAGTTACCAGACGTGGGGAAGATGTGATGTATGAATGTGTGTTTTATAAAAAAATATATTACTACTTTTATTATTATTGTGAATGTATGTTATTGTTGTATTATTTGTAATTTAATTAAATAAATAAAGACATGCTTACAAAAATTATAAACATGTCAGAGATTCGAATCAGCAACCTACCGAAACGCGAGGTGTTCCAAACGCGACAACGAGCCTTACTAAATATGTTATTTCAATCCTTACCAAAGTCTTGTACGAACAATTCCGGTTGTAGAGCGAGTACTTTCTCACAGATGAGACTGAATAGCGCGAGTTGCAGACTCTCTTCTGTGTTACCACTTGCGAGACTCGCCAGGATGTGTTGTAGGACACTGGAAACATTTTGGGTATCATTTGTTTATGTAAAAGCCATAAGCATAAATCAGCGATGCACTGTCGACCTATATTTACTAAGTGGTAAAGACTTTTTTATGTTAGATAACGACAGACGAGCATGAGGTTCACTTGATGGTAGGTGATACCTCAGCCACAGAACATCAGTCAATGATGCGCTGTCGACCTAATTTTCACTTCGACCATTCGGAAATCCATAGACTGAAACCGAAACGCGCAATGTGCACTTCACGGTTTTTCCATCTATGAAAGCCTAAAATATTGACTTACCCATAAGCATTTTTCAATTCCAAGTTGGCAACCTTTTGGCAAAGAATTTTCCTGTGTTCCATTTTCAATTTGCGCATGTGCCCTTCGAATATTTCCTTGCAAGATTTACTCTTCACTTGGCAACATTCCATTTTCGAAAATTCACTCGCGATTTCCTTTTGCAAATCCTTATACTGCTTCATTGTCATTGAGGTGCTCTGTCTCCTTTCCCGCGCCTTTGTTTTGTCTGTGGTCTCGTGTTCTATCTCTGCGTTGTCTATGACACAGCTCGGATAGTCGTCCAACGGTTGTATGTCTTGACATTTCTCATAATCGCTATTATACATAGGCGATGACGTTTGCGTTTGAGGCGACAGAGAATAATCGGAATTGTTTGGATAAAACGCTTGCGAATCCGATATGGGACTAGGGACATTTTCTGATCGCGGCGGCGTTGGAAACACATTTAATGCATCAAATTCGGGGTTTTGAAGGCATTCCGAGAACAGTTCTAGCGTGTCGTATTCGTTGATATGATTGGAGTTCGCCAATTCCAAAGCTTCTATAGGATTCTCGTTTTGTGTCAAATCAAAGCCTCCGATTAGGCTATCCGCTATTGGTTCTACAATTCTTGGTATGTTTAATGTTTGTTCCGAAAAGAAATCAGAAAGGAGGTCCTCATTTGTGTTTTCGTGAACGAATTCCTCGGCAATTTCTAAGCATGTCGCTAATTCTTCTTGGTTGTAGGTTCTGACATTAGTATCGATCAGCTCCAAGGCTTGGTTTAAGTAGGAGTTATCAGCTCTTGCGTTTTCGTTCACAATCACTTGTCCCCCTGAGAATGTTTGCCTGTTTACTTGACTGATCTGGAAGTAGATATATATTTTATAATAATAATAATAATATATATTTTAGTTACAAAAATCTTTCTTTAAGTCGTAAGACATTGTAATGACTTAGTGGTTGAGGTTATGTTATATTGATCAGTGCGGGATGCGCTGTCAAACCATAGACTTTCGATATTCCTCCCACCCGATTAATGCCCGAAGTGATCAGACATGCTTACATGCTTTTGAAAAATTATAAGCATGTCGTCATGTTGTCCGAGCGGGATTCGAAAACGCGACCTATCGGCAAACAAGATTCTACCAAACGCTCCAATCAGTCCGTCAAAAACTTATGCGAATGCAACTGGCTATTTGGAACGATATAATCAATCTATTTTACATTCACTTACACCACAAAGGAAGGTACAAGTGAATACCCAAAGTAAATAATCACAGACAAAAGTTATATAGTAAATAGTTACCTGTCGGATATCAGTGTCCCGTGAGTACGGATGAGAAGGTACTAAATACTGATTTCTAATTGGTCCCCTTGATATGACTACAGTCTGTTTCTTTTTCCTTCTACCCTCAGAAACATTATCTTCACAATCAAGTTCCTCAGTCTTCTCTGAAAACCCGCTGTCTTCGGATGTCTGTGAATCAATTTTTGTCCGTCTACCCTCCTTTTCTTCCCTGAAGTTATTAAAACTACCTTTGGGTGAATCATTTAATTCTTTGCAGCATTCCGCGGGTAGTTGAGGATTTTTATCATCATCCTCTATCACTTTGAAGGAAAAGTTCTTGAATTCATCTTCATCGTCCGATTCTTGTTTAATTTTGAGATTTTTGAGATCATCGAGTATGTCAGTTACAGGAGTAACCTTAATCAGTTCTCTTTCTTTATTTTTAATTGCGACATTTTCTGTATTTTTGACATCTTTGTCCTTTTTCCTCTTCTCGCTTTTCTTACTGAATATGGCTCGGAAGGGTTTCTTTAGTAATTCTTTGAAAGATTTCTTCTGGTCCGCCATTTGTGTGTTGGAAATAGCCGTTTTTGCGCTACCCATAGCTGATTTCAAGACCGGTTGTCCATTAGATCTGGAAAGAAGAAATAATAATGAGATTTCTTTGAAAAAAAATATAGTTTCTATTGATCGTCTCGCTTTCAATAAAGCTTCCAAACAGGGACTGAAACCGGTTAATTTTTATTTTCCAAAATACGTGTCTGACTGAGATACCGATACTGATATTAGTTTTAAAGAGTAATACACACTAAACTTACCACAGTAATGTTTTTCAGTAAATATGAACAAAAACGAAATAACATTAACAAAAACCTTTATTATACCGGTATAACTCCCATAGTAAATTAACCGGTATTCAGTCCTTGCTTCCAAATGCCTCTAGATCTATCTAATGCAGCTACGTTGCGTTTATCACCAGTTCGAATCCCAGAGAAACAAGATAAAAAAATATTATGATCGGGTGGGGCACAGAAGATGGGTAGTTGTTTCGAAAGGGAAAGGGATTTCACTTGGCAAGATATGGCACTCTTGGCTTAATAAATACTAACCTAACCTATATTGGTGGAGACAGAGGCCAAAGGTCTAGTATCTGTCCTGCTGCAGTTGTGCATAATTTTTTTTTAAACAAATCGAGGTACACTATTTTAGTGGAATCGTACCAATAGTTATACCGGTGCAGACAGAGGCCAAAGATGTTAGTATTCTAGTATCTGCACTGCTGCGGTTGTGCAAAAAATGTTTTTAAACAAATCTTGCTCCACTATTTTGGTGGAATCGTACCAACAACTATACCGGTAAAGACAGAGGTCAAAGATGTTAGTAGTCTAGTATCTGCACTGCTGCGGTTGTGCATAAAATGTTTTTAAACAAATCGTGGTACACTATTTTGGTGGAATCGTACCAACAGCTATACCGGTGAAGACAGAGGCCAAAGATGTTAGTAGTCTAGTATCTGCACTGCTGCAGTTGTGCATAAAATGTTTTTAAACAAATCTTGCTCCACTATTTTGGTGGAATCGTACCAACAACTATACCGGTAAAGACAGAAGTCAAAGATGTTAGTAGTCTAGTATCTGCACTGCTGCGGTTGTGCATAAAATGTTTACAAATCTTGCTACACTATTTTGGTGGAATCGTACCATCAGCTATACCGGTGAAGACAGAAGCCAAAGGTGTTAATAGTCTAGTATCTGCACTGCTGCGGTTGTGCATAACATGTTATTAAACAAATCGTGGTACATTATTTTGGTGGAATCGTACCAACAGCTATACCGGTGAAGACAGAGGCCAAAGATATTAGTAGTCTAGTATCGGCACTGCTGCAGTTGTGCATAAAATGTTTTTAAAGAAATTGTGACTGGACTACTAACATATTTGACCTGTCTCCAGCGGTATTGCTGTTGGTAGGATTCCACCAAAATAGTGTTGGTACACTATTTTGGTGAATTTGCACTTCACACAAAATAATACTAATGACTTCTGGGCTGTTATTCGAATTAAAACAGGATCTCTGTTGAGCCGGGTACGGGGCAGTCAGAACAGCATCTTAAAGACTGTAGCAGATGACCTCTCATCACCTATCATGAGACACTTTGTGCGTACACTCGTCGGTTCGGATCGACTAGTGTACGCATAGACTTTCTCGTGATATTTTGTTCTTTTCAATAAAAAATAATAATAATATTGTCCTTGTATACTAACACTATTTTTCTAAGTCTCTACTAACAAAATGGATTATGTTATCTGATAAATAAATACATCATAATAATAATAATAAAAATGTGCGCAAGTGCATACAATTTTTTAAACAAATCGTGGAACAATTTTGGTGGAATCGCACCATACCAAAAACAGCATCTAAAAACAGATTTGGCTCTGTATCAAGTATTATTTCGAATTACTTCGCATTGAGTAATAGTTTTAATCCGCCTATCCAGGTTAGAGGGTTATGTGTTGTAAATTACGTTGTAATCTAATAAAAGTTACTTTATTTAAATGTGTGATAATTCTATTATATTGTTTTTTATCTTAGATATCGACAGACGAGCATTATGTTCACTTGATGGTAGATGATACCTCAGCCACAGAACATCAGTCAATGATGCACTATCGAGCTACTTTTTACTGGTCGTAAAATTATTATAACGGCCTTATCTGTTAATCTTTTAAATAAAGCTTCATTTGAATGAATGAATGAAAACTTGAATGAATGAAAACTTTATTTGACAGAAAAAAAAAATAGCACAAACAAATAACTTATTAAAATATAAATACAAAAAGACAATACTAAAAACAATAAACAACACTTCTGTCAAAAAGGAGGCCGCTCAGCATACGTTGCGCCGTCGTGGGAAACGGACGCAACACTGATTTTCAGCGACTTCCTCAGACGGTTTGGCATTTAAAGCGAACAGTCTTCTCTCAATCCGTTTAACATTAAAATTATATAAACGTATATGTATATTTTAACTATTAATATTACCATCATGGAGACACAAGCTGAAAGATGTGCCAGGTTAGGAAATAAAAGGTTATACGTACAATAAAATAATAATAACAAAAATTGATAAATAAATTAATTTCGGCAGATACAATGCAACTAAATCTTATTTTGTATGTTTGAGAAAACGTAGCATTTAATAACACTACACACATGTTACGGAAATTTGCGACCCCAATAGGTCAAGACTAGTTGGACGCTGATAAGCAATTCATATCACAATTCACACCCACATGGTTGCCATTTTGAGTTAATTGAGTTTAAAACAGGGACTGAATACCGGTTAATTTACTATGGGAGTTATACCGGTATAATAAAGGTTTTTGTTAATATTCTTTCGTTTTTATTCATATTTACTGAAAAAAAATTAGTGTCGTATGTATGTATTACTCTTTAAAACTAATATCGTGGTATCTCAGTCAGACACGTAATTTGGGAAATAAAAATTAACCGGTTTCAGTCCCTGGTATCAAGCTCAATTGTTTTATTGCCTGGGAAGCCAATTATTGTCAAGATATTGGCAACTAGCAACGCGTCCCGGCTTTGCACGGGAGCAATGTAGATGTACTATACACAAAAAATAGTAAAAATAGTATGTTACTCGCTGATAATGATGAAATAATTTTTAAGCCGGTCCAATAGCTTTGTGTTAGATCGTAACAAACAATTTTTCCTCTTTATAATATTAGTATAAATATCATATCAACCCAAATGGTTGCCATTTTGAATTAATTGAGTTTGAAATTTCAATTTCGTTTTATTGCCTGAGAAGCCAATAGTCCAAATATTAGCATTAGTAACTAGCGACTTGCCCCGGCTTCACACGGGTGCAATGTAGATGTACTATACACAAAAAAAAGTCTATGCTGATAATGATGAAATAATTTTTAAACCGGTCCAATAGTTTTTGTGTTAAATCGTAACAAACAATTTTTCCTTTTTATAATCTAATATATAAAATTCTCGTGTCACAGTTTTCGTTGCCATACTCCTCCGAAACGGCTCGACCGATTCTCATGAAATTTTGTGTGTCTGAGAATCGGACAACATCTATTTTTCATACCCCTAAATGTTAAGGGTAATCCACCCCTTTTTTTTTTTAATTTTTGGACGATTTTTTTGTTTTTATTTTTTTATAATGTGTCATTAAAAAATACATACAACCCTAAATTTTTACTTTTTTATCACCAACCCCTGCTTTTGAGAAATTATTTACATGGCAAAACAACGATTGCCGGGTCAGCTAGTATTAGTATAGATATCATATCAACCCAAATGGTTATACAGTATTTTATTTAAATGTGTGATACTCGCGTTAATAAAAGACAATATTATAACCCAAATGGTTGCCATTTTGAATTAATTGAGTTTGAAATTTCAATTTCGTTTTATTGTCTGGGAAGCCAATAGTCAAGATATTATCATTCTTAAACCCACGCAGTATGCACGTGTCTTCCTTATTGACATCACTGTTGTGAATTCCATATATACCTATTACCTACGTATTTAAAAGATTATTGTCAATGGCTGCTCTAACACGATACAATTATGTACATTACACTATTTCTATCAGGGAAAACAGTTAATTTTTTTTTTTTTTATGTCAGATATCGACAGACGAGCATGAGGTTCACTTGATGGTAGGTGATACCTCAGCCACAGAACATCAGTCAATGATGCGTCGTCGATCTATGTTTTTTTATGTTAGATTTCGACAGACGAGCATGAGGTTCACCTGATGGTAGGTGATACCTCAGCCACAGAACATCAGTCAATGATGCGCTGTCGAACCAATTTTAACTTCGAGCATTCGGAAATCCATAGACTGAAATCGAAACGCGCAATATGCACTTCACGGCTTTTCCATCTATGAACGGTGGTTCGTTACCCGGTCGGAATTTAGATATTCCTCCCACCCGATCAATGCCATGCTTGCAGAAGATTATAAGCATGTGCTCCCGGTGGGATTCGAACCCACGACCCATCGATGCGCACGGCAGGTTTTCTACCGAATGCGCCAACGAGCCCGTCAAAACATACATTTTCAAAGAGAGACACTAGTAGAGCGAGTGAGCTGTGACACAGCCGCGGCTATGTCACAGCACTGATTTTCAGCGGAGCCCGTTTAACCCTTGAGATACAGTGCGTTCTACATAAAATAAATAAATAATAATAAGGTATCATATCGATGGTTTCCATTTAACATACTTTTGGCAGTGAGCAAAAAATTATTTCTCCGGTATTTAGCGCAATTTTAAATATATGTCCGATAGAGCTTTGAAAACTGAACAATACTACATTAAACAGTAATTTTAGCCAAAATGGTTTTTACGCCCTTTGTTGCGTGAAACATCGATATATTATGATATTTTCAATAACAGATATATAATCACAACCGCAGGAACAACTGTTATCTGTTATATTTGAATAACTGTGATTTATATCTGTTACGATAAATACGGCTCACTCGGAGTGTGAATGGAGTGAGTCACTCTTACAAGTATAGACTCTTACAAGGAGTATGCTCATAAAAGGAAAGCACAGCGAAACGAGATATATTTGCAAAACCTGTTATGTACTATATACATGCAGGTGATTGCCATACAGTTTATCATACCTAAAAAACCAAGTACGAGTCCGACACGCGCACCGAGGGTTACCTACAAAAATTTAGATAAGTAAAGATTTTCCCAATCTTTTTTTTATGTATAAAGCTCTACAATACATTTTGTAGAACTTTATGATATTAAAATGTAGCCAACAATTATGATATTAATAATAGCTAATGAGTAATTTACATATAACTTAGAACACTAAACTTTACTTAAAAACTAAGATAATGATAATAAACTAAGTAAAGATTTTCCCAATAAATAAAAAAAAACTACAATTTTCCTTTACTTGCGCTCATGACATTGCTTCATGTCAAATTTCATGATTCTAGGTCAACGGGAAATAGTAAGGTTTTGATTCCCTTGCGAGTGTAAAAATATGCGGCATAAACGGAGCATAAAAGAACGTATCTTTTGATTGCGTCGACTTAGAAGTTTGATACTTCCACGCGTTCCTGAGAAAATGGGTTTTAACAAACAGATGGACACCGAAGTGATCCTATAAGTTCCGTTTTTGATACGGTAGAAAGAATCCTGATAAACTTCCGAAAATTCAAAATCGAATTTAGACTTTTTTGGTACACATGTTTGGTTTGGTGCGCGTTGGTCACCATACCAATTTAACCAAACCTAGGTGGTGGCTCCTTTCTAGAGTGAAACTGGTAGTTAGACACCACGAGGTTAGGTTATATGTTAATTACTCGGGAAGATGTGTAGGTACAATAATATATCGTCGTTGCGCCTGCCAAATTCCATATGTGCATTTTTGTATAGTTTTGGGAAACAACGAAAAACGTATTATTGACTCACATACGGAGTTTTTCTTAACGGTCAAACCACATATGGAATTAGTTAAACTCCTTTCCAGTTCGAATATCACAAAAAGGATTTTAGTAACACATAGAGAATAAAACGAAGATTATTTTTTGTGCAAAAACCAAAAATAAAAAAAATGCACATATGGAATTTGGCAGGCGCAACGACGATATTTCAAAATGAATAAAATTGGAGGTGAGTACCATATTCTGTAAAATTCTTGGGGACACAAATCGAAAGTGTGTACCAAATTTGAAGTAAAAATTCGGTTTTGATTTGAAGTAAAAGTTCACCGCGGAATCCTAAAAAAATATTAAAATGTATATAAAACTATTTCCACGGTTTAATTTCATTTCATTCGGTATAAATTAAATGTATTGGAGTTTATTTAGAACGTTTTACTTTCATATTCGATTATATAAATTGTCGTTGTCATGACATACATAATATGTAGTTGCTGTTTAAAATTTTCGGCATTAGCAGGACAACCATGACAAAATTTTGTCGAGCGTTTTCTCTTGTTTTGATCGATTATCGCTTTATGTCTTCCGGGTCTAAGGGCTCGTTTACACGAGCGGCATGATGTCAACGACAGAGGCAACTGTAGCCGTCGACACGGGTCGGCGGCAGCCGTCAACGCATCGGCGGTAGTCGTCGACCTATAACGACGCTTGCAGTTCTTTGTGTTTGTAGCGTGCCTAGAGGTTGCAATCGAATATTCGAATATTCGAATTATTCGAATTTTATTTTCAAATTTATATTCGAATAGTAAAAAAATATATATTCGAATATTCGAATGACATGTTTCTAGCAGATCTACAGCATTGTCAAAATGAAGAAGCGTCTAGAATCACAAATATGTCAATAAAAGAACAGCTGCAGAAAAAAATAGATGATGAAATGTGTGCAAGGCCTTCTACGTCCACAGCAACTTGCGAAGATGATCTAGAATCATCAATAAAAATGCAGATGGCTTTATATGATGCAGGAGCGCCAAGACAAATACACCTAACTCAGGCTTATGACGTGTTAATGTGCATTCCACCAACTAGTGTAGAGTGCGAAAGGGTATTTTCTTCTACGAAGTATATCTGCAATCATCTCAGATGTAAATTAAGCGATGATTCCTTAGACGCATTAAGTTTCCTCAGGTCTCACTTTCAAAGAATACGTAAAAAACAATAATTATTATGGCTGTGTTGATTTTATATTATAATAGGTAAATCTGACTTAATTCTTAGTTATTATTGATTAATCTGATTTATTAGTGTAATATTGCATATGAAAATGATACTGCAATGCCTTTACGACACCTTTACATTTGTGATACTTTTTATTTTTATTATTAACGAGTTTAAGACTTTTTGAATTGCTTGAGAATTTTATAATTGTTTTGATTAACATGTTCATGTATAATCGTGAGATTTATAAGAACATAAGGTTCCTACTATGTTTAAGAATTTGATAATACTTTTTAATTTACTAAACACCGAGTTTATATTGTTTAAAGATAAATGATGATTCTATTCGTGTTGGTATGTTAGATTATTTGCAATATTTATTGTTTTTTTGTTTAATGATTATTGTTCTGTTCCTAAAGCAATAAAAGCTGATATTTGAAGTGTATTTTTTAATATATTCGAATATTCGAATAATATTCGAACAGCGCTGAAAAAATATTCGAATATTCGAAAATCAAAACTATCGAATATTTGCAACCTCTAAGCGTGCCGCGTCCGCCGTTTTGTGATTTGTCAGTTGACTGCAAATAGTTTAGGAGTGTGCACGCATTTCGGTTTTATAAAATGAGCTCCAGTGAGAGTATTGATGTTGAAATGCTTATTGTGGTAGTAAAGAAAAATGCTTATATTTGGAATTATAAACTACAAGAGTACAGTTACAAAACAATAAAAAACAAAGCATTTCATTAATAAATCCATAAATTAAATGATGTCATGGCGATTATTTGTTCAGGTGAAATGCTTTTCCGCATTATGTACGTATTTTTCGTTTTTGTCGACGTCGACGGAGTAAAAGCAATAACAGTGTTCCTTCTTCGGAATCCATTTTGCAACTGGCTCCTGGACAAAGAGAGTCGACGACGGCTGCCGCAAAGCTTCGATTTTGTCATGTCAACGGCTGCCGTCGACGAGTGCAGTTGCCTCTGCCGTTGACATCGTGCCGCTCGTGTAAATGAGCCCTAACATGACACTTACACTTAAAACTCGACTTTTAATGTCAAAAATAGATATATTTGTCGATCAAGATAACTTGTCTACCAAAGTTGTCGATGTCGAGATATCTTATATCTTAGTTCGTCTCCACTCGTCCGCGAGATATCTCTTGATGATCATGCTAGGCGGTCAGTAAAGATTGCAAAATTACACCGCTTCAATTACTATGACAAGTAGGTTGAGTTTATGACTCATGCGCAACTGTTTGTGGTATCACATTGTTTTGAACATAATGTCAATCAGGACCTGAAACCGGTTAATTTTTCATTTTCCAAAATACGTGTCTAACTGAGATACCATGATATTAGTTTTAAAGAGTAATACACACTAAACTTAGTACAGTAACTTTTTTCAGTAAATATGAATAAAAACGAAAGAATATTAACAAAAACCTCTATTATACCGGTATAACTCCCATAGTAAATTAACCGGTATTCAGTCCTTGATGTCAACACTAATACTCCTTATAGGCTTATAGGTTGATTATTTTTTATGTTATCGACAGAAGAGCATGAGGTTCACTTGATGGTAGGTGATACCTCAGCCACAGAACGTCCGTCAATGATGCGCTGTGGACCTACTTTTTACTTCGAGCATTCGGAAATCCATAGACTTCGGTCGCGTGATGTGCACTTCACGGTTTTTCAATGTATGAACTATGAACTACTGCGCTGACATACGTAGAACACTCGCCATGCGCACCGACGGGTCGTGGGTTCGATTCCCACCGGGACGACATGTTTTTAATTCTGTAAGAACGGGTGGGAGGAATATCGAAATTCCGACCGGGTAACAAACCACCGTTCATAGATGGAAAAACCTTGAAGTACACATTGCGCGTTTCGGTTTCTGTCTATGGATTTCCGAATGCTCTAAGTAAAAAAGTAGGTCGACAGCGCATCATTGACTGATGTTCTGTGGCTGAGGTATCACCTACCATCAAGTGAACCTCATGCTCGTCTGTGGATATCTAACATAAAAAAAAAAATTGACCGGCGGTTGTCGAGATCTGCTCACAAACACAAATATCATTAGCAGGGCCGGGTTTAGAGATATGGAGCCCTTGGGGCAACAAAGCCCTGGCCCCAAATTATTTTCATGTTAACAATATTATCATGTTTGCACAAAGTACAGTAGGTAAAGGTAAAACATCGAAAAAAACATCAAAGGAAAAGTTGTTTACTAGTGTTTTAATCGTCGGAATATTGAAAGATTCTTTTAAATTCTCTATTGTGGGGATCCCCTCTTTTAAATAAAATACTGTATACCGGATTAAAACGCGATTTATTGTTTAAATTATTTATCCCGACGTTTCGGATGCTTTTCAGCAACCGTGGTCGCGGGAGACTGAAAGATGACTGTATTTAAATGTGTGATACTCGCGTTAATAAAAGACAATATTATCCCCTCTTTTGTAAAGGCCCGGGGGCAACATCCTGGATGTCCTTCCCTAAATCCGACCTTGGCCATTTAAACCGCCTCCATGGAATCTTCGCTTATTTCTTCCTAATAATTAGCATACAATATGAATCGATCACAATTTAACGTATGTGTATTTGTTATCGAGTTTTTATTTTTATTTTTATTTTATCCACAAGACAGCTAATTCTATTTAAAGAAGAACAAACATACTTACAAATAATAACGCAATCCGTTTCGCATTCCACTCGACTCCAACAACAGTCATATCACTTAAAAACAATAATGTTTCACTATAAATAAAAACTATTGAAAATGAATTATTTTTATAAATTTTATTAATATATAACCATACTTTAAATACACAATGGTATTAGTTGCTTAAAGATTAACGTTTTTACGTTTAAAGCGAAAAAGACGTGCGATCTATTTGACAACATCTGCGCTACTAATTGCTAAACATTAAGAGTGGGCGTTAATTCAACAAGCAGCTTTTTTTAGCAGCTTTTCTAATGTTAACATATTAGCTGCTTTTCGTTTACCGCAAAAGCTGCTAAATATATTAGCTGTTTTTATTCAACTATTTTCGAACGCAACGCGCGGATTAACTCAACGAACATTCAATGTGTAGTCGCTAACTGCAAACCAGCTAATAAAATTAGCTGCTTTTTTAACAGGTTATCAGTTTGTAATTAGCAGTTTAATTTCGTTAACACAAAAACCGTCAACGACCCACCTCTACTAAACATTAGAGCTGTAGCAAACCGTATGTATTCGTTACTGAGTAACGGGTACGCCATCTAGTACCGAGTAACGAAACGTTACTCACGAAATCTTTTCGTTACTCGCATGTTTCGTATCATGGATACATACGCTGTTTCAATGACGCAATGTAACTTTAAATATTCAAAACAAAGTTTTCTTTAACAGAGTATGCAGTAAAAAAAAGTATATACTTGTGAAAAAGTGTTTTCATAAAATTTTTGCCACTATAAAATTTCATAAATTTTATGTAATAGTATGAAATAAACGAAAGTGAAAGTTTTAGTCTCTCATGAAATTCTAAAATTATTTAACTGTAACTTAATTTTCAAACAATTAATTAAATCGCACGCTTGCGCGCGCAACTTAAACTAGTTCTGTAAATTTATTTCTCTAGCATAACATAGCAAATTGTTATGAGGTATTAGGAGTAACGAGTAACGATACGATAGTAACGAGTACTGAATGTATAGTAACGAATACATACGGGTACGTATTTTTTTCGTTACTTTTACACCTCTACTAAACATACATCGCTGGATTGTGTAAAGCGAATGAGAGCGCTCGATTAAGCGCTTGTCTAATTTCAAGCGTATTGTCTCAAAGTTTTTTTATGTTAGATATCGACAGACGAGCATGAGGTTCACTTGGTGGTAGGTGATACCTCAGCCACAGAACATCAGTCAATGATGCGTTGTGGACCTACTTTTACTTCTAGCATTCGGAACTATAGACTGAATCCGAAACGCACAATATGCACTTCACGGTTTTTCCATCTATGAACGGTGGTTCGTTACTCGGTCGGATTTTATATATTCGTCCCACCCGTTCAATGCCCGAAGTTACCAGACTCAGGGAAGACATGCTTACAGAAAATTATAAAGCGCCAAGCCCGTTAAAAACTTCAAGTTTAATATTGTTCTATCTGTCTTGTAATTCTATTTTCATCAACTGAATATAATAAGTTTGATTTCTGTAAAAGGAGCGCTTTATAAACCGCTCGCCGCTGCAATTCACGCTCGAAAGCGCTTTATCAATCGCCAAAACCGCTAAAATGATGTCACTGACGTAAATACAACTCGCGATAAGTCCAGGATGCCTAGCATGACAACCGCGACAACATTTTGTCGGCCGTTTTCTCGTGTTTTAATCGACTATCGGGTCTAACATGACAATTACACTTAAAACTCGACTTTTAATATAAAAAATAGATATATTTGTCGAACGAGATATATTTTCTATCAAAATTGTCGATGTCGAGATATCTTACATCTTAGTTTGTCTTCTCTCGTCCGCGACATATCTCGTGGCGGTCATGCTAGGCCGGCATGATGCCTAGCATGACAACCGCGACAACATTTTGTCGGCCGTTTTCTCGTGTTTTAATCGATTATCGCTCTATTTCTTTCGGGTCCAACATGACAATTACACTTCAAACTCGACTTTTAATATCAAAAATAGATATATTTGTCGATGTCGAGATATAATCTTAGTTTGTCTTCTCTCGTCCGCGACATATCTCGTGGCGGTCATGCTAGGCAGTTGTTGTGAGTGGTGATAAATCAATAATGATTTTAATTGACCACGGACGCGTGGTACTTGTGGTCAGCGCGATGGGTTTAGCACCGGAAGTCCTGAGATCGAATCTCGAGGAAACATAATAATAAAAAAAAAATGATTCGGTCTGACAGAAGCCTAATCTCTTTATCTAAACTAATATTATAAAGAGGAAAGATTTTTTTGTTTGTTACGATTTAACTCAAAAACTACTCGACCAATTCTTTCACCAATTAATTAAAATAAAAAGCTACATTATCAGCGAGTAACATAGGCTATTTTTTTGTATAGTAAATCTACATTGCACCCGTGCGAAGCCGGGGCGTGTTGCTAGTAATATTATTAGTAGATTATAAACCCACATCTAGGCAGTTATATGACCAGTATTCACATTTTCCAAAAGGATGTGTTAAAAGAAGTCAGAAATCTAGACGTGAATAAAGCCAGCGGACCCGATGGAATACCTGCAGTAGTATTAAAAACTTGCGCAGCCGAATTGTCCCCGATCCTGACACGTCTCTTTCGCCTCTCTCTTAATTCTGGGTTAGTTCCTAAGTCCTGGAAGCTTGCCAATGTGCAGCCTGTACCTAAAAAGGGAAGTCGTGCAGACCCTACTAACTACCGGCCTATTTCAATAACCTCCATACTCTCTAAGATTATGGAGCGTGTATTGAATCGTCGACTCCTTGCATACCTAGAAGAGAACGATCTGCTAAGCGACCGACAATATGGATTTCGCCAGAAACGGTCGACTGGCGACCTTCTAGCTCACGCGACACACTTATGGGGAGAGGCCATTGAGAATCACGGAGAAGCGCTAGCCGTTTCTCTGGATATCTCAAAGGCCTTCGACAAGGTTTGGCACGATGCCCTTCTGAGCAAGCTTCCGTCATATGGGATACCTTCCGTCCTAATAGCTTGGATAACCGACTTCCCGAGAGAAAGATCGATCCGAGTAGTCATTGACGGCTGCTCATCTGATCAAATGGCAATCAATGCCGGGGTACCTCAGGGGTCGGTTCTCTCTGCAACGCTGTTTCTTCTGCATATAAATGACTTGCTAAGGCCAAACATTTTCGGTTACGCAGATGATTGCACTGTTGCGGAGAGATACGTATCCAATGCTCGCGCTTCCAAGGACGAAATAAGAGCGAAGAGAGAAGCTTTGGTTGAGCAAATTGACCGTACCCTTCAGGATGTTTCCAAATGGGGTGATGCCAATCTGGTAAAATTTAACGCCACCAAGACGCAAGCGTGTCTTTTTACCGCTAAACGGAGTGCCCTAGACCTCACTCCAACTTTCCAGGATAAACAGCTGGAACTTAGTGATCACCTGAAGTTGCTTGGTGTCACGCTATCTCAAAACCTCAACTTCGGGAGATTTGTTGAGTCCAAAGCCCAATTGGCTGCGAAGAAGCTCGGAATCCTAGCTAAGGTGAGGCACTACTTCGCACCGGGACAGCTTCTAATTCTTTACAAAGCTCAAGTCCGTTCGTGCGTGGAGTATTGTTCTCACCTTTGGGGAGGTTCAGCCAAATGTCACCTGGAAGCTTTGGATGCAATGGAAAGGCGTGCCAAGAGGCTTATAGGTGGCCCATTATTGGTTGATCGTCGATTACTAAGCCTTGACCATCGCCGGAGAGTGGCAGGTCTTTCGGTGTTCTACCGGTTCCACTTTGGAGAGTGTGCGTTGGAACTGCATAACCTGATCCCTCCTTCACCCTTTCATCATCGGACATCCAGGCGCACGGTGGGCTTCCATCCTTACCTAGTCGATATCCCTTCACTCCGCACAAGTCGTTTCGCCTCCTCCTTCATCATGCGAACCGCTAAGGATTGGAACTCCCTCCCTGCGTCTGTATTCCCCGATCAATATAACTTGGGCCTCTTCAAAACAAGAGTAAATAGGCATCTTCTAGGCAGTTGTGATTTACCACCTTGACCGCAACACCACTTACCACCAGGTGGGTTAGTGGTCAAACAACTGCCTATTAAGTTTAAAAAAAAATAAAAAAAAAAAAAAAAAATAAACATCAAATACCGGCGAGACTCAAACCCGCAACCCACCGCAAAATAGGTGTATTACCCACTGTGTCATCGAGTCCATCAAATAGAGATAGACCTTGAAGCTGACAATCTTTTTGTCCTAATTACTCCATGCGGGAAAAACTTTTATTGATAAGTACTATAATAATATAATATATAATATAATACAGTGTCAACCCACACGGTTGGTTCTTGGTACCTAGTAATGAAAGTAATAGAATTTAGTGCATTATTGTTAAATATTTTAAACATTTTAGGGTTTCTTGCCCACTAGTTTTTTCAATATTTTTGCTATTAAAACGATTTAAATGCATCTCTTTTGAAATATGTTCTCCAGCTCATAAGGAAGCGATTAGTATCAACATTTTCATTTATATCATTTTGTGGGTTGACATTGTAGTCTGTATTGCTTAACAGCGTCCAACTAAGAATGGGGTATTAAACTATTAAATAATATTTGATAATTTTATTTTAGGTACACGGCTTATAAAACCTATAAATCCACTTGTAGTTATATCGGGGAATTCCGTAGAAATTTAAATATTCAACGTTTCTTCTGCGCACGCGCATGCATTACTAAATATGGGATTCCAGTAGAGATAACATGATTTTTTTGGTTTTATGGATATTTATCAATGAACTTTATTGTAAACATAGTCATGTCACGTGGAGCATGGTGTAATGGTTACAGCTCCTTATAAACATATTGAAAAACAACAAAACTTGGCGATTAAAAAGAGTGGCGGCGAGTTTATTGCCATTTCTTCTCGTCCGTTCAACGCCCTTGATTTGAGAACTGGCAGTAAATGTAATTCAAATACATTAAAAATTAACAAACAAAAACTAACTAGCTATTAATATTTCTTACAGACTGTAGAATGATATGTGTTTGAGAGGTGTAACTGAGAGATATGGCGAGTGAAAGAAGAGAATGGAAAAGAGAACATACTGCGACGACACGCGTGTGAAGTTGGCCCCCCAATGTGAAGATAAAAAAAAAATAAGATGAGTTCTAGTCGCCCCCCACATAGTTCTAGAGTTCCTTATATTTTTTGGAAATAGTTCTGTTGTTTACATAGCTCAAAAATGGTTTTGAAAATCATGGGGGGCTAACTTCCAAATTTGTACTTTTTGCCGGCTTGCCCCGAGAAAACTGTCAGTCGGATCGAAAAATGACATAAGGATAATTTGTAGAACTCTTTGGGGGGCAGCTAGAACTCCCGCCAAAAAATATATTTTTGGAAAATTATATATTTAAAAAAAAAATTTTTTTATTTTTTTCAAAAATGCTATTTTTGGCGGGAGTTCTGGCTGCCCCCCGAAGAGTTCTATCAATCTTTCCAGTAACATTTTTTGATTCGGTCAAAAATGAAGCTTCTAGGCTCGAGCAAAATTTTTGTGTTTTATAAAAAAAAATATTTTCAAAAATGCTATTTTTGGCTGGAGTTCTGGCTGCCCCCCGAAGAGTTCTATTAATCTTTTCAGTAACTTTTTTTGATTCGATGAAAAATGAAGCTTCTAGACGCGAGCAAAATTTTTATATTTTATAAAAAAAAATATTTTCAAAAATGCTATTTTTGGCTGGAGTTCTGGTTGCCCCCCGAAGAGTTCTATCAATCTTTCCAGTAACTTTTTATGATTCGATCAAAAATGAAGCTTCCAGGCTCGAGCAAAATTTTTGTATTTTATAAAAAAAAATATTTTCAAAAATGCTATTTTTAATTGGAGTTCTGGCTGCCCCCCGAAGAGTTCTATCAATCTTTCCAGTAACTTTTTTTGATTCGATCAAAAATGAAGCTTCCAGGCGCGAGCAAAATTTTTATATTTAAGAAAAAAACATATTTTCAAAAATGCTATTTTTGGCTGGAGTTCTGGCTGCCCCCCGAAGAGTTCTATCAATCTTTCCAGTAACTTTTTTTGATTCGATCAAAAATGAAGCTTCCAGGCGCGAGCAAAATTTTTGTATTTTATAAAAAAAAATATTTTCAAAAATGCTATTTTTGGCTGGAGTTCTGGCTGCCCCCCGAAGAGTTCTATCAATCTTTCCAGTAACTTTTTTTGATTCGATCAAAAATGAAGCTTCCAGGCTCGAGCAAAATTTTTGTATTTTATAAAAAGAAATATTTTCAAAAATGCTATTTTTAGCTGGAGTTCTGGCTGCCCCCCGAAGAGTTCTATCAATCTTTCCAGTAACTTTTTTTGATTAGGTCAAAAACGAAGCTTCTAGGCTCGAGCAAAATTTTTGTATTTTATAAAAAAAAAATATTTTCAAAAATGCTATTTTTGGCTGGAGTTCTGGCTGCCCCCCGAAGAGTTCTATCAATCTTTCCAGTAACTTTTTTTGATTCGATCAAAAATGAAGCTTCCAGGCGCGAGCAAAATTTTTATATTAAAAAAAAACATATTTTCAAAAATGCTATTTTTGGCGGGAGTTCTGGTTGCCCCCCGAAGAGTTCTATCAATCTTTCCAGTAACTTTTTATGATTCGATCAAAAATGAAGCTTCCAGGCTCGAGCAAAATTTTTGTATTTTATAAAAAAAAATATTTTCAAAAATGCTATTTTTAATTGGAGTTCTGGCTGCCCCCCGAAGATTTCTATCAATCTTTCCAGTAACTTTTTTTGATTCGATCAAAAATGAAGCCTCCAGGCGCGAGCAAAATTTTTATATTTTATAAAAAAATTTTTTTTTCAAAAATGCTATTTTTGGCGGGAGTTCTGGTTGCCCCCCGAAGAGTTCTATCAATCTTTCCAGTAACTTTTTATGATTCGATCAAAAATGAAGCTTCCAGGCTCGAGCAAAATTTTTGTAAAAGTTTATAAAAAAAAAATTTTTTCAAAAATGCTATTTTTAATTGGAGTTCTGGCTGCCCCCCGAAGAGTTCTATCAATCTTTCCAGTAACTTTTTTTGATTCGATCAAAAATGAATTAGCATTTTTGAAAATATGTTTTTTTTTTAAATATAAAAATTTTGCTCGCGCCTGGAAGCTTCATTTTTGATCGAATCAAAAAAAGTTACTGGAAAGATTGATAGAACTCTTCGGGGGGCAGCCAGAACTCCAGCCAAAAATAGCATTTTTGAAAATATGTTTTTTTTTAAATATAAAAATTTTGCTCGCGCCTGGAAGCTTCGTTTTTGATCGAATCAAAAAAAGTTACTGAAAAGATTGATAGAACTCTTCGGGGGGCAGCCAGAACTCCATCCAAAAATAGCATTTTTGATAGAATATTTTTTTTATGTAATATGAACTTAAAAAAATTTTGCTCGCGCCTAGAAGCTTCATTTTTGATCGAATCAAAAAAAGTTACAAAAAATATTGATAGAACTCTTCGGGGGGCAGCCAGAACTTCAGCCAAAAATAGCATTTTTTAAATATTTCTTTTTTTATAAAATACAAAAATTTTGCTCGAGCCTAGAAGCTTCATTTTTGATCGAATCAAAAAAAGTTACTGGAAAGATTGATAGAACTCTTCGGGGGGCAGCCAGAACTCCAGCCAAAAATAGCATTTTTGAAAATATGTTTTTTTTTTAATATAAAAATTTTGCTCGCGCCTGGAAGCTTCATTTTTGATCGAATCAAAAAAAGTTACTGGAAAGATTGATAGAACTCTTCGGGGGGCAACCAGAACTCCCGCCAAAAATAGCATTTTTGAAAAAAAAAAATTTTTTATAAAATATAAAAATTTTGCTCGCGCCTGGAAGCTTCATTTTTGATCGAATCAAAAAAAGTTACTGGAAAGATTGATAGAACTCTTCGGGGGGCAGCCAGAACTCCAATTAAAAATAGCATTTTTGAAAATATGTTTTTTTTATAAAATACAAAAATTTTGCTCGAGCCTGGAAGCTTCATTTTTGATCGAATTAAAAAAAGTTACTGGAAAGATTGATAGAACTCTTCGGGGGGCAGCCAGAACTCCAATTAAAAATAGCATTTTTGAAAATATTTTTTTTTATAAAATACAAAAATTTTGCTCGAGCCTGGAAGCTTCATTTTTGATCGAATCAAAAAAAGTTACTGGAAAGATTGATAGAACTCTTCGGGGGGCAGCCAGAACTCCAGCCAAAAATAGCATTTTTGAAAATATTTTTTTTTTATAAAATACAAAAATTTTGCTCGAGCCTAGAAGCTTCGTTTTTGACCGAATCAAAAAAAGTTACTGGAAAGATTGATAGAACTCTTCGGGGGGCAGCCAGAACTCCAGCCAAAAATAGCATTTTTGAAAATATATTTTTTTTTTATAAAATACAAAAATTTTGCTCGAGCCTAGAAGCTTCGTTTTTGACCGAATCAAAAAAAGTTACTGGAAAGATTGATAGAACTCTTCGGGGGGCAGCCAGAACTCCATCCAAAAATAGCATTTTTGATAAAATAATTTTTTTATGTAATATGAACTTAAAAAAATTTGCTCGCGCCTAGAAGCTTCATTTTTGATCGAATCAAAAAAAGTTACTGGAAAGATTGATAGAACTTTTCGGGGGGCAGCCAGAACTCCAGCAAAAAATAGCATTTTTTAAAATATGTTTTTTTTTAAGTTTAAAAATTTTGCTCGAGCCTAGCTTCGTTTTTGACCGAATCAAAAAAAGTTACTGGAAAGATTGATAGAACTCTTCGGGGGGCAGCCAGAACTCCAGCCAAAAATAGCATTTTTGAAAATATTTTTTTTTATAAAATATAAAAATTTTGCTCGAGCCTAGAAGCTTCATTTTTGATCGAATCATAAAAAGTTACTGGAAAGATTGATAGAACTCTTCGGGGGGCAGCCAGAACTCCAGCCAAAAATAGCATTTTTGAAAATATTTTTTTTTATAAAATATAAAAATTTTGCTCGAGCCTAGAAGCTTCATTTTTGATCGAATCAAAAAAAGTTACAGGAAAGATTGATAGAACTCTTCGGGGGGCAGCCAGAACTCCAGCCAAAAATAGCATTTTTGAAAATATGTTTTTGTTTTAAATATAAAAATTTTGCTCGAGCCTGGAAGCTTCATTTTTGATCGAATCATAAAAAGTTACTGGAAAGATTGATAGAACTCTTCGGGGGGCAACCAGAACTCCAGCCAAAAATAGCATTTTTGAAAATATTTTTTTTTATAAAATATAAAAATTTTGCTCGCGTCTAGAAGCTTCATTTTTCATCGAATCAAAAAAAGTTACTGAAAAGATTAATAGAACTCTTCGGGGGGCAGCCAGAACTCCAGCCAAAAATAGCATTTTTGAAAATATTTTTTTTTATAAAACACAAAAATTTTGCTCGAGCCTAGAAGCTTCATTTTTGACCGAATCAAAAAATGTTACTGGAAAGATTGATAGAACTCTTCGGGGGGCAGCCAGAACTCCCGCCAAAAATAGCATTTTTGAAAAAAATAAAAAAAAAATTTTTTTTAAATATATAATTTTCCAAAAATATATTTTTTGGCGGGAGTTCTAGCTGCCCCCCAAAGAGTTCTACAAATTATCCTTATGTCATTTTTCGATCCGACTGACAGTTTTCTCGGGGCAAGCCGGCAAAAAGTACAAATTTGGAAGTTAGCCCCCCATGATTTTCAAAACCATTTTTGAGCTATGTAAACAACAGAACTATTTCCAAAAAATATAAGGAACTCTAGAACTATGTGGGGGGCGACTAGAACTCATCTTATTTTTTTTTTATCTTCACATTGGGGGGCCAACTTCACACGCGTTGCGACGACTGCAAATAAAAATAAAGGAACAGGGCAGGAAGAAGAAGAAGACATGCTGCAGAACGTATTGAGGAGTAAATAAAAAAAAATATTCATGCGGCCGTATTCAGGCTAAAACTTTTCTTACTTTAAACTAACTAAACTTTAGTTTTTTATGAAAAAAGGTATTCAAAAACTAAATCTATCTTGGAGCTAATTTGAAGTATATAAAACACTTAACGTTGTCGCAAATTCTATTTAAAATATTAGTATTTTGAAGAAGAAGGATTACTAGAAAAGGAGCCATAAGACAAGGGCATAGCGTTTAATTTAGATAAACCATACAATTGTCATATGCAATAACTAGTTTGTATGCCGACAAAGGGGCGCAATTGTCCACGTAGAGAACTAAAAGGAATATGCATCAGTTAAGCCGAATTAGGAATTTTTATCTACCGAGTTTATTTTAATGCAAAAATACCAAAAAAATAAAACCCATAGCGACCCTACTCTAGGCAAACAGGTCTAACAAGTGTCTCACATACATGAAAACAATTTTATACGAAACACATTCGCTGACAAGGAGATTAGCCTACTAATATTGACGGGCTCGTTGGCGCGTTCGGTAGAAGTTGGTGCCGAGCGCATCGATGGGTAGTGGGTTCGAATCCTACCGGGACGACATGTTTATAATTTTCTGTAAATATGTCCATTGTCCACGTCTGGTAACTTCGGACATTGAACGGGCCGGGTGGGTGAAATATCGAAATTCCGACCGGGTACCACCGTTCATGGAAAATACATACAGATATAGTACATCAAGCTTTGGAATGCTCTGCCACTTGCCCTGAAGAAAGCTAACTCTTTAGATTCATTTAAGAATATGCTTTTGAATTACCTTTTCTCTACAAATAATATGTAATACCTATATGTGTTTGTGTATGTATATATAACAGTGGATAATATACGTGTATATATGTGTGTATATTGTATATATTCAAGATTATTTTCGTTACATTTTTTTTATTTTTATTATTATTATTATTTTTGCACTACCCATTTCTTCTAGTTTGTATCACTTGTACCATGTGGTTGCCTGGAAGAAATCGCTGCTTAACGATAAGGCCGCCAGTTGTACTTTTCCTGTATGTGTTTCTAATTTTTTATGTGTATTTCTGTATTTCTAGTGCAATAAAGTTTTAAATAAATAAATAAATAAATCTACATTGCACCCGTGCGTGTTTCTAGTCTAACATTAAAAAAAACATTCACAGATTTTTGTCATGAAGGTCAGTTATAAAATTCTACATACAGTGAAAAGGGAGGCCTTATAGCGGCTTAGTAGCGATTACCTCCAAGAAACCGTGGATACAGGTTTCAGAGGGATAAATTATGTATAGAGATAAGAAAAAAAAACAACACATCATTGTGTTTATTTCTTTCAAATAAAATATTTTTTATTTAAAAAAAAAATCAAACATTTTGGAATAAAATAATGGTTTGTGACATTGTAGGGAGTAGGGTGACCCCATCTGTTGGCTAACCTTAATACTAGTCCAATTTTATTGTCCAAAATACGCGTCTGACTGAGATACCATGAAATTAGTTTTAAAGAGTATTACACACTAAACTTCACAGATTTTTTTTTGAGTAAATATGAATAAAAACGAAAGAATATTAACAAAAACCTTTATTATACCGGTATAACTCGCATAGTAAATTAACCGGTATTCAGTCCCTGTGCAAATGTACTATACGTATAAGTCTATGTTACTCGCTGATAATGTAGCTTTCTATTGGTGAAAGAATTTTCAAAATCGGTCGAGTAGTTTTTGTGTTAAATCGTAACAAACTAACAACAAAAAAAAATCTTTCCTCTTTATAATATTAAGTATGTATAGATATAGAAAACGATATCGTAGTAGATAATACAAGTATCTAACAATGCAATTTGCAATTCAATGAAGAGGACCGACCTATAGCTATATAAGGCAGACAAACACTTGTCGTGTTTCACATTTTAATATACACATATAAAAATTAGGTCGACAGCGCATCATTGACTGATGTTCTGTGGCTGAGGTATCACCTACCATCAAGTGAACCACATGCTCGTCTGTCGATATCTGACATAAAAAAAAAACGTTGTCCCAGTGCTGCCAACTCCTACAAAATGTTCTCCCTAGGACCTTTAAATATCCCTAAATATCGATTAAAAACCTCTAAGATTTTGTTGTACACTCGAGAGGTATTTTCAAATATGTATTTGTGGAGGAAGGGAGGTGTGGTCTTCCTCCAACCTAAAGGGAGGAAGATCCTCGACCAGTCGAACCGCTGACTGGCCGGCCCTAAGGCCCCAGTGGTTGATGTCGAGATGTTGTATATATACAGAGCGCTCGGAAACATTTATATAGCGCGATTCAGGATTAGACGTCTTCGTATTGATTCTTGTAGCGGATCATAGATGTCGCTACAGATTAAAATAAAAATACATTCAAGTAGTTTAAAGTAGCTGTTGTATTTATGTGGGTGCATTACACATTTACATACATTAATTAATGACCTAATAATATTAATTAAGATAATAATAATGAAATTCGTCATTCGAGGCTTAGTATAAATCGTATATCGTAGAATCGTGCGTTTTTTTTTCTATATATATAACAAGATTAACTGGGTAAAATTAATTAATAAATACAAAAAAGTTATAAGGATAACTGTAAAAGATAATTGCGAGTGTTTTATATATTTTGCCCACATAGTTAATTAATCGATTTGACGTCATTAGCAGCAAAGAGGAAAACATACAATCGGATTTGCTGCTTTAAATTCACCTGAAGACGTATTTATTTTATTACATCTTAATCAAAGAGCACATTTCCATAAATACGATCTTACTTTTTTAGGGTTCCGTACCAAAAACGGAAAGGGTTCCGTTATAATAGTATAGAATCACTTGGATGTCCGTCTGTCTGTCTGTCAAGACCCTTTTCTCAGGAACGCGTGAAGGTATCAAGTTAAAAAGTAAAAAGTCGTGGGTTAGAATCTCACTAGGACAGGGGTTCCCAAACTTATTTTGTCTACTGCCCACTTTGAGAATAAATTATTTTTTAGCTTAAAAACTACTAAATTAAAGTTAAATTAATTAATTAATTAGCGGAGATTAAACATTCATTCTAAACGAGACTTTTTCTATAACCCGACCGATTGAAAAGGTTTTTTTTTATTTATTGAATAAAACAGGACAGATATATGAACTTCGCGGAGAGAAATATCGAACCGAGTTTGAGCAATCTCTTAATTAATACTAGTTGATGTTCACAAGTTGTATTCGAGAGATGAGAGTTCAGTCGGTGTCTAAGAGTCCTCCTAGCTAGATGAAATTACAAATCGCCCCCCAAGCCTCTGCACAACGCCCCCATTTTTATTTTGGGTCTCTTACCGCCCCCCTTTAGACCTGCAGTGCCCACAAGGGGGCGTTATCGCCCACTTTGGGAAACGCTGCACTAGGACGACATGTTTATAATTTTCTGTAAACATGTTTTCCCCATATCTGGTAACTTCGGGCATTGAACGGTATCGAATTTCCAACCGGGTAACGAACCACCGTTCATAAATGGTAAAACCGTGAAGTGCATGTTGCGCGTTTCGGTTACAGTCTATCTTAGAAATCCTAAGCGCGAAGTAAAAAGTAGATCGACAGCGAATCATTGACTGATGTTCTGTGGCTGGGGTATCACCTACCATCAAGTGAAACTCATGCTCGTCTGCCGATATCTAACATAAAAATACTCGGGTCTCCAGTTACTTGCAGCTGTGAAATCAAACTTCTAAGTCGACGCAATCAAAAGATACGGCCTTTTATGCTCCGTGTATGCCGCATATTTTGACACTCGCAAGGGATTCAAAACCTATAGGGTACTTCCCGTTGACCTAGAATCATGAAATTTGGCATGAAGCAATGTCATATAGCACAAAAAATACCGAAAACCTTAAATTTGTATTTTTTTTATTGGGAAAATCTTTATTTAACTTAAACTTTGTACGGAACCCTCAATGCGCAAGTCCTATTCGCAATTGGCCAGTTTTTATTAATTTGTATTAGTCATCGACCGTCGCGTTCCGATTGAGATGATGCATTTGAGCCATATAAACAAGAGTTCGATATATCAAAACGTAACTTATATCGGATATGATACTATCTATCTACTATCTAACATATATCCGATATCGATATGTTTATTATTATACCTATTTGTTTGTCATGTTATAGACTTTTGGACCACCAATGGAGTCCACAAGATTTTTCTTTATGTTAGATATCGACAGACGAGCATGAGGTTCACTTGATGGTAGGTGATACCTCAGCCACAGAACATCAGTAAGTGATGCGCTGTCGACCTAATTTTTACTTCCAGCATTCGGTAATCCATAGACTGAAACCGAAACGCGCACTTCATATACCCGTTCGGAATTTCGATATTCCTCCCACCCGATCATTGGTCTAAGTTACCAGACGTGGGGAAGACATGTTTACAGAAAATTATAATCATGTCGTTCCGGTGGAATTCGAACCTGCGAACCATCGGAGCGCAAGGTAGGTTCTACAGTTAGCGGCACGAGTCGTGAGCACACTTTTCATTGGTCGATATGACGATAACCACGCTGACGTGAGCGTGATTGGTTCGGCAGTCGATGCTCGTCGTCTATTGGGTCAAAAATTATATAATTGTTAAATAAAAAATATGCAGAGCAGAAATAATTCGATGTTAAATAAACAATCCCGACAAATGATCTACTCAGTTTTTTGTTACATGAAATAAATAGGTATTATTTAGTAGACCTTTATTAACAAACTGAATAGGTGACTAATACAATTTAATCAATTAATTAAGGTAATTTATTCAATTACCGATTGAAATAATAAAGGTACCAAATAATTTTGCCCGACAGTGTAATTACGCTGACTCAATCCCCACCACAGTTCATCTGTGCTCACGACTCTTGCCGCTATCTGTACCAAACAACGCATCATTGGATGAACGCGACCACTGATTACTTATGTTGATAGATATTATTAACCCGACGCTTGTGGCCTAATGGGAGAAGTGGCAACTCTAGCTTAGTACCAACATTTCAATATATTTGAAATATTTTGGTGCGTTTCCGATCTAACTTTACATAAAATGTTTCATTTATTAGTCTAACTATGATAAGCGATTAATTAGTTGAACTAATTGGTTGACCTCATAGCTATATTAAGGCTATATTAGTAACAGATTATATACGTAACTAGCAACACGCCCCGGTTTCGCACGGGTGCAATGTAGATGTACTATATACAACTGCTATGTTACTCGCTGATAAGCTTTCTATTGGTGAAAGAATTTTTAAGGTACTAGTACCTTTTAATAAGCTAAAAAAGCAAATTTTCAAATAAGATTATCTCAACTTCATTATTAGCTATCACCATATTATTTATGTCAGATATCGACAGACGAATGAGGTTCACTTGATGATAGGTGATACCGCAGAACATCAGTCAATGATGCGCTGTCGACTTAAGTTTTTGGAGAATCAAGAAAAAGCCGAGATTTTGACTGGTAATTTTGCCCGTGATTGGTAGAGGGCGCCATAGTACGGTCCTCGAAAAATAAAAAGTTGTCTCATCGCGGATAACTTCTTGTTTTTGGAGGTCTGAATCAAAATCGGGAAAAAGCATGTTGTGGAGGAAGATTTTTTATATCTTGGGCACTTCTTATATAAGAAATTAAGAACGTACAGCCATGTTGGTTTTACAGAAATATCTATAGTATAATAAGGAAACACACCGTTTTAATGATTAAACTAGAGCTGTAAAAGTAACGAAAAAAAAACGTACCCGTATGTATTCGTTACTATACATTCAGTACTCGTTACTATCGTATCGTTACTCGTTACTCCTAATACCTCATAACATGCTATGTTATGCTAGAGAAACAAATTTACAGAACTAGTTTAAGTTGCGCGCGCAAGCGTGCGATTTAATAAATTAAGTTACAGTGAAATAATTTTAGAATTTCATGAGAGACTAAAACTTTCACTTTCGTTTATTTCATACTATTACATAAAATTTATGAAATTTTAGTGGCAAAATTTTATGAAAACACTTAAAGAAAACTTTGTTTTGAATATTTGAAGTTACATTGCATCATTGAAACAGCGTATGTACCCATGATACGAAACATGCGAGTAACGAAAAGTATTCGTGAGTAACGTTTCGTTACTCGGTACTAGATGGCGTACCCGTTACTCAGTAACGAATACATACGGTTTGCTACAGCTCTAGATTAAACCTCTATGTTTTAGATGTTTATATAATTTATTGCACAGGACAAATTAAAAACGATTTTCCTGTATATTATAACGCTGATTAAACCGGGGGAAAGGGGGGGAGGGGGGGAGAGGTCCACAGATAACCGAGACCACGGTTAATCCGGATTAAGCATCACGACTTTTTATTTTGACTATTGTCGTCAGGGGTCGTTATGGGGTCACCAATGTGGAGGAAGGGAGGTGTCTTCCTCCAACCTAAAGGGAGGATCCTCGACCAGTCGAACCGCTGACTGGCCGGCCCTAAGGCCCCAGTGGTTGGTGTCGAGATGTTGTATATATACTGAGCGCTCGGAAACATTTATATAGCGCGATTCAGGATTAGACGTCTTCGTATTTATTCTTGTCGCAGATTGTAGATGTCGCTACAGTTCCGTTTTTAGCACGGAGTACGGAACCCTAAAAATTAAACGGTTTCAGTCTTCTCTAAAAAAAGGCGAGGCTTCCTTCATCAATACTTCCTTATATCAATACTTTTAATTTTCACAACCATCATAAACAATTTACCATGTAACATTCATGATGCACTGTCTGCTGTACAATAAATGTATTCAGTTGGCCTAGCATGACAACCACGACAAAATTTCGTCGACCGTTTTCTGGAGTTTTAATTGATGATGTCTTTATGTCTTTCGGATCTAACTTGACACTTACCACTTAAAACTCGACTTCTAATGTCAAAAGTAGAGATATTTGTCGATCGAGATATGTTGTCTATCAAAATTGTCAATGTCGAGTATGATTGTCATTCGTATGTTTGTTTTCCTACTACCCACTTCTGTTTTACAATACTCGTTATGAAACAATGTTACATATATTATTAATAATTTTATTTATCTTGAATGATTTATTGTAATCTTTGAGAAATAATAAAGATCTTAAACCAAAGAAAATGCATCGACCTTAGTCAATTAGGACAAGACTCAGGACAAGAGAGAATATTGTTTTATGTTGATACCTATTTCTTAAAACAAATTTATATAACCAAAACCTATAAAAAACAGCAGAAACTACAAAAAAAAAATATTAAAATTGTACCTGTGCAAATGCCATTTTTATTCAACTTATGTGCTGCTGCCTATAGATATTTAATATGCTGATAACATCACATAGTACAACTGTACAGAGATTGCTTATTATCTAAATTTTGAAAATTAAGAAATCAGTTCATAAATATCATCAGTTATTACAGCTACTGAAAATCAGTGTTAGAGGAAAACTAGGATAAGTTTATTTTAATATTATTATTTTTTACTTATAAAATGACTTTTTGCCTTGATGTTGGCCATAGTTATTTTTGTATTGTGTTTGCAGTGAATAAATGTATATCTATCTATCTTTTATTATAATTAAGTAAATTTTTATTGTATGTTATAAACAGTAATTTAAATTACAATAATAATTATTATTTATTTTAGCATTATTTAGAAAATAAAATATTTATTTATTCATTATAAGGTACGAGCCATTTACAAGTAAGTAAACAACTGGAGGCTATGAGTCAGAAGTGGAAAAGAGAACAAAAAATTAATAAATACAATTAACATTAAGAATATACAATTAAACGGACACATAGATTGGGAACACAACTTGGGTGAAGTCAATGAGTGCTTCGGCATCTTTGTATTAAAAACTAGCTGATGCCCAGGACTTTGTTCTTGTGAGCTTCATAAATGATGATAACGTTTCTTTTCAACCAACCGATTTCGATGAAACAAAGTCTATAATATGTATTCCTCTTTAATTTTCTGGGATTAAAAGACTGTTCACCAGGGATATAAAGTACCACCATGCAAAATTTCTTGTAAATCGGTCCCCCAGTTTTGGAGATTAGCCTGTACAAACAGACGGGGAATAAAAAAGAAATAAAAAAAATCGGGATATGTTCTATTTCTCTTCTTACACCCCCCCTGACTCAGATTAAAGCATTTTTTTCACATTGCACAGACATTCAACCTCTACAGTTTTATTATATGTATAGATGAATTGTTATCAATTCTTAAAAATGAAAGCTTCAATATATGTTATGCCCTTAACTTCACAATCAGGCACAAAAAGGCAATCTCCTCAATAAAAACAATGGTAAATGAAAGAATCAAGTAAATCTTATCTAAAACTGTATTTATAATACTTCAATATGTCATGTTGAACATGGTGTAATAGTTAAAGCTTCCTACAAACATTTTGTAAAACAAAAAACTTGGGGATTACAAAGAGGGGCGGAGAATATTGCCGGTTCTTCTCGTCCGCTCTACGCCCTTGATTTGAGAACTGGCAGTAAATGTAAAATTAAAAGCATTTAAATTTTTATTTTTATTGACATTCATAAGTGTACATTGTGTTATCTAAATTAATAATAATAATTTATTAATTATTCTATAATTTTGAATTTTGTTTGAAATACACCAAGTGGTCCATGACATGATTGCCAGGGGTCCACAACCACTCAGTAAGCTATTCATTTGTTTATTATCCTAATGAAATCCTAAATCTGCTCATTGACTGACTGTTAGGCGGAACGAAGTTAAGTATAGTAAACAATAAGTTATTCCAGGCATTTGTGAAATTCTGAAAGTTGTCCATACTTATCAAAAGTTGAAGAACCCTGGCTCTAGTCTTTGGAAATGTCATATTGTAATTATTTCCTTTAAATATTATCATTGATGTTTCGGTTTTGTTTCCCATAAAGTAAATGAGAAATAAAGGACATGCAATTTATATTTATTTGCATTAATGAATAAGGAAAATATTTACCAAGCGAGACAGCAGTGATCATTCGCTGACGTCGGAATATATTTCGATATTGGGTAAATCACAGTCCACATATACACTTTCACTTATAACTCTAGTCACTAAACACAGTTTGATTTTCTTAAAAAATGTGTCATTAGTCGTAATTTAAGTTTTGCTAGTAATCTTCACATCACACTTTCTGCGCGTGAGTCTTATTATAACGATTACATACTATAAATTCGCAGAAATCGAAACATGAATAAAAGAACATTAGACTGGTCTTTTGTTTATTGTCAGCTGTCACTGTCTGTGTCAAATGTCTATGTCAAATCAGTAATTTTGACATTAAAAGAAAACGTTCCTTATAACGAAACTAATGTACTTTTCTAGATACCGTCGATTGGGGTCTTTGATCAACTTTATTACTAATAATTGGGGTGGATAGAAACGATATTGACTTCTAGACTCGATTTTCGTAGTGATGAATACATTGTAATTGGAATGTTAGTATAGTTTGTGAGTCGAGCTTTCTTTTATCATTTTGATTAATGATTAATTTTAATGTAACAATTAAGGTATATTTTGGCAAAATGTGGGTTGTTTCAAATCACCCGAGATTTCGGGGTGACGTGAAACAGTAAAGGGGTCATTAGAAATAAGCGCTAGGGTAATCAAATATTTTATGGAATTTATCCGATGACGATGCAAAATATACTGACTATATGTTTATGCAGTTATGTTAGGAACTTTTAGTTCCCCATTTGCTGTTCCAGCCATCATAATAGAATCTGCAGATTGAATGATTCATTACGCGTTCGGGGTACTTAGCTCCAAGCTGAGTTATATATTTTTCTTTTTACGACGCCTAGACTATTTTGTATTGTATAATATTTTGTATTGGATTATCTATCTAGTTCGGAAAGGTAAGATTTTATCAAATTTGGCAATACAGCTCTACTTCGTTGGATATTTTGGTATCTTGTTTGTGATATTTTGCCATTAACACGGTTAAAAAAAGACATCGTAAATCAGGGAATCTAGGGGATAACACGACACAACATGTTTATATATTTTTATTATATGTTCTTCTGACTCTAAAGTTAAAACTATTTGTCCGCCTTGTTTTTGCACTTTTATTGTGTAATGTAATAAAATATAATGTAATAATATAAGCCAATATAAGATGGGAATATGAATCTCGCACTTTTGTGCAATGCTTTTGATAGATAACAATTGATAGTTAGATATTCTTGAATTGCAGTTATAATTTTTAACTCTCCATATATTCGATACAACGATTTATAACGGGTTCAGGTTTATTTATTCATGGCATTATCACCAAACCTACAAATTAAATTTTAATATAGATAGGAAATAAAAAAGACTTTCCGAATAAATACATAAAACAGCTTAGGGGCAGCCCTAGAACCAACTATTATGTACACCCCTCACTTGTTTCTATTCGTACATAGTACGTTTCCATCCACCCCATACCTTGTTTCCATTTACACCACATTGCGTTTCTTTTCACCCCCCACGCGTACTCTCTTCACCCAAAAAAACTGCAAATATGACCTGACTTACTTAATTGTAAAAATTATTATGAAAATATCAATAAATTGAATTACCTTTGATTAATGAAATGAGAGTTTATTATACAACAAAATGAAGAGCACTTCTTAACCAAAAATCTTCTTATTTAACCACAAAACTTAAGTTTTTGTAGCACTTCAATCAATGACTGGTAAGCATTCACTTTGACGTTTTTCTTTTATTATAATGTCGTTATCACGCACATTTTTGTAATTCCGTGATAAAAGAAATGTTGACGAAAATTATATATACGTGCATTAGTTTGTACTTGAATCCGACCAGTTAATGCATTTAAAAAATAACGCCTTTTTTTTCTATTCACCCCGCGAATTCTATTCACCCCAATTTACGGTGTTTAAACTGGAATGAAAACTGGCATATCATAGATAAATTCAATGAATAATCGTGTAATCATTATTTAAAAAATTGCAAATAAAAATATGCAGTCTGTTAATGAAAAATGAGACTGGATAAGCGCGGCAAATTTAAAAAATGTTGATGTTGCAGCTCAACTGTATTTATATTTGTTTTTGTATCAATTAAAAAACAAAATATTTAAACAATTCATAAAATAAAACAATTAAATCTATAATACTATTGTTACCAAAAACTCATATAGTGAACATAAAAAAAATGTCATGTCGGAATATTTACGGATATTTTACACGTTCGCTACTGTGTGCTACTCGATCCTAGGGTATCTCTGAGATATCTTAAAGAGAAATTCATCTCCAACAATCTTGATTTAGGATCATCATTTAATAGTCTAGTCGACAAGTTGAAAATGGTACAAAATAGAGATACTGCTCTTAAAATTATGTGCGATAGCTCATTGGATCCGGAATGACGCCTAGAAAAATGTGCCAAAAGCATGTATTAGTACATAAAAAAACGCACAACCTAAAAATGTCGCGCGCAGACCTATTTTCAGCATTAAATTAAAATTATAAATAATGGAGATAGAGTTCCGGGAGTTGGGAGTTTTTTATTGGAAATTTCCTCCTCTTTCAGAATCTTTTTTGAAATTTCTTAAATATTAATATATAGTTCATGAAAAATTAGCATTTTTTTTCATCTTTAATTGTTTATAACTTTTGCAATTTTTTATGTGCTAATAAATGCCTATGGCACATTTTTCTAGGCGTCATTCCGGATCCGTCATTTCGCCGGCGGTTTTTCCGAACCGATATGACTTGGAAACCTTCAAGAAGCGAGCCTACATCTTTCTTAAAGGCCGGCAACGCACCTGCAAGCCCTCTGGTGTTGCGGATGTCTATGGGCGGCGGTGATCACTTACCATCACGTGAGCCGCCTGCCCGTTTGCCCCCTATACTATAAAAAAAAAAAATCCAATGAGCTATCGCACATAACTTTAAGAGCAGTATCTCTATTTTGTACCATTTTCAACTTGTCGACTAGACTATAATCTTTCTCTATGTATGCCTTCTCAGTTCTCACTCGACTCCTCTAAATTCTTTGACTCCTATTTTATTGTTACAGCTATCCGTTTATCGATACTCTTTGCCTGTGAAAAACAGAAAGGCACAAACCATTCTTCGCCTTGATTCGTAGATGTAGGTACTATTATAAATACAAAAAATAGCTTATGATTCAAAAAATAGCAAAAAATTCGGTGATAATGTAGCTTTCAATTGGTTGGTTAAAATCGGTCGAGTAGTTTTTGAGTTAAATCATAACAAACAAACAAATCTTTCCTCTTTATAATATAACTAGTAACACCCGGCTTCGCACGGGTGCAATGTAGTTATACGTCACAAAAAAATGATAATTTAGCTTTCTATTGGTGAAAGAATTTTTAAAATCGGTCCAGTAGTTTTTGAGGTAAATCGTAACAGACAAATCTTTCCTATTTATAATATTAGAACAGATCACGAATTTCCATTTGACCTAATTTTGCCATGTTTAAAAAAATTTAACACAACATTAACCTTATGTTTATTGTATTAAAACTGCGTCATAAATTTTATAAATATTTGTTCTTAAATGCGCAAATTAATATTATCTGTACTTATATGGCTTTTAAAAACACCTGTGTAAACAGTTTCAGCTTAATAGGATATTATCAGTTTACTATATAAAATTCATACATACATATACATCACGCCTCTTCCCCATTGCGGTAGGCAGAGATCACGGAATTCCATATGCTCCGATCCTTACATACCACTTTCGCTTTGTAATCTTTTTGTACCTGTGTAGGTATATAAAGGTTCAAGGTGGATATCACTCCCGGATTGTGCTCCTTTCCACGCAACAGCTTTATCACATACATTGCCAGAAAAAAGTCCCTACGGACGCCTAACTCATTATACTCTACTATACCTAGCACGAATAGCGTCGGGTACATCAGCGGGAACATAACTAGACTAGACTATTTGAGATACAAGTATTTGAAATATTGATACAAGATAAAAAATACGTATTTTAATCTTATATCTGAAATCCTTTTTCTAAAACTTCATTTTGTATTTTGTACTTAAACTTTCTTTTATTATTACTTTACGAGTATTAGTCTTACCCTTTGATTATTTATATGAAAATATCTCTCTCTATAGTAAAATCCCCCGTTCAGTTATTTTTTACTTTTTAGTACCTGGAAGTCGTTCTTACAATATTTTTTTTGAAGTTGTTTTAAATTTTGAGGATATTGGTATGATTGTTTTAAATATGAAATCCAAGTTTATTTTGTTATTTAATTTTAGAAAAAGCCAATATATATATATATATTAATAATAAATAAAATATCTGTGATGTTGTATTTCATTATAGTTTAAAAAAAAAACGTTTCGTCGTTTCTGACGTGGCCTCAAAAGGTATTTTTTTTTTAATTATTGTCAGATTTTCAATCGAAGAAAGATGTATCTTTAAAAAAAAAATTATTTTTAAAAGAGTTAAAACAAATGTTATGAGTTTAAATATACATAATATTATATATTCCAAGTTAAAAAACATTTTTCAAACACATTTGCATATAAGTTATGATTTTATTTTTATCTATCCACATAAATCATAGTTTTATATATTCCAATTTTCTTCAAAAATGGACCCAGAAGTTTTAAAAAAAATAATTGGTACGTTTATATGCAAAGAATGAAAATGACTTGAGTTCCGACCTTCGAAATATTGTTATTATTGTTGTTTTATTCCAATTAATTTATTTTTTCATACTACATATTTTTATGAATTGAAAAAATATATACTCGACTTTGATTAATTTCTCCCTATTTTGAGAATTTTTTTTCCACAACTGGTAACATTATTCACGCCAACTAGGAACGCATAATGACTTATGGCGAGTGTAAGACATAGCTGTCACGCACACTATTATAACAGACATGTTTGTTTTAGGTCGTTTGCAGCGCGACACTCTATCTAGACATATAAATAATCTAAGGTCTTACCTTCGATCAACAATATAAGTCTTACGAATGAAAAGGAAATATTACAAATGTTGTCCGAAATGAACGAAATTTCCAAAAAAATATTGGTCGTGTGACGTGTCACATCCGTTTTTCAAAACACAAAAATGGGGGGTTTTAAACAGCAATGGGGAAGAGATATAAGAGACGAATTTTATTTCATGTTCTACAGAGTAACAGTAGCGCCAACACAGGGCCTTTGCAGCATCACTGACTTGAACACTTCAATACTTAAATAAAAAAGCCTAAAGGATTTAATTCTTTAAAAAAATCCTACCTTTTTTCCGAGTTGTTATGGAGCGACTCTTTTCAGAGGCCTTATCGATATACAAACAAGGTCATAAAGACCCAAACACAAACAAGGCCCTAAACAAGGCCTTCTACCGGTTTTCTTTCGGCCATTATAAAATCAATCAATCAAAAGTTTTTTATTTCAAATAGGCCTTTGCAGGCTCTTATGAAACGTCTAGTTGCACGGTTCCAAAAAGTGGGTCTCATGGAGAAGAACCGGCAAGAAACTCCATGGACACTCTTTTCAACAATGGTTTAGCTTACAAAGACTCGGTTACAATAGTAATAATCGGCTGAGAAGTTTATATAATGCAAGGTATACAGATTCTATACAGGTATAAGGTTTTCTATCGGCCATTAAAAAAGGTTTTCTGTCGGCCATTAAAAAAAGTTTTCTATCAGCCATTAAAAAAAAATTTGATAAACAGAACCCCTTTTTTTTAAAAGTCGAATAAAATACAAGTATCATTTACAATTTTAACAACAATGAATATTTAATCAGATGTAATTGATAATTTATTGCCTATTATTTCATTAAAATTATTTTGTTTGTTCAGTCTCGAATTAACATATATAAGCTGGATCGAATGTGATGTTGAACATAGTTCGGATTAGGTCTTCTACGGATCTCGAGGTCCTAAGACCAAAATGATTCTTACTTTCGTGATTTGCGTTTTGAGTGTAAGTTTTTATGACATTCTTTTTTATATTTTTATTTACGACTAATTATACATTTCTCTACTATTTTTCCTATTTGGTTTAATAACGTTGTATTAATCCATTGCTTGTGTTTCGATGTGTAGCGGGTTTGAACCCCGGCTGCTATAAGATGTTCAATGTTTTGTCAATATCTAGCTGCTTTAGCCCTTGGCATGCCTGGTAGGGTCTGTCAGACCCAGGCCAACGCGTAATCTGATGTAGTTCATTCAAATCTAAATTTCGTGCCTAACCGCTCTCAGTAGCTGACCATTACGATCCGCGGGACGTATATATTTAAAAAAAAAGAATTTTGTTTAGTTTGAAGAAAATATATTAAGTTTGTGAATTTCTTATATGATTTTTATGGTTAGTATTAGTTTACCCTTTGAACATACCTATCAAAGTAATAAATCGCCAAATCTAAAAAGAGATATAGAAAAAATCAAGTCGAAAAAATCGGGTCTGACAGACCATAGCACATAGCATGTAACTTTTAGTCACCAGGCATGCCGAGGGTTAAAGGGTAGTTATTTCGTAATTCTATCAAGATAATGTTACCATTTACGAATATGTCAAGAAAACATGAGTGTTTCGCTTTCAATCTAGGTTTACAAACTTAAACTACTGTGTTTAGGTTTTGACGGGCTTGTTAGAACACCGAAGGATCGCGGGTTCGAATCCCGCCGTTAATCTAATATATAAAATTTCCATGTCACAATGTTAGTTACCGTACTCCTCCGAAACGGCTTTACCGATTTTTACCAAATTTTATATGAGTATTCAGTAGGTCTGAGAATCGGCTACTATCTATTTTTCATACCCCTAAGTGATAAGGGTTGTTCACCCTTAAATTTCTTTTTTAATTTTGGACGAAATTATTTGTTTTTATTTTTTTATAATGTGGCATTAAAAATACGTACAACCCTATTTTTTTTATTTTTTTCACCAACCCCTGCTTTTTAGAAATTATTTACATGACAAATCAACGTTTGGCCGGGTCAGCTAGTAATTTTCTATAAGCATGTCATTCCCACGTCTGCCACTTCGGGCAGTAAGCGGGTGGGAATATCGAAATTCCGACCGGGTAACGTACTCAGTCTATGGATTTCCAAGTAAAAAGTAGGTCGACCACGCATCATTGACTGATGTTGTGGCTGAGGTATCACCTACCATCAAGTGAACCTCATGCTCGTCTGTCGATATCTGACATAAAAAAGCTCGTCTATATAGGTACCACCGCGAAGTCAGATATTCTGCCTCCGAGCAACAGTGTGCAAGTGTCCTTTCAATTTTTTTTTGTTGCAATAATTGTTTAAAGTTTGTTATAAAGATTTTTTTACAAAAAGTATTCGTAATGAAAAGGTATATATCTGAAAAAGGTACTTAATTCTGTAGAAATAGTTTAGTTTAATCTATATATATATAAAAGAGATTCCCACCTATATAGTCACTCATCACGATATCTCTGGAACCATAAGGCGTAGCGACTTGAAATATAGTAGGAATATTCCTTTCGCCGAGTAGAGGTCAGCTAAGAACGGATTTTACGAAATTCAACCCACAAGGGGGGTGGGGGGGCAATTGCTAGTTAAGTATTAATTTAATTTAATTACAGACTAGTTTATACTTACAATATCATGTAATCAACACGTTTCACGCGACTCTTTTCATATTTTTTTGTATGTATGTTTTTTGGGCACTGTAGGTCTGTAGTTTTTAAGAAATATATTGTTAATATTATTTATATCTATGTACATGACTGTTTGAAACCAAAATAAATGAAAAAAAAAATTGCTTTAACACTTACGGAAATCGTTATAATTCACTGAGGTTTCTAGGTTTCTATATATTTTTTTGGGAATGCTGTTCTAGCTTCTATTAGTACTTTTTGAAAGCTTTTATATCAACACTAGCGACCCGCCCCGGCTTCAAAAAAGCAGGGGTTGGTAATAGAAGAGTGAAAATATAAAAAAAAAAAAAGAGTGAAAATATAGGGTTGTATTTATTTATTTAATAGAGTCTTCAACAAAGGATACACATAAACATATATTATCTAAACGTAATACATTAAGCAAGTCTTTGTGCTCCCTCAATTATAGAAGACTACAGCATTCAATTGTTAAAACCGTGTAAGTACATATTATACATAAATTTATCTAATAGTTAATAATCTAAGTTAAACGATACAGAAAAGGGAAACAAACTAATTAAAAATAATTAAATAATTTGGCGTGAAGTGCATCAACTATTAACTTTTTTATATTTTAGTGCATCTTATTTTTTAATGCCATATTATAGAAAAATAAAAACAAAAAATTTCGTCCAAAAATTAAAAAAAAAAAATTAGGGGTGGATTACCCTTAACATTTAGGGGGATGAAAAATAGATGTTGTCCGATTCTCAGACCTACCCAATATGCACACAAAATTTCATGAGAATCGGGAAAGCCGTTTCGGAGGAGTTTAACCAACACCGCGACACGAGAATTTTATATATTAGATTATTAGATCTCCAATAAATAGATTTCCATGTTTTAATACTACTATAGCAAGTTATGTTGCGTATTTTATGTAGTATGTGTCTTCCGATTCTAAATTTTTTTTTCAAAAATTCATGAATGTTATTTTTAATGTTTGATTTAATTTTTCAGATTGTGCATACTCACACAGCTCCTCAAGGTGATTTTTTGTATAATACGCTAAACTTTAATATGCTGCTTTAATTATATTATTACTAGCGATCCACCCGGATCAATTCGCACGGATGCAATGTAGATGTAATATACAATACAAAGTACTAAAAAATATCATTCTATTAGTGAAAGATTTTTTAAAATCGGTCGAGTAGTGTAATAAACAAAGAAATAATTCATCTTTATAATATAACTAGCTTCTGTCTTGCGACTTAGTCTGCGTAGAATTCGTCTCTGCTAAAATATTTTTTTTTATCCCTCCGTATAAATTCCTATGTCCTCTAAGAATATGTGTACCAAGTTTCATGATAATCGGTTGAGTAAATTTGGCGTGAAAGCGTAACAAACAGACTCACATTTATAATATTAGTAGGGATTGTAGATTTTTTAAATCGTTTAAAAACCACTAAGACACCTCTCAAACTGAACATTATAATAGGTATACATATGTCTATCCCACTTACATATAAGAGATTTTTCTCATAAGGGTCATACGCTCCCTATAGTTTCGGACCAAGAAAAGGTGTAAGAGGCGTCTAAAAGGGTCATAAGAGGCTTTGGGTAGAGTAAGGAGGACTTAAAAAGATGGCATTGTGGCAAACGATGGCATGGCATAGTGGCATTACGTCACAGATATCCTGAGTAGCATCCTATTTCACGCACACTGCCACACAGCTACTGCGCAGACATTTAAGTGAATGTCTGTATATATAATGATATAATGAGTGAATGATGAATTGTTTTTTTTTCTCTGTATGCTGTGTTTTGTGTGTGAATAAAGTTTTTATTATTATTATTAAAATTTATTTTTATTCAAAATTTCACTTAGTGCGTTTTACTTTTGAACTAACGATTGTCTAGTGGGTATTATTAATTGAGGATTACTTCTAGTAGGCACATAATGACAAAAGGACAGTATTGTCAAACCACAGAAAAAAACAACTATTTTTGGTTTTTTTAAACTTTTCAAAGGCACCTACGTCACTACGTACCTACGTAAAGACTCACTCTGCGTTTCATGAAACCCCGATTCGAATTCCGGAAAATATAATTCAAATAAAATATTATATATATTTTTTTATTAGGCAGAAAATTTATCACTTATCCTCTCTTAATAGTTTTTTCTTTAAATTTCTTTAAAAACGATGAGTGAAGTAGACACAGAAATGTGTCTACATTTACTAACAATTCGATTCTTTTACAGAACCCGCTTTAGAGTATCCATGGGGAGTACCAGGTATGTTTTTCGTTAAGATTTTGAATGTCTGCAAGTAACTATTTTTATACATCGCCTTTTTTACCAAGGGAAATGCATTTACGCATCCGTCGGGGTAGTGCAGACGCAGGGAGTGTGGGAATCACCCTACCAGTCTGCCTGATGAGCCCTCTGCTTCAGGCAGACTAGTAGGGTGAGGCTACCCACCAAAACCCCTCACTCCTCTATCCGCGATAATGGGATAAAAAAATATGCCACCATGGTTAGTTAGATCCGAAGACGAATGACGGGGCCATTTCTGGTGTGGAATACATCGCCTAGGACATATTTTGTTAATATTAGGGTTTTTTAATGATGTGGCGCATAACTCTTCTGAGTTTAGGAATGATTCGACATGAATGGATATTCATAATAAACAAAAAAGTAACTAGTATTTCTCCAATACAGCACTTATTCAATAATCTGATAAGCAGGGCAATTTGATCAGGAGCCAGGTTTTTTTTAAATTTATGTTAGATATCGATAGACGAGCATGAGGTTCACTTGATGGTAGGTGATACGCCAGCCACAGAACATCAGTAAATTATGCGTTGTCGATCTATTAAAAGCTAAAAAGGTAGAAAGATGAAGAAGAAGGAGAAACTAATTATTTCGGCTGAAATAACATAATGTATATAATAATAGCGTCCTCTTTCATAATCCGAAGAACTGCACCAACTTTTACCGGCACCACCTTTTTACAACGGAATGACCAGACGCCGCTTGGGCCTTCATCCTTATGTAATCGACATATCTCACAGCCGTACAAAATGATTCGCATCATGCTTTATTATAAGGACCTGTAAGGAATGGAACTCCCTGCCGGCGTCCATTCTCCCGCCGAGTTAATCTGGGTCGCTTCAAAGCAACTGTGCATAGGTTTTTAATGAGCATGCGTGTTCCATCTTAGGCCGCGTTATCACTCTCCATCAGGTGAAACAGCAGCCAAACGCTAGCTCATAACAGTTAAAAAAACCGTACAGCTAAGGAGTGAAATCCTCTCCTTGAGTCTGTCTTTCTGGATCAATTCATAAATGGATACATTCTACTTTTTCAAGAAAGGCATTAATAGGCATCTGATATGTATGCGTGATACATCTAGACGGGCTCGTAGGCCATGCGCATCGATGGGTCGTGGGTTCGAATCCCACCGGGACATGTTTCTAATTTTCTGTAAGCATGTTTTCCCCACGACTGGTAACTTCGGGCATTGATCGGGTGGGAGGAATATCGTAATTCCGACCGGGTAACGAACCACCGTTCATAGATGGAAAAACCATTAAGTGCACATTGCGCGTTTCGGTTTCAGTCTATAGATTTCCGAATGCTCGAAGTAAAAATTACATCGACAGCGCATCATTGACTGATGTTCTGTGGCTGAGGTATCACCTACCATCAAGTGAAACTCATGCTCGTCTGTCGATATCTGACGTAAAAAAATACACCATCGTATCCCATATCTGCACTTTCCCCGAGCGGGCATTCGTTTTCCTATTCATTAATAAAAAAAAGAAAAGTAGGCGATGTAGCGATCCGTTTCCTAGGCAATTGATGTAAGCGTTGATTGCAGATGACGATGTTAAATACGAAGTAATCACCTCTAAGACATTGGATCTTTTCGGTCATCCAATTTATACTGTGAAAATGGTACCGATTGGTAAGTAATGGTCGAGAGGTCAGCGTATAGTGGTTGAATCAATGATATTCTGGTACAGATCGGTTCATGTAAGTTGATCACTGCGCAGAAGGCATTTTTAAGAACCCATTGGAGGTGCGGGGTGAGGCGCGGGCGGAATGCGTCAAGCTGAGCGATGCCATTGGTGCTCGTGACATGCCGCTCGGTCACTATTGGTCTATCGCGGCATTATCGCGTTCATATGCGCAGACGACTGTCATTTGTGGTCATCTTTCGTGAATTGATCTATACTCGAAGTAACAAGACAATCTCGGTACCTATAACCAATTACAATAACCCTGACACACCTATCCGCAAAAAAATCGTGATTCAGATATTTCGCCCAACCTTAAAATTATTAATTGGTATCATATGCTCTAATTATTGTGTAAATCGGTGGTGAATATTCATAAATGTTTAAGTTATGAATAAAAATTGGGAACTTTGTGTCGTGTCGTATTACGAGGCCATAATGTCAATTACTTTCCTGAACATCTGATATGCCAGAATGTTGGGTTCAAAAAGTATTTCTAAATGAAATGCTTCTAAGTGGGTCATATTTTACTGCAATATAGTGCCCGGCCAGACTATGCAATATTTTAGTAAAGGCCCGGACATATATTTGGTATGACCAAGCGTTTTGACGTGTGGCCAGCAATATTTTGGAACGATCGCTTCTTCTTCTTCCTGCCCTGTTCCCTTTTTTTATTTGGGGTCGGCGTAGTGCTCTTTTCCATTCTCTCCTTTCACTCGCCATATCATCAGTCACACCTCTCAAACACATATCATTTTGAAATGAATAAACATTAAAATATTATGTAGTTTGGGGATTGTTAGAGATCGATTACTATGCATAAATTTCAATTTGTGCGGGGTTCTCGCTAAAACGTGTTTAATTTGATATCTCGAGAACGGTTAGGGTTAGAAAAAAAATTGAAGACCTTCTAAATTATACGAACTTTTTTATCCGATTTTTTTAAAACATCAATATTTATCAAGTTATTACTTCCGAAAGACAAAAAAAATCCTTTGGCTTTCCAACTCAATTATTACAAAAAAGCTCAATTGCGGAAGATGGCGGAGTTCCGAACGTAATTTATTTAAATGTTAATTTCAGCTTATTATGTTTTTTCCTGAAATTTTCCGATATTTTAATAGTTATTCTGTTATTACGCACAAACACGAATCCAACAAATAAGATATCATTAAAATCGGTGCGCCCGTTCTCGAGTTATAAACGGTGTAACTAATACGACTTTGTTTTGCATATTATAGAAGGTATAGGTGTAGTCGTCCATATTATTTTATCAAAATTGTATCAGAGCAAAAATTATACCACTTTTCGCTAACCTCTCGATTTCAAAGTGATACGGAATCCTTTATTTTCAGAAATCAGAAGTAATTTAAAACGCTACCTTGATATTTTCGTGTTACAAGCTATAAAATTATTGAAAACTTCTGACAAAGTCCTTCAGCCATTTAGTAGGATGACATTATCATGAATTTTGAAATACAATTAAGATTTTTTTTACAGAATATGGTGGTATTACACAAGACTACTCGGCTGCGAATACACAATCCCAAGAATCTTCTTTTGCTGGCAATCAAGAGGAGAGTTTCAGGAATGGTAATTCTGGATTCGATGCCTTTAGCGCTAATAATGAACAATCAAAGAAAGCTTTGAGTTCTTCAAATGGTTATTTAGCTAATTATGGACCCGGAAGCAGCTATGTGCGAGCATCAAATAGCAATGCCAAATCTCAAAGTGCATCAGCGTCTAGTGAAAATCGTTTTTCAGGTTATAATTTTGGTGAGTTCCAATTATAATTATCTTTCTTTCTTTCTTTTCCGTACCCAAGGATAAAACGGGGCTCTTTTTGCCGTTTTTATAGATAATAGTACGAAGCCCCATGTGAGCGAAGACTTACGCTTGGCCGGTTTTTTTATAGAGCTTCTTATTGCCTAGAGCGGGGTAATCCTTCCCAATATACTAGGTTCACCTTCACGCACACCTCCCAGCGGGATCGTACGATGCTGGGAGAGTGTGGGGTTAAGATCAGTCGCGACTCTCTGCTATTTAGAGAGCCTGGTGACCACTTCCCACTAAGCTCCATCATGATCCACAGATTTCGCCATGGCGGGGCATCGCCTAATATTATAAATGTGAAAGTTTGTTAGGATGTATGGGTGATTGATTATTGTTAAGTACTCTTTCTCGCAAAAATTACAGAACGGATTTTGTTGAAATTGTATACATGCGTGTTGTTTTTGAATACGGGCTGTTAGTGTATTTGCGGTTTTATAAAAAAACTTCATTGCAAATAAAAACTATTTTAATATTATTTTTTCACAAATATTAAGATGTGCCGCCACTGATTACTTTTCGGACAGAAATACCGCGTCGCGAATTAGATTAGAGACTGACTCAAAAAGTATTGGAAACATTGGTATTTATAACCATATATTGCTGATTATAACCATATATTGCTGATTATAACCACATATTGCTGATTGACAAAATAATTAGGGTTCAGCAATATATGAATAGAAAAAGGTATGTAACAGGGCGTTCAAAAAAAGTGTTACGTTTAATATATTAAACATTTAAATTATACTTTTGAAGTGAAATTACTTTATCGGGGTTGGAAAAAAAATTGAGTGTAACATTTTTTCGTTACGCGTCACATTTTTCCGTTACGCGCCATCTTTGAAGTGAAACTTCTTTATCGGAGTATGGGAGAAATTTTGTAGCAGTGTAAAAAAAAATCGTCACGTTTTTCGGTTACGCGCCATGTTGCTTTTGTATCAAAGTTTAGTATAGTGACGTAAAGAATTTAATGTAATATTAAGAACAATGATAAAAGAAGTTTCACTTCTTACCTGTGTACTCTGGTATTTATTTTAAGTATTTCTCTTAATGATATTCTTCAAATTTAACGTTTTCAAATAATATAACAAGACATGCATATTATATGAAAAATGTTTTACTTTTCAGGTGCCCCCAACACTCAGAACTTTTACAACCAACATCAATTCTATCCACAACTTCCCCCATACATGCCGCCACAGGCTTTTCCTGCCTCACGCGGTCCAATATACCCACAAATACCGTTCCCAGGTTTCCCCCCAAATTTCTACCCTGGACAGATACCTCAAATGAACCAGTTTTATCCAGGCTTTAAGAATTATCCGAATTATCCAATAAGACCCAACGTACCAGTAAGACCATTGACTCAGCCTCTAGGTCCAGTTCTGAATCCGTCAAGTCTAGTGGTACAAGGCACTCCCGTACCATTAAGTGGACCAAATTTTTTAACACTAGGAACTCAAATTCCGTTAAGTCAGTCAGGGCCTACCAGTAGAAACCAACAAGTAGGAACTAGCTCAGGAACAGGAACTGGTACTGGAATAGGTGTAGGCTCAGGCTCTGGCACTGGAACAGTACAACAAGGAAACCAACCAGGAGGAATTAGCTCAGGAACTGGCACTGGCACTGGAGTAGGTGTTGGATCAGGATCTGGCACTGGAACAGTACAACAAGGAAACCAACAAGGAGGAATTAGCTCTGGCACTGGCACTGGCACTGGAGTAGGTATTGGATCAGGATCTGGCACTGGAACAGTACAACAAGGAAACCAACAAGGAGGAATTAGCTCTGGCTCTGGCACAGGCACCGGAGTAGGTATTGGATCAGGATCTGGCACTGGAACAGTACTACAAGGAAACCAACAAGGAGGAATTAGCTCTGGCTCTGGCACTGGCACTGGAGTAGGTATTGGATCAGGATCTGGCACTGGAACAGTACAACAAGGAAACCAACAAGGAGGAATTAGCTCTGGCTCTGGCACTGGCACTGGAGTAGGTATTGGATCAGGATCTGGCACTGGAACAGTACAACAAGGAAACCAACAAGGAGGAACTAGCTCAGGAACTGGCACTGGCACTGGAGTAGGTGTTGGATCAGGATCTGGCACTGGAACAGTACAACAAGGAAATCAACAAGGAGGAACTAGCTCAGGAACAGGAACTGGTACTGGAATAGGTATTGGATCAGGATCTGGCACTGGAACAGTACAAAAAGGAAACCAACAAGGAGGAATTAGCTCTGGCACTGGAGTAGGTATTGGATCAGGATCTGGCACTGGAACAGTACAACAAGGAAACCAACAAGGAGGAATTAGCTCTGGCTCTGGCACTGGCACTGGAGTAGGTATTGGATCAGGATCTGGCACTGGAACAGTACAACAAGGAAACCAACAAGGAGGAACTAGCTCAGGAACAGGAACTGGTACTGGAATAGGAATTGGATCAGGATCTGGCACTGGAACAGTACAACAAGGAAACCAACAAGGAGGAATTAGCTCTGGCTCTGGCACAGGCACCGGAGTAGGTATTGGATCAGGATCTGGCACTGGAACAGTACAACAAGGAAACCAACAAGGAGGAATTAGCTCTGGCTCTGGCACTGGCACTGGAGTAGGTATTGGATCAGGATCTGGCACTGGAACAGTACAACAAGGAAACCAACAAGGAGGAATTAGCTCTGGCTCTGGCACTGGCACTGGAGTAGGTATTGGATCAGGATCTGGCACTGGAACAGTACAACAAGGAAACCAACAAGGAGGAACTAGCTCAGGAACTGGCACTGGCACTGGAGTAGGTGTTGGATCAGGATCTGGCACTGGAACAGTACAACAAGGAAACCAACAAGGAGGAACTAGCTCAGGAACAGGAACTGGTACTGGAATAGGTATTGGATCAGGATCTGGCACTGGAACAGTACAAAAAGGAAACCAACAAGGAGGAATTAGCTCTGGCACTGAAGTAGGTATTGGATCAGGATCTGGCACTGGAACAGTACAACAAGGAAACCAACAAGGAGGAATTAGCTCTGGCTCTGGCACTGGCACTGGAGTAGGTATTGGATCAGGATCTGGCACTGGAACAGTACAACAAGGAAACCAACAAGGAGGAACTAGCTCAGGAACTGGTACTGGAATAGGTATTGGATCAGGCTCTGGCACTGGAACTGTACAAAAAGGAAACCAACAAGGAGGAATTAGCTCTGGCACTGGAGTAGGTATTGGATCAGGATCTGGCACTGGAACAGTACAACAAGGAAACCAACAAGGAGGAACTAGCTCAGGAACAGGAACTGGTACTGGAATAGGTATTGGATCAGGATCTGGCACTGGAACAGTACAACAAGGAAACCAACAAGGAGGAATTAGCTCTGGCACTGGCACTGGCACTGGAGTAGGTATTGGATCAGGATCTGGCACTGGAACAGTACAACAAGGAAACCAACAAGGAGGAACTAGCTCAGGAACAGGAACTGGTACTGGAATAGGTATTGGATCAGGATCTGGCACAGGAACAGTACAACAAGGAAACCAACAAGGAGGAATTAGCTCAGGAACTGGCACTGGCTCTGGAGTAGGTGTTGGATCAGGATCTGTCACTGGAACAGTACAACAAGGAAACCAACAAGGTGGAACTAGCTCAGGAACTGGTACTGGCACTGGAGTAGGTGTTGGATCAGGATCTGGCACAGGAACAGTACAACAAGGAAACCAACAAGGTGGAACTAGCTCAGGAACTGGTACTGGCACTGGAGTAGGTGTTGGAGCAGGATCTGGCACTGGAACAGGACAACAAGGAAACCAACAAGGAGGAATTAGCTCTGGCTCTGGCACTGGCACTGGAGTAGGTGTTGGATCAGGATCTGGCACTGGAACAGTACAACAAGGAAACCAACAAGGAGGAATTAGCTCTGGCTCTGGCACTGGCACTGGAGTAGGTATTGGATCAGGATCTGGCACTGGAACAGTACAACAAGGAAACCAACAAGGAGGAACTAGCTCAGGAACTGGCACTGGCACTGGAGTAGGTGTTGGATCAGGATCTGGCACTGGAACAGTACAACAAGGAAACCAACAAGGAGGAATTAGCTCAGGAACAGGAACTGGTACTGGAATAGGTATTGGATCAGGATCTGGCACTGGAACAGTACAAAAAGGAAACCAACAAGGAGGAATTAGCTCTGGCACTGCAGTAGGTATTGGATCAGGATCTGGCACTGGAACAGTACAACAAGGAAACCAACAAGGAGGAATTAGCTCTGGCTCTGGCACTGGCACTGGAGTAGGTATTGGATCAGGATCTGGCACTGGAACAGTACAACAAGGAAACCAACAAGGAGGAACTAGCTCAGGAACAGGAACTGGTACTGGAATAGGAGTTGGATCAGGATCTGGCACTGGAACTGTACAAAAAGGAAACCAACAAGGAGGAATTAGCTCTGGCACTGGAGTAGGTATTGGATCAGGATCTGGCACTGGAACAGTACAACAAGGAAACCAACAAGGAGGAATTAGCTCTGGCTCTGGCACTGGCACTGGAGTAGGTATTGGATCAGGATCTGGCACTGGAACAGTACAACAAGGAAACCAACAAGGAGGAATTAGCTCTGGCTCTGGCACTGGCTCTGGAGTAGGTGTTGGATCAGGATCTGGCACTGGAACAGTACAACAAGGAAACCAACAAGGTGGAACTAGCTCTGGCACTGGAGTAGGTATTGGATCAGGATCTGGCACTGTAACAGTACAACAAGGAAACCAACAAGGAGGAACTAGCTCAGGAACAGGAACTGGTACTGGAGTAGGTATTGGATCAGGATCTGGCACTGGAACAGTACAACAAGGAAACCAACAAGGAGGAATTAGCTCTGGCTCTGGCACTGGCACTGGAGTAGGTATTGGATCAGGATCTGGCACTGGAACAGTACAACAAGGAAACCAACAAGGAGGAACTAGCTCAGGAACAGGAACTGGTACTGGAATAGGTATTGGATCAGGATCTGGCACTGGAACAGTACAACAAGGAAACCAACAAGGAGGAACTAGCTCTGGCTCTGGCACTGGCACTGGAGTAGGTATTGGATCAGGATCTGGCACTGGAACAGTACAACAAGGAAACCAACAAGGAGGAACTAGCTCAGGAACAGGAACTGGTACTGGAGTAGGTGTTGGATCAGGATCTGGCACTGGAACAGTACAACAAGGAAACCAACAAGGAGGAATTAGCTCAGGAACTGGCACTGGCACTGGAGTAGGTGTTGGATCAGGATCTGGCACTGGAACAGTACAACAAGGAAACCAACAAGGAGGAATTAGCTCAGGAAATGGCACTGGCACTGGAGTAGGTGTTGGATCAGGATCTGGCACTGGAACAGTTCAACAAGGAAACCAACAAGGAGGAACTAGCTCAGGAACTGGCACTGGCACTGGAGTAGGTGTTGGATCAGGATCTGGCACTGGAACAGTACAACAAGGAAACCAACAAGGAGGAACTAGCTCAGGAACTGGCACTGGAGTAGGTGTTGGAACAGGATCTGGCACTGGAACAGTACAACAAGGAAACCAACAAGGAGGAACTAGCTCTGGAACAGGAACTGGTACTGGAATAGGTGTTGGATCAGGATCTGGCACTGGAACAGGACAACATGGAGGAATTAGCTCAGGAACTGGCACTGGCACTGGAGTAGGTGTTGGATCAGGATCTGGCACTGGAACAGGACAACAAGGAGGAACTAGCTCAGGAACAGGAACTGGTACTGGAATAGGTTTAGGCTCAGGATCTGGCACTGGAACAGTACAACAAGGAAACCAACAAGGAGGAATTAGCTCTGGCTCTGGCACTGGCACTGGAGTAGGTATTGGATCAGGATCTGGCACTGGAACAGTTCAACAAGGAAACCAACAAGGAGGAACTAGCTCAGGAACAGGAACTGGTACTGGAATAGGTATTGGATCAGGATCTGGCACAGGAACAGTACAACAAGGAAAACAACAAGGAGGAATCAGCTCAGGAACTGGCACTGGCTCTGGAGTAGGTGTTGGATCAGGATTTGGCACTGGAACAGTACAACAAGGAAACCAACAAGGAGGAATTAGCTCTGGCTCTGGCACTGGCACTGGAGTAGGTATTGGATCAGGATCTGGCACTGGAACAGTACAACAAGGAAACCAACAAGGTGGAACTAGCTCAGGAACTGGTACTGGCACTGGAGTAGGTGTTGGATCAGGATCTGGCACTGGAACAGGACTACAAGGAAACCAACAAGGAGGAATTAGCTCAGGCACTGGCACTGGCACTGGAGTAGGTGTTGGATCAGGATCTGGCACTGGAACAGTACAACAAGGAAACCAACAAGGAGGAATTAGCTCTGGCTCTGGCACTGGCACTGGAGTAGGTATTGGATCAGGATCTGGCACTGGAACAGTACAACAAGGAAACCAACAAGGAGGAACTAGCTCAGGAACTGGCACTGGCACTGGAGTAGGTGTTGGATCAGGATCTGGCACAGGAACAGTACAACAAGGAAACCAACAAGGAGGAACTAGCTCCGGAACAGGAACTGGTACTGGAATAGGTTTAGGCTCAGGATCTGGCACTGGAACAGTACAACAAGGAAACCAACAAGGAGGAATTAGCTCAGGAACTGGCACTGGCACTGGAGTAGGTGTTGGATCAGGATCTGGCACTGGAACAGTACAACAAGGAAACCAACAAGGAGGAATTAGCTCAGGAACTGGCACTGGCACTGGAGTAGGTGTTGGATCAGGATCTGGCACTGGAACAGTACAACAAGGAAACCAACAAGGAGGAATTAGCTCAGGTACTGGCACTGGCTCTGGAGTAGGTGTTGGATCAGGATCTGGCACTGGAACAGTACAACAAGGAAACCAACAAGGAGGAATTAGCTCTGGCTCTGGCACTGGCACTGGAGTAGGTATTGGATCAGGATCTGGCACTGGAACAGTACAACAAGGAAACCAACAAGGTGGAACTAGCTCAGGAACTGGTACTGGCACTGGAGTAGGTGTTGGATCAGGATCTGGCACTGGAACAGGACTACAAGGAAACCAACAAGGAGGAATTAGCTCAGGCACTGGCACTGGCACTGGAGTAGGTGTTGGATCAGGATCTGGCACTGGAACAGTACAACAAGGAAACCAACAAGGAGGAATTAGCTCTGGCTCTGGCACTGGCACTGGAGTAGGTATTGGATCAGGATCTGGCACTGGAACAGTACAACAAGGAAACCAACAAGGAGGAACTAGCTCAGGAACTGGCACTGGCACTGGAGTAGGTGTTGGATCAGGATCTGGCACAGGAACAGTTCAACAAGGAAACCAGCAAGGAGGAACTAGCTCAGGAACAGGAACTGGTACTGGAATAGGAGTTGGATCAGGATCTGGCACTGGAACAGTACAACAAGGAAACCAACAAGGTGGAACTAGCTCAGGAACTGGTACTGGCACTGGAGTAGGTGTTGGATCAGGATCTGGCACTGGAACAGGACTACAAGGAAACCAACAAGGAGGAATTAGCTCAGGCACTGGCACTGGCACTGGAGTAGGTGTTGGATCAGGATCTGGCACTGGAACAGTACAACAAGGAAACCAACAAGGAGGAATTAGCTCTGGCTCTGGCACTGGCACTGGAGTAGGTATTGGATCAGGATCTGGCACTGGAACAGTACAACAAGGAAACCAACAAGGAGGAACTAGCTCAGGAACTGGCACTGGCACTGGAGTAGGTGTTGGATCAGGATCTGGCACAGGAACAGTTCAACAAGGAAACCAACAAGGAGGAACTAGCTCAGGAACAGGAACTGGTACTGGAATAGGAGTTGGATCAGGATCTGGCACTGGAACAGTACAACAAGGAAACCAACAAGGAGGAACTAGCTCAGGAACAGGAACTGGTACTGGAATAGGAGTTGGATCAGGATCTGGCACTGGAACAGTACAACAAGGAAACCAACAAGGTGGAACTAGCTCAGGAACTGGTACTGGCACTGGAGTAGGTGTTGGATCAGGATCTGGCACTGGAACAGTACAACAAGGAAACCAACAAGGAGGAACTAGCTCAGGAACAGGAACTGGTACTGGAATAGGTATTGGATCAGGATCTGGCACTGGAACAGTACAACAAGGAAACCAACAAGGAGGAACTAGCTCTGGCTCTGGCACTGGCACTGGAGTAGGTATTGGATCAGGATCTGGCACTGGAACAGTACAACAAGGAAACCAACAAGGAGGAACTAGCTCAGGAACAGGAACTGGTACTGGAGTAGGTGTTGGATCAGGATCTGGCACTGGAACACTACAACAAGGAAACCAACAAGGAGGAATTAGCTCTGGCTCTGGCACTGGCACTGGAGTAGGTATTGGATCAGGATCTGGCACTGGAACAGTACAACAAGGAAACCAACAAGGAGGAACTAGCTCAGGAACTGGCACTGGCACTGGAGTAGGTGTTGGATCAGGATCTGGCACTGGAACAGTACAACAAGGAAACCAACAAGGAGGAACTAGCTCAGGAACAGGAACTGGTACTGGAATAGGTTTAGGCTCAGGATCTGGCACTGGAACAGTACAACAAGGAAACCAACAAGAAGGAACTAGCTCAGGAACTGGCACTGGTACTGGAGTAGGTGTTGGATCAGGATCTGGCACTGGAACAGTACAACAAGGAAACCAACAAGGAGGAATTAGCTCAGGAACTGGCACTGGCACTGGAGTAGGTGTTGGATCAGGATCTGGCACTGGAACAGTTCAACAAGGAAACCAACAAGGAGGAACTAGCTCAGGAACAGGAACTGGTACTGGAATAGGAGTTGGATCAGGATCTGGCACTGGAACAGGACAACAAGGAAACCAACAAGGTGGAACTAGCTCAGGAACTGGCACTGGCACTGGAGTAGGTGTTGGATCAGGATCTGGCACTGGAACAGTACAACAAGGAAACCAACAAGGAGGAACTAGCTCAGGAACTGGCACTGGCACTGGAGTAGGTGTTGGATCAGGATCTGGCACTGGAACAGTACAACAAGGAAACCAACAAGGAGGAACTAGCTCTGGAACAGGAACTGGTACTGGAATAGGTGTTGGATCAGGATCTGGCACTGGAACAGGACAACATGGAGGAATTAGCTCAGGAACTGGCACTGGCACTGGAGTAGGTGTTGGATCAGTATCTGGCACTGGAACAGGACAACAAGGAAACCAACAAGGAGGAACTAGCTCAGGAACAGGAACTGGTACTGGAGTAGGTGTTGGATCAGGATCTGGCACTGGAACAGTACAACAAGGAAACCAACAAGGAGGAATTAGCTCAGGAACTGGCACTGGTACTGGAGTAGGTGTTGGATCAGGATCACAAATGAACCCCAATGATTCTACAGATGCTACAGGTTAGTTGTTTTTTTCTTATAACTAGGATTAGCGTCGGGGTTTTTGGCAGCATGCTCTGCGATCCCAGAAACCTCATAACGGCGGACCTAAGGGTCAAGAGGGGTTTAGTGGGTATTACTCGCCCGGCTTTCTGACTAGCAGAGAGATTCACCGGGTGAGCTCGAGTCCTACACTCCCCCCGCATAACATCCCGCGGGGGGGTACCCAGTGCGCAAATGCATTCCCCTCTTTTAAAAAAAAAAAAAAAAAAAAAGGATTAGCTCGCAATTTTTGATCAAAAAATCTTCATACCTAAATCTAAGTCTATTGAAAATATCACAGAATAAATATTTTTCCTGTTCTGTGGGAAATATAATGTCAAGTTGTTCAGCTTTATCATTACTGACGCACAGATAATATTTGTGTCCGTATCGACACTCCCCTGTATGTAGGGTAACCATATCTCAGGATTTGTCCTGAGATTTCAGGATTTTTGGACTCTTCTCAGGATTGCGGCTGGATTTTGCAAAACCCAGGAAATGTCAGGAATAGAATTTTTAATAAACCACAGCTCTTACATTCCAATAAAAAGTTAAATAATAATCTTCCTTTGGTAATAATTGCACAATTAAAATCAATACTTATTAAGAAGATCCGCAGTAAAGAAAATATTACTACGTTTTATAAATTGTTAAGTAGGTACGTCTGAGAGAAAATTCTGAAAGTGTAATAAAATCTCAGGATTTTTCAATGGAAATCAGGCCTTTCCTCCGGACTTTCAATTTTTTCATCTGGTAACCCTACCTGTATGTAGCCTTTGTTCGACAGTTTCCTTCTATTGTATACTGGTATTTTGAAGACATTCATAATTAAAATATAAATAAGAATACAGTAGACTCTCACAAATCCAGCACTTTTAAAACCAGAGGGTGCCGGACTATTGGAATGTTCTTATTACAGGATTGTATAGAAAAATTCAAATTAAATAAAATAAAGCTATCGTAAAATAAGACGACATAACTACTGAAAAACTGTGAATTGTGTTGTGCGTTTCGATTCCAGCCTTCTGGATGCTCGAGGAAAAAAATAGTTCGACTATGCATCACTGATGATGTTCTGAGGCTGAGGTATCACCTACCATCAAGTGAACCTCATGTTCTTTTATTTAATTATTTTTCTTTTCACTGACCTTTTCTTTTGTTGCAGACACATTCAATCCAAGCCACTTCCCAATCGTACCCGTGAAGGGCAGATTATGTTTCTGCTTCAAAAATTACCTAGAAGTACCAATAGCTATGCGCAACACATTCCGATTCTACTAACGAGGCTCGAGCAAAACGATTTAGTTAATTAAGAATGCATTTAAAAAATCAATACGTGTATTGAAACAAAAATATTAATAAATGATTATTTGAAATGTATAAGTTTTGTTTTAATCAAATTCATATATTATCATGAAAAATTGACTTGAAACAATGTTTTGGCAATCTTGACGAAGAGTGATCCGTTTTTGCATTAAGTAACAAGTTACACTAGTTTTGAGCAATTTTCAAACACAAATATTTTCTTTATAATTTTTCTAGATAAGCGACTAAAATACAGGTTGTTTGGTAGAGCAATGCATAAAATTTAGAAGGAGGTAGATAGGGTGACGTTGAATATTTTAGACCACATTTACTATACTCCAAAATGTAATAGTTTTGAAGTTATATAATTTTTTTAAAAAAAATACGATTATCTCAAGTTATGCCAAAAAAATGCTTATACAACACCATGTGTAATAATTTTTCTTCTTCTTCCTGCGCTGTTCCCATTTTTTTTATTTGTGGTCGGCGCAGTATGTTTTCTTTTTCCATTCTCTCCTTTCACTCGCCATATCATCAGTCACACCTCTCAAACACATATCATTCTTCACACAGTCAATCCATGTCTTTTTTGGCCTCCCTCTTCCCCATATTTTATACATGCCTTCATCTCCTCATAATATATCAAGCCAAACCTTTAAATTTTTCATTCACTGGCGCTACTCACAAACTTCCTCTTATATAGTCATTTCTTATCTTATCTAATCTTGTCACTCCTCAATGTGTAATAATTATTATAACATTAATTTTTAGCATTATGTTGTCTAAACATGTTAGTTTATTGATACAAAGCATACCAAGGTGTAAAATAAAATAAACATCGGTTTACACATCGTGAACATGTTTTTTATTCAGTTTAAAAGTTTGAAAGAAAATTAAAGCGATAGAAATATTCAAATAATTTCAAAAACTTCTTCGTTTCTCATTATCTCTAATAATATGCAATACTTGCCGCCTTTTACCGCTCATCTCATCTCATAAACAAAATGACCATAAAATGCCTGCGACTACGATGCCAGTTTCCTTTGCAAAAAAAGTTGCTCAGTTGCATATGAAGTATGAAACACTGGACATAACTGCATTTCTCGGTGCAATCTTGGTAGACGGCCTATTCTTTTTACTTTTATTCTCAATTTATTTTAATTTATTTATTATTTTATGTCAGAATTTAATTTAATTTTTTTAATTATTATTAATGTTATTAGTTCTAATATAATTTTCTGTCTTGTCTAATATATAAAATTCTCGTGTCGCGGTGTTTGTGGTAAAACTCCTCCGAAACGGCTTTCCCGATTCTCATGAAATTTTGTGTGCATATTGGGTAGGTACGTCTGAGAATCGGACAACATCTATTTTTCACCCCCCTATGTTAAGGGTAATCCACCACTAATTTTTTTTTTAATTTTTGGACGAAATTTATTGTTTTTATTTTTTTACAATGTGGCATTTAAAAATACATACAACCCTGCTTTTTTTGTCAAAAAATCTAGACCCGTGCGAAGCCGGGGCGGGTCGCTAGTGTATTTATAAATTTAATGTGATTATGCTGTGTAATTGTGATTTATAATTAAAGGCATTTTACTCGAAATAAAGGATATTATTATTATTAACTAAACTTTGTTAGTATATTTTCGGCATCTTTCGTATGTTGGCGTTATTGTTTGTATGATGTGTTATTTTTGCGAATGATTGCTCATCCGTGATAAGTTGTAGCTCTGTTTGTAAAGCATCGAACTTCTTCATGTTGAGTTGAGATTTAATTCTGTTTTGGACTATCTTGTTGTGTTTGATAACTAGCGATGGCAACGTTTTCAACTATAAATACGCAGACAATATTAGTTTAATGTTGCCGCATAATGAAATATGTCGTAATGCATGCGGTCATATAGCATTCCGCAGGGACCTTTGATTTTGGTCGATATAACCGGTATGTTGTTCTGAACCAAGGACTGAATGGGGTACCGTAACCTTTATAATTCACCGGAATAATACCGGTATAAAATAAGATATCAAAATATCAACCTTTTTAAATGGTACCTTTATTTAACCCTTTTATATTTCGGTAACCTAAATGACCAACCTTGAACCTATCGTGGCCCCAGACAAGTTGCGACTTGAATTAGTGAGACAGAGTTTGAACGCGTTTTTATTATTGTTACATCAAGAAAGAGATTTCCCGCGCTTATTTATATACTACTTCGCATGGAACGTTTTAAATTTTAATGTTTATAGATAGTGAGAAACCTAAACATATAGATTTAGGTTTTCTTTGGAATTTCGTTTCGTTTGGAATTTCGCTACCGATATTTAACCTTTTAAACCGTTTTAAAAGCATACCGAAATAAAGGTATTGAATTGAATCGGTATCGTTATGACAAATTTCATATGGGTACCGATTCAAAAAGGTAGCATATCAATCGGTTATTCAGTCCTTGTTATAAACGATATCGTCATAAACGATTTTAACTAAATCTCCTTTATTGATTTTACAACTTTACTGCACACAGAAATACAAATATGAAACTACATTTACACGAATGCGAGGCACAATAGAGTCTACTTTACACAATTGTTCAAGTAATTATTCTAAAACAAACAGTTATTTTTGATTTCAATGTTACGAATTCAGAATTTCAGCAATTTCCGATTTCCTAATAATTTTATCTAACTTCTGTCTTGTTTTATAGAGATTTTTTCTCAATTTATATACTATTTGATCAGCCGTGTCTTCTTTGACATCGGATAATTCATTTTGAATATTTTTCTTAACATCATCGAATGTAGAATCCGGAATACCATCATCAATTAATTCTACTTGTTCAGTTTCTCCCTTCACAATTACATTGTGTAAATCTAATGCAAAATTTTGCAAGAATTCTTCAAGAGTCGATTTTACAGTTTCCATATCATTTATAGTCAGATTTCTGTATTGGGCTTTTACGTAGTCGGCCATTATGTTTTTGAAATTCTGTATGTATGACACAGTTTGTAAATTTCGTTCAAACTGCGCCACATCTGCGTTTTCTTCCAAAATACTGTCATGTTCTAGTGATTCCTTTGCTGGGTATGCGTTAGTCGACATTATGAAAGTCATCAGCAGTATTATACGCCCTGGAAGACAGAAAATCTAATTAGATTGTGATACAACCATGATCTTTTTAATGGATGGTATATTTATTGGAATCATTTATACGTATGATTAGTAAAAATGCCGTATAATCAAAGGTATCAAAAGTAACCAGGGTATCATGTTAGGGTGGTAGTTTTAGAAACAAAAAACGTAGTTTATAAAAATGTATTAAAATAAGCAATTAAAAATTAATCACAGCAGTTTATAAGTGTATTATTTGCAAAGTAAGCATCCTAAAAATAATATATATACCTAATATATAATAATATCTAATATATAAAATTCTCGTGTCACAATTTTCGTTCCCATACTCCTCCGAAACGGCTTTACCGATTTTTACCAAATTTTATATGCGTATTCAGTAGGTCTGAGAATCGGCTACTATCTATTTTTCATACCCCTAAGTGGTCGTTCACCCTTAAATTTTTTTTTTATTTTTGGACGAAATTTTTTGTTTTTATTTTTTTATAATGTGGCATTAAAAAATACATACAACCCTAAATTTTTACTTTTTTTATCACCTACCCCTGCTTTTTAGAAATTATTTACATGGCAAATCAACGTTTGCCGGGTCAGCTAGTAATATTATAAATGTGAAACTTTGTGAGAATATATGTATGTTTGTTAATCTTTCACGCAAAAACTTTTAAACGGATTTTGATGAAACTTTACAGTATGATTTTTTATTCATCAGAATAATATTTATGCTATAAAATTGGCCAAATTATAACGATGAGTGTCAGTGATGTGTCAATCAAATTATTTAGAGGTGATTTCATTTGTTTTGGATTTTTTTTGTTTAAATTAATTTAAGAACCATTACCGTATACCATATACCGTATTTACAGTCTAATACCTAACTCTACTACCACCGAGAGATTAATATGTAGATGATATATTATATTATCTATTCGCGATCAGAATATTAAAATAGTAAGGAGATTGATGAAAAAACAGCTCAGATAATAAATAAGCTACCCGAAGTACTAATTCTACGCAGACGAAGTCACGGGCAGAAGCTAGTTTAAGTATAAAACAAAGTCCTCCGTCGCGTCTGTCTATCTGTCTGTTGGCGATAAACTCAAAAACTACTGGATTTTTGTTAAAGAATAGATAGAGTGATTCATGAGGAAGGTTTATGTATATAACTTGTCAAGGTTTTGTGTAAACTGGTTGAAATATAACGATAATAATAATTGTGGGAAGTGTCGGTAAAAGTCAAGCCGTCTGGGAGCTATCATCGAAAACGCTGCCTTATCACTTTGAGATATAACAAAACAATGTATGGTGGTATGTTCCTCTTCTATAGATCTATCTATCTATCTTTCTATGGCCTTGAGAAGTATGTGTGACGTAACTCTGAAAGATAGATTAAGAAATGGCGAAATTCGAGAGCGTTGTGGAGTAAAAGACGATGTAGTGACGAGAATTGAGTAAGGTATGTTGAGGTGGTTTGGGCATGTAGAAAGGATGGATGAAAGTAGGGAAACGAAAAAGATTTATAAACGATATATATTATATAATCGATCAGATCGGGGACGTTCTGCAAAATGGCCAGGTCAAAAGTACTCGAAACCGATGAGTATGAAAGCGTTGATGAAAGTGGAAGAAGCGAAAGTGGTATGTAAGGATCGGAGCATATGGAATTCCGTGATCTCTGCCTACCGCAATGGGAAAGAGGCGTGATGTATATGTATGTATGTATAGATCTACAAAAATCTTTAAATGATAGCTTAATATACCCATTATATCTTCTTTAAAAAATGGTCACGTACAATGCGGTAATTGGAATGCTATTTAGACGGATATAGTATCCTTATCAATTTAAATACCTTAATCATCTTAAGCATTTCATCCACATTATTATAGTATTTTACACCATCTAATTTAAATGAAAATCTTAGGAGTTATCGCAAAAAAATTACGCCGGCGAAAATACGATAATTTCAAGTCATATCGAACGGTGTGACCCTACGACAGATAAACATGTAGACATAATATGCAGTATGCACTACTAGCCGTGGGGGGGGAGTTGGGTCGCTATATGTTTTTTAGATCGCAATTAATTATATTTATTTCTTTATGTACTTACAAGATGCATCATTATGAAAAGATGAAGCCGGAATTTCGTATAACAGATTTTACATAAGACAATAATAATTAGTTTTAAACTAAAATGTTTGTTGAACTACAAAAATGGAATAAATAAAAACGATATATCGATGGTATAGCGCCTAAATCCGTGTCAGTTTAAGTTAATACATATTTAGATTTATTACTGATTTGTTTGAACTCTCACTTTTCAATTTGTAACATGAATTTAAAGATTATTAATAAGAAAAAATCTTACTTACACATTATAGAAGATGGCGCGAAACGACTGCCCGATGGTTGAACAAAATGAAGTCATTTTACTGATACGTCGTGGTCGTTTTGCGACGGAAGGGTGTTATCCATTAGCGTGCCATTTTTAATTTCTTCAGCATGAAGATAATAAAACACCATCCAGGCTTGTACCACTTGTGTTTCATTTAATTTATATATTACTAGTGATCCGCCCCGGCTTCGCACGGATGCAATGTACTAAAATTATAAAAAAAAAAAACAAATAAAAATTGTATGTCACTCGCTGATAATTTAGCTTGAAAGAGCTCCGGCTAGGTAATTTTTTTCAAATCGGTCGAGTAGTTAAATCGTTGGTAATTTTGAGTTAAATCGTTTTGTTTACATTACATTTTTAATTTCGTAATATCTTTTGAATGGAATGTCCGATTTCAATAATTCAAAAAGTAATCAACAGGTATTGAAACAGTCTTGAATACGAAATAATTTATTTGGATAAGAATGGATACAAAGGTATGGATAACGTGATCTGATTTTGATCGGCATTTTTATCAACTTTTAAATGCACTACTTTTGTATTGGGATAAATTAAAATAAATAGTACCTATTTAAAAAGCTTTCAAAATAAAGTTGTAGTAGTGTAGTTGTAGAGTAGGGATGTTACGGAAGTGGTTTTATCGGAACCGAATTCGGAATCGGAGTTTTTAAATTTGGTTTATCGGAACCGGAATCGGAACCGAAACCGGAATCGGAGGCAGACACAAAAGAGAGATGTGATTACAAACATTATTCATCAGTTTCATTCATATCAGTTCAAAAGTGGATTCACCTTCCTGGATGTGATATATAAAAACAAACTAATTTTCTTAAATTTTAAACAGAAGTTAATTCAATCAAATGACGCTGACCACGGCCACTGCCGCCGATGTGCTTCGACCTCCGATTATAACTTCCGATTTAAATCTATCGGAACCGAAATCGGAATCGGAGGTGCAAAATCAATCGGAAGTTCCGACTTTTCGGAACCGAAATCGAAGCTCCGTAACATCCCTGTTGTAGAGTGTCGAGCCGGAATTTTGAATTTCGAAAAACTTTTTGACTAAATAATGAAAAAAATTATAAAAAAATATACTCATGTCAGAATATGTTAAAAAATCAAAAAAGAACAGATTAGTTGGTCTATAAAATAAAATGACTGAAAACTATGGCTAAGGAATAAGGTGTCTCACCTACGACCAATTAAGCCTCATGCCCGTCTATCAATTATGACAAAAAAAACAATCCCATATCAAATGATAGTGAAGTAACGCATAATACCATCCACTCAAATCATCTTTGTGTATTACACATATGGCTCACCGCTAACTGCGTATTACATTGGTTGGTGAATACAATATAAAAGGAAGCTGGCACAATATTATATACCTAGTACTTATTTGTTGCACTACTCACCCTATTGATGCCTCCAGTGTATGTTGTGGTAACTATCAAAATTTTACGATTTTAAATATGTTAGTAATTAAAATAATTAAATTCATTGATGTAATTTTATTCTTTTACAATAATAATACAAAAAATTGAAAGGTAATCTTTTGGCTTGGTATGGGCATATTATGAGGAGAGATGAAGGGCATATTGTGTCAAAAAAGTTTTGAATATGAAAGTGGATGGGTATAGAGGAAGAGGGAGGCAAAAAAAACATGGATTGATTGTGTGAAAAATGATATGTGTTTGAAAGGTGTGACTGATGATATAGCGAGTGAAAGGAGAGAATGGAAAAAGAGACATACTGCGCCGACCCCCCAAAAAAAAGGAAGAAGAAGATTTTATTGTATCATTAGTAGTTTTAATATTAGTATTACAAAGATAGATGATAAATGACAGTATAGTTTAAAAAAACGTAATGTAACGACAAAACACTGACTTTTTGATTACCTACATTTATTGTAGAGATCGATATGCAATTCTAAGAATAAATTTCAATTTTCTCGCTAAAAACGTGTTTAATTCGATATCTCGACAACGGTTATGGTTAGACAAATTGAAGAGACCTTTTCTCTTCTAAATTAAATTTACTAACTTTTTTATCCGAAACTCTTTACTAACTTTTTTAAAGTTATTCTTCCGAAAGAAAAAAAAACTTTGCCATTTCCTCCCCAACCGTTCATTTGTATGAAATTTGTACGACTAAATTGCAGATCTTTTAATGGTGAATAATTTAATGTTAAACCCATTTTGAGCGACAATTTAACTGGACCATAAATAATTTTTAAGTGTCATTTCGAGATGGCTGAGCAATAATTGCCAATAGTACAGACAATATATTGCCGGGAAAGTATAGCCCGCTTAGAAGAATTTTAAAAAATATCATCAGATACTCAAAGAAGTGTTTTTAAAATCGATTTTAATATTAAAAACTCTTTTGTACATAATGTCATTTTTATACTTTTTATTGGAGTAATTTTTTGTTTAGATTTTATTTTCTCTTCTTGTCACTGATCTAAAAACGTACAATTTTTTCAGTCCTCGAACCCAGTATCAGCGTATTCAACGCCAAAAGTATGTTTATCCATATCCATCAATGTTGTGACGATAAAGCCTTAATTAAGTCAAATACTTTTTCTCTATTATTAGAAATGTCAATCCATGCTAGATAATGGCTCTCTCCTGATACATTTGTTTCAATTTAGCTGACGGTTTGAGCTTTAGGGGAGAGAGAGGATGTTTCGAACAATGTTTTTGTTACAATTCAAAGTTAAAGCCGGGTTCTTTCTTTCAACATATTTACGTACCGATATGTGCTTTAGATAGGTGTTGATTTAGGAAATAAATGGTTTTCAATAGGTTGTGTATGTTCATTATTGAAATAAATAAGTTAGAGAGAAATAAAAAAAGATTAAATGCCGCAAATATTCTTTCAGATCATCAAACAATATACTTTTTTAATTTTATAATGTACAGTTTATTACAAAGGTAGAGTGAGGTAACTCATATCCGCCTCAGAATGACGAATATATATATATATATGTGTGTGTTTGTGTGTGTGTATATATTTTTATTATTTTTTTTTTATTTATAACCTTTCTGATGTATAAACAATAATTCTGTAAATTTTCATCAAAATCTGTAGAGTAGTTTTAGCGTGAAAGAATAACAAACATTCTCACAAACTTTCGCGAGTATCACACATTTAAATAAAATAACCTTCAGACATGTTCATGATTATTTTTGTGTGTACGTGTGTTTGCTTTGGATAAATTTATATCTATCTTCTTCCTGCGCTGTTACATTTTTACATTATCTTCTTTCACTCGTATTTATTATTATTATTGATCTTGATATTTCGAGTGCTTTCAAGCGTGCTCGACTGTCAATATAATTAGAAAATTTAATCCCGTAGTTATTTCATTGAAACATTCTAACCCGTTTTACCTCACCATCCCCTCGATATTTACATAGATTTTCAATCAGAGGCACTATAAAAGGCTTTCTACGAAGAATCAAACATCAGTGGACATCCAAAGTTAGGGGAAGATCGGAAACAATGGCTACAGTTGTAAATAGAGTCATGTTTTCACTATTACTAGTTGTAGCATACAGTTTGATTGTAGTATGCGGGGATGATACAAAGGTATTTTTTTTAATTAGCAAAAATGTTTTGAGACTTGATGGTGTATATGATATTATTGTTTAAGATCTAGAAGGTTTTTATTAGAGTATTTGTATAGTTATAAATATTTTTTTGTAAATTATTTTATCTTTAACTTAACTAATATTTTAATTAACTAGCAACTCGGCCCTCGCAAATGTAACGCGAAGTTAAAATAGTCGTTTAGTTTTCTGCGCAATTTGCTCAACTTTTCTATCCATAAGAACCTTATACCTACAAAATATTAGATTTTTTTAAAAAGATGAATAAGGCAAAGAGGTAAAGTCGTTCTCAAGTAAAGGCGTAACCAAGGGAAACGGGAATTCTTTTTTTTTCATGACAAAAGAGGTTTTTTTTTAAATTATTTCAAAAATGCATTTGTGTATGGTGTTATACGTGTCTGTAAATCATTGTCGATTTTTATTTAAAAAAATATTGCTTATAGGATGAAACTCAAGATAGAGGTGCCCACAGCGACCGTGGAGGTGTTTGGTTCGGTCCCCGACTGGGCAAGCGATCGTTACGACTCACAGATGAAAATAAGTAAGTAATATTCAGGCGAACCTAAGATTTTATTTAACTGTGATTAAATTTCTCATACAGTGTTCCCATTTTTTTGTAGTTTTTCTTCATGTATTTAAAAAAAAATCATGTCTGTTAAAATATCGAGCAATGCCTATTTATATCAGGGGCAACACTGCTCCTGTTACAGCGATATTTGATTTATTATGTAGGTACTAGCAACACGACCCGGCTTTACACGGGTGCAATGTAGATGTACTAAACATAAAAATATTACTCGCTGATAACGTAGCTTTCTATTGGTGAAAGAATTTTTAAAATTGGTCCAGTAGTTTTGAGTTAAATCATAATAAACTAATAAACAAATCTTTCTTCTTTAAAATATTTGTATAGACAAACATACAAAATTCAAATATTAATCTCAAGTTGTGGATCAAATAAATTAAAAAAAGTTAGTTCCTCTTAGTTACTTACATGAGTTTGATATATTTCAGTAAAGTGTCATTCCTGCGATTACTAGAAGCCGCTGATAATCTCCGGTACTACTACGATCAGCTACCCTATGAATTGCAGGCTGATGTGGGGCAAGGTAAGATTTATGGGGCAAATGGGGAAATAACTTATCTAATGGTAAATATATCCACAGCCATCTTTAACCTGTTTGTTAGAACATAGCTTCCATAACTTATAAAATTAAAAAGAAAGTCATATCACACATTTTTGGAAAAATTACCTTTCTTGATAGAACATAAACACTTTCTAACCTTCAAAACAATAGAAATTAAACAATCGAATTGTCTAAAACCTATGTACAGATTATATTTGAAGCGTTGACCAAAAAACAAAAATAAGTTGTCACCGTGATTATAAGGTCCTTTGTAAATTGAATATAAAAACAACTCCTGAGTCCCCTAGCGGCGCATGGGGCAAACATATTTCTGTGTCTGTTTCAATTATCACCGCTCAATAATAATGCTAGTGTATTATTGACCAGTATAGATTGTTAGAGTATTTGTTTCATATTTCTGATGTCCTGGTACATCTTAGAATTTTCGATTCCCCTAGTCACTAGGGCCTAGAGGGAGACATGGGGCATACATTTCAGTGTTTGTATTTCATTTTTCTATATATAGCCAATTCGCAATCCTGCCCAACCAAAACAATTTTTTTAAGAGATTCAAACCCGAAACGCAACGCATCCCGCTTACTATTGAGCCAAGTTGAAGATAATATATGAATTATTATATAACTGTGGAGTAAATTTATTTAATTTAATAAATAATTTACAGATAAAATTATCTTTACACCGAAGCTAGGAAGAGCGGTAGACGAACGGATGTATACCGATAATGTCGAATTTACCCCACGTTTGGGCAGACGCAGGATCAACCAGGCTATGACACCAGCTGAAGAAGAAATGTAAGTTTTCCAGCTAATCTCTTAATATTTAGATTAATATTTCAATGTAAGCTACGAAAATGGAGTATAAATTATTTCATAAAGGTTTATACCATATCGAACTGACATAATCCTTTTATAGAAATAGAAAAAGTTTATTCAGGTAATCACTTAAAATTATTACTAGTATAACATTGTAAAACAATATTACAAACATATAAAACAGTTCTGAAAGTATATACCATTTTCAGTGGCTCCGGTGGAGGGGCCCGCTGGCACAAGCGAGACAAACACAATAGCATTACTAATAAAAAATAAATAAAAAAACACACTAATCTATTCCTAAGCGAGTTAAAGTGAATATTTAATAAACAATACAGAAAATTCTTGTACATTTTAAGCTTCAAGACTTCAATAATATGTCGAAATTATTTTTTTGCGATCTTTGTAAAATTTTAAGTCAAAAATCAGATTTGCAACGTAGAATGTTACAAATAATTGTATATATAAGTATTGATAAATATTTTTATGTTCTATAGGACTTACATATTCAAAATTGAACAAATTATTTACAACTAGCTGATGCCCGCGACTTCATTCGCGTGGGGTTCGCTTTTGAGCAAGCTTTCTTCAAATGACATATCCTCCATCCTCTGTACTTAGTGATTTATTTTGGGAAAGAGCTATCAAATTAGTCATAGACGGTTGCTTTTGCATCATATTATCGACACGTTTAATGGTGGTTGAGATTGGGGTTCGAAGTATGATTTGAAATTCTATAGAAATACCATTGTTGAAAAAATGAACCTGACTTTAAAGAAATTTACTTATTTTTTTTATAAATTTAATTAGTGGTGAAGATACTGTATCCACCTCGATATTTATTTCATTTAATTGATCATTTTCATTTTGAGACACTTTTTTTAAATTCCCTTTTCTCGGGATTCCTACTCGGGTTTCCGGTGCTAAATGCGGAAACCTCTAAGATACGAAGACAGTCCTGAAGAAGAAATAAAAGCAATGTCGAATAATCGTAATTCTGTAGAGAAAGGATCGATGAAAAGGTGAAATAAACGATCTCATAAGAAATACTTTTTCATATAATATTTCAATAATACATTTTCTATTTTTATAATATAATTCTTTAAAAAAATAAATAAATAAATACAAAAAAAAATATTTCCGTTCAACTTCAGATTCGAACTCGCATCTGAAGTTACGCAATGGGCCTGCATATCCACTATTCTACGATTACATATATCGGAAATGGCGAAATAATCAAAGTATTTCATTTACATATCAAACTGTGATTGACATCTGACAATTCGAAAAAGTTCAACGCGAGTGAGTTTGCATTGCAATTTGGTGATATGGTGCCTTTAAAATTATTTTTAAATGATGATAACTTTTCTTTCTGATAACCGATTTCGATAAAACAAAGCCTATATGTTGCCCCGGGATTTACTTAATATATGTGTGTAAATTGCATGAAAATCCGTTCAGTATCTTCGGAGATTAGCGTGAACAAACAGACAGACAGACAGACAGACGGACAGACAGACAGACAGACAAGAATCTTAAAAATTGCATTTATGCATTCTGCTACCCTTCTTTTATCACCCCTCTTAATTTCTGGTAAAAATATTTAGTGAAGCGTAATTTCGATCCTACTCTTTTATTATATGTATAGATAGAAGATAAAACAGAATAATATAATATCAGTGTTCCCAACCTGAAGCCAGGCAGCTATCGTACCAGGGCCGTAAAATTATCGTATATGGACATATTTGGATCAAAATTATCGTATCTATTACAATATCCACTAGTCAATGAAATCCTCACTCAAAATCCTACAAACTGACATGCTGGCGAAAAAAAAAAAAAAAAATAACGATACATTTCGCCAAGCCATTGAAATCCTCACTCAAAATCCTACAAACTAACAAAAAAAACGATACATTTCGCCTAGTCATTGAAATCCTCACTCAAAATCCTACTAACTAACATGCGGAAATTATCGTACAAACTGCGTACACTATCGTACATCGTACGAAGGTATGAAATTATCGTACATGTACGATAATTATCGTACGGTTCCGAACACTGTATAATATAACTATTGGCACTAGTCACACAGTAGACATTGAGGTATATGATCTACATAATTTACACGATTAGAAAAAAAAATATTATTACCCAGTGAAAAAGCTTTGGGTTGAAAGGCACACTAAAAAAAACATTGCGTCAAGACAATTTTGAAATATTCTTAAAAAAGGCGGGAAATGTTCTATATTTTTTTTTAATTTTAAGGCAAAGGCAGATTTATTTTATAAAGGAAGATTACTTCGATCAACAATACACTATGTCAATGGTAGATTAGGTATTATATCACTACATAGTAAAACAAAGTCGCTTTCTCTGTCCCTATGTATGCTTAAATCTTTAAAACTACGAAACGGATTTTGATGTGGTTTTTTTTAATAGATAGAGTGATTGAAGAGGAAGGTTTATATGTATAATAATAACAGTTTTTCTGAAGTGTATTTAGTATCAGCATTGCACCCGTGCGAAACCGGGGCAGGTCGCTAGTTATATATATAGTATATAGATTAACCTAATTTAATTTTCAGCTATAGACAAGATGCGATATCACGACCGAGCCAGTTCTCCCCACGACTGGGCAGAAATTATAACTTTTCACCGCGATTAGGTCGCGAATTGACTAATGGTAAGTTCAAAATACCACAAAAGTAGTAATAACTTCAATTCTTACTTAATTTCTGATAGTCACGAATCTAATTGTTGCTAAATTATAAAATATTAAATACTATCAAAACGGCTTCGCACGGGTGCATTGTTGCTAAAAAAAAATTACCCTCTGTTTTTTTAAATAAAAAGTATACTATGTCAGTTCTAATACCTAATAAGAATATGTGTACAAAGTTTCATGATAATCGGTTGAGTAGTTTTCGCGTGAAACTGTAACAAACAAACATCACATTAATAATATTAAGTAGGGATATCCAACGTTTTTTTATGGGCGAAATAAGGGTAATTACGATTTTTATTATGAAACATAATTAACTTTAATTTTTCTTTTTTATTAACCTGGATTAAAACTTCTATCGATTAAAAATTCTTTCCTAGACTGGTACGAGACGCTATTGAAATTAAAAAACACTAACTTCAATAATAATAATAATAAAGATGGTTTGAGACTTTCCAACACCTGGGATCCAGTAATTAAAAATCTAAAACCCCAAATCAAACGAGTTATTCCGGTCGGATCCCCCGTATCTGATACCCTGGAGGATTCGTTTTATTTTATAATGTTTTCTATTCCGGTCTGATCCACCGTTCAGAGGATCACTAATAAATTTAAATATTTTATTCCGGTCGGATCCCCTTGTTATATATTAACAGATTTTTGGATAGTCAGCAACAAAATATACGTACAGGGTTTATTAAAATACATATTATGTTCGTAATACTTATTGAAATGGAAACGTGTATGTTAGTATTAAGGAACAACGACTCTACATTTTCGTCTTGGCCAAGCCACCGCAATCGGTTTGAATAATAACCATTTTTAATAATTTTAACCTGAAAAAATATGGGTGAATAGTAACATTGTTATCGTCTCCGATATTCCGAAGTAGCCAAGTGAAGTTTTGTTGACTACGAAATCAGTGTAACAGTGTTTGTTACACTGATTTCGTGCAGGTCAAATAAAAGTGTTCAAGATAGTCCGGAGTCTAAAGAAATATAAGCATTCAACTATTATATGGTAACACAATGGCTGGAAGATGAATGTTTCGTTGACACTTGGTGTGCCTATAATCAATGCCATTGCACAACCAATATGTGGAATCCTTGCATAAAAAGCTCAACAACGGTTTGCCAAAAAACCCAAATGTATATCAGCTCTTGAAAGCTTTTTTTATTTATTTTTTTATGCTACATATCGATAGACGAGCATGAGGTTCACTTGATGGTAGGTGATACCTCAGCCACAGAACAATGATAGACACAAAACAACTCAACAATAGTCAATGATGCGCTGTCGACCTACTTTTTACTTCCAAAACCGAAACGCCACCCTTGGTCACCCTTTAAAGTTTAGACTGTTAGTAACTTGTCCAAATTAAAGGAGATTGTTTTTGTCACGTCTTTGATTTAACTACTTAATTTTTTAGCTCTGGAACTTCTATTTATGTTTTTGTTATGTGACAAAGTTGAAAGACAATTGTTGTTTGTTGATTGTTTGTGATGATTTTATATAGTAATTTTAAGTTCTGATTTTCTTATTTAATTAAGATGATAAAATACTTTTATAATTAAGGTTTTTCCAAGTAAAAAGACCAAATTCCTGATTGCCTGTGATGATTTTAAACACTTAAAAATAAAACCAAATATTTTTTACATGAACAACTGTTTTCTCTTGACTGTAGTTACCTATCAAAAAGAGTAAGGGGATCCGACCGGAATGACAAAGTTTGCAGTGGATCAGAACGGAATTAAAAAATAATAATAACCAGCAGTGGATCCGATTAGAGGATCCGACCGGAATAAATCAATCAAACATACTAAAAAACAAGAGGACACTGTTAGTCAATGTTGCCATAATATAGAAAATTACAGAAAATATCAGCTCCGTAGCAATAGATGGCGTTAATATGACAACTTTGTGACATTCCTAATCAGACAACTGTCATCTTTCAATCTGCCCATGACCACAGAGTACATTATATATAAGGTACCCGTGACCACGGTTGTTGAAAAGCATCCGAATTCCAAAACATTGGGATAAATAATATAAATAACTAGTGGACCCCGCAGACGTTGTTCTGCCACAATTTTGGCTTCGATTCAAATTGACTCTAGTGTGGAGGAAGGGAGGTGTGGTCTTCCTCCAACCTAAAGGGAGGATCCTCGACCAGTCGAACCACTGACTGGCCGGCCCTAAGGCCCCAGTGGTTGATGTCGAGATGTTGTATATATACTTAGTGCTTACAGAAACTTTGATAGCGCGATTCAGGATTAGACGTCTTTGTATTGATTCTTGTAGCGGATCATAGATGTCGCTACACTAGAAAACGTTTGTATGGGAAATAGAAAAGGGCTGTTTTTAGGGTTTTCCCGGAAATTATTCGATTTTTTCTCGCCTTTTAAACCTTCCCTTAGACCTTCACGAACATTTCAGGACTAAGATAAGATAAATCCGTTCAGCCGTTCTCGAGTTTTAGTGAGACTAATCTATACTAATATTATAAAGAGGAAAGATTTGTATTTTTGTATTTTTGTATTTTTGTATGTATTGAATAAACATAAAAACTACTGGACCGATTTCAAAAATTCTTTCACCAATAGAAAGCTACATTATCGCTGAGTAACATAGGCTATATTAATTACTAGAAAAAAATAGAGATCCTTAGAATTTCCTACTAAAACCAACCCGAGGTGTAAAAAAAATTGCCAAAAAATGTTGTTCGTCGCATGCGCTGCGAAAAGTATTGATGATAGAACAAAATAAAGTTCTACAATATTATAGAACATATAAATATCTACAAAAAACTTCCCGAGACCATATGTCTAACTATTGTAGTTATGTTACTATAACTACTTTTGTACAATTTAAAAGTTGATAGAAATGCCGATCAAAATCAGACCCTGCTATCCATACCTCTGTATTAATTCTTATCCAAATAAATTGTTTCATATTTAAGACTGTTTCAATACCTGTTGGTTACTTTTTGAAATATTGAAATCGGACATTCCATTCAAAAGATATTACGAAATTAAAAATATCAATGTAAACAAAAAATACACGCCGCGCCGTCCGCTTCGCACCGCTGTGGCTCCACGCAGGGCATCGAGCAATACGGCGAGGGGTAGTAATATGTCATTTTGTTCAATTTGTGGGGTTTTGTTACGATTTAACTCAAAAACTACTCAACCGATTTTAAAAATTCTTTCACTAATAGAAAGCTATATTATCAGCGAGTAACATAGGCTTTGCTTTTTTTTCATCTATTTGCACCCGTGCGAAGCCGGAGCGTTTTGCTAGTATAAGATAAGATACATTTTAATCCGGTATATTTTATTTAAATGTATTAATTGTTTCAGATTTATATCCCAACGTGCGGGTGGCTAGAAGCACGAACGAATCAAAACACAACTGAACTAACTCTTAAGTATTCTATATTACGTGATGACACTTTTGTAATGTTTTGGACAAAATTATATTAAGAAATAAAACAATTAATTTGTCTTTTTTTATTATTATGATATTAGTGCCAAAGTATCAATTCCATTGTTAAACTAACATGAAAAAAAAGTATTTTGTCCCAAAAACACATTACACAATAAATGGACGCTGTTAAGCAATACAGTGTCAACCCACAAAATTATAAAAATGTAAATTTTGATACCAATCGCTTCCTTATGAGCTGGAGTACATATTTCAAAAGAGATATACATACAAGTATATCATTTAAATCGTTTTAATAGCAAAAATATTGAAAAAACTAGTGGGCATGAAACCCTAACGTGTTTTACAATATTTAACGATAATGCACTAAATTCTGTTACTTTGATTGCTACCAAGAAAAATGAAATACATTTAATAATAATAATTATAAAAAATTCTATTAAGTATTTCTGTTATTTTATAAAGTAAATTTATTAAAACCTAATCAAAACTTCAAACACAATTTTGTCAAAATGGCAACCATGTGGATTGTCACTGTATTGCTTAATAGCGTCCATATATTGTTGTAGCCCTAGCAATACACATGTTACACTAGGATTCCCTGTGTTTTGGGCAACTAGGCTCTTCCAATTATAATCAACATAAGAAGTACAAATCTATATATATAAAAGAGATTCCCACCTATATAGTCACTCATCACGATATCTCTGGAACCATAAGGCGTAGCGACTTGAAATATGGTAGGAATATTCCTTTCGCCGAGTAGAGGTCAGCTAAGAACGGATTTTACGAAATTCAACCCACAAGGGGGGTTGCGGGGGTAATTGCTAGTTAAGAATAAAATAGAAAACTAAGTAATTAATTAAACAAATGAAAAAGAGAAAAGAACAATAAAAATAAAATAATTTTGACGGGCTCGTTGGCGCGTTCTGCCGGCCTAGCATGACCGCCACGAGATATGTCGCGGGCGAGAGAAGACAAACTAAGATGCAAGATATCTCGATATATTATATCTCGACATCGGAAATTTTGATATAAAAGATATCTCGATCGACAAATATATTTATTTTTGATATTTAAAGTCGAGCTTTAAGTGTAATTGTCATGTTAGACCCGGAAGAAATAAAGAGACAATCGATTAAAACACGAGAAAATGGTCGACAAAATTTTGTCGCGGTTGTCATGTTAGGCCGGCTGTTGTACACCTGCTGTGCGCATCGATGGGTTGTGGGTTCGAATTCCACTGGGACGACATGTTTATAATTTTCTGTAAGCTTCGGGCATGGAACGGGTGGGAAGAATATCGAAATTCCGACAGATTCACCGTTCATAGATGGAAAAACCGTGAAGTGCGCGTTTCGGTTTCAGTCTATGGATTTAAATAAAATACTGTATACCGGATTAAAACGCGATTTATTATTTATATTGTTTAAACTCCCGCGACCACGGTTGCTGAAAAGCATCCGAAACGTCGTGATAAATAATTTAAACAATATAAATAATAAATCGCGTTTTAATCCAGTATACAGTATTTTATTTAAATGTGTGATACTCGCGTTAATAAAAGACAAGTCTATGGATTTCATTAAAAAAAAAAGTAGGTCGACAGCGCATAATTGACCGATGTTCTGTGGATGAAGTATCACCTACCATCAAGTGAACTTCATGCTCGTCTATCGAATTCTAACATAAAAAAAAATATACTAAAATACATGCTGTCCATTATCTAAGTTAAAACAAGAGACATCACAGGAGACCGAAGAGCAGCTACCTCGGACAAAGAATTAGTCTTGCCATTCAAAGGGGGAACGCTGCCAGTATCTTCGGAACCTTGCCTAAAGGGACTCCTTTTATTAATATATTTTATATATAGTATATATTTTAAGGTTTTTAGTTTTAGGTTCTTTGTTATTAGTTATTTATATAATGTTAGTGTGTTTTGTAAACAACAAATATTTTTACATCTAACTAGCGACCCGCTCCGGCTTCGCACGGGTCTAGAATTTTTTAAAAAAAAGCAGGGGTTGTATGTATTTTTAATGCCACATTATAAAAAAAAATAAAAACAAGAAATTTCGTCCAAAAATTAAAAAAAAAAAATTAAGGGTGAACAACCCTTATCACTTAGGGGTATGAAAAATAGATAGTAGCCGATTCTCAGACCCACAGAATATGCATATAAAATTTGGTAAAAATCGGTAAAGCCGTTTCGGAGGAGTATGGCAACGAAAACTGTGACACGAGAATTTTATATATTAGATATAGTTAAGTTAAAACATTATTATTATTACATGAAACATCTATGGTAATTTCTAAAATTTTTTAATCAAAACCGAGTGATTTGAACCGGTACTAGGAAATCTTACTCTAATTCAAATGTTTAACAAAATGGAATAAACAAAAGGTTTTATAGTTCGAGAAATATGGATTTCTTATCGATAACGTTGGAAGTGTGTAAGTTTATAATACATTTATAATTCACAATTCTTTACCGTATTTTAAGAAAAATCTAAGAACAGCATTTTTTTCAAAAGGGATACTTCTTAAAATATTGTCCAAATATCACGCGTGAAATCATTAAGTAACGGAAACCTTAACTTGAAGCTTCTTTATCAAAATTAAAAGAACAGTTTTGAGTTATACGTACTTTTTGAGGACATATTCCTAACCTGACCTATTAAAGCCTATTCTTACCAAAAAGGCAGGTAACGCATCTGCAAATCCTCTAGTGTTGGGGATGATCAATACGAGGCAAACGGGCAGGTGGCTCACGTGATGTTAAGAGATCATCTCCGTCCATAGACATCTACTACACCCGATAGCATTTGTGTTGCCGACAAGTCGTATCGGTTCGGAAACGACCGTAGACAGCTGGTTTTATATAGCGTTTGGTAAATACTAGAAAATGTAGTTTATTTATTATAATAGAAGATTATTGCTGCTTGTCAGTGGCGTAGCTAAGTGTACAAGGGCCCCAGTGCAAGAGAAAAAAATCGCAATCTCCAATCCGGCTAAATTTCTTCAGCAACTCCAAAAAGTTAACTATATGCAAATTAATTATTACTCATCAAAGTCGCTCGGCGCTTTTAAAAATGCTCATTCAAAATCTTCTTCTCGAATTTATAGCTTCACTCAAAATAACTATATTATATTTACAGATTTATTTATAAATTATTCAATATTTATACATGGATACGTGTTACTAGCTGCAAATTTAGACGATTTTCAATCAATAGCTAAGAAATTAGGTTCTGACAAATTTTTGGATGAACTACTTTCGATAACAAATGAATCAGATGAAAAATATTCTCAAAAAACTGCGAATAATCACAGAGCTAAAAAAGAAAATGAACAAGTCAATGAGAAAGAAAGAGAATTAATAAATATGCCCTTTGCTAGACAAAGAGAACCGAAATCAAGTCTTACTTTGAAGGAGACCGGAACAAAAATAGATTTTGAAGAATTAGTAGAAAGAGTTAGACAAAGACTTGAAAAAGAGTTCCAAAAAAAGGATAAGAGCCAAAATACGAATGACAATAAAAGGGGTATAATCGCATATACAAATAATAAAGAAAATGTTGCAATAAATAAACCTAATAGTCAAAGAATAGCAAAATCTAAACTTAAAAATGTAAAGACTACAAAAATTGCAAAAGTACCTTCCGTTGACAATAATGACTATGATATTAACGAAGAAAATGAAAACATGAGTCGAGATGCAAAAATTGATAATCAAAGAGATGAAAAAGCTATGTATGATGCAATTAATTACGATGAAATCAATCAGTCACCAAAAAAATCAAAATACATTGATACATCTAAAAAATACGGTGAAAAGGCTAAGAATAATGATGACGCGGAAGGTTTATCGTTTAAGAAGATAGATATGTTAAAAGAAGATAGCTATGGAGATTATGTAACTCCAGCTAAAGAATCGAATATTTTTGAAAGCAACGAAAAAAACGCAAAACAAGAAAACAGATTTAAAATAAAAAACAATAAGAAGTCAGACGATTTAATTTCTAAAGTCAAAGTTAAAACAACCAAACGTTCTAAACACAAAGTATCTTTAAAAACAACTGACGAATATAATGAAGGTGAGACTGTTGGTTCGAAAGAAATAAAAGCAAGAACAGAACGTCTTTCTTATGACTATAATGACTTCAAGGATACTAAATTATCCAAAGAAAAATTAGGAACAGGTATTCCAACTAGACAAACATATAAAATGGTATCACCTAATTATTACATAAGCTTACCTACTGTTGCTGAGAAGTACGATTTTAAGGAACCTTTACCGGAAAAAGATAGAGAGAGGGAACATATTAAATATATTGCTAATCCGGCGGCGAGAATTAATAAAAAAGTTAAATTATTATAATATTTTGTTCTTTTTTCATACATACTTCGATAACGATAATTACTGTAGAAACTGGGTTATCCGGATCTCAGTTAAACGGATATGCGATTATCCGGATTGTTCGCGTTCAAATAACTGACTGGTATGCCTCTGTCACTCATATACGCGGTGACGCTCTTGTTGTTCAAGTTAAAAATATTTTTTTCAGATTTTGAACGATTTGATCAATAGAAAATACGTATATATTTTTTAAATCAAATCAAATCAAAATTGCTTTATTTAGCCACAACAAAATAAAAAATAAAATACATAGAAAAAATACACTTGTCCTTAAAATTAACACATTTAAAATTTAAATAACGCTCTAAGAGCAAATAAAAGTAAAAATAAAAAATTATAAAAATTCTAAAATATTAATAATAGCAATAAAAAAAGAACAAAATAGAATAAAATGTGGCTAAAAAAGACAGCCACTCAGCATTTGCCACATCATTTTTCAATGGTGTGGCGCTGATTTTCAGTGGCTGCTCAGATTCGCTTGGAGTGACATAACAACTGAACACAAAATTCAAATTCAAATTCAAAAATCATTTATTCATTTAGGTAACACAATGTACACTTATGAACGTCAATAAAAAATACATATTAAATGCTTCTAATATTACATTTACTGCCAGTTCACAAATCAAGGGCGTAGAGCGGACGAGAAGAACTGGCAAGAAACTCGCCGCCACTCTTTTTAATCGCCAAGTTTTTGTTTTACAAATGTTTTATAAGGGGCTGCAACCATTACACCATGTTCCACATGACATCACACAATTAACTATAATTATCAAAAAAAAATATTATATAAATGAAAAAATAAAATAAAATCCAACATACATAAAAAAAAAAAAATTAAGAAACTGATATCATCAAACGGAAAATATAAAAATAAAGGAAAAATAATTCGAAAACCGTAAAGAATTTAGGTAACTTAGGTAACATAAAAATATAAAATTAAATATACTTATTATTATAAAAATAAAACAATAGCCTAGATCTTAACTAATTATAATATATATACACCCTCAAGAAAACTGCCATGCGGTATGGTTCCCAGGATACTGGCACTATTTCCTCGCTGAATGGCGAGGCTTATTCGCTGGGCGAAATAGGTACCAGCTCTGGGCTCCCCTGAAGCATGGACCAGCCGCATGGACAAATCCTTCACAAATTTTTTCGTATGCGCCGACCAAGGACCCAAAGTTTCAAATACTAATGCCGCAAATTCGTAAGATCCCATTAAAGAAGAATATTTGCGGCATTTCAGAATTTGGGCCTGATCGGCAGCAGCACCAGGTCTCTGGCACGTAGTCCCTACATGGGATGGTGCCAACGTATCAACGCAAGTAACATCCCACACAAGGACTCGTCCCAAAGACCAGGGTACCAAAGTCGCGCCATCTGGCCTCTTTCCATCGTCTCTGGACATACCAGCTGGTTCCAGAGACGCAGGGATAGAGGCCGAGACAAGAGCCCTCCTTACCAAATCATTGAGAGCTCCATGGCGATAAATCCGCCCTGCGCTTTTGACGCAGGAAAGTCCATGTCTCCCAAAACTGTCCACACTCCTACCGCAATGACAGCGGTGCGGCTCACAAATTTTAAGTCCTAGACGCAGACAAACGGCAGTACGCAGTGTATCGGCGTCCAGGACCGTCCCTAGATGATATGAAGGAAGAGCATGAAGCCAATGGCCAGACTCCTTTTCATAACTGGCGATTAATCTTGCTCTATCTGTGGAATCTATGGCATCAGCAATGAGGTTTTCATATTTTAATTTTATAGTCGGTGTATCCCATAGCTTTTGGATTTTTGGGCATTCGGGCACAGTCGCCTCCGAGTGAGAAGCGGTCCAAGCCAACCTAGCCTCCACCAAACCCACTGCCAAGTCATCGGCCAAGTTTGTTTGATTGAGAATCTTGCCGATGAGAGGTAGAGAGCTATAAGTGGATGAAAGGAAAGCTGGGAGCGCCAAGTCAGACGGTAAACGAATGCCCAGTCCTCCAAAAAGTATGGGAAGAGTAGCTTGAGTCCAGGAACGGTCATCAAACTGCGTATTCAGAATTTTGGAAATTACTGATTTCAAACAGGTCTCAATGGGTGAAATAACCAAAGGGAATTTCCAGATTGGACAGCAACGAAGTAAATAAATAAATTTTGGAGTGAAAAGACAAAGTCTCAGGACGTATAAAGCCATATGAGAATTTATTTTGTATAATAAGTTAGATTTTTGACAAAAATGATCTAATTTTGAATTAATAATGTGAGCAATACCCACGTCAAATAACGGCGCCCCCAATAATGTCGCTGAAGTTTTGTCAAGTACGGTAATATTAGGAGCATGGATATTGAAATTAGTGAGTATGTCACGGTAGATATTTTCGGGAATGGATTCGTGAATATAAATCTCGCACTTACTAAAATTAAGAGTGAGGCCTATTTCAGAAAATGATTTAATTACTGTTTTTAAATCTTGAAGAACAGTCAAAGCGTCTCCACCCAATGAGCCGTCATCGAGATACCATAGATTAAATCGAGAACATAAAGATGAAATAATTGGATCTATTACCAGACTAAAAATAGCAGGCCCAAGAGGATCCTCTTGCTGGCAGCCCACGCTTGATGAAATTTCATTTTCACCGAAAAGTAATTTGGAAGGGGTGCCATAACATTGCCACAAATACCTGAATATTTCTGGAATTTCTTTTTTAATTTCAGTTAGAAGAAATCCTCTATCTACCGAGTTGAATGCATTTTTAACGTCTAATTTAAGAAAAACTTCATAATCGGATGAATTAAGAAAAGTGCGAGCTGCGTGGACTGCCCCTTCGCTTCCTCCTTTGACACCAAAACCCAACTGTCGAGGTTCAAACTTCTGCGACAATTTCTTTTGAACTTCATGACTGCAAATTTTAGAAGTTAGGCGCCTAAGAGTTGAACCAACGGCAATTGGGCGGATTCCTCCATCCTTTTTTTTAAACCTATCAGATTTGCGCCATATAATATTGGAGTTATTTCTGAATTTATCTTACCAGTAAGCATAAGATTTATTAGTGATGTTAACGATTTAATTAGTAATCTTGCCACGTCACCAACAAAAGGACCCGTTAAATCTTTAAGGTGTTGTGGAGATAGTCCGTCGAGCCCGCTAGCAGAGCCATTTGGAAATGAAAGAATGGCCACTGCTACGGACTCCTCTGTGGTTTGAAAATCTGTTTCGGATGAAGGTGGTTCAGGAAGGTGTTGAGCAATAGATGGAGATGGGTGCTTATCTTGTAAGGCAGCAAAAGTAGCGGCTGAATTCGAAGCTAAAGTGTCGTTTGAAAAAATTAATTTTGCTGCACCGTTTATGTTCCCATCAGATATTTTATTCTCTATATATCTGATTTTATTTTGAACAGTATTTGTTGCAGAGCAATTTTCAAGACTAGAATTTAGAACTGGAATATTAGGAAATTTTATACTGTTTGCCTTTATTAAATTTGTTAATGAATTTTTACTATTTTTAGGAATGTTTAAAACTGAGTAACTAAAATTAAAAAGGTTTTCCCAAGACTGAGTTGTATTAAAAGCCACCACTTCATCTATTGCCTTAGCGAGACTATGAGTAACAGATGTGCGTGCCCCGCGGGGTATCCTCTTAATCACCTTGCAATTTTTTTTTAAATTTGCGAGCCTCGTCCCAATTGTAACGTCGGTCTGTGCCTCAAGTGCTGATTTTTCAATGTGTTCTGAATTAGAAAAAGGCTGCGAGACTGTCCGAGGTATATGGCGGCGGCTGTTGTGTATGGCCAATCCTCGGCTGCCTTTATAGAGTTTCCGATCAGCACAGATGGGGCACTCGACCAACTCAAAGGAGGTTGAAGGCTCTGAATTCAAACTAGAATACATAATTCCGAGAGGGCAAATATATATTATGAAACATTGGTACTTAATTAATAGATCTAAATAAAAAAAATAAAAAATTAAGGAGTTTAAAACAAATTAAGAACTATACATTAAAAACTATAAGTAATAAAATTAAAAATTATCCTAAAATAAAATAGAATAATACATATAGAATCAAACGGAGGATATAAAAAATATCTTACAGCCATCCAATTATTGCAAAGAAATTGATGAAAATAGAAGAAATATTAATCTTTCCGAGTTCCGAAGTCCTATAGTCCCATGGAAAGACGTGGTGGTAGTTGTGCCAACGCGCCAAACGCTGCCAGGCTGACGATTGAGTTTTCTACAGACTGAATGTACTTATCATATGCGCCCGACGTCGTCATGGGGGTCTGCAACGGTCTCCGTGTACTTGTGATGCACTCGTTGATCAAGGGCCCAAGTGTAGATATCTCTTTGTCCAATAATGGTGAAGCGAATTGTGAGCAAAAATCTTTGCGCTTTGTATGCTCTATGCGACCACAGTCGGTGAATTCCGTAATGGAAATTGTTGTGAGAACTCATATAATATATGTTTTTGTTTTTCACCTTTGTAAGTAGTTGTAAATTTTGATAAAAAATTTATTGTGGGTTTTTTTCCAAATATTATATTAAAACAAGAACCAAAAAAACATAATTTTCAAATAATATTGTTAATTTTATAAAAATATAAAAAACTTAAATGTGTAAAAGAAATGGGTTAATAAGAAACATTATAGCAAAAACATAATAAAAGTAACGAGATATAAAACAGTTAATGGGTGTGAAAAAAGAAAGAAAAAGAAAATCATTACTATAATATAAATATGAGGTGTACAAAATACCACAAGTAAGGGTAAGGAAGTAAGGAAGTCAGTACAACTAAGGCTGGTTGCGAAATTCTGCTAACAAAAATAATTTGTATTTTGTCTTAAATCCTCGGGTTGTTAGCGAGTCTATCAGAGGTGGAGGCAGATTATTCCAGCACTTAGTTGCGCTGTATTTGAAACTTCCGCGGAAAGCTGCTGTATAAATCCTGGGTAGAGACAACTTACACATAATATAGGACCTGGTCCTGTACAGTGTGTTTCCCTCTCCCATCCAATTGAGCTTTGTGTAAAGGTATGATGGGGCCTTGGACATGATCACATCAAACAGCATGGACGCATTTAATAAGTTTAATGAGTTTTGTTGTTTTGAATAAACATTTGTACGCAGGCGAGGTAAGATAATAATATTTAAAATCGCTTTCGTTTATATATTCAATTATCCGAATGTCTTACGACAAATAATTTAAACGGTTAATCGAGTCTCTACTGTTCTCTTTTACTTTTACTTTGCGTTAAGTTCCGGAGGTCCTAGGTTCAAGGTCTGCTAATTTTTTTTAAATCGAATAAGTAATACTTGTCTATGAAAAAAATATTAGTAAAACTGAAAATGGACATTGACTTTTGTAGGTATCTATGAATTATTTCATAGATCAAGAGTATTTGTCACGTTCGGAGAATATTGTTGGAAAATTAAGTTTAAATCGGACATATTCAAATTTCAAATTCAAAATCATTTATTCATTTAGGTAACACAATGTACACTTATGAACGTCAGTGAAAAATACATATTAAATGCTTCTAATTTCTCAAATCAAGGGCGTAGAACGGAAGAAAAGAACTGGCAATAAACTCTTCGTCACTCTTTTTAATCGCCAAATTTTTGTTTTACAAAATATTTGTAAGGCGCTGCCAATCTTGCAACCATTACACCATGTTACGTATATTTTATTACAGTGTTTTGAAATAGAATTAAAATGAAACTGCAGTAATAAAAAAGTCGTAGAATAAAATACCATGTTTGAAATGTTTGCAATATTTATACTATTTTCGATAGCTGAAGCTTCAGACCCACTAATATTGAGAATTCCACTAAAAGTTGACGATTCTAATCCAATTAATCAGTATATTTACACAGATAGAGGCTTAAAGCCGTTATCTTTGGATAATTTAATGGCTTACAAGGAGTTTCCCTCCAAACTGACTGGACCAAATAAGAGGATTATTTTTGAATCTGCAAATGTTGGTAAGGGTGTATTGTTTAGCGGAAGGTTTGATGCATTCTCAAAGCAGGGACTGAATACCGGTTAATTTACTATGGGAGTTATATTGGTGTAATAAAGGTTTTTGTTAATATTCTTTCGTTTTTATTCATATTTCCTGAGAAAAAATACTGTGGTAAGTTTAGTGTGTATTACTCTTTAAAACTAATATCATGGTATCTCAGTCAGACACGTTTTTTTGAAAATAAAAATTAACCGGTTTCAGTCCCGGTTTCAAAGTATAACTAGTATTCTAGACGTTTCAAATGCAGTAGTTAGTAGTTTTTTTTTTTAGTTAGTAGCTTTGTAGTAGGCTGCTGTTAAAGGATAATAAGGATACACCCCATAATGTTTTTGGTACAGATATCTTGTAGTTCTGAATGCGCTCCAAAATAACACAGTATTTGCTTTCATTTGCTTGGCGGGCTCGTTGGCGCGTTCGGTAGAACACCTGCCGTGCGCATCGATGGGTCGTGGGTTCGACTCCCACCGGGAGCATATGCTTATAATTTTCTGTAAGCATGTTTTCCCCACGTTTGGTAACTTCGGGCATTGATCGGGTGGGAGGAATATCTTAATTCCGACTGGGTAACGAACCACCGTTCATAGATGGAAAAACCGTGAAGTGCATATTGAATGAATGAATGAATGAATGAATGAATGAAAACTTTATTTGACAGAAAAAACAATAGCACAAACAAATAACTTATTAAAATAATTAAAATATAAATACAAAAAGATAATACTAAAAACAATGAACAACACTTCTGTCAAAAAGGAGGCCGCTCAGCATACGTTGTGCCGTCGTGGGAAACGGACGCAACACTGATTTTCGGCGACTTCCTCAGACGGTTTGGCATTTAAAGCGAACAGTCTGCTCTCAATCCGTTTAACATTAAAATTATATAAACGTATATGTATGTTTTAACTACTAATATTACCATCATGGAGACATAAGCTGAAAGATGTGCCAGGTTAGGTAATAAAAGGTTATACGTACAATAAAATAATAATAACAAAAATTGATAAATAAATTAATTTCGGCAGATACAATGCAACTAAGTCTTATTTTGTATGTTTGAGAAAACGTAGCTGCCATAATTCAATTTGAAAATTTGTACCGTTCGAAGGTGCCTTAGTGGCGGTGGTATATTGTTCCAGCACTTAGTTGCACTGTATCTGAAACTACCTCTAAATGCTGCTGAGTGGTATGCTGGGAGGATAAGGACATTTTGAATCACAGCTCTGGTTTTGTAGTGTAATGAATTTCGTTGCGTTATCCATAGTAATTTTTTGAATAAATAAGCAGGTGTTTTGGATGCCACAATGTCAAATAGTAGAGTGGCTAGGTGCACCTGTCTGCGACATTCCATGTTTAAAATCTTTTCTCTATTTAGGACCGGACTGATGTGGGAGTACCGTGGTATGTCCCAACAGTAGCGTGCACAGGCATTCTGTACACGTTGAATGGCCATTTTTGTACGAGCAAGCAGTCTCGGTCCATATATGATGTCACCATAAGTGAGCTTAGATAAAACTAATGCATCGCATAATCTTATTCTAAGCTCAGTGCTTAAATACGATCGAATCCGATAAAGAACCTTAAGCCGATAGAAACAGTTGGCAACTACAGTATTAAGGTGATTCTCGAACCTAAGATCCTCATCGAAAACTATTCCGAGGTTACGAGCTTCTTTTACTTGCTCGACAGGTTTACCAAGCAATACCACCCTTGGATTGAAGAGCGCTACCTTTTCTATATTTTTGCGCGTTCCTAATACCATGAAGTTGGTCTTATCTGGATTTAGGGTAAGTAGATTTTGTTCAGACCAACGTTCAATGCGATACAGATCAGAGTTTAGTTGGGATACTGCATTTATTGTTTCACTAGGATAAAATGATTTATATAGCTGTAGGTCATCAGCAAAAATGTGATAATTACTTAATTTAATACTATTTGTGATATCTGCCGTATAAAGAATGAATAACAGAGGTCCTAAAATGGATCCCTGCGGATTTCGGTTTCAGTCTATGGATTTCCGAATGCTCGAAGTAAAAATTAGGTCGACAGCACATCATTGACTGATGTTCTGTGGCTGAGGTATCACCTACCATCAAGTGAACCTCATGCTCGTCTGTCGATATCTGACATAAAAAATAAAAAAAACTTGGAGCCCATATAGCAGCATTACATTCTAGTTGACTCCTCACCAACGCATCATACAACGTAGAAATGATGAGCTGGTGATGATTATAGACAGTAGGTCTATTACGAAAATCGAACGCAACGAACGGAACGAAACGAAAGAACAAACAACTTCGTATTTTAACCAAGGACTTTATATGTTATATATATATAAAGTCCTTGATTTTAACTTATTAAGAAAACATTTTTAATTCTATTTACGATTACTCTTACAATCATAGTAATGTCAAACGAAAGACATAATGTCTTATTGCGAAAGACGTATCGATCATCGGATTCATAATAGGAAAATTTACGATCCGTCAGCCGAAACTTCGTATTTTGTTTTCGTAATAGGCCTCCAGATTCTGAACCCCAAAAACCTACAGCCAAACCTTAACTTAATAAAAAAATCCTAGATTTTCCACATACCAATTAATAATATAAACCAGCAACTCAAACCCACAAAAATTTCATCAAAATCGTTCCAGCCGTTTAAGAGAAGTATAATGAAATATACACGTGAGGAATTATAAATATTAGTAGGTACAAGGTTGAGAAATGAAACAATATTTAATAATATTATTTAATATCAGATTCGTCATCGTCATCGCGGTCACATTTGGTTGTTTGAGTTTCCTTCTTAGGGTAGTGAGTGACTCTCGGCGACTTGGTTGATCCTGGAGAATAATAACGTATGGAAATAAAAATAAGTCGGGTTTTCACTAACTCCAGAACGCACGAACCGATTTCCACGGTTTTGCATTCGTCTCAAGGTCGTCATTCCAAGGTCTCGGGCTCCGTGAGGTTTATAGCAAAGAAAATTCAGGAAAAATTTCAACAGAAAAACGGGAAAATCTTTTTTCTTTAAGAATAATTATATAATTTCGAAGCCAAAATTGTGGCAGAACGTCTGCGGGGTCCACTAGTAACGTATGGAAATGAGCGTTGCACTCGAGTCTAGTTCGGACTACGTTAGTATCTGGTCGAACACAGTGTAATTTATGGCCGAATTCTTTTTTTTTTATGTTAGATATCGACAGACGAGCATGAGGTTCACTTGATGGTAGGTGATACGTCAGTCACAGAACATCAGTCAATGATGCGCTGTACTTATTGCAATACATCGCCCAGCCATAGATTGAAATGTTTTTGAGATGGCCGAGCAATAGTTGTACAGCCATACGTTGCCGGGAATGTATATATACAGAATGCTCGAAGTAAAAAGTAGGTCGACAGCGCATCATTAACTGATGTTCTATGGCTACCATCAAGTGAACATCATTTTTTTTTATGTCAGATATCGACAGACGAGCATGAGGTTCACTTGATGGTAGGTGATACCTCAGTCACAGAACATCAGTCAATGATGCGCTGTTTACCTAATTTTTACTTCGAGCATTCGGAAATCCATAGACTGAAACCGAAACGTGCAATATGCACTTCACGGTTTTTCCATCTATGAACGGTGGTTCGTTACCCGGTCGGAATTTAGATATTCCTCCCACCCGATCAATGCCCGAAGTTACCAGACGTGGGGAAAACATGCTTACAGAAAATTATAAGCATGTGCTCCCGGTGGGATTCGAACCCACGACCCATCGATGCGAACGGCAGGTGTTCTACCGAACGCGAACGAGCCCGTCGAATGCTCGTCTATCGATATATTTATAACATATAAAAAAAAGAAATTTCATTGGGTCATTCGGACTTCGTGAGAATATTTATACTATATAGTTATGGAGATTAACTAGTCAGCAAATTCCTGCTTACTGTTTCTATCTTACCATCTATATCCGACACTCTGACGCAGGGCGGGCGGAATAGCCGCGTCTGCTTGAGAAGGCTTGTAGCATTGCTAATGTCGAGTTTCCATTCTGCAAATAGATTCTGGATACCGTGCTTTAGCGTTCGGAAACTGTGGTTTTTCTCTGCAATTTGGGAAGAGGTTATATATGTATTTTTATATGATATCAAATAACATAGATTTACATGGAAGCACAGGGTTTATAGGCGCGCTTGGCACTGTTTCTCTGGGGTAAGAGTAATACTTACCCCAGCCACCGCGGCGCTGCTAGTGTCCGTGTGAACGCACACTCTGACGCTGGAGTCATAGCGCGCTCTCTCTCGCACCCAGCCGCTTTTCCGTGCTTAGGGTGCGTGCGTTCTCGCTCGCTATCACACTTTTGGCAATGCTCGGAGTGTTTGATGGGATGTTTAATTTGTAAAACTGTGGAGTGGATGTGGGATAGATCGGTATACAGGAGAGATGGATAGAGGGGTATATTTCGTCCAATTTTGCATATGACAAACTAAGTTCTAGGTGAATATCATCACAAAAGCACAGAGCTTATGTTAACTTTTAGCACAGAAAAAGTAGTTCTGCTTTTGACTGTAGAGGGCGTGGCGATATATCAGTGTGACACTTCGCGCTCGCATCTCGCTTGCTCTTACGAGCGAAGGGCAATAACGCTCTCTCGCAGCCTTAGGTATACCTAATCAATCAAGAAATGAAAAAAGTTTTCGTGAAATGAAAGAACTGGCAACATGCTCCGGTTTCACACGGCACCCGTGCAATGTAGATGTACTATACACAAAATATAACTACTATACTATATCCTTTATTACTCGCTGATGAATGTGTTGAGTTCGGGGTAGGGTTGTAGAAAGGACGGTGAGATAAACTTCGATATAAGTAAAATACTACTATAATTCCAGTAACAAGTTTTCACACGACCGATCGCTTCCCGTATGCGCCCCGAGACTGACGAATCGGCCGTTACATTGTATCCCCACAAATGTAGCTTTCTATTGGTGAAAGAATTTTGAAAATCGGATTTTGTTAATATTCTTTCGATTTTAGTCATATTTACTGAAAAAATTAGTGTGTATTACTCTATTATATTCCGTATTATTCCAACACGTTACTCAAGTTGAAATATATTCTTGAGAACTGTCAAAATTCTATAGAGAAAAAATGGTTTGACAAGTCTCAAAACTAGATTCAAATGAGACACGTCTTGGAATATGGGTCTTAAACTAATCATGGTATCTCAGTCAGACACGCATTTTGGAAAATAAAAATTAACCGGTTTCAGTCCCTGGTTTTTGAGTTTATTCATAACACACATACAAAAATACAAATCTTTCCTCTTTATAATATAAGTATAGATAAATATACTTTTAAGCGATTTATCTAAGTATAAGTAACTAGTAAAACATTTACCTTTAATAACAACGTTTAGAAGCATTTTTATCGGCACAACGTCCCACTGGAAGAGTCGTATCTGTAAATGGCTAATCTGATACAGAATTGAATAGATATCTTCTTTAGAAAGAGATATCGTATTTATACTTAAAAGTTGAATTAATCTGAAAAAAAATTGGTTTTTAGAGACGCAAGGGTCATTTTTCTCCAGGTAAGCTTTTATTTATTTTTATTTTTCCTATTTACTTATTTATAAGATAAAAAGTTTACAGAGATTTAGGCTGAAATAAAGTCAAACAGGTGTCCCCCTTTTTATAATTTATTACATTACCATGGGCCCTTTGTAAAAAGAACAATCTTGGTTTAAACAAACATCCACGAAATACAGACTTACTAAAACAATCATTTTTTTCATAAATTAAAAATACCGAAGCAAGTATTTAAAAATACCTACCTGACTACTGTAGGGTCCTTAGGACCGAATTCTTTTAAGGTAGTTACGTCTTTTTTTAGCCCCGTCAAGTATGGCATTACCATATAATGACAGTGTACCCACGGAATCTGCTTATGTAGCATTTCATCGTTAAATTCACGTCTGTAAAATATATCTAACGGCATTTTAACTTTAGCTTTCTTTTTTTTAATTTTCGAACGAAGCTGTCTATGGCTTATTGACAGTTTACTTTTTTCAGTGACATTTGACAGTTCAGTATTGGCGGGAAGTGTGACACTTTCACTCTTTTTCTTTTTTAATTGTCGTTTCCGGAAATTGGAATCCATGATGGGAGTAATTTTGGTATCATCGTGATAGTTCTTTTGACCATGGTCGTCGATGAAATCATAATTTTCATCGGAGAAGGCATATTTATCGTCACTTTCATTTTCAAAAATTTGCTGTTTGATTTCGTCTTTTAATTGGGTTCTTAAAGCTTCTATGCGTTCCCGCAATGGTAGGGTCGTTTTGGTAGCTTTCCTACTGCTATTTTGTGTAAATATTGCTGTCAATAAATATCAAGAAATACACCATAAGTTCATCTTTTAAAATTAATTTCTTACTTCGCTTAGGTAATTGATGAAATGGGAAAAGAAAATTAAGTGTCCACACGCGGAGTCAAACTTACAACTATGGCAATACATTGCATTACGCATTATATTAAATACTTTACTCATTACTTACACTTTGAAAATAAAAATACTTCTCGTCATTTAATTACAACTTAGGTATATTATGTCAAAAAATATAAATAAACATTTAAAAAAATATTGCCTAAACGATAGCTAATAAATCAATAATTAAAGTAAATAAAATCTTACCAATTAATATAAAACTTAATAAGTAATACTTCATTCTAAAACTATAAAAAATAAACTTGCGAAGGTACTACGACAAATTGAAAAATGTTGTTTTTTAATTAATCAGAACTATTGTATGATTAAAATTTGTGATCCGTTTTAAAACATCTATGATTATTATATTTAGTATATAAAAGAGTCTGAACGGCTGAACATATACAGATGGTCATTGAATAGGTATCTTGTTATTAAATAATTTATAACTCGTAAGGCTCAATGACAACCACGACAAAATTTTGTCGATCGTTTTCTCGTGTTTTAATCGATTATCTCTTTATGTCTTCCGGGTCTAACATGACACACTTAAAACACGACTTCTAATATCGAATGTAGAGATATTTGTCTATCGAGATATCATGTCTATCAAAGTTCTGGATTTCGTTTCTGGAGCTAAATACTTGTTATTTACTTAGTTAAAAATATATAAAACTAGCTTCTGCCCGCGACTTCGTCTGCGTAGAATTAGTACTACGGGTAGCATATTTAATATCCGAGATGTTTTTTCATCAATCTCCGTGTATTGTTGATCGAAGATCTCCGCAAGATCTCCGCACTCAATTCAATCTTATCGTGATATTTTTTAAACTATTCGTCCGAATTACTAAGTGTAAAAGACAAAGTTCATCTACATTAATTTTAATAAGAATAAGTTAAATAGGTCTCTAAAATGTGCTTTGTAAAAAATAATCCAATTTAAATGTAATTATGGCTCATAATTTGAGATATATTGGCTTCCACATAAAAGGTAGATAAATGCTATCACGGACTTTTATTTAGAATTATTTAAGATAAACAATCCCATGATACATTATCTTTGTGTAACTCCAACGGTTTAGGCAGCGCACGCCAAGATAGCTCTCAGAGGGCAGGATTCTTTCGTATTATTTGATTCTTATCGTAATATTATGGCCAAATTACTCAAAATCGTTATAAATTTGCTATATTGTGTTATTCTGATGTCTAAGCTATATTACTGTAAAGTTTCATCTAAATCCGTTCGGTAGTTTTTGCGTGAAAAATTAACGAACATCTATCCATCCATCAATGTTGGTTTTGTAAGAAAATAATGATCAATTTTAAATTATTTTTTTTTATTTCAAAACTATCGCCCGTACTTAATTGAGTACTTAAGTCAAAGCTTCAAACTGTTCTATCTCTGTTCAATAATTAATTTTAGAAAGAGATAGAAGTTGTTACTGCTTTATCAAGCGCCTGTGACAACAGAAGTTAAACATAGTTCCATGTTAACCACTTCATACTCTGAAACAAAGGAAATAAATAGCTTAAAGAGATTAATTTTCTTCAAACTATTCAATGTCTTTATTTTATTTTTTATTTTTTAGACAGACTGTCAGATATCGACAGACGAGCATGAGGTTCACTTGATGGTAGGTGATACCTCAGCCACAGAACATTAGTTAACGATGCGCTGTCGACCTTTTTTTATACTTCGAGCATTCGGAAATCCATAGACTGAAACCGAAACGCGCAATATGCACTTCACGGTTTTTCCATCTATGAACGGTGGTTCATTACCCGGTCGGAATTTAGATATTCCTCCCACCCGATCAATGCCCGAAGTTACCAGACGTGGGGAAAACATGCGCACAGAAAATTATAAGGATGTGCTCCCGGTGGAATTCGAACCCACGACCCATCGATGCGCACGGCAGGTGTTCTACCGAACGCGCCAACGAGCCCGTCGATTAATAAGAACGCTTAATTTATTTTATTGAAGGGGTAATAAAAACTGCCCATAGATGCAGCCTGTCATCAAAAACTATGATCCAACCTTCCAAAATCCCTCCTTGACAGTTCTTCCGTTCGAAAGCGCATCGATTTTGGAACAGCACTACATGATTATCCACTAAACTGACTCCACACACGGGCTCGAGGGCGAACGGACATTCAGACGGACATCCGAGACGCAAAAACATTACATACATTGAACAATATTTGTTTTCAACTATGTCGTATTCTAGAAAAACATATAAAGTTGAATATATCAAAACTTAACTTATATCGGATATGTTAGATACCATATCGATATGTGTATCAACATAACGGATATAACAACGAGTCAAAACTTGCACAGTGCACTCAGGAACAAAACGCAAGCTTCGCTAACGATATGGAACATCCAATTGATATTCGCTACCTCTCTCTCTCTAATTGTGCATTTTTTACTGGTATAAAAGAGATGAGGCGAATATGGCGTCACTGGCAAAAATCATGGCGTCACTTTGAAAACTATACGACTGATATCGATATTTGAAAACGGTTTTCGATATAGATTTTGATACTGTATATCGGTTACATAACCTTTGTCAAAAACGAAAACGCCCACATCTATACTAATATTATAAAGAGGTACAGTTTGTGAGTTTGTAGGCGGTAATCTCTGGAACTACTGAACCGATTTTAAAATTACTTCACCAATATAAAGCTTCATTATCAGCGATAGCGATAGGCTATTTTTTTGTATATATTACATCTACATTATATGGAGTTATACATTATCGATATAACGAATATACATAGTTATATCTTATGAAGAATTATCTAATAATATATCTTTTAAAGCAACCTTTTTGCGTTGATTTTAATTTTAGCACAAAAAATGCAATTTCCATCCTTTTAACATGTTGTTAAAACAAAACTTATTTTAAATGTACAGATCTACTTAAGGTTCGTATACTTACTAAGACTTCCTCTATAAGACGCGCAAAGGTTATTCAGTACGAGATGACAACCACTTTGAAACCATTTAAAACGATTCGTTCTTCGGTTTAGACCACATACAATCTTGTGGTAGTCATTGCAATGGTATGGATCACACCAATCCATCCACGCTGGATGGAATGGTTGCTTGAAACGATTCACCCAGGATTCATTCATCATCGGCTTCCAGATTTCATCTAAATGAAGAATGAGTTACTAAAAGCTTTACAGCAGTCATATTTCAGCTTGGCGCATTAGTAGCTACGCTGACGCTGTGTTGGTACCTACATAGACGGACCTAAACACAGTAGTGCTCGCACACTGCTGCTTGGAGGCAGAGTATCTGACGCTGCGGTGGTACCTACATAGACGGACCTAAACACAGTAGTGCTCGCACACTGCTGCTTGGAGGCAGAGTATCTGACGCTGCGGTGGTACCTACATAGACGGACCTAAACACAGTAGTGCTCGCACACTGCTGCTTGGAGGCAGAGTATCTGACGCTGCGGTGGTACCTACATAGACGGACCTAAACACAGTAGTGCTCGCACACTGCTGCTTGGAGGCAGAGTATCTGACGCTGCGGTGGTACCTACATAGACGGACCTAAACACAGTAGTGCTCGCACACTGCTGCTTGGAGGCAGAGTATCTGACGCTGCGGTGGTACCTACATAGACGGACCTAAACACAGTAGTGCTCGCACACTGCTGCTTGGAGGCAGAGTATCTGACGCTGCGGTGGTACCTACATAGACGGACCTAAACACAGTAGTGCTCGCACACTGCTGCTTGGAGGCAGAGTATCTGACGCTGCGGTGGTACCTACATAGACGGACCTAAACACAGTAGTGCTCGCACACTGCTGCTTGGAGGCAGAGTATCTGACGCTGCGGTGGTACCTACATAGACGGACCTAAACACAGTAGTGCTCGCACACTGCTGCTTGGAGTCAGAGTATCTGACGCTGCGGTGGTACCTACATAGACGGACCTAAACACAGTAGTGCTCGCACACTGCTGCTTGGAGGCAGAGTATCTGACGCTGCGGTGGTACCTACATAGACGGAGCTAAACACAGTAGTGCTCGCACACTGCTGCTTGGAGGTATAAGATTATTAGTAGGTAGATGGAAATAACTTACTCCGAAGCCTGTCTCTTATGAAATTTGGGTTCTCCAGGGGGTCGTTTCTAAAATAAGACAATAATTTAAATTAATTTCATCACTTTGTAAGTAATACTTATTAATATAAAGTAGAATCTCTTAAGTCGAACCTCGGTAAGTCGAAAAACGGAACTTGAAAAAAATGTTTTATTCCCTTCCCTTCAAGCTGCAAAACCGCCATTACTCGAAGTCTCAACCCTCTATACCGCCTAGCATGACAAGCGCGACAAAATTTTGTATACCGTTTTCTCGTGTTTTAATCGATTATCGCTTTATTTATTTCGGATCTAACATGACAATTACACTTAAAACTCGGCTTTTAATGTCAAAAATAGATATATTTGTCGAACGAGATATATTTTCTATCAAAATTGTCGATGTCGAGATATCATATATCGATGTCTTACATCTTAGTTTGTCTTCTCTCGTCCGCGACATATCTCGTTGCGGTCATGCTAGGCCGGTAGGTCGAAAGAATCAGCGAGTCCCTACAAGCCATTTCAGTACATATTTTCCCCCCATAACTCGAAAGAATAAATTGGTCTTTGCATCTCGAACATAGAATATTTCCTTACGCAATCCGCCTAAGTCGAAACCTTCATAAGTCGAAAACTCTATAACTGAAATTATCTACTGTATCAATTTACACCAACTAAAGATTCAAATTTTAATATTAAACGCAGTAAGCGATCTATAGAAAATAAAAAGGGGATTTTATTTTAAATGTAGTTTTATACTTACGCAGTACTATTTACTTTTTTTCGTGATTTCATTTCTGAAAAATAAATTTTACTTGTTTATCTGGCTAGCGTTGATAGAATGGGGATCCCAGAATAAATTTAAAGCTAATATTCTATTTAAGCTAGTAACTCTAAGCTATTCCAATGCAAAAATTATTTCAATCCGTTCGTCCAAATTATCATTTTTTAACCGACTTCAAAAAAGGAAGAGGTTCTCAATTCGACTGTATGTTGCTTTTTTTTTTGTATGTTTGTTACGCGATAACTCCGCAAGTTATGGATGGATTTAGATGATTCTTTTTTTGTTAGGTAGGGGATACTTCAGAGGTGGTCCCGTTTAATTTATTAATTTTATCGAAATTGGTTTGGTACTTTTTTAGAAAATCAACAATAACAAAAATTTACTTATACGTAGATGATGTTTTGCTTTGTGGTTCCTTTCACGGCGCTGTCTCAATTGAGCAGCACGTTTAGTGGTAGGTCTACTAAATTATTATGTAAAGATTAATAAACTTAGATACATACACTTCCTACAAAAATTTAGAAAAAAAAATATTTTTTTCTAAAAATTTTTTATGTCAGATATCAACAGACGAGGGGGTTTCGCGGTATTCTAACCCAAGACCCCCTGTGCAAAACGCATCGCGCATACCATTGATGAGGTATTAATTGTATAGTATAGTGAAAGTTAAACTTACGAATCCCCATAAAATTAATTAAAAATAAAACCACTTCAACACGCATGGTTGAAATATAGATAATAAATAAACATTTATCTAATATTATTAACAGCTATGAATTTTGAATCTGTTCATTGGAGAAATGTAAAGACTGACATTTTTGTTATTTGGTTTAGACATGGGTAACTCAGCGAAATTCCTTGCGTTAACTCAGGCGCAGTGAACTGCGTAAGCTCTGCGTTAACTCAAAATTGCGCCATGACGCAACAAAATGGGACGCGCGAAGTGAGCAACGAAACTTCCGAAACGCACGCCACGTTTAAGGCGGAAACATACTATCAAAACGCGACGCTACGCCATTTGACGCTGTCAGTACTAATCAATCTCATACATTTAATACTTACAGAAACATATATACAACACGCCACATGATCACACGCACCCCGACGCGGTAAATCCATAGCTACGTCAATACTCTTTCGCCTTTCACAAAGCTTTCACTGGCAAAGCGTGTTGTAACGTCGTGTGGCGTGTTGTATATTCGCAGGTGTCGACACGTCGGTCGCATCGCGTAGCATTTTAATAGTATGTTTCCACCATTATAGTTCCCTCAGTTATGTGTCGCGCCGTGCGCCAACACATTTTGAACGTGAGTTGACTCACACGGCGCAGTTAAGTGTGTTGACGCAATTGCGCAGCGCAGTGTTACACATGCCTAATTTGGTTACCAATAATGAGTAATCAAAAAATAAATTAAATTATTATTTTATGTCGTTTTTACTGCTAGTCATAATGTTAGATTGGGTAAGTCACTAACTACAGAACTGAACCTATACAATGTAGGTACATGATTACTTAAAAAAAATTGTGTGTGTATGTACCAGAGTACACAGGTAAGAAGTGAAACTTCTTTACGACATATCATTTTTGTACTATTTGCAACTTCACGAAAATGGGGTAGATAAGGCTTAAGCCTTAAGAAAAAAGATTTTATCTCTTTCAAATTAATATATTGTTATTCTTATTACAAACCAAACTTCAAAACTAATATATTGTTGTTATTATTATAATATATTACATTATATTCTTTACGTCACTCTACTAAACTTTGATAAAAAAAGCAACATGGCGCGTAACCGAAAAATGTGACGATACTTACAAAATTTCTCCCATACGTCGAATAACTAAACATATAGAATAACTAGTTGACTGGTGGCGAGTATGCATGTACGTAGCCAATTTTCGAGAATAATAGTCGATTTCAGATAAAATACATTTTTCAATAGAGCTTCTTATTTACTAAACTAGCGACCCGCCCCGGCTTCGCACGGCTAGTATGGCGTATTATGCATGTCTTATCTGTCATAGAGTGACCTAAATATAATATGAACTACAAAATGTTAAGTTCACCTTCCCACTAATAAATATTATGCTTGAATGAGCTATATTTTTATTTTAGGTTAGTAAGGGGGCATCCATAAATTACGTGAGGTGTTTAAGGGGGGGAGGGGGTCGAGTCAAATCTCATCTAATATTACGTTGGAGATTGGGGGGGTCTCGGCAAATATCACGCAATTTTTTTTTCTGATCGAAACAAAAAAAAATACTATTTTCGTCCATTTAATCCAGATTGTACATGCTTAAGATTTAATCTTGAGCGTAATCGCGTAATACGATTAAGATCATTCACTAATTCGTTCGAAAGAATATAATTTCATTCATACTTCGACGTTATAATTTTTTTTCTTTTTACAATAATAATCCAACGCGTTTACGTAAGAAACCCACATTTTGAAAAATCTCACGTGAGATTGGGGGATGGGGGAGAGGGTTGAATAAAATCTCACGACATCTCACCAGGGGGGGAGGGAGGTACAGAAAATTTAAAAAAACACCTCACGTAATTTATGGACGCCCCCTAAGCAAAAATTATAATGTACGATAATATTGTTTTAAAAGAAAAAATACTATTAAAAAACTATTAAGTGTAAGGACCGCATGTAGCGGTGAAAGCCTGCTCCAAATCTTTCCATTTATCGCTGTGTCTGGCGACCCTGGACCAGAGATTGCCTCCTACTTTGGCTAGGTCATCACTCCATCTCTTTAATGTCCTGCCTCTTTTGCGTAATTTATCATAGGGGTACCAGTTTGTTACAATATGCGACCATCGATTATCCTGTACCCTTTGCAAATGGCCAGCATATCGCCATTTCACTTTTAATATATGTCTGGCAACATCTTTAGCTTTGGTTTTGCGTCTTATAGAGGTGTATTTAATGCGATCTTTCAGTTTTAATTTTAAGAAAAAAAGAATAATATGCTTACGAATAAATAAAAAGAATAGTTTAAAAAAACCTAAAAATCACGCTTTTTATAAAAAACCGAACTAAAAAATAGAAAATAAATTTAAATTTAAAATATATTTTATTTAAAAAAAAGCGTGGAGTGCATGGTGTCAATAGTTATAAATATTTTATTAGCACCCCACGCTTTTTTTAAATAAAATATATTTTAAATTTATTATTAATATTAGTATAATATTTTTTAGTTCGGTTTTTTATAAAAAGCGTGTTTTTTAAACTATTATTTATTTTCTACTTTTTAGTAATATGGTTTATTTATAATAATTTTAAACTATTAAAATTAAAATTAAGTTTATGGAATAATATCGTATTAAGTACAGCGCCACCTTGTGACAGTAGCCAGAATGCGCGTGGCGTGACCGATAGTTTATACAACGCAGTGTTTTAAATGCCGCTTAATATCAATTTCTAGTGACAGCGCCATCTAGTAGCGCGTATCGTCGCATAGGTGGCATCGGGTCTGCAGATAAATTAACAAAAATCATAATTTGTAAATTGAAAAATGGAATAATTTTATCAAATTAGTTGTATTGTCATCGGTCCTTGAGACGTATGCAAAGTTTCAAGTTAATCAGATGTTTAGAAACCGGTGAAAATCGTGCTCAAAGATTCCGTTACATAGTTACATACAACCCAAGCTAATAAAAGCGTGTTAAAAAAGATAAAATTCTCAAAAAAGTTATATTTTTTCTGCCAACATTCATGTATACGGTCGTCAATAAACGTCCGAAAAATTAAAACCGACAAATATCAACTAGAAAGTAAAAAAAATATATATTTACAGTAATTTCTTTTAAAAAGTTACAAATAAAATTAATATTCTTAGTGAATGAATAGAAAATGAACAAGTCTCAATATTTTTTACAGTTCTTTTTTTATTATTTACACTTTTTGGAGTCAGTGCCAGCAAAGAAAAAAAGAAAAAAACGCCACAAAATTAACAATGTATATACTACACGAAACAATATATTATATACTAGCGACCCGCCCCGGCTTCGCACCGGTGCAATGCTGATACTAAATACACTACAGAAAAACTGTTATTATTATACATATAAACCTTCCTCTTCAATCACTCTATCTATTAAAAAAACCGCATCAAAATCCGTTGCGTAGTTTTAAAGATTTAAGCATACAAAGGGACAGAGAAAGCGATTTTGTTTTATACTATATAGTGATGTAAAGTTTATACCATTTTTTCTGTTGTTGTAACATATCTACAGCTAAGAAGGAAAACCACCATTTCACAATTTCACGGGAAAAAGTAATTTAAAGTTCGGAAAAAACAAAAAAAAAACAAAATATATTTTGAGCGATTTATCATTTATTGATGAAACTTAGATCAAAAAACACATACAAAACCAAAAAATAAGCAATAAGTAGAAAAAAAAAACTTTTTTTGCTATAAATGTCACTTATCCCTTCTTGGTTCTAAGCGATATTATCGATATTATTGTATAAAATAGACAGGCGAGGTGTCACCTGGGGGCCACAAAACAGCGTTGTAACAAATCGGTGTTGTGTGGCTCACTTTTGAGGAGTGAGATGCAGTCATCTTCTCGTAAAAGGAGTTTTTTTATATATTTTTTATATGAATTAAGTTCATTTCATAAAACTTATTACATAGTTTTAATGTCATGTTTCAACTTGACATTGTCAATTACAAAAAAAAAAAAACATCTTTCTGGACTATGGAGGGTAGAGTCAAGGAGGAATTTCTCATATGGGGCTTTACTTTCAAAAGTGTCCATGATAAGCTGTTAGATTATAGTTCCAAAACCAACTAAAAACTTTAGAGGGCGCTGATGACTACGATGTGAATTTGGCGATTAGTAATGAAGTGAAGTATGCCAAACGGAAATAGTAAAGTACAGAAGTAGTTGTACTGAATGGAGTAGTTTATAAAAATAAAGTAAATGAGTATGCAATTGAAAACGTCATTATTCAAAAGAATTCTGAAATTTTTAAAATTATTGTTCTATATTTAATCAATGTAAGACTTTACTTTACAACTAAATTTTTGAAAGTCGTTACGGACCGGATATATATGTTTCTTCGTTTCATTCTGTCCTACTCTAACAGTTTTAGGCGCTTTCTTTCAAATGCAGTCATCAGCTTACAGCAGCGCCACCTTAATTTCACATGACTTTATGGACACTTCTAATATACAGAGAAATTCCTCCTTGACTCTACCCTCCATATTCTGGACCCCCTTTTCCAAATAGCGCTTCGCGGTCATAAATTTTTACTGGATCATCTGAAATAAAAAAAATAAAATAAAAATAATAATAAATCAAGTACTTAATCGTATATTTTTTTTATGAAAATTAAAAAAAAAATGGCGGCTATTGACAGAAAACTCAACAAATATTTATTTATTTCTTATCAAGTGCCTAAATACAACGTATTTATTAGTCATCTTCGATAATGACGAACTTTCATACAAAATTTCATTCCCTATTTCAACCCATCCAAAATGAATTGTCCTTTCCCAAGCTCTAGTCTACTTCTGTACAAAATTTCATCAAAATCAGTTCAGTGGTTTAGGCTTGAAAGCGTAACAGACATACAGAGTTACTTTCGCATTTATAATATTAAGTAGGGTTGTTCTATGAATCTACACAAACTTTTTGTTTATTCCGAATTTTAAAATACTTTCCAACCGGCCTAGCATGACAACCACGACAAAATTTTTTCGACCGTTTTCTCGTGTTTTATTTAACTTGACACACTTAAAACTCGACATTTGTCGATCGAGACATCTTCCGGCCTAGCATGACAAGCGCGACAAAATTTTGTCTACCGTTTTCTCGTGTTTCAATCGACTATCGCTTTATTTTTTTCGGGTCTAACATGACAATTACACTTAAAACTCGACTTTTAATATCAAAAATAGATATATTTGTCGATCGAGATATTTTTTCTAGCAAAATTGTCGATGTCGAGATATAATATTTCGAGATATCTTACATCTTAGTTTGTCTTCTCTCGTCCGCGACATATCTCGTGGCGGTCATGCTAGCCTGGCTGGTCTATCAAAGTTGTCGATGTCGAGATATAACATATCAAGATATATCTTAGTTTGTCTACACTCGTGCGAGAGATATCACGTGATAAATTTGTGAAATGGCAGCATTTGACATAAATGAAAACAAACGGTATAGTTTAAATTCATCAATTATTTATCATTTGATAGCTTTCTTCTAAATGTATTCCATTTTTCGGATACGTCGTAAGGTATATAATATAATGAAAAATCATACAATATTCTGTCAAGTTCCTTCAACGAATCTCGTTCTAACTTCCGCTCTACATACATATTTTTACTTAACCCCGACTCTTCAATTTTACGTTTCAGAGCTTTTTTTTCATCAAACGGATTCGGAAACCCGACAACTCTGCTCGGTGAAAAATAATCCACAAAACTCAATAATTCACTTCTGCTGCAATGCGTTGCGAAGCACACGTCTATCCTCGTCGACGATACGCGTTCGACTGACTTCAGATTCCGATTATTGGTCCACTTCATGGCGGAAAGATGTATGTATAAGAATTGAGGGTAGTTATTAGGGATGCAAGTTGAATGGTTCTTTGCACTGCGTTTGGTACATAAGTGTATTTTTGTTTCATTTTTGTTGTTGGTCACACCGCTGACTAAATGTGGTATTGATCTGTAATAAAATTTAGAATCAGACATTTAAAATATATGAATTGGTTAGTAAAATACCTACAATTCTATATAAGTCAGAACTTCAGATATAGAAAATAAAAAAATAAAGTTTGTATGTATATAAGAACATTGATAGCTCTGTAGTAGCCCAGGGCCTCCAGGATGGGAAGTACGAATTGTAAATATCACTACATAGTATAAAACAAAGTCGCTTTCTCTGTCCCTATGTATGCTTAAATCTTTTAAACTACGCAACGGATTTTGATGCGGTTTTTTTTAATAGATAGAGTGATTCAAGAGGAAGGTTTATATGTATAATAATAAAAGTTTTTCTGTAGTGTATTTAGTATTAGCATTGCAACCGTGCGAGGCCGGGGCGGCTTGCTAGTAAACTATATTTTTTTAATGTCTATGGGGGGAAGCAACTGCTCTTCCCTTCCCCCTTGTATGTACATGTGTGGAGGGACAACTTAAAGGGAGGATTCAGGACCAATCAAACCACTAATTAATTACTAACCAGCCCGGCAGCCCCAGTGGTTGATGTCGAAGTACATCCCCTACAGTATGCAAAGTGCAAGAAAACACTTTGATAGCGCGTTTCAGAATTATTATGTCTACATACTCATTGTAGACGTCTACATATGTATATTAAGTATGTGTGAATATTATGTATGTGAATATTATAATAATAATGTCTAATGTTTTTTCCCTACTTTTAGTTACTTTATACTTGACTAGCAACGCGCCCGGATTCACACGGGTAATAAATGTACTATACACAAAAAATAGCCTATGTTACTTGCTGACAATATAGATTTCATTGGTGAAAGAATTTTTAAAATCGGTCCAGTAGTTTTTGAGTTCATTCATAACATACAAAAATACAAATCTTTCCTCTTTCTAATATTAGTATAGATAAGTAATACTGCAGAATCAGTTATTTTGCCTACTAATGTACGCTACCAACGTAATGTCAAAAATTCTACTTCCAAGGTTGTGGCCTATATATTCTTTTGTTATTAGGGAAATCAAACCAAGAACACCTGGTCCCACAGAGGAAGTTAAGAATCATTTTTAAATAAAAACAATAATTACCTATAAAACCTCCACCGATCCTCATTAACATATACCTTCTTTCCCAACTGCCTATAGATTTCATTAAACACAAACTCATAGCCGTAGTTAGCCGAGGTATGCAGAGCTACACCTCTATTCAAAGACACACATGTCTCTATTTCCTTTATCATTGCGTTTACACTCTCCGATCGTTTTGGAAATGTATCATACATCACGTCTATAAAAGTAGTGTCTATGTACATAGTATCTATATTTATCGGTGCATGCAATGCGTCATGAAGTCCAGCATACTTATGAATGTCTGCTCTGTTGATTCTGAAGTCGCCAGTGAACAAAACTGTGGCGGTAATCGTTTGAAATAGAAACATGGCAGCCCCAGCGCTATGGCCTGCTGGTATTAAAGTAACAGTCACATAGGTGTCTGCCACATCTTCTGGTATGCCTGGTAGAGTGACAAGAGAGGAACCTGTAATGTTTTTTTTTATTTGTTTATTGAAAAAAGTAGTTATATTACAATAGCAATGTAAGTTATGATTAACATGCAAAATTATTGAGACCATGCCAAGCACGACAATCACGACAAAATTTTGTCGACCATTTTCTCGTGTTTTAATCGTCTTCGGGTTCTAACATGACACTTACACTTCTCGATTCTAATGTCAAAAGTAGAGATATTTGTCGATTGAGATATCTTGTCTATCAAAGTTGTCGATATCGAGATATAATATATCGATATATCTTATAATATCTTAGTTTTATCTTCACTCGTTTGCGAGATATCTCTTGATGGTCGTGCTAGACGGGCTCGAGGTTGTTTGTGGTGGTTTTAGACCAAGAGTGTAAATGCTTTCCTCACATTAAATAAAAAAGTACAATATAATTCTAGTATATATATTCTACTATTCCATAATATAGTTGCAGTCCTTATATTTATTTAAGTTTATTATGAGGAAGGACTGGACATGTATTTTTGTTTAATTCCATTAAGTAGAGCAGAGGGTAGGTCGTTCATCAAACGAAGAACCATGTAATGAGCTATCTTCTCGCCAGTGTGATATATAGCACGTACAATTATATCAAAAAAATCAAAAATCATTTATTCATTTAGGTAACACAATGTACACTTATGAACGTCAATAAAAAATACATATTAAATGCTTCTAGTTTTACATTTACTGCCAGTTCTCAAATCAAGGGCGTAGAGCGGACGAGAAGAACTGGCAAGAAACTCGCCGCCACTCTTTTTTAATCGCCAAGTTTTTGTTTTACAAATGTTTTGTAAGGAGCTGCAACCATTACACCATGTTCCACATGACATCTTTAAGTAATTAACTATAATAATCGAAAAATATATATATAAACGAAAAAATAAAAATAAATAAAAACAAAGATTTGTCCTCTATCAGCAGAATGTATGGTGAAATAGGAGCACTCACTTACATTCTCGTGGGAACAACACGCAAATACATAGACGAAATAACTAATATCACCGCATACACGAATTCAAGTTCGACCTGTCACCACAAGTAGCACCCGTTCACGAGCATGACGCATGGCCAGCCATCGACCCCCTCGCCATATTTTAGGGAGAGAGACAACCCGACGCATGGATGTTATTTGAGAGCTATCTACATTGTATATTAACTTAATTCAACATCAGAATGTTATAGTTGTGACATATTATGTAAAAAGAGCATTAAAAACTAACGCCCTTATTCATAAACGTATTATTAGCTTGATATAGTTAAAATATGTTTTGTCTCGCTCTATCGAATATAAAAAGACTACAAAACGAAATAAACAAAACATATTTTAACTATATCAAGTTTATATGTTTATGAATAAGGCTGCTGGTAACTAAATGGTATACTCATTTTCAAATATCAAGCTTAATGTACAAATTTAATGTAAGGGGCCGTCCATTAATCACGTGAGGTCGTTTTTCTCATTTTTTGACCCCCCCTTTCCCCCCTGATGATATTTGGTGAGGTTTGGGACCACTCCCCCCCCTCCCCCTGGATCACGTGTATTTTTTTGGAAGTCTATGTAAAGGCTATTTTTGACTGGAAAAAAATATTTAACAAATGGCGTTTTGATTCGAAAAACATTTATATGTATTTGCAATAACATTAATGAATAATTAATTAATTAATTAATAAATTTTCGCGCCGTTCAAAATTTCGGTTCATAAATAGCGCTTTTTGAGAAAAAATAAATAAAATTAATACACGTGATGTCTAACGAGACCACTCCCCGTCCCCCCTCGTGATGTTTCGTGATGTTTTCCGTACCCCCTCCCCCCCCCTTTGAGCCTCACGTGATTAATGGACGGCCCCTAAATCTCTTCGAAACCCTTACCTAATTTTAGTACTTTCACAAAATCCATAATCCTGCTATCAATATTTTCATGTCCAATAATAGCAGCAGATAGTTCCGACGTATAAATAAAAACATTATTTTCCGTCAAATAATTGAGTAACGACACAGAATTTAAGCCTTGCATATGATCTGAATGGCAGTGACTTAGAAAATAAGCTCTGGGCTTTGTTGAGTAGACATTCTCAAAATTGTCGACAAATAAACCTGGAATTTTAATATCAACATACTATTACATGGTATAAACACTTAACTACATACAATAAAGGTAAGTCTTTGCTATTTGGTAATGAAAAATAATTATTATTTACTTCAATACTAAAACACCCACAATTGTATCTAAAAAACAGAAGACTTTGTTGATGGTATGGTAGGTGATACCTCAGCCATAGAACATCAATAATGCGCTGTCAACCTACTTTTTACTTCGAGCATTCAGAAATCCATAGACTGAAACCGAAACGTGCTATGTGCACTTCACGGTTTTTCCATCTATGAATGGTGGATGGATACCTGGTCAGTTTCGATATTCCTCCCACCCAATCATTGCCTACAGTTACCAGGTATGGAGAAGACATGCTTACAGAAAATTATAAAAATGTCATCCCAGTGGGAATCAAACCCACAACCCATTGATGCGCACATCAGGTATTATACTGAACGTGTCAATGTGCCCATCAAAAATCTTCACTTTTTTCAATAACATACAATCTACTAAGAGCATGTGCTCTTGTACAGTCAGGTGGCAATGATAGTGTTGTAAACATCAACCCACAAGTACTGACTTAATCTTCAAGATATTATTCATTGAAAGTATAAAGCTTTTATGAGCTATTATGCCTAGAGATGTGGCTTGTGTAGCCACCTACTTGCCTATTTTCGATATGAATAATCATATAAATTATTAACCCAATCTCAATGGGAATAAACCCTTACCTGGTATCTCTTCTATTTTTCCATTAAAAGAACTATGTGAACACCTTTGAAACATTTTAACAAATTGTTAGGGCTTCAAAAAATATTTTATGTACAGCCGAATTACCGCTTCAAAACTTGCTTTTAGTTCTATTTAAAATCATAGATTATAAGTCTTTCTATAGTTCTATCAATCGCAAGCAGGTGATGTTGAAAACTGTATGTTGTTTACCTTAAAATAAATTTATAATATACAGTTGTGGTCATATAATTAAGAACGATTTTTAGTTTCAGAGAATTTCTAATCAAACGTGTAATTTTTTTGTGTTAGATGCTACTTAGAAGTCGTTCGTTGAATTATGGAAAAGGCACATGAATAAAGCTCACTAAATTACGAAAACAAATTTAAAAAATATGCAGGTTTTTTGACCTATACACATTTAATAAATATAGTAAAAATTTACATAGAAACGAAACTGGACAAATAATTAAGAACGACGTATAAATTATTCGATAGTAGTATGTAAATGAAATTTTAGTTAATGAAGTTACACTATAAAGGTTCACTTACGATACAGAGGGCAAGTGAATACCTTTTAAGCCTAAAATTAATACTTAGTGGTATATCCACGGCTTTTGATTACTGCCTTGAATCGACATGATTGACTCTATAATTTTTTGACATTTTTCAACAGAAATAGAGTTCCATTCTTCTAAAAAAAACGCGTAAAGTTCTCTTAAACTGCTATACTGCCTATTAGATACCCTTTTCTTAAACTCACACCAAATGTGCTCAATTTGATTTAAATCCGGGCCATAAGATGACCACTCTAAGACAGAAACAGATTGTGAGTCGAGGAATTCCTTTATTGTGTGCAGTATGCTTAGGGTCATTGTCGTGCTAGAATGTCCAAATGACAGGCAGTATGTCTTCAGCATAGAGTAACATTGTTTACTCCGGTATAGTTTTGTACTGGAATTGATCCAAGTTTCTTTCTATGAGCCTAAGAGGTCCGACACCATGGCCAGAAAAGCACCCCTAAATTTTCACGTTTGCACCAGCATGCTTTAACGTCACTTTTCTGAACCGAGGTTCAAATACTTTATTCGAAGGGCGTCATACACATTGTTTGCATCATAGCAAACCCTATTTGTTTTAGTTTCATCAGAAAAAAGGATATTTTTCCATTGCGTGACTATCCAGTTCTCATACATTTTTGCAAATTCAATACGGGCATGTCTAAGGTGCGGTGTCAACATGGTTATCTCCCACGCTATCCTTCCGAACAAACTTTCTTCTACCAAACGCCTTCGTGCCGTGCGTGCCGAGATAGCCGAGGGGTTACTTTCGCCAAAAAATATTTTTTTTTATCTCATTGGACCCTTTAAATGAATACTGATTGGCCAAACGAACTATCGTTCTATCCACTCAAGGAGATGTCTTCCTCTTTTTAAACTCACGCGGCTTATTTGAAATAGTTTCATATGTTCAAAAATGCTTTACAGCATGGAAAACTGAAGCACTGAAGATTGTCTGCTATCATTTTATACGACCAGTTGTTTTCGTGAAGTTTTATTATAACTTCTCTTCTAGACTTATCACAACTCTAATTATTCCCATTGTTTTATAAGAAATAAGCACGTTTTATTATTTTTACAACAATTAATGGCGCCAAAGTTATACTAAAAGTGACCAAGCACAAAGGTTTTCTTTATACAAATTTTAAAAATATATAAAATTATTCAGCGTTCTTAATTACATGACCAGCCAGTAGGGGTACGACCTACGTTCAAGTACTACATTTAAGTACTCTATAAAATTTATCTGGATTTTTTTTTAATTACTCATGTGCATAATGAATGTACAAATAGTATGGCAATATTTTGTAATACCATAAAAAATAAAAGAACATACATGCGTTATGTTATGTGACGCTGTTTGTAAAAAATGTTGTCTTCGTGTAAACGTTCTTAATTATATGACCACAACTGTATATCTCAGATTAAATACCAATATTTAAAGATCTGACCGCGAAAGCAGAACTGGAAAACTGTAACCGTAAATTATTGTCCAATTTCACTGGTTACAATTTTCCAGTCCCGCTTTGTAGGCCAGCCTTATTATTTCAAGGTGTATAGAAGAACTGCTTGAAGAAAACTGAATTTTGACAATCACATGTTGTGGTTGATTTGTAAGTCAAAAGCTTCTTACTAGCATTTTTATAACAAAAAAAGGAGTCTTTTAGCTCAGAAGTATTTTATTATAAATTACACAATTAAATAGCTATTAAATACATAGGAACTATCTATTAAAACAGGCGAAGAATCAGATTTAAAACATTTCCTTTTATTCTCCTTCATGTTAGAAACACAAACATAGTCACTATCTCATACACAACACTCAGCTTTTTCGGCACAGACGGAAGAACCTAGGTTCTACACATAACACAATTAACAAGGAAAAGATAAATCACAAGAAATAACATCAAAATGCGCTTAAACCGGCAGACATTTTTGTTGTGAAAAAAATGGTTAATGGAAATGGAGTACGCGGGGTTGTCAGGTACATTTGACAAAAGCTTACCCACCTAATTTTGTGAAATTAATAAACTTTGAAAATAAGTAAGCCTCTTCCAATTCGATAAGTTGCGGAAAATTTAATAACTATTTATTAATTGGCTTGATTAGTAACCCCTTTTGTTTATTTATGGTTACAAACTATGCTATACAAGCGTACAAATCTATCCATCTCTGCTTGAATTATGTTTATAATTATTCAAATTTATATTATAAATATTGATTAAAACAAACCGAAATATTATTTCAGCTAATTTGTTAAATAAAATTCATACAAAATGTTGCCATTCTAGAAAACGTCATTATTAAAGACCGATTGTTATTCTAATACAGATTACAGGATAACTTGGCAACATTTTCCTAGCCCCCGTAGGTATCAGATTACGTAGGTAGAAAAAAAAAAAAAAATTTTAGACTGAGTTTCAAAAATATTATTGACACTTGACACTTGATAGATGAAACAAGCAAAGATGACAGAGTACAGGGCTGCCAGGTTGAAAAATGTCGCAATCGTACAACAGATTAAAAAAAGTCGTATGCCCAAAGAAATTTGAAATAAAAATCGCCCAATATTATTTACCCATTATTCACTTTAATTAGAATTTTTTATATTCACTTTTATTAAAATTTTAATTTCATAATTACATAGAAGAAGTAAGTAGAAGTGTAATGTGTCATAATTTGTACCGGATCGACTGTCACCAAATTTACACAAATGAATGGAGTATTTATATACTACACACAGTTACAATTTTTTTTCAATTCGTAGTTTTCATCTAACTCAAAACTAGCTTAATCACACTGGTCCTACAATTGATAACATATCTTAATGCTTAGCGATAACGGTTACTTTGGCTTAGCGCACAAAATACATTCGACGTTTTGTAATATTAAAACAAACTAATATATAATTAGTAACTACTAAACTATACCTTATGTGAAAGATGTAAGGATGATTTTGGCTGACTGTGATTGATTAAGTGCTACCGTGCTAAATTTTGACACGCGTGCCATTCACCATATTTCTATTTCTCTTGCACTTGTGATCAGAAATTGCAAGAAATTTAGGGCTTAGTTAAACAAATATGAACTTAATTATTGTTTTCAACTTTGTAAATATACTTAACAGGTTTTCAAACGATATAAATAATTAATTTGATTCAGTTTAAAACCCAACGCACACTGTTGCACTCTCATTGACGTCTTCACTCATGAGTCGTCGTGACGTGGGCTACCACCTATGGCCTCGCGACCCAGGAGGCCTTACTTACCCAAACACTTACCCACTTACTTACCCAAAAATTTATGCATAACTAAAAAACCACGAACGTGTCTTTTTCTTTCTTTTTCCTAAGTATGTTAAAAATCAAATGTAATCTATTTCTTTATTAATTAATTTTCATGCTAAAATATTAATAGGGATAGACGATTTGATTTTACTTGAATAAATACTCTTGTTTATGTTATTAAATAAGTTTATCACACTCAATCCAATTTTTTTTATTCTCATGAGCCATATCTTATGGTTATTTAAGCCAAAAACAGGAAACGTTGCGGGCCGCTTCAGAAACTTCCTTTCTGCCCCAAAAAAAATTCAAGAACGCCGAGATTTTATTCAAATTTCGCAAGAAAGTTTGAGAAGTCACAGCGAATCCGACCTTAGTAGAAGATTTTTTATTGGTCTCATAGTGCCGGCGCGGGCAGCCCGTAAAAAAATAACAAATAGCAATACATAGAAACAGTGGCGGCGTAAGACCTAAATTGTATGTGGGCAAGATTCATTTTGGCCACATAGGGCCCTCTGCCAGGGCAAAAAAAATACTACTACGCCGCCACTGCATAGAAATTAAATCAATCAATATAATTTATAATCAATAACTATAGAAATTATTATCTCATAATATCTAAATTCTAATCCAAGTCACCAGTTAGAAAATAAAATATCTACTCTTTTATAGATTATGCAACTTATCCTACCTACCTAAGTATGGTACTCTATCATAAAAAGCGATCTCTATGGTCTGTGATTTTTTAAAATCTATAAAATTGAAACGTCAAAATTGAAAACAGAAATGTTCTAAAGTCTAACCACCGAGATAACAACTGTGTTTGAAATTGAATTTTTCCACATTCGTTTTTTTAAATATTTACCTAAATCGTTTGTTTAAAGCAGTCATACTAGTTACTACAGATAATTACCAACATTAAACAATTATCTCGACTAATTATCATCATTAACAAAATGTTTAGTAAACATTGATATTAATTTTATGAGTTTTTAATGTATAAAAAATCAGGTATTGGCCTGATAACATCACCATGGATGGTATTTAAATGCTACTAGGTTCAAGTTTAAAGTCCTGTGATGATAATTTTGTTTTTAATTTGGATCAAGTGTTGCCCATATATTTGTTTTATAGTGATCATTGTTAAATTATTTTTAGGAAGTATGGATCTCAAATCGTAAGTATTAAATTGTGACTTGGTAAATAATACATACAATATTACTTTTATTTACAAAGTAATTTATTTATAAAGATATTTCAAATCTATTATAACTTACTAGTTACTAACTAATATTACCTATATTATTTTCTAAATTCGCTTCGGTTTAGCAATCCACTGAATAAATTTTAAAGTGTTCCTAGACATTACTCAAGTCATAATCATGTAGGTGTTTGTCACTGAACTCTTCAAAATCCCTGGACCAATTTTGATAAATTTTTGAGTGTATCTTGTCAGTCTCTGGATTACAATGCACACAATTTTTTTAACATATTATAATGATTTAGGTATACTTTATGTTCATTTATCTACACTTCTACACTAATATTATAAAGAGGAAAGATTTGTATTGTTGGATTTTTGTATGTTATAAATAAACTCAAAAACTACTAAACCGATTTGAAAAATTATTTCACCATTAGAAAGCAACTTCACCAAATAACATAGGATATGAATAATTAGGGATTCCTACTTAAACTTGAATAATGTAACTCAAGGTAGTAAATTCAAATTCAAAATCATTTATTCATTTAGGTAACATAATGTACAAATATATACTTGTAGGGTGTAATCTCTGGAACTACTGGACTGATTTAAAAAATTCTTTCACCAATAGAAAGCTACATTATCAGCGAGTAACATAGGTTTTTTGTGTTGAGTACAAATAAAATACCTTTTCATACAAACTATCTACTTTATTTAATATATGCTGCTTACTTAACCATTTTTGACCCTGCTGTGCTGTTTCTCTTCATCATAGATGAGAAACCGTGAATTGCATATTCCATGGTTCAATATAAGTCTATGGATTTCGAAAGCTCGAAGTAAAATGGGCTCAGCATGTTCGGTAGAACACTTGCCCTGCACACAGATGGGTTGTGGGTTCGAATCCTACTGAGGCGACATGTTCATAATTTTCTATAAGCAGGTTTTCCTCACGGCTGGTAGCTTCTGAGATTGAACGGGTGCGAGGAATATCGAAATTCCGACCGGGTAACGAACCACCTTTCATAGATGGAAAGATCGTGATGTGCATATTCTGTGTTTCGGTTTCGGTCTATGAATTTCCGTATACTACAAGTAAAAAAATAGGACGACAGCGCATCATTTACTGATCTTCTTTGGCTGAGTATCTCCTACCACTGAAACTCATGCTCGTCTGTCGATGTCTAACATAAAAAAGTATGACGACAGCGCATCATTTACTGGTGTGTTGAGGCTGAGTGAACTTCATGCTTGTCTATCGATATCTAATATAAATAAAAGTTTCTTAAAATTTCTTGATTGCAGATCGTTTGAAGATGAGCCCATAATGCCATCAATGTTGGTTGATAAAGACCTTCTGCCTAATCAATGGTTATATACACAAGAGAACAGTGCATATGAAATCAACGGTGAAATATTCTTTCTAAAAGAAGATAACAGCGATGAGTATTTTAGATTTGAAGTTGTCTCGGATTCAGAAAGCCTAGTTGAAGATGAAGGTAATATAGCACTATCTTATCGAACAGCTTGATCCACTAAATCTTAGGAGAGACGTCTCATCCCTGAAAGTATTCTACCATACTTACAATGGGGAGTATCCTAGCGAATTATTCGACATCATCCCAGCTGCCGACTTCCATCATCGCACCACACGTCACAAACAGTCCTATCATCACCTCGATGAATGGAAGTCGAACACGGTAAGGTTCACGCTCAACTTCATTCCACGCAACCAAACTATGGAATGAATACCGCCTTCAGTGTTTCCATCCGACTACGACCTCGTTGGTTTTAATAAGCGAGCCTTTAAATTTTGGAAAGGCCGACAATATATCTGAGACTAAAGTTGCGGATGTCCATGGGCAGTGATGATTACTTACCATCAGGTAACCCACCTGCTTGGTTGTCCGCTCTGTTATTAAAAAAAAATGCTTTAGATTTTGGGCGGAATAGACATTTTGATGCCATTGGATAAAGGATTGTGATGCCAACTTGGGAATATTCCCCCCAAATTTAGGGGGAATCAAGATGTCCAGGGGGTTTTTTTTAGATAGTACTTTATTCAATATATTAGTTTTAGAGAAAACCTGAAGGTAGAACACCTGCCGTGCGCATCGATGGGTCGTGGGTTCGAATTCCACCGGGACAAAATGTTTATATTTTTTTATAAACATGTCTTCCCTAAATATGGACACTTCAGTGAATGAACGGGTGGGAGGAATAATAATAATAGTTTTTTTTTTTATATTCTCAGTTTTTTCTTTTAAAACTACAATACAAGATATTGTAGTAACTTTATGATATTACAATCTAGCCAAGTAATTTACATTTAACTTAAAATACTATAGTATGACTTAAAATCTAAGATAATAATGTCCTGTGACTTTTTGGATACTTGTTCCATATTTCTGATGTCCTGGTACTTCTTAGAATTCCCGAATCCCCTAGTGGGGCATGTGGCAGACACATTTCTGTGTCTATTTCACTGATCATCGCTTACTAATAATGCTAGTGTATTCTTTAGTAATTATTAAATCTATACTAGATTGATAGAATACTTGTTCCATATTTCTAATGTCCTGGTAATTTCCGAGTCGTCTAGTGAGGTATGGGACAGACACATTTCTGTGTCTGTTTCACTTATAATCGATTACTAAATGCTAGTGTATTCTTTAGTAATTATTAACCAGTATACATTGATAGAATACTTGTTCCGTATTTCTGATGTCCTGGTAGTTAGAATTTCCGAGTCGCCTAGTGGGGCACGGGGCAGACACATTGCTGTGTGTTTTACTTACCATTTTTCCTTATACATTTGCTTTTATCTCTCCGATTTATTTAATTACTTGTTTAGCCGTTTTCGAAGAACTCCGGTATCAAGACGCTTACTACTCAGTCATGTGTATATTGAACATTTTCAGACTCAAATGCAGTTCTACCAATATCGATACAGAAAACACCCTATGGTCTTATAATAAATTCAGTCATTCTCCTACATTCCGATCATTGGAACACAATAATTCGTCGAGATGAATATTTATGGTGTTCTGTATGCTTTAATATTATCGAAGAAAGCAACAGCCATGTTGAAAGTGATGAGCACATTCAAAATATGGAGAAATATCCGCCTTTGGAGAGGTTTGACTTGAATATTGTGAGATTGGTAAGTTAATTGAGGTATTTCATTCATTCATTTTTGTATTAAAAAAAAAAATTGAACGGGCTCTTTGGCGCGTTCGGTAGAACACCTGCCGTGCTCGATGGGTCGTGGGTTCGAATCCTACCGGGACGACATGTTTATGGTTTTCTGTAAGCATGGTTTCCCCACGTCCGGTAACTTCGGGCTTTTTAGGGGGTACATTTATTTAAGGGTTTTTTTGGGGGGGAATTTTATTCAAGAAAGTTAAAAAACGCACGATTCTATACAATTTATATTAAGCCTCGAACCTCGAATTTCATTGTTAATGGTTCAATTAATGTACGTAAATTTGTAAAATGAACCCACATAAATACAAGAGCTATTGTATACTACTTGAATGTATTTTTATTTAATTTATTTTTGAATTTACCTCTAAGATTTTTAACAAAGTGATATTTATAACAGAGTGTACAATTTTTATAAGTATTTAGTGATATTTAGGGGTATTTGTACCCTAGGGGGTAAGTTAGGGTAAGTTGGTCCTAGGGTAAATATTTTGTAGGAGTTGGCTTCACTGCACAAACAGAAACACTTAATAATTACGCACACGGTAGCATTATGTAGGGTAGAGACAATGAGGAATCTCTTAGTATATTAGAAGTGTCCATAAAGTCATGTGATATTAAGGTGGCGCTGCTGTAAGCTGATGACTGCATTTGAAAGAAAGCGCCTAAAACTGTTAGAGTAGGACAGAATGAAACAAAGAAAGATATATATCCGGTCCGTAACGTCTTTCAAAAGATAGTAAAGTAATTTCTTACATTGATTAAATATATAACAATAATTTTAAAAATTTCATAATTCTTTTGAATAATTACGTTTTCAATTGCATACTTTATTTTTATAAACTACTCTATTCAGTACAACTACTTCTGTACTTTACTATTTCGGTTTGGCATACTTCACTTCATTAATAATCGCCAAATTCACATCGAATCATCAGTGGTCATCAGCGCCTTTTTAAGTTTTTAGTTGGTTTTGGAACTATAATCTAACAGCTTATCATGGACACTTTTGAAAGTAAAGCCCCATATGAGAGATTCCTCCTTAGAGACAAGGATCCCTCCATAGGTAATAAAAATTAATTTCTTGTTCAAAAATGTAATAAAAAAATATTGATGGAAGCCTTATTCGGAAGTAATAAATTTTATTTAAAAAAAACGTTCAATGGAATCACATGCGTATTCCTATATCCGCCATCTTGAAAGAACTGCTATATTTTAGATCAACGATAGACTCCACTGTGGTGTCTGCAACGAATTATTTAAGATTGAAAGTGAAAACGATCATTTGAACAGCAAAGATCATGAGAATAATCAGCTAACAGCTCTGAACAGATCTTCGGATGTGTTGTATGATTTCGACATTCACAGCGAGAGAGTCCTCAAAGAGAGCTACCATTTCGACTTAGGAAATGAGGTCTCTAGCGACGACAAAAACACAGATAATGTTGAGTCAATGAGTGCTGATACAGATGTTACTGGGAGTTATATGGACTTGAATGATAATGACGTATTCTATGATGTCGAATTTGAGTACAAACAACCAATAAGCGGTGTTTCTTATGCGTCTATGGCTGCGAATATGCCTAAGGAATTTCGTAAGTATCTATACTAAAATAATAAGAAATGGCAAAATTCGAGAGCGTTGTGGAGTAAACGATGTAGTGACGAGAATTTAGAAAGGTATGTTGAGAGGATGGATGAAAGTAGGGAGACGAAAAAGATTTATGAAGCTGGTGTGGTTAGGCGAACGTACCTCGATCAGATCGGGGACGTTCTTCAAAAGGGCCAGGTCAAAAGTACTCGTAACCGACAAGTGTGTATGAAAGTGGAAGAAGCGAAAGTGGTATGCAAGGATCGGAGCATATGGAATTCCGTGATCTCTGCCTACCGCAATGGGAAAGAGGCGTGATGTATATATGTATGTATACTAATATTATGAAGAGGAATTATTTGTTAATTATGATTAAATTCAAAAAACACTGGACTGATTTTAAAAATTCTTTCACCAATAAAAAGCTGCAGTATCATCGAATAGCATATTAAATAAACGTATTATAAGCCTTATATAGTTAAAATATGTTTTGTTTCTTTCGTTCTATAGCCTTTTTATATTCGATAGAGCGAGACAAAACATTTTTTAACTATAATACGTTAACATTAAAAACATTTTTTAACTATAATATAATACGTTTATGAATAAGGCCGTAATATTATAAACAAAAAGATTTGTTTATTTGTTGGTTACCATTTAACTCAAAAACAGCCCGACCGATTAAAAAAAATATTTCATCAATAAAAAGCTACGTTATTTAAAGCGAGTAACATAGACTATTGTTGTGTATAGTACATCTACATTGCACCCGTGTGAAGCCGGGGCGGATCACTAGTATTCCTATATATAAATAAAAATAATGTTTTTCATCTATGCCCTAACTACTCATCCCATTATGATGAAACTTTAGTGAGATGCGAAGATTTCTGGCCCAAAAAAAAATTTTTTTTACTTTGCAGATCAAAACTTACATACATATGCATTACATACATCCGATAGTTTTAAATAAATTAAACAAAACAAGACGCAAAATACTTTTTTTTTTTTCAGTTATCGACTGGTTGGGTACAAAATACAAAATCAAATCCGATTCTTGGAATATGATTATTGGCGTGAAATTGGAATTTTACTGTATGGCGTGCAAGAGAAATGGCGAAATAGCGCAAAAAAGTGATCATTGTAAAGATAAAACTCATATAGAGAGATTACAACAATGTCAACCTGTTACACAATATCCAGATTATATTATACGAAAGGTAAAGTTTTCTTATGTCAGATATCGACAGACGAGCATGAGGTTCACTTGATGGTAGGTGATACCTCAGCCACAGAACATCAGTCAATGATGCGCTGCCGACCTACAAAAACTTACAAACAAAAAGTCTTAACTAGATATGGGCGTTTTCATTTTTTTTTTCAAAAACGTTTATGTAACCGATATACAGTTTTCATATCGATATCGAAAACCGTTTTCCAATATCGATATAATAGTACAGTTTGCAAACGTTAACATGTTTAAATAAAATACTGTATACCGGATTAAAACACGATTTTTTATTTATTTATTATATTTATCCCGTCGTTTCGGATGCTTTTCAGCAACCGTGGTCACGGGGAGACAGAAAGATGACAGTTGTCTGATTTTTGAAATGTCACAAAGTTGCCATAGTAACGCCATCTATTCCTACCGAGTTGATATTTACTGTAATCCCTACTAATATCCCTACTTCCCTACTATCCCTACTAATCTTATAAATGCGAAAGTAACTCTGTCTGTATGTCTGTCTGTTGCGCTTTCACGCCTAAACCACTGAACCGATTTTGTTGAAATTTGGTACAGAAGTAGACTAGAGCTTGGGAAAGGACATAGGCTTTATCGCGAAATATAGGGTTGGCGGGGTTGAAATAGGGGATGAAAAATTGTATGGAAGTTCGTTAAATATCGAAGATGACACCATGAAACGTTGTATATAGGCACTTGATGAGACATAAATAAATATTTGTTCTTGCGTTTTTGAAATTTCGACCTACGTGGGGATGAAATAGGGGGTGAAAGTTCGTCGGCCACGGAAACTCATTGCGAGCGAACGTGTACTGGTGCTATTTGCTATTTTCGCGAGAATATTTACGCAAATTCGGTGTTTTTAGTGGTTTTTATGGTGTTTTCTTTGTTTGGTTTTTGTGATTCGTGTTTACGGATTGCATTGTTGTTGTTTTGTCGTTTGGTACGTATTATTTGTGTGGTTTTCTGAATTTTTTGTTTGAATAATTAGTATTAAGTTTGGAGGGTATCGCGAAGTGCGTAACGGGTTATTCTCCAATTCTTAGGATTAATTTGTTATTATTTTGTCTTAGTATTTATAATAGTGTGTTTAATTACTTATTTATAATTTATACTGTGTGGTTAATTAGCGTTAAGTTAGGGTTATTTATTTCTTAATGTTAATTTGTTTGTCGTTTAATTTGTAATTCTGTGTGGATACTTTTGTGTGGTTTTATAATTTAAATTCAAAGTTTAGGGTTATCGCCAAGTGCGATAACGTGTGTTTCCACTACTTTGTAATTTTGTTATTTTGTTGTCATTTTTGTTGTTGAATTTATAAATGTGTTGTTTGTCGTACAATTTAATTTTCCTTTTCCCCACTTAATAGGTGTAGCCTTTAAGTTTAGGAAATGGAGAGTTGCGGCTCGGAGTCGAGTGCGTCGGCGGTGAGTGGTCCTCGTAAGAGGATTTTCAAATGTCCGGCGGAAGTGGCGGTGTCGTCCTCCTCGGAGGCGGAGACTGAGGGGGGCGTCGTTAGGCCGAAGGGTAGCCCGAAGTCCAAAAAGGCGCTCCGGCATACTGCCGGTTTGGCGAAGGCCCAAAAGGCCTTGGAATACATGAAGGTGGCAACGGCGGAAGTGGCTGCAAGGCAGCTTCGTTCCCGCACGCTTAAGAAGGAATTGGCTGCGTCTGCACCTAAGGCCAAAGAGCCGGATGTGGAGGAGCTGAATGCTCTTGATTTGAAGGAGAGGGCGGCGAGGCGCGCGGAGCGCATTTTAGAGATTGCCCTAAAATCAGGGAACTTGAAGGGGGAGTTCGTACGGGACCTGAAGGTCGCTGCGAAAGACCTGAAAGATATGGTCATCAGTTTGTCTGACCGGTCGGCTGAGGACGAAACGAGACGTCTCCAAGTAGACAACTCTCGTATGAGGGCGCGCATTGCGGACCTTGAGACTGAGCTCAAGGCTATAAGGCGGGAGTTCTCGGAGAGGAATGCACAACCTGCACCCTCCCCGAAAGAGATTGGAATGGCGGAGCGCGAGGCGCTTAGAGTATTGGCGGAGGAGCTGCAGGGCAGCATCATGAAACAGGTGGGCGACATGATGGATGCTAAATTGTCGGGTTTTGAGGACCGTCTGTTGCCGGCGAAGAACCTGCGACCCCCGTTGGCGTCCACTAAGACCAAGGAGCGGGCGCGCACCTCGGGTGCGCAGTCGGATTCGGCTGCAGTTCCGGTGCCAAAAAAGGTGGTGGCGGCGTTGCTGAAGAAGCCGGCGCCTGTGAGGGGGAAAAGTCCTGCTGTTTCGGTGCAGGCCCAAGCACCAGCGGTTGTGCCACAGACGCAACCGTCGACCAGCGCGCAGGCACAAGAAGGGACGTGGGCCACTGTGGTGGCCAAGGGGAAGAAGGGCAAGGGAGCGGGCAAGCAGTCCACTCCCGCTGCGAAGATGTCAGGTGTGGCGAGTCAGCCGCCTCAGCCAAAGGCGGTGGCCAATCCGGGGCCCAAAGCCCCTAAATTGGTCTCTCCGCGTGTTGCAGCCGTGGTGATCACGCTGCAGAAGGACGCGGTCGAGAAGGGGGCAACATACGCGTCGGTCATCGCCAAGGCTAAGGCCGGCGTGAAATTGGCAGACATTGGTATCTCCGGGCTGAGGATCCGTCAGGCGGCAACGGGGGCTCGAGTCGTTGAGGTGACGGGCCCTCAGAGTGGGGAAAAGGCGGACCAGCTTGCCGAGAAGCTGAGGGGCGTCCTGGAAGGGGATGCCACCGTCGACAGGCCGGTGAAGAGGGCGGAGATTAGGATCTCCGGCCTGGACGACTCGGTGACGTCGGATGAGGTGGTTGCCGCGGTAGCGGCAAAAGGGGGTTGTGAGCCGGTGCTCATTAAGGCGGGAGCAATCCACAGGCGGGACGACGAACAGGGCGCGCTTCTTCTCCAGTGCCCTGTTGACGCGGCGAGGAAAGTGGCGAGCGGTCGGTTGTTGGTCGGATGGAGTTCGGCCCAAGTCGTAGTGCTAGAGGCGCGCCCTATGCGCTGCTTCAAGTGCCAGGGGTTCTCGCACACGAGTGTCAGATGCCCCTCCAGCGTTGACCGCACCGGACTCTGCTTCCGGTGTGGCCAAGAGGGACACAGGATCGCCACGTGCACGGCCAGTCCTAACTGTGCTGTGTGTCGGGACGCGGGAAGGCCGGCGGATCATATCATGGGGGGGAGATCGTGCAATCCCCCCTCGGTCAAATCCGTCAAAACGAGGGCGGCCACTTCGGCTGGGGTATCGGTTGGTGCCTCTGGAGGAAACCAAATGAACGTCGATGTCTAGGTCGGCCTTCAATTTTCTCCAGGGGAACGTCAACCACTCCGCCGGGGCCCAGGACCTTTTCCTTCAGGCCATGGCGGAGTGGGAGATAGATATTGCGGTGGCTGCGGAGCCGTATTTCGTCGCCCCCCAGCCGCATTGGGCGGGGGATTTAGGTGGCGACGTCATGGTTGTGGTCCGGTCGGGCGGCTTGCCGCTCGACGTCAAGGAAAGGGGGAAAGGTTTTGTCGTGGCGAAGTGTGGCACCTTGGTGGTAGTTGGGGTGTATTTCTCTCCCAACAGGCCGATGGCCGAGTTCGAGCGGTTTCTCGACGGCGTCGGTCGAGCGGCTCAGCGCGCTTTACCGTCACCGCTGATAGTGTTGGGGGACTTCAATGCCCGGTCACGGGCCTGGGGGGACACACGTGGCAATCGTCGGGGTGGAGTGCTGGAGGAGTGGCTGGTTACAACAGGGCTCGTTCCAGTAATCGTTGGTAGCGCTCCCACGTGCGTTCGGCCGCAGGGTGAGTCCAGGGTGGATCTCACTTTCGCCTCGCCTGCGGCCGCACTTAGGGTGCAAAACTGGAGGGTGGTGGAGGATGCGGAGACTCTCTCGGACCACTTGTTCGTTAGGTTTGAGACCTCCGCATCCGGGAGATCGCGGGACGTTACAGGTGTTGGTGCACTACGTCATTTCTCGCGGTGGGCGGTGGGTCGTCTCGACCGCGACCTGGCAGAGGAGGCGGCGATCCTGCATAGTTGGTGTTTCCCCGACCAATTTGCAGGGGAGATCGACGTGGCGGCGGAGAATTTCCGGAGGGCGCTCGCGGAGGTTTGTGACGCTGCGATGCCGCGCGTGCTGAGGCGTCGACCCAGGCGGAAGGCCACATATTGGTGGAGCCCAGAAATTGCGGATCTGCGGCGGGAGTGCAACGTCGCCAGGCGGGCGTATCGGCGGTGCCGCCGCAGACGTCGCCGCGATGAGCTGGAGGAGGGGCTGCTCCGCGAGGAGTATAGGCGGAGGAAGGAGGCGCTGCAGAGCGCCATCAGCGAGGCGAAGGCGAAAGGAAGGGAGGAGATGCTAGAGGGTCTCAATCGGGATCCGTGGGGCCGCCCCTACCGTGCCGTTAGGAGGAAACTCCAAGGCACGGGGGCCCCGCTTACGGAGACCCTTGAAGCAGGCTTCCTGGAGCAGGTGGTGGCAGCGCTGTTTCCCGCAGCGCCGGTGGTGGTGGTCCCGCAAATGGCTGCAGGAAGTTCGGGAGTAGCGGAGGAGGTGGCTCTCCCGGTCTCAGATGGGGAGTTTGAAGATGTTTGCGAGCGCCTCAGAACAAGGAAGAGGGCACCGGGTCCAGATGGGGTACCCAGTCGTGTCCTGGCCATAGCGGTCGGGCACTTAGGGGAGGGGCTGCGGGAACTGTACGACAAGTGCCTACGCACTGGACAGTTCCCAAAGCTATGGAAGGAGGGGCGGCTTTGCCTCCTTCCTAAGGAGGGGAAACCGGCGGACTCTCCGGCGGCTTACCGGCCAATAGTCTTGTTGGACGACGCTGGTAAGCTTCTGGAGAGGGTAATCGCTATGAGGGTGTGCGGGCATCTTAGGGATGTGGGCCCGGATCTGGCGGAGGCTCAGTACGGCTTCAGGGCGGGTAGGTCGACGATCGACGCGATCTCGGCCTTGAAGTCGTACACACAAGGGGTCGTTTCAGGTGGTGGGAGGGCGTTGGCGGTGTCACTCGACATCGCCAATGCCTTCAACAGTCTTCCCCTAGGGGTAATCGTTGAGGCGTTACGTTCCCATGGGGTGCCTTTGTATCTCAGGCGCCTCATCGGGGACTACCTTACAGGTCGGCAAGTGAGCTACGTCGACGGAGGGGGTTCCCTAGTCCGGCGTAGCGTGGAGTGTGGGGTCCCACAAGGGTCGGTCCTCGGTCCCCTCTTGTGGAACATCGGCTACGACTGGGTGCTCAGGGGCGCGCTCCTTCGCGGGATGCGCGTCCTGTGCTACGCAGACGACACCCTAGTCGTGGCCAGGGGGGGGACGTTCGCCGAAGTTGTTGGGTTGGCTTCTGTGGGGGCCTCGCTCGTGGTTGAGCGGATCGAGGCGCTTGGGCTGAGAGTGGCGCTGGATAAGACGGAGGCGCTGCTCTTCCACGGCCCAAGGAAGGGTCCACCGTCGGGGTCGTCAATTGTTGTGGGGGGAAATAGGGTGGTGTTGGGGTCCAGGATGAGATACCTGGGCCTCGTCTTGGACGGGAGGTGGAAATTTAATGCCCACTTCTCGTCCTTGGACTCGAAGTTGGTAGGAGTAGCTGGCGCACTGAGCCGCCTGCTGCCCAATTTAGGTGGTCCCGACCAGAGTGTCCGGCGGCTGTACTGCGGAGTGGTCCGCAGTATGGCCCTATACGGGGCCCCGATCTGGGCGGATGCGCTGAGCGCTGAAAATAGGAGGGCGCTGAGGAGGCCGCAAAGGATCGTCGCGGCAAGGGCAGTCCGTTGTTTCAGGACTGTCTCCTTCGCGGCGGCCTGTGCACTGGCGGGCACCCCGCCCTGGGAGCGGGAGGCGGAGGCTCTTGCCTCAGTTTATTTTCACAGGGCGGCGGCGAGAGCAGGAGGAGTTTTCCTGGCGGCTGAAGGATTGTTTGAATTTAGGCGTCGGGAGCAACATGCGGTGTGGGAGCGGTGGAAAGACGACCTGGCCAATCCTCAGGTGGCGGGACGTCGGACCATCGAGGCGGTCCTACCGGTCCTCGAGGACTGGGGGAGGAGGAAAAGGGGAGCTCTGACATACAGAGTGGTGCAGGTGCTGACCGGACATGGTTGCTTCGGTCGGTACCTGCACAAGGTGGCCCGGCGTGAGCCAACGCCGGAGTGCCACGAGTGCGGCGCGGCTGAGGATACGGCGCAGCACACCCTGGCCGAGTGTTCGAGGTGGGCGCGGAAACGCCACGACCTGTCATCCGTCGTCGGCGGGGACTTGTCCCTGCCGAGTGTTGTCCGCGCCATGGTGCGGGACAGATTATGTTGGGCTGCCGTAGTCTCCTTTTGCGAGCAAGTTATGCTACAGAAGGAGACTGCGGAGAAGGAAAGAGAGCGTGCTGCGTTGGCGGGCACTATTAGGGCTAAGAGGGGGGGAGCGCGAAGGAGAAGATACGCTCATCTCCTGGCGCTCCCGTAAATTTAAGTTGTTTGTTGTTTGTTCTTTTGTCTTTGTGTGTTGTGTTGTTATTGTCGTGCCACTCTGTGGCAAATCGCCGAGGCCGCGGTCGCATACTATTGTTACCCCGCGGTCTCAACACGGCGAAAAGTGGGGCCAGAGGGGGTTTAGTGGGTCGGGGCACCAGGCTGTCTGGCTAGCAGACAGTCGCGAGTGACCCAACCCCACACTCTCCCGGTAAATGTTTAAAGAGCCCCGCCGGTGAGGGAGGGCGAGAAGAGCAATGCTCTAAAAAAATTGTCTCGCCCTCGGTTTGGTGAAACTTCCCCCTCTATAAAAAAAAAAAAAAAAAAAAAAAAAAAAAAAGGGGGTGAAAGTTCGCAGTGAAGTCCAACCAAATCTATTAATATATTTACGTACAATCAAAGATATCAAAGTAACCAGGGTATCATGAAAGGGATGGTAGTAGTTTTAGAAACAAAAAACGTAGTTTTATAAAAATGTATTAAGAGAGATTAATATGTAAATGATATTATATAGTCGCGATCAGAATATTAAATAGTAAGGAGATTGATGAAAAAATAGTTCGGATAATAAATAAGCTACCCGTAGTACTAATTCTACGCAGACGAAGTCGCGGGCAGAAGCTAGTTTTCTATGTTATGACAATATTGACTAACGGTGTCCTCTTGATTTTTAGTATGATTGATTTGGGGTTTTAGATTTTTAATTACTAGATCCCAGGTGCATTTCTGTATTTCAGATAATCTGTATAATACAATTATTTTCAGGTTGACGATAAATTTTACCACTGCGGGAACTGCAATAATTTACAATTAGCACATTTAATATCGGACCATATCGAACGCGTTCACAATCAAATATTAAAGAGTATCCCTAATAAAACCGAAGAAGTACTCAAGAAAGTTAAAAAAAAACTATCGAAATTACCAAAGACAACATCGAGTATAGAAAATAACGTTAAAAATGATGAAATCAAAGACACACCAGATACAAGTGACAGGAGAATCGTTGGAAATACCGGAAGTAATGATCACGTAAATACCGGAAGTAACGAAAATAACGTTACCAAAAATATAAATAACGTTACCCCAAAAATAACGTTACCAGATAACGGTAATCATGTGCACATAAACAGTACAGTGCAATTTGATTTAAATAAAAATATAATAATACATCAGTTTGGTTTTAATATGAGAGTGTCTCTGTTAGCATATAACTTAGTATGGATACAATATAATCATTTTTATTGTGGTTTATGTAACGTCTTATTGGATCCTGCATATGTAATGCCACATTTGGAGACATCGAGACATATGCAAATGTTGGCTCAAACCTCGTTTTTACCAGTTTTGGGGGTAAATTTGATGAGAACAGTGTACTTAAGAAATTCCCTAAATATAAATCCAGAGGTAAGTTAGGGGTGTGTGGGGCAGACACATTTCTGTGTCCGTTTCTCTGATCATCGGTTACTAATAACGCTAGTGTATTCTTTAGTACTTATTAACCAGTATACATTGATAGAATACTTGTTACATATTTCTGATGTCCTGGTACTTCTAAGAATTCCCGAGTCCCCTAGTGAGGCATGGGGCAGACACATTCGTGTGTCTGTTTCACTGATCATCGCTTACTAATAATGCTAGTGTATTCTTTAGTAATTATTAACCAGTATACATTGATAGAATACTTGTTACATATTTCTGATGTCCTGGTACTTCTTAGAATATCCGAAATTAATAGCCTATTTCACTCAACAACAAACAATGTAGCTTCTATTGGTGCAAAAAATTCAAAATCGGTTTAGCATTTCCAGAGATTACTTCCCAAATTTACAAACTTTTCCTCTTTATCATATGTATGTTATTATTTTTAGATGCTTGTAAGTGTACATTGTACGATATGTAATCACCCTATGGTCAATGATAAATGGTTGATAAATGCGCATATATTAGATAATGTACATTTGGCTCGTCTTAATATGGCACTGGACATAGGAAGCCAACCGACACCTCTTCCACAAATGGTTGAATACAAACATAACAATCAAATTGTTTCAAATCCCGTTGCAAATAGTGGAGAGTCAAGTCAAATAAATATTGAGAAAAATCTCAGAAGCGAAACCAGCAGTTTTGATTTAAACCAAGAAAAAGTAGATAGCCAAAGTAAAGTTTGTTTACACCAAGAAGAATCGGATAAACAAACTAAAGTTGGTTTACACCAAGAAAAAGTGGACAACCAAACTAAAGTTGATTTACACCAAGAAAAAGTGGACAGCCAAACTAAAGTTGGTTTTCACCAAGAAATAGTGGACAGCCAAACTAAAGTTGGTTTACACCAAGAAAAAGTGGATAGTAAAACTAAAGAAAAAGTGAATAACCCATCTAAAGTTTGTTTACAAGGAGACAAAATGGTTAACCAAACAAAAGTTGGTTTGCAAAAAGAAAAAGTGAATAACCAAACAAAAGTAGATTTACATCAAGAAAAAGTTGAAAGCCCAACTAAAGTTGGTTTACACCAAGCGAAAATAGATAACCAGACTAAAGTATGTTTACTCCAAGAAAAAGTGGACAACCAGACGGATTTAAACCAAGATAAAGTACACAACCAGAAAAAAGTTTTAACCCAAAACAACAATGAAATAATTTTCAACTTAGAAGAATTTATATTCGTTAAATTGAAGAATAATTTTATAAAAATAACTCTAGGTTCGCTCAACGCATTGGTTCATATTGGAAATGGCGGCCGATACTGTTTCCTGTGTTCATTGACAGTTTTGGCTTTGAATGAACATCTCGAAAGCGAATTACACTTAAAAAATATGAATGAATGCAAATTTATAGACAAATATGAGAAGCACTTAATTCGGCAGGTGAGTTCTTGTAACTAGTATTATTATTAGGTGTTGTGTTGTTTTTTGAACGAAATCTGGGGATGAGAGAGAGAGAGAGACATATATATTTATTCGTCGTAATACATAATACATTATTATATAATAATTAAACTATCTGACCCGGCAAACGTTGATTTGCCATGTAAATAAATTCTAAAAAGCAGGGGTTGGTGATAAAATTTTAGGGTTGTATGTATTTTTAATGCCACATTATAAAAATATAAAAACTAAAAATTCCGTCCAAAAATTAAGAAAAAAAATTTAAGGGTGAACAACCCTTACCACTTAGGGGTGTGAAGAATAGATAGTAGCCAATATAAAAGTGTTTAAAAATCAAGTACATACGAATATCCTTCCTACTATTACTCTTTCATTCTTTCACGCAAAAATACTCATCTACCACCCGATCGGATTTCAATATTCCTTCCACCTGTTTAGTATCTGAGGTGACAAAACGTAAGGTTTACAGAAATTTATAAACAAGTCATTCAGGATTTGAACACGCGACCAATCGATTCGTAAGGCCACACGCCAACGAGTCAATCAAAAATGATAATTTCATCTTACAGAACCCCGAAATGTACCATTGTTCAATTTGCAATATCATGATGTCCAAGAAAGACATACAAAAACATCTATCATGGAGTTTACATATAAAAAGCGATTCGCTCAAAAACGCCAAAAGACAACCCGATTCGTCTGATACAAAAACATTCAAGATCTCCCTCGCAAAAGAAGTCCCTGTCAACCTGAAAGAAGAATTAAAAGGCCCAATAGTTCTGGCAAATTTCACCTTCGAATCTGGCAACACTGCTGAGAGTGTGGCGAAAAAGAATAAAATCATTATTCAAAATGGCGAAGCCTTTAAATTGACTTGGGACGCTTGGCAGGGTGTATGCAAGAGCAAAAATGGTTACCATTGTAATATATGCAAGTGTGATTTGAAAAATTATGAATTAAACGCACACGTGTGTTTGGGAAAGCATATGTGCAGTTTGGAAAGATTTGAGATTAAATATCTACCCGCATTAATAAGAAAGGTATGTGTATTTTGAGGAAAAATGTCCTATATATATTTCTTCCAACATTTATCTTCAGCATGTTTTGGCAAAATTTATTCATAGAATGGCCTAAAACACTTTATAAATGTGTTTTTCTGTTAGATATCGACAGACGATCATGAGGTTCACTGGATGGTAGGTGATACCTCAGCCACAGAACATCAGTCAATGATGCGCTGTCGACCTACTGTTTACTTCGAGCATTCGGAAATACATAGACTGAAACCGAAACGCGCAATTTGCACTTCACTGTTATTCCATCTATGAACGGTGGTTCATTATCCGATCGGAATTTCGATATTTCTCCCACCCGATCGAGCCCGAAGTTACCAGACATGGGAAAAACATGCTTACAGAAAATTATAAACATGTTGATCCAGTGGGATTCGAACCCACAACCCATCGATGCGCACGGCAGGTGTTGTACCGAACGCGCCAACGAGCCCGTCAAAATTCCCTTTTCTTTTTTTTTTGTTCAAATCGTTCATACTTGTGCAATGAAGTATGAACGATTTGCTCATAGTTCATACCATACTCATTGAGGCACAAAAAAGTTTAATAGTGTTAAAATATTACAGGTGGATAATGCGACTCTTAACTGTGTTACTTGCAATAGCGAAGTCTCAAACAAATATCATATTATAATAGATCATATCAAAGGTAAGAAACATTTGAAAAATTATGAAGATATACGTCAAGCCAGTTCAAACACCGATATCGGCTGTAACGATGACGTATTTACTATTGAATGAATGAAACAAAATGTCAAACAAACTCACTAATCGGCAAACAATTTATAAAACTGACAAACAATTTATAAAACTTTCAAACAATTTATAAAACTGTCAAACAATTTATTAAACTGTCAAATAATTTATTAAACTGCCAAACAATTTATTAATCTGTCAAACACTTTAGTGAATTGTACAATGTTGACGTCTAACAAAACTGTCAAAATAATGTATCTCTTAAAAGATATTATATAAATTGTTAAATATTATAAATTTTAATGATGTACAATTTTAATCACGCCTACATATTTTAATAGTTTTTATTTTGTTTTATTCAAGTCATAGTCAAGCTTTTTAGGGTTTTTTGTTTTTAATTTTAAAAAACCTTGCTCAAGTGTCAATCGTCAAATGATTGATTCAAACATTATTTATTGCAATACTTTTCCAACAACTAACAGTTTTGAACGTTGTCTAACAACTTTGTATTATAACAAAACATTTAAACATCAAATTGTGAAACAATTTTGAAAGTTGTCAAACAATTTTGAAAGTTGTCAAACAATTTTGAAAGTTGTCAAACAACTGTGTAATAAATTGTTTTACGAAACTATACCAATTTCGCATTTAAGTTTTACTATTCCATTTATTTTAGAACTATATTATTGTTATACTATTTTTGTATTACTATTTATGTAAGTCCTATATTCCTTCCATGACAAATAAAAATGGCCAGAATTGTGTCGTATTTTTTTATTGAGAATTTTATCGCCAGTATTCTATATAATCATATAAATATTTTAGGCCGTAAAAAATATATCTTTCCTTAGTTTTTTACTATTATATAACAACTCCTGCGCAATCATCCCTCTATTCGTCTGTTTTAGCTATGTAGTCTATCAATGTTTTTTTTAAATCCTGTAAATGTTTTTAATTCTATCTTTACTTTATTTACGCACAAAATACATTGTTGTTTCGATATTTGATGAAAAAATTCCTATGTTCCAGACTGATTTAAATCTAAGTTTTTTTAAGAATCGAAACAACATAATCGTAGGGTATGCTATATGTCATGGAAGGCTAAAAACTAATTTCGATTATTGTTTATGTCGATATTGCAGTGATGCCAACTCCTACAAAATGTTCCCCCTAGGACCAACTTCTAATGCCTCTAAATATCGATTAAAAACCCCTAAAGCTTTTGTTGTACATTCGGTTTGAGAAGTAATTTAATTCATAAATAAAAATACATTCAAGTAGTATAAAATAGCTGTTGTATTTATGTGGGTGTATTTTACAAATTTACATACATTAATTAATTTTCTAATAATAATGATGATAACAGTGAAATTCTAGGTTTGCGGGAATTGTATAGAATCGTGCGTTTTTTCTAAAAAAAAATCTTGATTAAAGTACTCCCTAAAATTCCCCTAAATAAATGTACCCCCTAAAAACCCCCTGGACACCTTTTCCCCCCTAAATTTGGGGGAAAACCCTCAAGTTGGCATCACTGCGATATTGCTTGATTGATGTGATTGGATACCAAATGTTTGTTATTGAAATTTATTCCTGTCTAAGCTAGACTAATTCCTCTAACGTGAAACTAAAGAGAGGAATTAATAAGTTTTTGAATTTATTTAAACTATCGTCCCGGATTTGAGGCCATATTTTGGCCCACAGGTGTTTAATATCAATAAGGAATTACGCTAATTTAGGAATTAGGATGATTATTTTGACAGCTCATACTAGGGATGGGGTAGGGTATGATCCGTAATGAATCTATTCGATTATCGATGATTATTCTCATAGAACATGGAATCGATTGTTGTATGATTATATTGTATGAACACAAAATATGTTTTTTTTTTAATTTTCATCAATGAATTAGAATATTAATACACAGGTTGATATCGTTGTCTTGCAAATAGTTGTAATACTTACCAAAATAATAGTTATCAAAAAATTTAATTTTTATATGTTCGATTAATTAGTTTGTGGTTGTTCGATAAGGGATTTCACTATGATAAGGGGTCATTCAATAAGTCACCCGTCGATCACAGGGGATCAACTAAGTGTGATATTGTGTGACAAGGGGAGGGAGGGGCCCTAAGTTTCGTGACGTCACATTTAAAAATATTAGACATCTAAGTGTTATGCCGATTTTGGAAGTGGGCGGTGGTAGTCAATTAAGTACTGAAAAAAAATACAATACTTCATAGGTGTGAGCTGTCAAAATTATGATTCTAAATTAACAAAGTATGCTCGTTAAGTATATAGTTAAAATATGTTTTTTTATGTAAGATTTTTTTTTAGAATAGAAAACAGAGGACTTGCAGATGCGTTGTCGGCCTGTTACGTTTGAAAATTGTCCACTAAATTTCTTGCAAATAATATATTTTTTCAAACTTACGTGTACTTAAAAAATGTTCAGTCACAATTCCCGCGTCCTTCAGTGGTGTAAGCGTAGACACATTTCTGTTTCTCCGGGTATCGAACCCATGATTTGGTTCTGAACGCTTACCTCATAAAGGCGGTGTCTGTTCTTAACCATTAACTTTTCTATTCTATTAGCGTATATTTGATGTAAACCAGTCATAAATTACGTCACACGTTAAAGGGATCAAAAATGTGACATTGTGAAACAGGTCCTAATTCTGTGACGTCACATGACAACATTTAAAGTGTTGAAATGCGAAACTAACTGTATAAAAAACTTCAAAATATATCCTACTCTATCTTTATGGTGTTTATACCAGAGATAATGGTTACAATTATCAAAATCTGATCCATTAATCACAAATTCTATGATGGGGATCATAAAATTTTTGTGACGTAATTTATGGATGAATAATAAATATTATAGGTATTACTTTTATAAGAGTAATTGGAAGTCAATTTGTTTAAGTAATTATATCTCTTGTAGGAAAAATATATTTTAAAACGAAATTATTTATAAGTGAAATATATGTTTGTGATAGAAATTGAAATATTTATGAAAATAAATTTGGCTCTTGAATATGGTGCCATTTATTATTTTGATCGTAATCAATTAAAAAAGTATTTTTAAATTTATGTTTTATTTCAATCGAATAAAAAAATCAATAACAAAAAATATTCAATGCTTCTAATTTTACATTTACTGCCAGTTCTCAAATCAAGGACGTAGAACGGACGAGAAGAACTGGCAATAAACTCGCCGCCACTCTTTTTAATCGCCAAGTTTTTGTTTTACAAAATGTTTGTAAGGAGCTGCAACCATTACACCTTGCTCCATATGACATCTTGAAGTAATTAATTATTATTTAATTTAAAAAAATAAACGATTAATAAACAAAAACATATAGATAATGTTATATTTTTTATTATTCCAAATCATTGTTCATTTCTTCTTGCATACTTCGGTATATGATAGCAGCTTTATTGGCGAGATTATTCGCATATCTTCTCAGCTTCTTAGATGTCAGCAATCTTTGTAACGTATCTATGATTGTGTTCGTATTAATCTCATACACTGTAGACGGTTTTCCACTCCTAAAGTGTATTATTTCTGGTTCTGTAATAATACTGATGAGATGAGAGATGAGAGAGGGTAGATGTGAAACATCACTAACAACACATAAAAATTTTGCTCTAACGATTTTATTGAATTTAAAAATATATATAGTGGTGTTAAGTGTTTTTAAATGATATTATAAAGATCTGTACATTACCAGCTATTCATTTTCAAAAATTCCGTCACTTCTTGCAACACAACACTTTAATATGGATACCAATTCTCTACAAAAGTCACTGACCGACATGACAGCAATGTTTACAGCCAGGATGGACGACTTCGAGAAAAAGACCGGAACCTCTATCACTGACACAGGTACTGCAACCGAATTTTCCATTTTCCGAAGCTTCATAATGTCTTCATTACAAACACTGCATATGCAAGTTGAGCTCCTCTATAGATTGTATGATCAACAAGAAATGAGGGGAAGACGCAAGATGGTCCTCATTCATGGCTTGCCAGAGGTTGAGAAGGAAGACACAAGCACTGTAGTTGTTAAATGTGTGACAACACACCTCAAGGACCACACTTTTAATGCCACTTGCATTAATCGCTGCCACAGAATTGGTCGCTTAAACCCGGGTAAACCTAGGCCAGTATTGGTAAAATTCAAGGATATTTTGGCAAAAAATAAAATCTGGTACAGTAAAACTGCCTTAAAAAATACTGGAATCACTATATCTGAGTTTTTAACACAGTCCCGTCATGAAGCATTTATGGCTGCTCGTAAGCGCTTTGGGTTGAATAAGTGTTGGACCAAAGACGGCATGGTGATCGTTGCAGGCTCAGATGGCAAAAGGCATAGAGTTAGTGCTATGACTGAGCTCCAAAATATCCCTGGCTTTGTTCAACCTGAGGTAGCTGTGCCATCGGTAGCTGGGGAACACAGTGCAGAAACACAAGTTGCCACTCGATCTCGAAGGGTTCACAAGAATAAATAAGATCCTCAGTTTTTTTTTTATATATTTTTGAACTCTCTGGTCGTTGTAGTGTTAGCATTTGGTGACATATATAATATATTACAAATTCACTGCATAATATGAAGTTTTAAGCAAGTATAATTACTCTTTTGGTTCACAATAAGATCATATCTTTATCTTATAGCTATAAATTTCATTGTTTGCCTTATATCTTTGTCATTACTTATTGGAGGTATGTACATATTATTTTCTTGTCTCAAATTAAAATCTAGAATTTGTATTTAATGTACCTACATCTTCGATCAACAATATGTCAATGACCTACATGTAAATTGTAAATTGCAAACATTTAAGTTCGATGTCAAATGACTCTGACTTTTGACATTTGACAGTACCTGTTAGTCACTGCTTATTGCCGTGTGAAAGCCGCATCTACATTAGTAATATATGACATCTACTGAACATTCTTATTTCCATATTAATTATGTCTTGCAAATGCATCAGTTTATTTATATACATATGCAAGCGGTTTTTTATGTTGATGTGGCTGGAATAGGCCTTGGTAGGGTTTAAGGTTATTTCATTAAATGCTAATAAGTCTAACACATACTAGACAATTTACTTAATATACTGTTAAAAATATAGTTGTGTTAAGCTCAGTGATTTTTTGTTATTTTCTTCTTTTTTGTGAGTTTGAATTTAGTACTTATTAAGTTCAATTTTTTTTATTATTATTTTTTTATTTTTTATTTTTGTTCATTTTTTTTTTTTTATATAATTTATTTTTGGTTTATGTTGCGTCATTATATTAGGCTGGGTACAGGGTACAAAGTTAAGTAACTTTTATAGTGATACCTACTTTGTAATTATTTTATATATTATTTTAATTTTAATTTATATAAAATAGAAATATTAATAATATGTTTGATGTTAATGCAGATAATGATAATACTTTTTCTCCAGATTCTTCAGAGAGCCTTTCTGATAGTTTATGTGACTCTGAATACATACCCCTTGAGCAGGCTCTTACTACTTCTCTATCTGATTTTGCAAAAAACTTTAATATTGTTCATATCAATGCACAGAGTATTCCTGCTCACTTTACTGATTTACTTTCGTCATTTAATTCTAATCTTATCCACGCTATCCTTATTTCCGAGTCCTGGCTGAAACCCTCTCTGTCTAGTGTTTCGTACGCGTTACCTGGATTTAACCTAATTAGAAATGATCGTATCGGTCGGGGTGGTGGGGGTGTTGCTATCTATTTGCGCTACAATATTCCCTATACTATAGTGAGCATCTCTCCCCAGCCACCACCAGCAAATGCACTCGAACATCTTTTTATTGAAGTTACTCTGTCTAATAACAAAATTCTTTTGGGTGTTTGCTATAGCCCATCGCTTCATGTTGACTATTTTAATAACTTTGAAGATTTACTTGAAAATCTGTGTCCACTTTATAGGCATAACATTATTATGGGCGACTTTAATACGTGTCTCCTTAAGAACGACCATCGTGCTAGTAAACTATCTGCTATTGTTAAAGCTTCTAACTTAAATCTTGTTCCTCTCGAACCAACTCACTTTTTTCCTGGCTGTTCTCCATCCCTTCTTGATCTTATATTTGTGTCCTGTCTTGATCATGTCTCTGATCATGGTCAACTGTCAGCAGATGCTTTCTCTTATCACGATTTAATTTTCCTGTCTTACAAAATCCGTCCTCCTAAAGTGAAACATAAAGTAGTCCTACAGCGTAATTTTGGTGGGATGAATACAGATAATTTATGTGACGATGCTCATAGGGTTGAATGGTCACTAGTCTTTGATGCGATCTCGATAGACTCAAAAATTCAGATTTTCAATTCCCTTCTAATAAAACTTTTTGATATTCATGCTCCTATTAAACCTGTGAAAATTAAACATGCCCCAGCTCCATGGTTGAATGCAGAATTAAAAACACTTCTACATAAGAAAACAGTTGCGAAATCAAAATTAAAAACTAATAATTCTGACTGTAATCGCGAGAGTTACAAACGTATTCGCAATCGGTGTAATACCATATGCAGAGATGCCCAGAGACGTTACATACATAAATCGGTTGAGAGCGGCAACACAGCAAAGACGTGGAGATTTCTCAGGTCTCTTGGAATCGGAAAAACGACATATAATTCTATACCCAGTAATATAAACGTAGAAAATTTAAATCAACACTTTTCTTCTTCACCTTCTTCTCTTGATAGTAATATAAAATCTAGCACAATCAAATTTCTTACCACTCAATTTAACCCAAGCTGTCCACCTTTTAACTTTACACCGGTGACCGAAGGAGACGTTAAGAGGAATATCTTGTCCATCTCGTCGAACGCGTTAGGCTGTGACGGTATCGGCCGTGCTATGATTATTCCCATCCTTGATATAATATGTCCTGTGATTACACATATCATCAATTTCTCCATCACATCCTGTACTTATCCACAAATTTGGAAAGACGCTTATATTATTCCCCTTCCTAAAAAGAATAATCCCTCTACTTTTTCTGACTTCCGTCCTATCTCTATCCTGCCCTTCCTCTCCAAAATCCTTGAAAAGTTGGTGCATTATCAACTAAGCCAATTCCTTACTAAGTACTCCTTACTCGATCCTTTCCAATCTGGTTTTCGACCTGGTCATAGTACGGTTACTGCCCTTGTTAAGGTTACTGATGACGTTCGTTTGGGTATGGACAATAAGCAACTCACAGTCCTTACTCTTCTTGATTTCAGTAACGCCTTTAATACTGTTGATCAAGAAATCCTGTTAAGTTTGCTAAGTTCTCTTAACGTTTCTCCTTCGGTTTCTGCTTGGTTTCAAGAGTACCTGAGCGATCGTCGACAGTGCATACGTGTTGATGAACACCTCTCGTCTTGGTGCAGTGTTACTGCCGGAGTTCCCCAAGGATGTGTGCTTTCACCACTCCTCTTTTCTATCTTTATTAAAACTATCACTATCAACATATCTTCTCTTTACCATGTCTATGCTGATGATTTACAAATTTATACCCAAGCCTCACTTGAGAATCTTCATCATGCTATAAATACCACTAATGCTGATTTGGCTACGATTGTGCAATGGAGCAGGTCGCATGGCTTAGTAGTTAATCCTGCAAAAACTCAAGTTATTATTATTGGGAGTTCAAGTATGATCTCGAGAATTAATTGGTCAAATCTGCCGCCAGTTTCTGTAGATGGTGTCACGGTACCTTTTAGCTCGTGCGTAAAGAATCTCGGTATTTACGTGGATCAGACCCTGTCATGGACAAACCAGATACAGGTGGTCAGTAAGAAAGTGTTTGCTGCCGGAGCGTCGTTACGGCGGTTAAGCAATTTCTTGCCGATTCCAACTAAGATAGTCCTGGCGCAATCTTTGCTCCTTTCAATCCTAGATTATGCGGACGCATGCTATCTAGATATAACTGAGGAGCAACTTAACAAATTGGAACGGCTTCAAAACTACGCTATTAGATTTATTTTCGGTTTGCGTAAGTTTGATCACATCTCGGAGTATCGTTCTCAACTTAATTGGCTACCAATTCGACAACGCAGGGACATACATATACTTTCTCTTCTATATCGTATTCTCTTCGATCCTACAACTCCATCTTTTCTTAAAAAACGCTTTATCTTTCTGGGCGCCTCTCACGAACTAGACTTACGCTCAATTGATAATTTACTCCTTTTTATGCCTCTTCACAACACCAAAATGTATTCTTCTTCGTTCTCTATATATTCGATTAAGTTGTGGAATAATTTACCTCTTCACATTAGGAAAGCTCAGACTCAATTACAGTTTAAAAGCTTGCTCAAGGTGCATTTCCTTCAGTCTCTGAAGTAGTCTTACTTTTATGGAGTATTGTGTATATATGTATGTTATGTGTACACACACACATGTGAATATATATATACATATTTTTCATTGTTGTGGGTTATTATTATTATTTGTTAAAACATATTGTTATGATTTTTCGGAAAACATTATTATTATTATTATTCTTTTAGTTCACTTATTATGACTTGTTTCTTATCTCTTGTACTTTATCTCTTTTCTTATTTGTATGTTTTCTTTTTAGAGCACTACCCTAATCTATGTTATGTTTATTTAATATTTTAATTTCTCTGGTTGCCTGGAAGAGATCGCTTCTCAGCGATAAGGCCGCCTTTTGTATGCTACTCACTTTGACTTTTTGTATATTTTTATTAATTTTACGTGTGGTGTTCAATAAAGTGTTTTTGATTTGATTTGATTTGATTTGATACTTCTAGTTAGTGGATTTGACAGTTGACTGAGGTTTGAGAATAGATAAACATATTCACTACGCACACATATCCCAACTGTAGCTTAGCCTACCTCACACTAGTAACGCCCCGGCTTCGCACGGGTGCAATGTATACATATATGGAAAAACCGAGAAGGGCACATTGCGCGTTTCGGTTTCAGTCTATCGATTTCCGAATGCTCGAAGTAAAAAGTAGGTCGACTGATGTTCTGTGGCTGAGATATCACCTACCATCAAGTGAGCCTCATGCTCGTTTGTCGATATCTAACATAAAATAATATATATAGATGTACAAGCAACTTAATCGCTAATAATGTAGCTTTCGTTTGGTGAAAGAATTGTTAAAATCGGTCGAGTAGTTTTTGAGATAAATCGTAACAAACAAACAAATATTTCCTCTTTATGATAATATTAGTATAGTTAAAAAACTAAAATATGTACTTACTGAAAGTATTAACTGTCCTTTCTGAACGATATTTCGCAGAATCATCGACAAAAGTTCTAAAAAAATTTACAACATTCGTTTTTAATTTTTCAAAACTATTCCGTCCTTTTATTGAATTGTTTGTCTTCAGCGAAATAATAATATTATCATTATCATCGTCACTATTTTCTGTTTTCACGTCCGGAAACTGCTTGCGTGCGGAATTTTCTGACATATTTTTAGTATTTTTTTTATGTATTAAACCTTTGACATCGGATTCCCTGCTTCCGTTTTTAGCTTGAAGAAGGATATAAGAATTCACTTGGAATACACCTTAAAAACGAATTTATTTTTTTGATTGTTTTCGTTCGGGTCGAAGAGTTTGAGATACATTCGTATTACAATATACTGTACTAGCAACACGCCCTGGCTTCGCATGTGCGCAATATAAATGTACCTACTTTACACAAAAATCCAATGTTACTCGCTTATAATATAGCTTTCTACTGGTGAAATAATTTTTAAAATCGGTCCAGTAGTTTTGGAGTTAAATCGTAACAAATAATTCTTTCCTCTTTATAATATTAGTATAATATAGTCTACTACAATTCTAAAATTTAACATTGAATTTAACTTTTAATTTCATACTTATTGTGTTTACTTTAGTGTAAGCGTTATACCTACTCTCGTTTTACTCTTATGATAGAGCCACAGAACAGGGAAAAATTCTTCTCTTCTGTGGATAGAGCGTACGAGGCGTTTCTTTTTCGATGCAAATAAGGAATATAATGTCATGATCGTAGAACAACGACGGTTCTGATTTTTTACGATTTTAGTTTTATTGTTTAAAAATCTTTAAAAAAATGTCAATTCTCAACAGAACAAACAAAAAATTGAAGTTTGATAAAAACAATCAAGTTATTGCCTAGAATACCAGCGGTTCTGCTTTTTCAACGCAGTACAAAAACGCGTATTATACCTTCATTGTACTACGTCCCACCCTCGGCAATCATTATAAAATTAAGATTACAAAGACACTAAACATAATATTGCCGAGTTTGAACTTTGAACCCGAATAGATTAGCCGTGTTTTAATGATGCATAAAAACGACTTATCAATATTTAAAACGCTCTCCAGCGGGGTTAGAACGCAAGACGCAAAACGATTCGACTGATCGTCTCGCTTCATTGTGATTGGTGTAGAGATCATTGTGATTGGTGTAGAGACTCTCTAGAGACTCTCTACACCAATCACAATGAAGCGAGACGATCAGTCGAATCGTTTTGCGACTTGCGTTCTAACCCCCCTGTAAAGTAGCCGTTTTGCAGATCCGACGTTGTTTTACGATTATGACGATATCTATCTGTTAAGGATAGCGTAGGTACTATACCCATTCTATCTTCTGAAAAAATGGTAACTTATAATGCAGTAATTAGAAAGCTATTTAGACGGATACAGTATCTTTCCTTATCCACTTAAATACGTTAGTTATCTTAAGCATTTCATACACATTATTATAGTTATCGATAAAATCTCGACTCGTATCATCCTACGACAGGCAAAACATGTAGGCATATATAATATGCTCTACTACCCGTGCGAAGCCGAGGCGGGTCGCTAGTTACTAATATAGCGAGAAAAAAGCTCACCGAAGAAAAATAGAAACACGGTGAAGGAAAACATTGTTCAAGAATTAAAAAATGTACATCGATAACACTAATTAGCACTAAAACACTTAACAATAAAATGTTGAAATTATGTTAATTTCAATCGATAAGATTAATTACATTTAGAAAACTAATTAAATTTCGGTATTTTATAATTACTTTACGATAGACTCTTATTCGTAATTACATATTAGAGTTTCCCAAGCACATTATTATGGTAAATTTAAAAAAGAGAATCTATTCCTACCTGAAAAGCTGGAATCTGCAGAACCTCTGTGGCTATGTTCGATTTCCCCAAGAGTAAAAAATGTATACATATTCATCAGGCCTCTTTCCCATTGCGGTAGGCAGAGATCACGGAATTCCATATGCTCCGATCCTTACATACCACTTTCGCTTCTTCCACTTTCATTAATGCTTTCATACACACTCGACGGTTACGAGTACTTTTGAGCTGGCCCTTTTGCAGAACGTCCCCGATCTGATCGAGGTACGTTCGCCTAGCTCTCCCACTCACACCAGTTTCATAAATCTTTTTCGTTTCCCTACTTTCATCCATCCTTTCTACATGCCCAAACCACCTCAACATACCTTTCTCAATTCTCGATATAAAAAAAATAATATTAAAAAATGTATAGATATTGATTAATCCCGAATCCCCTTGTGGCCGGCATATTATTTCTAGTGTCGCGTACAGTCTGCGACTAGTACATCAATCAATCAAACCTGAATTATAAAAGTTTTTTATTGCATTTATAATATGGTTAAGCTATAGAGATTTTTTTAAAATTTTTGTTTCTCTGTCTGTTTGTACGGGCTAATCTCCGAAACTGATTGACCGATTTACATGAAATTTTGCATGGTGGTACCTTATATCCCCGGTTAACATCTTAGATACTTTTCATCCCGGAAAAATAGAGAGTTCCCAACTTTTTGTTTTGTTTCATCGAAATCGGTTGTCGAAAAGAAAAGTTATCATAATTTATGAAGCCCACGCGGATGAAGTCGCGGGCATCATATAGTGGTTAAGAAATACATCAATAGATAATACCAAGGCTTTAATAATCATAATATTCTGAATAAGTTTCTTCAGCATCCATATAGAAATCCTGAATCTTTTTGCACGTAGATTTTTGTTGTTTTACCGGTTTTTTATGATTTATTATTTTCGTTACCGATTTATGTAGTACATCCTTAAAAATCGGTATTTTATGCGTAATGTTTACAAAAGAGTTTGAATTACTTTTTTTGTTTTCAAAATTCTCCCGTTTACTTTTTTGATTATTTTTAAGTAAATTGACAACTACGTGTCTGTCATTTTTACTAATAGAGTGACTTATGGGATTGATGTAACCACAATCTTCGTCGCAGGCGTAATTTTTGAGTCCACTTGTCATGATACGTGAATAAATTATATGGTTTGTCGAATTGATTAGCCTGAATGTGATATTATCTGGATTAATCTGTAAAAAATATGATTAATTAATTATAGGTATCTGTGGAGTTGATCTTTACGTTAACTTTGGAGGGTAGAAGTAAGGAGATCCATCTCTGTTTCAAAAAGTGTCCATATTTCGGACGGGCTCTTTGGCGCGTTCTGTAGAACACTTGCCATGTGCATCGATGGGTCGTGGGTTCGAATCCCACCGGGTCGACATGTTTATAATTTTCTGTAAGTTTTCCCCACGTCTGGTAACTTCGGGTGGGAGGAATATCTAAATTCCGACCGGGTAACAAACCACCGTTCATAGATGGAAAAACCGTGAAGTGCACAATACGCATTTTGGTTTCAGTCTATAGATTTCCGAATCTTCGAAGTAAAAAATAGGTCATCATTGACTGATGTTCTGTGGTTGGGGTATCACCTACCATCAAGTGAACCTCATGCTCGTCTGTCGATATCTAACATAAAAAAACAATTCATAAATTACCGTATATACCGTTGAGATCTCACAACTGTCTCTCCCCTGACAGATTTGTATTGCATTATTTTTAATAACAGCGTAATTTCTAATTAAACGCCATTTTGTTTTAATGGGATTATCACATGTTTCTAGCAGCGTCTCCATTGTTATTTTTGATGGACAAGTATTAAACGGCTTATAGAAATCCTTGTAATTAACAACGCATAATGTTTTGGGCGTAATTAGTGAATATATTTCAAATGGGCATGGTGGGTTTTCTTCTATGATCTGAAATAATAAATAAATTTTAATTATATAATGAAGCATATGAATTTAAATAAATACGCGATTTATTATTTATATATTACTAGCTGACCCGGCAAACGTTGATTTGCCATGTAAATAATTTCTAAAAAGCAGGGGTTGGTGATAAAAAAGAAAATATAGGGTTGTATGTATTTTTAATACCACTTTATAAAAAAAAATAAAAAAAAATAACGTCCAACAATTAAAAAAAATTTAAGGGTGAATTACTACATACACAGTAAACACTTAGGGGTATGAAAAATAGATAGTTGCCGATTCTCAGACCTACTGAAACGCATATAAAATTTGGTAAAAATCGGTAAAGCCGTTTCGGAGGAGTACGGTAACTAACATGTGACATGGAATTTGTATATAATATAAGAAGATCATTTATGCCGATTTCATATGCTTTTCAGCAACTGTGGTTATGGGCAGACCACGGTTGCTGAAAAGCATCCGGCATAAATAATAAATCGCGTTTTCGGTTTCCGACATATTGAATCTGTGAGTCTAAAATGGCTTCGACAGATCCTGATTAATTTGTACATATAATACAAATGTCGTTTGAGTCACTCCATGGGAGCTTCGCTCACTGCGCTACCAATTTACATGAAAAATATTTTTTTTAAACTTAATTACTAGCGTAATATGCGTGCGGTCAGTATCCAGTGGCGGCGTAAGACCTAATTTTTATGTGGGCAAGATTCATTTTGCGGGGCCCTCTGCCTGCAAAAAATGGTTTTTTTAAGTAATGCATAAATTTTCTATGCGCGAGGCCCATTTCCAAGGTGTAGGCTATTAACTAACTACCCCCCCCCCCCGTCACCAATTGTCCCCAAATTTGCCGCCCCTAAAATCTGTCGCCCTAGGCTCAAGCCTACTCAGCCTGCTGGGAAATCCGCCACTGGCGAGGCCCCCTGGGTCGCGAGGCCGTAGGCGGTGGCCCACGTCGCCCACGCCTTACGCCGCCACTGTCAGTATCCGAGGGTTGTTAGTTGAGACAGACTTATTTAATTAACAAACTAAGAACTGAGTACACCAATATCTTACCCAGTAACCATTGTTATTACACTTAGCACAAGAAGCATTCAAATGACTCTGACATTTATAACAAATAGCTAATGAGTCATTATTATTGTTTATCTTTCTCCATGTCCGCCAATAAAAACCTCTCTTGTAAACATATTTAATACCGCGCATTGACAAAAACATTCTAAACATTGTTTCATATTTTTGAAAATATTTAAAACGCGGATTATCCTCACTTATTTCACTATGAAGTATATCTTCCGAGTATAATGTGTTATTTGATAACTTATCAAATAGTTTGAGTCGTAGATCTTGATTTTCATTTTTCTTTTTTCGATCTAAAAATCTTCTACGTAAGCCACTTTCCTTTTCTGTTATCCAATTAAAATCGTAATCCGCCAAAAAGTTCAAATAATTATCATTTAATTCGATTTCATACGAATGGGTTATATTTAAAATAACTATAAATAAAGTTAATGGCAACATTATCAAATTATGAAATTAACTCAAGAGCAGAGGTAAACAATTCTTTGCTTACGATAATTCAAGTAAGTATTAATAGTTCAACTGAATTGGAAATACTTAAGCAATTATGTTTATAAACAATCGCATGATTGTTTCGAAAAGTAGGTACATAAATGACTATGACATTCTTCTATTTTATTACGAAATGGAAATAACGCCGCCTTTAGTATTTGCTATATTGCATTATTAAAAAAATATTATACTTTGGAGCTATCAAGTACTTATCCTGTAAAAAAAACATAAATTTTAAGTCAAATTATATTTTAGAGCTATGAAATAAATTTTGTCAAAAAATAATTATTAATTTTAATGTCTGCTTCTTTTAGAATGATTAGAAGCTCATTAAGTTCATTCTTATTATTTGTTAATTATCAATGACGACAACAAATTATCGATGATAATTATTGAAATACAAATAATCATTCGTTCGTATCATTACCGGTTTTTTATTTACCGATATGTATGATGTGCATAAGAAGATTGATCTTGAATATTTTGACTGAATTCTTATTGCTTTTCATTAAATTTAAAGTTTAAACTGTTAGTCCGTATGCGTAGTTAGGTTAAGTTACTAGTTTTGATAATATAGAATTGTTGTACCAAAACTATTCAATTTCGAAAATAAACAACTCATTTTTTTAGTCAATAAAAGTAGTTCAATTATAAATAAAATAAGTTCATTACGAGATTAATCTTAGATTTAAGTAATTACTTATATTGTTCTAAATACAACACATTAATGCTTAATAATTATATTAATAATGGAAGCCTAATTATTAATAGTTAAGTTTTTAATTTTTAATGGCAACATCAATGAAAATGACGTTGAGTCGCGGTCATTGCCATTTGCCATACATGAGAAATGTCAAAATACGTAAAACGTAGAATCAACTCATGATTCCTTGAATATTTTTCATTCATTGTTTGGATTGCGGTTTGCAATGTGATTCTGCTCGAATTATTTTTTATTGTGAATTTTAGTTTTTGTGTGAATGCTGTGTTGTTTCAGTGAAGTGTTCCTATGACGTGATTTCATTATTTTATGCATCGATCTTAAGTTATATTGGTAAGTGGAACATAATGATAATAATATTATTACATTTTAATCTAGCATACGGCCTAGGAGTAGAAATCTATGACTAATTTATTGAACGATATTATCTGATCGACGTGTTATGGAAAAATATGTGACAATAATGTATGTTATATAGGAAAATTCGTAATTTTAGAAATACCAGTTCCATTATTAATAAAAAAAATTAATAAGCCTCCGTAATATTCAAGACGAAACAATAACAATTTCGTTTTTTTATTAATTATCGTTAAAATATTTCATAATTTTAAGTCCTGCAGGATCCACTTTTCTCAATATTCCAATTATTATAAGTACAGAATGTTGTAAAGAAAAAATAATAACTAAAAAGTCTTATGTTTGTCCCATTGCATTCACTACAAATATGGAAAATCCCTTTGTACTGTGCTAGTAAACAACCTTCATAAAATAAAGAAATTGTAAATTACAGCAAATGTTAGTTGATCTCCTTTAAGTAACCTAGATTATCGTTATATCAGTTCATTTAACCTTGTATTTATTCAAATAGCCTTACTTAGAAAAATTGCTCATAAATCTTATCCTGCTTAATTATAATAATACAAGTTTGTTTATTTGTCTATTAGACAAAACTGATTAATAGAATCCCATGATAATGTAAGAAAATCTGGCTTGAAAAAAATATTAAATAATACTAAAGACCTATATAAAAATATAACAACATACTGTGTTATCTAATATTCTAATATTTTCGGGCATTGATCGGGTGGGAGGAATATCTAAATTCCGACCGGGTAACGAACCACCGTTCATAGATGGAAAGACCGTGAAGTGCATATTGCGCGTTTCGGTTTCAGTCTATGGATTTCCGAATGCTCGAAGTAAAAATTGGGTCGACAGCGCATCATTAACTGATGTTCTGTGGCTGAGGTATCACCTACCATCAAGTGAACCTCATGCTCGTCTGTCGATACCAGACATAAAAAAAAAAAAAAAAAAAAATATATATAAAATTTCCATGTCACAATGTTAGTTACCGATTTTTACCAAATTTTATATGCGTATACAGTAGGTCTGAGAATCGGCTACTATCTATTTTTCATACCCCTAAGTGATAAGGGTTGTTTACCCTTATAATTTTTTTTTTAATTTTTGGACGAAATTTTTATTTTTTATTTTTTTATAATGTGGCATCAAAAAATACATAAAACCCTAAATTTTTACTTTTTTATCACCAACCCCTGCTTTTTAGAAATTATTTACATGGCAAATCAACATTTGCCAGGTCAGCTAGTTTATATATAATTCCCAGTACATATATTTCACGCCTCTTTCCCATTGGGATAGGCAGAGACGATTGGATTTCCATATGCTCTGATCCTCACATACCACATTCATACATGCTTGTTGTATTCAAGTCCTGTTTGATCTTTTGATAGTAAAATCCTTCAGATAAAGAATTCTCAGTTATCTGAATATAATGCTCAGTCCCATGAAATAATTAGAGTTTAAATATAAATAGATACCTTAACATATAAACAATTTAGGTAATGAACTAGGCATTTATCATGATATCATCATATAAAAATCTTAATATATATAAATCTCCTGTCACGATGTTTGTCCGCGATGGACTCCTAAACTACTTAACCGATTTTAAATTAAATTGGCACACCATGAGCAGTCTGGTCCAACTTAAGAGATAGGATAGCTTAGCTCTTTAATTATAGTTGCAATTTTACATAGGCTATTCTTTTTTCTCTCACTCGTGCGATGCCGGGGCGGATTGCTAGTATATAAATATCTCCCACAGTTGTTAACAATGTTAGTTTGTTAGTTAGGTTTTTTAAACTATACTGTCCGTTTTCTCCGAACTTTAAAAAAAAATATTTGTCTTGTTCGTCAAACATTTTTATTTAATTCTATTTCAAAAATGTTTAAAAAAACATAAAATACTAATATTATTTGTTCACTTACATGAGACACATTGAGTATTTTAGTACCGTCCTGCCTACTCCACTAGGAGAGGCGTGATGTATACATACATATATACATATATGTGAAAAGTTATAGCAATTTAATGAATCCTAAACTTAACAGTCAAAATTAAAATATATCTATACCTATATACTAATATTATAAAGAGGAAATATTTGTACTTTTATACATACATATACATCACGCCTCTTTCCCATTGCGGTAGTCAGAGATCACGGAATTCCATATGCTCCGATCCTTACATACCACTTTCGCTTCTTCTACTTTCATCAATGCTTTCATACACACTCGACGGTTACGAGTACTTTTGATCTGGCCCTTTTGCAGAACGTCCCCGATCTGATCGAGGTACGTTCGCCTAGGTATTTTTATATGTTATGAATAAACTCAAAAACTACTGGACCAATTTTAATAATTATTTCACCAATAGGAAGCTACATTATCAACAAGTAACATAGGCATATTTTTTGTGTAAAGTACATCTGTCTGAAGCCGGGGCATGTTGCTATTTAAATATAATATTGGCAACACATCCCGACTTTGCACGTGTGCAATAAAGATAATATAGAGAAAATAGCCTATGTTACTTGCTGATAATGTAGCTTTCTGTTGGTGAAAGAATTTTTAAAATTGGTCGAGTAGTTTTTGAGTAAATTGTAACAAACTCTTTATAATATTAGTTTAGATATATATATATATATATATATACCATATGAGTCGTATAGAATCAAAGGCGGCTATCTGACTTATGGCTGATTGTTAGCAATTTAAAAAAGAAAACTTTTTTCTCCTTTATTTTTGTATTAGGTATCATTCATTGCATGTTTAAGGTATCTATGAATATTAACAATTAAAGATAAAACCAAATATATAAAAAAACATAACAGTCTACAAGAACTTATTTTATTTTGGTAGATTGTCGGACCAAAAATGTCAGATAGCCGCCTTTGATTCTATACGACTCATATAATATACAACCAAGGCCTTTAAACCTAATAAGATATCTTTTAAAGTAAACCACTCAACAACAAGATCATTATCTACTGAACAACAATAGGAATAGTATAATTACAGTAATTATTACATAACCTCGTTGTTGTGAACAATAGCTGATTAGTGACTATGGCGTTGTGACATCACTTTTCTTTTCATTCGTTAACAAGCCTGAAAACAGAATTGACATTTTAAATTAAATGAATGGCTTTTGTTGTAGTGTCTACACATAAAATTATATTTTAAAATAAATAAGAAAATGAAAATACTTAAAAGTTATCAAAATTACACATTTTAGACAAACAACAGTTGTCCTGGGTCTCCATAGAGCATGGGTCAGACATATTTATGTGTCTGTTTCACTGATCATTGCTTACTAATAATGCTAGTGTTTTCTCCAGTATACATTCATAGAATACTTGTTACATATTTCTGATGTCCTGGTACTTCTAAGAATTACAAAGTCTCCTAGTGGGCCATGGGACAGACACATTTCTGTGTCCGTTTCACTGATCATCGCTTACTTATAATGCTAGTAGTGTATTATTTAGTAATTATTAACCAGTATACATTGATAGAATACTTGTTCCATATTTCTGATGCCCTGGTACTTCTTAGAATTACCAAGTGCCCTAGTGCGGGAAAGGGCAAAAAACATATTTCTGTGACTATTTCACTGATCATTTTTCCCATAGTGGCCAGCTTCACTAAAACAATGTTTTGCAAAATATCGACAGACGAGCATGAGGTTCACTTGATGGTAGGTGATACCTTAGTCACAGAACATCAGTCAATGATGCGCTGTCGACTTGAAATCTTGTTTTCTCGGGATTCGAACCCATGACATCTGGTGCTAAATCCACAAAATCACATAGGATGTCTTAAACCACTTCCCCTATACTATACGCATATACAAATATATACTGAAATATTCCATTGAGATACTTGTTAAATTGTTACTCACACTTCTCAAGTAGGTTTTATACTTAGAGGATTTATAATTACTAACTATCTATCCGGCTTCGCATGGGTGCAATTTAGATGTCCTATACACAAAATATCGCTGATAATGTAGCTTTCTATTGGTGAAATAATTTTTATAATCCGTCAAGTAGTTTTTGAGTTAAATCAAAACAAACATACAAAACTTTCCTATTTAATAATATTAGTATAGATTAAAATCATGTCATACATGTCATGTGTGAAACAGATGAAAATTAATTCCTCGGGAATCGAACGTGGTACCCACTGGACCACGGCGTCGGTCAATGCCAAGTGACGCGTCAAAACTCCCATGAACAAGCATTTTATGAGAAAATTTAACAATGTTTCATTGGAGTTATGCCAATACATATAATATTCTCATTTTATTTTTCTGCTATTCTTTTGTGTAATATGAAATACTATTTATAATTTATATTGTTACAGAAAGTATCACAATAACTTTTCAGAATCAAGAAATCTTCATTCAATCAAGGCTATAAGAAGACAATATTGTCTTTTAGTAACACGAATATCATACATTTTGACGGGCTCGTTGGCGCATTCGGTAGAAGTTAGAACACCTGCCGAACTGGCAGTAAATGTAAAATTAGAAGCATTTAAATTTTATTTTTTATTGACGTTCATAAGTGTACATTATGTTACCTGAATGGATAAATGATTTTGAATTTGAAAATTTGTGAGGCCGAACGCGCCAACGAGCCCGTCAAAAGGTTCACTCTTGGCCTCATTTTTAGATAAATAGTTTTAGATAAAACTATTTATCTTAAAAGTTATGTTTGCGCATATTATTACCAAGATGTGTTTACGCTCATATCATCTGTTGACTCCGATTTAACTGTGGCTACGATAATTATTTTAACTTTATAATGTGCGTAGCAATTTTTTTTTATGTTAGACATCGATAGACGAGCATGAGGTTCGCTTGATGGTAGATGATACCTCAGCCACAGCACATCAGTCATGTTTTTAGTTAGTGATTGTCGACCTAATTTTTACTTCGAGCATTCGGAAATCCATAGACTGAAACCGAACCAGACGTGGACAAGACATGCATACAAAAAAATCGTCCCAGTGGGATTCGAACCCACGACCCATCGATGCGCACGGCTGGTGTTTCAACCGAACGTGCCAACGAGCCCGTCAGAACACTTTTATCTAATATAATAATTATAATGTAATCATTATAAGGCTGAATAGAATTTTCGTTGTACCCTGATTCCGTACTGAGGCAAGCACGAACTATTTGCAAGAACGCTGTGATTGTTGTGATGCTACGGTGGTACCTACATAGACGGACCTAAACACAGTAGTGCTCGCACACTGCTGCTTGGAGGCAGAGTATCTGACGCTGCGGTGGTACCTACATAGACGGACCTAAACACAGAAGTGCTCGCACACTGCTGCTTGGAGGCAGAGTATCTGACGCTACGGTGGTACCTACATAGTCGGACCTAAACACAGTAGTGCTCGCACACTGCTGCTCGGAGGCAGAGTATCTGACGCTGCGGTGGTACCTACATAGACGGACCTAAACACAGTAGTGCTCGCACACTGCTGCTTGGAGGCAGAGTATCTGACGCTGCGGTGGTACCTACATAGACGGACCTAAACACAGTAGTGCTCGCACACTGCTGCTTGGAGGCAGAGTATCTGACGCTGCGGTGGTACCTACATAGACGGACCTAAACACAGTAGTGCTCGCACACTGCTGCTTGGAGGCAGAGTATCTGACGCTGCGGTGGTACCTACATAGACGGACCTAAACACAGTAGTGCTCGCACACTGCTGCTTGGAGGCAGAGTATCTGACGCTGCGGTGGTACCTACATAGACGGACCTAAACACAGTAGTGCTCGCACACTGCTGCTTGGAGGCAGAGTATCTGACGCTGCGGTGGTACCTACATAGACGGACCTAAACACAGTAGTGCTCGCACACTGCTGCTTGGAGGCAGAGTATCTGACGCTGCGGTGGTACCTACATAGACGGACCTAAACACAGTAGTGCTCGCACACTGCTGCTTGGAGGCAGAGTATCTGACGCTGCGGTGGTACCTACATAGACGGACCTAAACACAGTAGTGCTCGCACACTGCTGCTTGGAGGCAGAGTATCTGACGCTGCGGTGGTACCTACATAGACGGACCTAAACACAGTAGTGCTCGCACACTGCTGCTTGGAGGCAGAGTATCTGACGCTGCGGTGGTACCTACATAGACGGACCTAAACGCAGTAGTGCTCGCACACTGCTGCTTGGAGGCAGAGTATCAGACGCTGCGGTGGTACCTATATAGACGGACCTAAACACAGTAGTGCTCGCACAGTAGGCTTTTTTAAACCTGACGCTGTGGAATCTTCCTAGACGGGGTCTTATTGAATATTTTAATAGCTATAAGAACAGCCAATTTATGGCACGCAAATCAATTAAACACTATCATATAACAACGAGTGAGTCATCGCTACTACAAAAACAAATAAATGTAGGCCGAGAATTTGATGAGAGTCCATGAACCGTTCAACAATGATTATATGATATACTAGCTTCTGCCCGCGACTTCGTCTGCGTAGAATTAGTACTAAGGGTAGCTTATTTTTGAACCGTGCTGTTTTTTTATCAATCTCCGCTTAATGGCGCTGCACTCAAGTCAATCATATCGTGATATTTTTTAATCCGTCGTCCAAATTACTTAGTGTAAAAGACAAAGTTCATACATATTAAATACTGAAAGGGAAAAATGTATCAATTTTGGTAAGAATTAGCTAAATACTCTAAAATATGCAATTGAAAAAATGAATCAAATTTAAATGTATTTATGGTTCATCGTTTAGGTTATATTGGCTTCCACATAAAAGGTAGATATATGCTATCGTGCACTTTTATTTAGAACTATTTAAAGCAAACAATCCCATAATATATAGATATCGGTGAATATAGTTTATAAAGACTTACTTATTTATTCAAATATTGTGATTATTTGCAAAAAAACATACAAAACTGCCAATCTCGCGAGATCTCGCAGTATTGTTATTCATAAACTCGCGGGATCTCGCTTGAGGCCTAATCTCGCGAGATATGCATTCCCTAGATGGCTATACAGCTAGTCAGCTACGTGCGGCTTCATAACGTTGTAACTATATGTATTGTGGGACAGCTGCCCGCTGCGCCGTAAGCTTGTCAGATTATCGAAGTTATTAAGTAGTATTATAGCTAATTACTTCAAGACATAGAGCAACACGGGCCACCGGTGAACCGGAGGGGAGTAGCCATACGCAGACGTTCCCCTCTGTCAAAGTACAAGTCCAAATGGTCCTATGCGTACAATAAAACTAGTTGTAGCCGCACTTTTCACTAGACTAAATCCAGATGCGCGACTGAATCGACCTCCTAAAAAAATGCCGAATTGTTTGTGTTTCTTGTTGCCAAAAAATATCTGCCACGTCAAATTTACAAAAAGATAGCGTTACCTTTCATATGTAGGTATTTTTTAATCATATTATTACTATTTACTTCTTTAAAACTTAAAATATTACAATATTATCGGTCGTGTTGTTTCGGATTTTTTTACCAACACAGTCGCTCGACAGATCCGCGTATTGTATGAGCCCTCATACAATACACGGATCTGTCGAGCGACTGATCCGAGTTTATTTCCGAGAAGTCGCTGTCACCGAGCAATAGTGTTGTTGTCGGATTGTTTTAAGTTATCGAAAAAAATGGCAAAGGAGTCTTCTATACAGAGACAGTTTTGAGATTAAATTTTCTGATTCAAATATTATATTGTGATAATATACATTGTTAAAATATAATATAATACTTACGCGCGTTAGCACATTTATTAAAATCACTTAGTGTAAACTTCAACCATAATGTTTTTTTTATTTCCTAAAAATCCAAAGGATATGGAAAATTGTGGGCCCAAATTTAATAATTTCGATATGATCTAAAAAATGACATATTTTTAATCTTATAATATAAAAAATCAACTCAATTCTCAATCTGGGAGAGGAGAAATATGAGAAATATAGTTTTCCTGAGATTCTCGATTAATTGAATCGATACACAATCACAAAAAAAAACCTTTGGACAAGGTAATTAACTCAAAAGTAATTAAATGCACTTTAAATACAATATATTGCATATAATTACAGTTATGTTATTAAATAAAATATAAATTATTAATTAAAGAAAATGAATATGCATGATTATCGATTAAAATCGAGCTTTTATTTTAGTCTGTCGTTGGCATGCCGCATGACAGTTGTTTACTCTGTGCTAATTCGTTTCGTGTTTTCTACGTTTTGAGTCTGAGTGCTTTTCCGATTGTCGTCATTTAGGAATTGTTACGATTTGACAACTACAAATATCATTGATCACCATAGAGCAACACGGGCCACCGGCGAACCGGAGGGGAGTAGCCATACGCAGGCGTTCCCCTCTGTCAAAGTACAAGTCCAAATGGTCCTATGCGTACAATAAAACTAGTTGTAGCCGCACTTTTCACTAGACTAAATCCAGATGCGCGACTGAATCGACCTCCTAAAAAAATGCCGAATTGTTTGTGTTTCTTGTTGCCAAAAAATATCTGCCACGTCAAATTTACAAAAAGATAGCGTTACCTTTCATATGTAGGTATTTTTTAATCATATTATTACTATTTACTTCTTTAAAACTTAAAATATTACAATATTATCGGTCGTGTTGATTCGGATTTTTTTACCAACACAGTCGCTCGACAGATCCGCGTATTGTATGAGCCCTCATACAATACACGGATCTGTCGAGCGACTGATCCGAGTTTATTTCCGAGAAGTCGCTGTCACCGAGCGATAGTGTTGTTATCGGATTGTTTTAAGTTATCGAAAAAAAAAGGCAAAGGAGTCTTCTATACAGAGACAGTTTTGAGATTAAAATTTCAAATATTATATTGTGATAATATACATTGTTAAAATATAATATAATACTTACGCGCGTTAGCACATTTATTAAAATCACTTAGTGTAAACTTCAACCATAATGTTTTTTTTTATTTCCTAAAAATCCAAAGGATATGGAAAATTGTGGGCCCAAATTTAATAATTGCGATATGATCTAAAAAATGACATATTTTTAATCTTATAATATAAAAAATCAGCTCAATTCTCAATCTGGGAGAGGAGAAATATGAGAAATATAGTTTTCCTGAGATTCTCGATTAATTGAATCGATAACACAATCACAAAAAAAAACCTTTGGACAAGGTAATTAACTCAAAAGTAATTAAATGCACTTTAAATACAATATATTACATATAATTACAGTTATGTTATTAAATAAAATATAAATTATTAATTAAAGAAAATTAATATACATGATTATCGATTTTTTATCGATTAAAATCGATCTTTTATTTTAGTCTGTCATTGGCATGCCGCATGACAGTTGTTTACTCTGTGTTAATTCGTTTCGTGTTTTCAACGTTTTGAGTCTGAGTGCTTTCCCGATTGTCGTCATTTAAGAATTGTTACGATTTGACAACTACAAATATCATTGATCACAGATTTATGATATATTTATGTCAGTTATTGATTGTAACATAACCTTACTTTTACTACTTAAAACTCTAATAACTCGGCTCTCAGATTGTCAAAACTAATAGAATTTTCATCGAAGGACTGTTAAGTCTCAATCTATTAATTCACATCAATTTCATATTGTAACATTGGGGGCCCAAAGTTTTATGTAATCGTTTCCATCTCATTTAAGAGATACATGAAATATATATAATAACGAAGTATTTTTCAAATTATTTCGAACATTTTATTATGTACCAACTCATGGTCCACTCTCCGTGACCTGCTACGTGCGCATTACCCGACAAGTTCATTTTGTATTATTGTAGTACGTAATAAATTAAGTCCTTTGTATCGCTTATAAACCTAATTTCCCTAACCCAGTTCTTGAAATTATCGATACTGCGTATCGACAGTTGTTGCAACTACGGCTAAGAGGACTTGTCAGTGTAGTTGCGCCATTTAATTATACTGTTATGACACGGAATGTTTAAATGTGTGTGTGAAATTGTTAGTGTATTTTTTAATTGTCACGGTGTGAGTTTCGTAGTGACAGACGATTGCTTTTGTGTGCGAATTTGAGTACGCACACATAGTGCAGATTTCCCCCCGCAAAAAATGACAGACAGTTTGGTATCGCTAACGAACGCTATGGCTACTCCCCTCCGGTTCGCCGGTGGCCCGTGTTGCTCTATGTTGATCACAGATTTATGATATATATGTCAGTTATTGATTGTAACATAACCTTACTTTTACTCAGTGGCGGGACTACCATACAAGCCCAAAAGCCCGTCTTGCCGATTTTAACATAATATGTGTTTATATATTTATATAGCTTATATAATTACGTTATCGTTTTTCAAATTATTTCTAAGATTTTATTATGTACCAACTCATGGTCCACTCTCCGTGACCTGCTACGTGCGCATTACCCGACAAGTTCATTTGTATTACGTAATAAATTAACTCCATCTTTAAAATAAATAAATTAAGTCGAACTTATAAAACTAATTTTCCAAACCCAGGGGGCCTAGCACGAACGACTATCGACATCGAATTCGAATCGTCAAATGTCAATTGTATGAGAAATTTCATACAAATGACAGTCGACGATACGAATACTCTTTCGATACTTGTTCGTGCTCACCCCTCAGTTCTTGAAATTATCGATACTGCGTATCGACAGTTGTTGCAACTACGGCTAAAAGGACTTGTCAGTGTAGTTGCGCCATTTAATTATACTGTTATGACACGGAATGTTTAAATGTGTGTGTGAAATTGTTAGTGTATTTTTTAATTGTCACGGTGTGAGTTTCGTAGTGACAGACGATTGCTCGTGTGTGCGAACTTGAGTACGCACACATAGCGCAGGTTTCCCCCCGCAAAAAATGACAGATTGTTTGGTATCGGTAACGAACGCTATGGCTACTCCCCTCCGGTTCGCCGGTGGCCCGTGTTGCTCTATGCTTCAAGATGTCATGTGGAACATGGTGTAATAGTTACAGATACTTACAAACATTTTGTAAAACAAAAAAACATGGCGATTAAAATGAGTGGCGGAGAGCTTATTGCCAGTTCTTCTTGTCCGTTCTATGCCCTAGATTTGAGAACTGGCAGTAAATTTAAAATTAGAAGCATTTACTATATATATTATTGACGTACACGGTTAATAATATGAACCACCTATATGAATAAATGATTTTGATATTTTTTTTTGAAGCGCCTCTAAACAAAGTAGCCAATAGCTAGTTATCGTATCGACGAATATCATAGCCGTGGCTATTTTATGAATAGCCGCTATCTAGTTAGCTAATTGAATAGCTCATCTCTAATGTCTTTCATGAAATTTTTAATTCACATTTTCCTGTCACCTTCACAATGACCTTTTCGGTCTTCTGTCCATTTTTCATAGAAAATAAATGACGTAATCACCTCAGAGCGTGATAAATGCTATGCGAATTAACTGTGTATTATCAGCGTTGAGTGATAAGCGTTCATTGACCTTGGCTGATGTGATTAAGGTACCTATGCCTTGTTAAGCCGAGACTAGATAACTTTTAACTATTAATCAGGGAGCTTCGATTCCGGTTCCGAAATGTCTGATTGATTCCGATTTCGGTTCCGATAAATTTAAATCGGAGGTCGAAGCACATCGGCGGCGGCGGCCGTGGTAAGCGCCATTTGATTTAATTTACTACTGTATAAAAAAGTAAATACTATTTTATACAGTAGTAAATTAAATCAAATTTTATTTTCAACACCTAGTAAGGTATTTTATTTTTTGAACTGATATGAATGAAACTTTACTTTGATTTACTTTAATTACACATCTCTCATTTGCTTCTGCCTCCGATTCCGTTTCCGATTCTGGTTCCGGTTCCGATCCGGTTCCGACAAACCAAATTTAAAAACTCCGATTCCGAATTCGGTTCCGATAAAACCACCTCCGGAACATCCCTACTATTAATGGCTTAGTGACATATTCGACAGTCAACAAGTCTACAAGTAGTGTGTGGTAACTTGAAACTGAATAGGGGAAGTGTTTGAGTTGGTTCTTTGACAGAATTTTGGTTCGCATAGAGAACTTTATTTTTTGTGATTAACTAGTGAGTTTTTGGCTTATGTAGTTTCGAGGTGGAGAGCTTAGTCCAAAGTTTCATTACTAAAGTTTAATAATCTTTACTAATATTAGAGGAAAGGTTTGTTTGATTGTTACGATTTAACTCAAAAACCACTGGACCGATTTTGAAAATTCTTTCACCAATAGAAAGCTACATTATCAGCGAGTAACATAGCTTTTATATGAGTGTGTGTATAATGTATATCGTACATCTACACTACCCGTGCGAAGCGAATGTTGCTGTTGTGTTAAAAATAAAAATTAATTTGTAATTGTAAACGAAAGTGTGCAAGTGTGTGTATCTCATTTTACACTAATAGTAAAAACTCAGTTTTCTTTTGCATTGTATAGAATCTCTGTATACCTTGCATTATATAAACTTCTCAGCCGATTATTACTATTGTAACCGAGTCTTTGTAAGCTAAACCATTGTTGAAAAGAGTGTCCATGGAGTTTCTTGCCGGTTCTTCTCCATGAGACCCACTTTTTGGAACCGTGCAACTAGACGTTTCATAAGAGCCTGCAAAGGCCAATTTGAAATAAAAAACTTTTGATTTTGATTTAAAATCTGTCTGACTTCTTAGCCAGGGGTGTTAAAGATCAAATAAAAATTGTTGAATTACAGGTTACATTTTTTATGAATTTATGAAGTTCAAGAAAAGTGGAATTTAACAATTTTTAAATTATCAAGTCAAACATACTAAAAAACAGGTGGACACCGTTAGTCAATATATAGAAAATTACAGTAAATATCAACTCCGTAGGAATAGATGGCGTTAATATGGCAACTTTGTGACATTTCAAAAATCAGACAACTGTCATCTTTCTGTCTCCCCGCGACCACGGTTGCTGAAAAGCATCCGAAACATCGGGATAAATAATTTAAACAATATAAATGAGTCGTATAGAATCAAAGGCGGCTTAATTGTTAATATTAATAGATACCTTAAACATGCAATGAATGATACCTAATACAAAAATAAAGGAGAAAAACGTTTTCTTTTTTAAATTGCTAACAATCAGCCATAAGTCAGATAGCCGCCTTTGGTTCTATACGACTCAAATAATAAATCGCGTGTTAATCCGGTATACAGTATTTTATATGAATGCATGATACTCGCGTTAATAAAAGACAATGCTGTCTATTATATTTGTCTCGTGTCTTAATGAGCATCAATTAGAAAATATAAACAGTACAATATCTATTTACAGACCGACGCCAGCCAACAGAAGACTGACTATGTAACTAAGCTACATTCCACATCGAAGCATGCGCACGAGCAAGTGAGGACAAGATGGAAGCACCCGCGATACGGCAGGAGGAGGTGATCGATGAAGCACAGGAGAAACTCTTGGATGGCGGCGTGGTGCCGGCTGTGCAGGATGAGGGGTTGCTCTCTGTCAAATCCTCCAAGAAGGGTGAGTATTCGCTAGTGATTATAATCCCGAGCATGTTTTTCAATCCCGGGATTACGGGATTTTTGATGTGTAATCCCGGGATTACGGGATTTTTGATGCGTAATCCCGGGATTACGGGATTTTTGGTGCGTAATACCGGGATCCGGGGATACTGTGTGGTGTCTAATTGGGCTCAAATGAAAAAAATGTGTAATTTCTTTAAAAAAAAGGTTGTAAGAAAATAAAATAGACCAAACAATAAAAACTATACTTTTGCAAGAAATCAAAACGATGCGACGACACAAAAAACTATTTAGAATTTTAAAATACATAAAATAATCGCAGAAATATCAAAGCATTCAATTTGAGGTGTTCGGGTGATTCCTCTGTGGACAACAGATAAACGTTGGGTAATGACCCAAAAAGTGTCATATTGAAGTATTCCGAGATGGGAAGTCCCTTCTAAAGCTAATTTCCCACGGTCGGTGATATCGCGGACGGACGCGGACGAGCTCGCACGACGCACCGTGGGAAGAGTCTCGTCCGTGGTAGCACAGGTTGTCTGTGGCGGTGCGCCGGTATCCGTCGCGAGGCGGTAACTTCAAAGGTGCGGTGAAAGAAGCTGAGTGCAATTGCAAACCGTTCTTGAACAGGATTATATTTTCGCTTTTTCGTAGAATTGCGGACCGTGGGAAGCCAGCTTAAGTAGGGCTGTAGGTACCTGTGTAGTACGTATGTATGTATCTTACGGCGTATCTAAGGGTTGTTTTTGTCGTTATGTAATAAACGCTATCAATATAATCTAGGCAAGGTCAAGGCACAACGGACTACGGAATGCAAAATAAACCTGTTTATGGCAATACCGAAAATCCCAAGATTAGAGTACAAGTAAGACAAGTACAGTCCCGGGATTTAGGCAATGAAAATGTACTATACACAAAAATATGCATGTTACTCGCTGATAATTTAGCTTTCTATTGGAGAAATTTTTTATTAAATCGGTCCAGTAATTTTAAGTATATTCGTTACATACAAAAATACAAATCTTTCCTCTTTATAATATTAGGAAAGATTAGGAAAGAAGTATAAATATAGACTAGTAACACGCTCCGGCTTCGCACGGGTGCAATGTATATGTATTATACACAAAAATAGCATATATTACTCGCTGAAAATGTAGCTGAATTCGGTTCAGTAGTTTTTAAGTATATTCATTACAAACAAAAATACAAATCATTCCTCTTTATAATATTAGTATAGATATAGATATCGACAGACGAGCACAAGGTTCACTTGATGGTATGTGATACCTCAGCCACAGAACATCAGTCAATGATGCGCTGTCGACCTACTTTTTACTTCGAGCTTTCGGAAATTCAATGATTGAAACCGAAACGCACATTTTGGTTTTTCCATCTTTGAACGGTGGTGCGTTACCCGGTCGGAATTTCGATAATCCTCCCACCCGTTTAATGGCCGAAGTTACCAGACGTGGGGAAGGCATGTCCCGGCAGGATTCGAACCCGCTACCCATCGGAGCGCAAGGTAAGTGTTGTAGCAAACGTGCCAACGAGACCGTCAAAAATTATTTCATTTACGGTTTACTTAATATTATTAACACCTTAGGTATTCATTTGGATGTTGACATTCGCATAAAATTCGCGAATGCGAATACGAATATTTAGAAATATGCGAATATTTGCGAAGGCGAATCCGTCAACAAATCAAATATATAAAAAAAGCAATATACAGTTTTTCTTACAAGACTTATCATGTAAACAAATATGGCATACTTACAACCACAGACACGAGTATAGAGTTGTAAAATATAGAAGAAATGAATGAACGAACGTAACTATAAAACTGTAGTGAACTGTGGTGTTCATCAATCCGATTCTGAGCTAAAAATAACCAAAATTCCTTTTTTATCATAACTATACTATTAATTTTAATAAAAATGAGTGTCAAAATAATGCACTCAACTTTTTAATCAGATACTTTGAAAACATAAGATGTAAACGAACATATCAATTTTATAATTTATAAATAATGTTATTTGTCTTAAATTAGTAATTTACTAAAATATTGAATAACATTAATGCTAAAAAATTATCAATTTTAAATTATTGTCAATAAGTTGAGTAATTTTATACTCCTAAATGATTTATCATTCATTCATTCATTCACCGTTTATAAATCCTTTGCCTACATCTCTACTACATCCATAAAAAAAATACACCTTGAAATTAAAATTGCCAAATGTATGCTTTATCTGTAATTTTATTTTCTGTTTTATATAAATTTATGTATGTAAATAATAAATTCAAAGCTGTTTTAGTTTAAAACCAACTAAAAGTATGTTTTACTTATATACGGACGATCATGTGCCTAGATGCATGTATATGAAAAATGGCCGTAAAACGTGATTTTCGTATTGAGTGGGTTTGTTTACTACTTAAAACTTGTAAAGACGAACGTCTTGTACATAATGCTATGGCTAAAATAAATATTAATATTCGTAATAAGTTGTTCTTCGTATATTATCTAAAACATTTTGGTAATACAGATTCTAAAAAAATATCGACAAAAACACGTAATTTTTTAATGTTGGCAATCAAATTGGAATTATTATCTGTGTTTTGTAATAACAAACTACCGTCAATTATGATATTTTAATACGATGTAACGCTAATTATTAAATAGAAGGTAGTTGAAGATTTAGTAACAGTAATACTGTAGTGTGTTAAGTTTAATTATTGAATTGTGTTTTATTAATGGCGTCCAAATATAAAAGAATTGGAAATAAATCGAATAGGAGAGGTAAGCTTTTAGTTTTTTCTATTAATTGTTCAATTGATTGTTTCAAATTGGATGTTACATTATCGTCCCCGTAGATCGAAAATTAAGTGAATCTAAAAAGTGTCTTTAGAGATAGCGTTTGTAAGTTAGAAAAACTCATATGGCTATAACTTTTAAAAGGTTTTTCAAATATTTCGTCGGTTCAAAGTAAAACTCACTAATTGTAATCCATAACTAAAATATGAGTCGTATAGAATCAAAGGCGGCTATCTGACTTATGGCTGATTGTTAACAATTTAAAAAAGAAAACGTTTTTCTCCTTTGTTTTTGTATTAGGTATCATTCATTGCATGTTTAAGGTATCTATTAATATTAACAATTAAAGTATATTAAAAATATATAAAAACATAACAGTCTAAACGACAAGAACTTATTTTATTTTGGTAGTTTGCTGGATCAGATAGCGCAATACGAACTTAGTAATTGTTCTTATCGTAGATGTACGCTTAAAATTGGCAAAAGTGCGAAATATATTTTTATTCAAAATTACGCTTAGTGAGTTTAACCTTTGAAACGACGATATATTGTTTAGAAGTTAATTTAGTAAATTTTTTGACGATATATCAATAAATTTTTGGGTATTCATCGGATGGGAGGAATATCGAAATTCCGATTGAAACGAACCACCGTTCATAGATGGAAAAAAGCGTGAAGTGCATATTGCGCGTTTCGGTTTATACATATATTATAATATAATATATGAATTTCCGAATGCTCAAAGTAAATAGTAGGTCGACAGCGCATCATTGACTGATGTTCTGTGGCTGAGGTATCACCTAACATCAAGTGAACCTTATGCTCGTCTGTCGATATCTATACCTCTATACTAATAATATAAAGAGGAAAGATTTGTAATTTTGTATGTTATGAATAAACTCAAAAACTAGTTACAGGACCGATTTTAAACATTATTTCACTAATAGAAAGCTAAATTATCATCGAGTAACATAGGCTATTTTTTGTGTATAATACATATCAACTAGTGGACCCCGCAGACGTTGTTCTGCCACAATTTTGGCTTCGAAATTATATATTAATTAAAAATGAATTAAAAAAACATTGTCCAGCGGACAAAATTGTGAATCTAAACCTTTCCCAGATCCCCTTGAACACACAAAAAATTTCATCAAAATCGGTCCAGTCGTTTGAGAGAAGTTCAGTGACATACACACTCACAGAAGAATTATATATATAAAGATATTGCATCCGTGTGAAGCCGGGGCGCTTTGCTAGTCTATATCTTTAACTTCTATACTAATGTTATAAAGAGGAAAGATTTGTATTTCTGAATTTTTGTATGTTATGAATAAACTCAAAAACTACTGGACCGATTTTAAAAATTCTTTCACCAATTGAAAGCTACATTATCAGCGAGTAACATCTAGTTTTTTTTGTATAGTACATATCTACATTGCACCCGTATGACGCCGGGGCGCGTGGCTAGTATATCATAAAAAAATAATATATATGTTTTTAAATAACATTTAGTACTGTACAGTACAATAATTGGAATCTATTGTGCATTGAATATTCAAATTCTTACATTACTTCGACGAATACAAATGAAATCCAAACATGGAGTAATACATTTGGACTTTGAATATCAAATACATAAAAAAATTCCAGTTTCTACGACTATTTGAATAATGTGTGTGTAAAACAATGAGATATTTGTATGTTAAAATAATCTAGAATACAGTTACTATTATATGCTAGAACAATTGAATAAATATATGATATAGGAGAATTTTATTTTATTTTGTTATGTTATTAAGTACATAACAAGAGTTTAGGTGCCAGTATACCAGTATATTTTAATAAAATATAATATGTTGATTATTATCAATGGCCAGGATTGCCGAGTTACATAGCTGTAACCCAGCTAACCCGGACACATTAAAATTCCATAGTTTCCCATTACATCTAGAGATAAGCCTACCACTGTAACAATAGTTATAAGACTCTTTGCTCTGTATATTTAACTACTAGCAATTGACCCCCCACCCCCCCTTGTGGGTTGAATTTCGTAAAATCCGTTCTTAGCTGACCTCTACTCGGCGAAAGGAATATTCCTACCATATTTCAAGTCGCTACGCCTTATGGTTCCAGAGATATCGTGATGAGTGACTATATAGGTGGGAATCTCTTTTATATATATAGATAATTAAATCAGTCATGTATTAACACTTGGATGGAGGAGTAGCTCCGAAGTTTCATTTTAAAAACTCTTCTGACATCGCTCCCAATAAAACTCCAGCAATTTTTTTTTATTATTAAATGAATTAATGCGTGTTGTAATATGTAAGATTGTTGTGAATGTAACGACTATTTGAATGTGTGAATATTGCCTAGGGTTGCCAGTAATAAAATCTTTTTTTTTTATTTTTTATATAACTAATTCGTTTGATTCTTTCTGTTACTATTTAAGGGCCTATGTCGAGGAGGCTCGCAGGCCGACAAATCGCTCTTTTGAATGTGAGCGAGCGAGATTGAAATATTTACTTGAGAAAAAAAAAAGAGATAGCTGTAGCTTGAACGCGCTCGGAATAAAACAACGTATGTCCCAAAACTAATTCAGTTCATAACTTTACAATACTTTATTTGATTAAAAAATGGTTTTGAGCAATCTTAAAGACATTTATCCTACATCCTTTAAAAAAAATAAAATTCAAAACTCTTTGCCGTTATGCCTTGGCAACCAAAAAAGTGTAAAAATAGACATAACTTCAAATTTTTTTTCTATCGACAAAATTTCATTGAATCATGTTTTCCTTTTGAGCGACACTGCAAAGTGCAAAGTATAGTCAAAAAACAAATCCCCAAAATTTCATATCCATAATCCACAGCCTGAACAAGTTACACGTAATGGAAAAACCGCATTTTTCTCAACATATCCTCTTAAATAGAAATAGCCTTGGTTGTAGTTCCATAAATAGGTCACTATGTCTTTGTAAATCAATCGCTCTTCTCCAGAAATATTGGCAAATAGCCAAATTATATTCCAATTCAGTCCTTTGGAAAAATAGTAGACGATAAGATTTATATAACGGTAAATATTGGATAATATTAGCCAAGCACATCAATGTCTTGTCTAGAATTCAATACACTAGCTGATGCCAGCGACTGTTCGCGTGGGCTTCATCTTAAGCTGAGCTTTTGAGCAAGGTTTCTTCATCTATACTTCTATATTTATACTAATATACTAATTATACTAATCTATTCTAATATTATAAAGAGGAAAGATTTGTATTTTTGTATGTATCGAATAAACTTAAAAACTACTGGACCGATTTCAAAAATTCTTTCACCAATAGAAAGCTACATTATCAGCGAGTAACATAGGCTATGTTTTGTGTATAGTACATCTACATTGCACCCGTGTGAAGCCGGGGCGCTTTGCTAGTATGATATATTCATATGCACTATTCCACGAATACATATTGAAAGCAGCGAAATAATCAAACTATTTCATTTCCATATCAAACTGTTATTGACATCTGACAATTCGAAAAAGTTCGACGCGAGTCAGTTTGCATTGCAATTTGTTGATATGGTGCCTTTACAATAATCTTTAAATGATGATAACTTTTCTTTCCGACAACCGATTTCGATGAAACAAAGCCTATATGTTGCCCCGGGCTTTGCTTAATATATTTGTTTAAATTGCATGAAAATCGGTTCAGTATTTTCGGAGATTAGCCCGTACATACGGAGAAACAAAAAATTAAAAAAAAACTGGGTTTGTTCTATTTCTCTTCTTACATCTCCCGGCTCGGTTTTAGCATTTATTTTCTATGTACAGATATTTGACTTCTACAGTTTTATTATATGTATACACTATACATAGATAATGACTGCATTCTCATTGTTATAATCTATTCAATGATTGTTCCAGTAAAACTACCAGAAGATGACGAAGGAAAAGTCGGTAGATTCACTATCGGCCCGGCGCCGGAACGCGACTGGGAAATGGTGCCGCCGGACGGCAAGTGGGGGTGGTGTGTGCTCGTAGGTATGTATTTTTGTGTAGTCGCAGAGTCGTGCGATTTTAAGTCGCAGAGTCGTGCGATTTTAAGTCGCAAAGTCGTGCGACTTTTAGTCGCAATATTGTGTGATGACAATCCAAAAAATGTGAATTAATGTTATGGTTGAAATTAATATGCGCAACATTGTCTGCTCGTATCAGTATATAATAATCAGTCACTTATTTAAGAATTAAGAATAGCTTTAATTCGCACGCAACTGTCTTTAAATGATCACCCTTTCTTCTCGTCTTCCGATCTAAGTTAAAGAATATATGTTGCTGCAAACTTATCTTAAAACTGCATGAAAATTCATTCAGTAATTTCGAAAATTAGCTTAAAGAATCAGACGGACAGACAAAATTGTTAGAACATTATTTTTATGTATTCTGTTACACGTCCCATCTCATTATATTTTAAATATAATATCTCTCTATATACTATAAGGTCAACGACCGGGCAAAACCGGTATCTTGGTGACTTTTAATATATACCAATAAAATCCCACACTATCTAAATGACTCACTTGTATGCTTAAAAACGCGTAGTAAATAACAAAAAATAAAATAGTTGAAATGACCCTGAGAATACGGATATAGCCAATAAGGTCTTTGAACAGTTCAGTTCTTAATTGATGTAGGATGTTTTGATAAACGACTGTTAATAGCGTTCCATACCAAAGAATGAAGCCGTCTTACCATGACGGCATTCTCGAAATGAACGCGTAGTAATTAGTGGCTGCGACTGGTGGCCACATGTGCGGCTGTCTTTTTTTTATGTCAGATATCGACAGACGAGCATGAGGTTAACTTGATGGTAGGTGATACCTCAGCCACAGAACATCAGTCAATGATGCGCTGTCGACCTACTTTTTTACTTCGAGCATTCAGAAATTCATATACCGAATCCGAAACGCGCAATATTTAAAGTTTTTCCATCTATGAAGGTGGTTCGGTACCCGGTAGGAATTTCGATATTCCTCCCACCCGTTCAATGCCCGAAATTACCAGACGTGCGGAGGACATTTGTAGCGACATCTACAATCTGCTACAAGAGTCTATATAAGTGTTTCGGAGCGCTGAGTATATATACAACATCTCGACATCAACCACTGGGGCCTTAGGGCCGGCCAGTCAGTGGTTCGACTGGTCGAGGATCCTCCCTTTAGGTTGGAGGAAGACCACACCTCCCTTCCTCCACACATTCTTACAGAAAATTATAAACGGTGGATTTTCGGTATTCGGTAGAATTCGAACCCACGACCCATCGATGCTCAAGGCAGGTGTTCTACCAAACGCGTCTGTCAAATATGTTGGACTGCGTTTTTTTTTTATAATTTTTGAAATTATTTTCAGGAGCGACACTTGTAAATATTCTAATACCGGGCACTATCAAGTCCTTCGGAGTTTTGCTGGTGGAATTCAACGACGTCTTCCAGTCGAGCGCTTCGGCTTCCTCGGGTATAGTAGCGTTGTGCTACTTCCTCTACAGTAGTTTGGGTGAGTAACGATACTACCCGGCCTAGCATGACAATCGCGACAAAATTTTGTCGACCGTTTTCTCGTGTTTTAATCGATTATCTCTTTATTTCTTCCGGGTCTAACATGACAATTGCACTTAAAACTCGACTTTTAATATCAACTATAACTAAAAAGTAAAAAATAATATTTTAATTACTTCAAAGCATTATTTATTAACAGTTATTTTTGAAGTCGGTGCCACTCCGTACCGTTCAAAAAGTTGCAAAAGCAGGATTAAACAGTCCTTCTCTGCTGGCACCGACTCCAAAAATAACTGTTAATAAATAATGCTTTGAAGTAATTAAAATATTATTTTTTAATTTTTAGTTATAGTTTTGAAGTCGGTTTTTGTTTTTTGCTTAAAAATAATTTTTTTTCAAAAGTTTATTTTTTAAGTTCATTAATCCTTACATAATAATTTAGTAGACCTACCACTAAACGTGCTGCTCAAATGAGACAGCGCCGTGAAAGGAACTACAAACCATAACATCATCCACGTATAAGATTTTTTTGTTATTGTTAATTTTCTAAAATAGCACTAAACCAATTTCGATAAAAATTATATGGGACCACCTCTGAAATATCCCCTACTAAACAAAAGAAGAATCATCCAAATCCATCCATAACTTGCGGAGTTATCGCGTAACAAACATACAAAAAAAAAAAAAAAAAAAAACAACATACAGACGAATTGAGAACCTCCTCCTTTTTTGAAGTCGGTTAAAAATAGATATATTTGTCGATCGAGATATTTTTTCTATCAAAATTGTCGATGTCGAGATTGTATCTTAGTTTGTCGTCTCTCGTGGCGGTCATGTTAGGCCTGTAGATGGTGGTTTCATATAATACACTGATCGGACTTGAATTCGTTTATGGGTGGTGATATTACTTATTTCGACCAGGGACTGAAACCGGTTAATTTTTATTTTCCAAAATACGTGTCTGACTGAGATACCATGATATCGTCGCTGCGCCTGACAAGTTCCATATGTGATTTTTGTATAGTTTTGGGAGACAACAAAAAACGTATTATTGATTCACATACGGAGCTTTTCTTACCGGTCAAAACACACATGGAATTAGTTAAACTCATGTCCAGTTCGAATATCACAAAAATGATTTTAGTAACACATAGAGAATAAAACGAAGATTATTTTTTGTACAATAACCAAAAATAAAAAAAATCACATATGGAATTTGGCAGGCGCAACGACGATATTAGTTTTAAAAAGTAATACACACTAAACTTACCACAGTAATTTTTTTCAGTGAATATGAATAAAAACGAAAGAATATTAACAAAAACCTTTATTATACCGGTATAACTCCCATAGTAAATTAACCGGTATTCAGTCCCTGATTTTGACTATGTGTTTGCGTGTTGTTCCCACGATAATTTAAGTAGGTGCTCCTATTTCACTATGCCTTCTTCTAAGCTACAGTAAGGGTTTCACCCTAAAAAAATAACTTTTTTTTTGTGAACATTCTGTATTTTTTCATGCGGAAATATTGAAAAAGGAGCCAATGACAGAGCTGGCCCCAGAATGTCTTAGAAATGTGGTGTTCAGTATATGTTGGTCGTACAAAAGTACACAGCTGTTCTTATATAATTTGTAACTGGTTTCTTGAGTGAGTCCACCTAAGCAAATATTTGTGACGCACACCGGTGGAATCTCACCATAAGATCTTAAAATAATAGCTTCAATATTATAGCTAGGGATACGGAAAATTTCAAAAGTATCGATACTTTACTCGATACCAGTATCGTATCCAAATTATCGATACTAAAAAGTATAGATACCTGAAGGTATCGAGTACTTTTTATACATTTATAAAAATGGAGAGCTAATTATAATAATATACCTCACACTGGCGCGTCTGATCCCAAACTAGGGAGAGCCTGTGCTATAACCAGGTAACCAGGCTGCTTATAAACATTAAACATACCTATATATTTTTAAATACATCCATATTATAGATAAATTACACCCAAACACAGACCAAATGTCCGTGCTCATCACACAATATTTGTCCTGGGTGGGAATCGAACCCACAACCTCCGGCTTAGTAGTCAAGGTCACTAAATACTAATCCCCGAATCATATCTTAGGTGTAGAAGGGATGTGACAAATATTTTGTTTAAAATATCGATATTTTTTTCCTTTTATTAAAAACTAGCAACGCGCCCCGGCTTCAAGCCTATATTACTCGCTGAAAATGTAGCTTTCTATTGGTGAAAGAATTTTCAAAATCGGTCCAGTAGTTTTTGAGTCTATTCATAACATACAAAAATTCAAAAATACAATCTTTCCTCTTTATAATATTAGTATAGATGGGGAGGAAAGTATCAATACTTTGAGAAAGTATCTACATTCTACATACTTGAGAAAGTACGACAAAATACTTTGAGAGAGTATCGATTCCAAAAGTACTTGGTATCGAAACAAAAAATATCGACACCTCAGGTTATCGATATTTTTTGCGTATCCCTAATTATCTTTGACTTATATGAACAGATTTTATATTGGTCTTATATTTTGATTTATGATATTTTCACAGGACCACTCTCGTCAATTTTATCAGTGAAATGGTCGTATCGGACCGTGACACTGATCGGGGGGAGTTTCGCTGCCTTCGGTATGATATTCAGCAGTTGGGCTTTCTCCATAGGATATTTGTACTTTAGGTGAGTTTTCTTTTTTGAATTATTAAGAGTTGAACTCATAGATATGAGAATGGACTGTTTAATACTTGAATCAATTAATAGTGGCTACTGTCACAAATTGCAATAATTAATAGTGGTTACTGTCACAAATTGTAACAATTAATAGTGGTTACTGTCACAAATTGTAACAATTAATAGTGGTTACTGTCACAAATTGCAATAATTAATAGTGGTTACTGTCACAAATTGTAACAATTAATAGTGGTTACTGTCACAAATTGTAACAATTAATAGTGGTTACTGTCACAAATTGCAATAATTAATAGTGGCTACTGTCACAAATTGCAATAATTAATAGTGGTTTCTGTCACAAATTGCAATAATTAATAGTGGTTTCTGTCACAAATTATAATAATTAATAGTGGTTACTGTCACAAATTGTAACAATTAATAGTGGTTACTGTCACAAATTGTAACAATTAATAGTGGTTAGTGTCACAAATTGCAATAATTAATAGTGATTAGCGTTACAAATTACAATAAATAATAGTACCTTTTTTTTCATTTTTTGCATAGAGTAAACAATATCGAATACTTGTACTTATTTTTTTTTAAATAATTGACAGATTGGCGATTGAAGGCGAGCTATGCGCGTTGCGCAATGGAGCCACGGGGTTCGAATTCCGGGGGAGCTAGATGTTAAAAATGTTTTTGATTTTCGACCTTGATTGTACAACAAAACAATTTGCAATCTCATTTTATTTATATACCATTTAAAATCTGTCGCCGTGGCAGTGTTGGATGTCCCGGGTTCGAATCCCTGGGAAACAAAACAACAACAAAAAAGTTTTTTTTTTTTTCAAATTTTTTCCTTTTTTTTCAAAGTTTTGGCGCAATGGTGGGCACAGGCGCCGGACTGGCCTTCCCCCCCACAGTGTACATAGTGACATCGTACTTTGTGAGACTGCGGGGGCTCGCGAACGGTATATGTATGTCCGGGTCGGCTTTCGGGAGTATCATCCTGCCGCCTGTGTTGAGATACTTGCTGGAGACATATGGATATAAGTAAGTCTTGGTGCTCCGTAGTCTACTAGTACTACTTTTTTTTTTCTTTTATATCAGATATCGACAGACGAGCATGAGGTTCACTTGATGGTAGGTGACACCCCAGCCACAGAACATCAGTCAATGATGCGCTGTCGACCCAATTTTTACTTCGAGCATTCGGAAATCCATAGACTGAAACCGAAACGCGCAATGTGCACTTCACGGTTTTTCCATCTATGAACGGTGGTTCATAGATGGAAAAACCGTTACCCGGTCGGAATTTAATTATTCCTCCCACCCGAAATGCCCGAAGTTACCAGACGTGAAGAAAACATGTTTACAGAAAACTATAAACATATTGTCCCGGGTGGGAATCGAACCCACGACCCATCGATGCGCACGGCAGCTGTTCTACCGAACGCGCCAACGAGCCCGTCGTAATTATTAATCTATGGCTGATTTGTTATTATTGTTGAATTCAATGTGATACATAGATGAATATTCTAGGGGCGCGGTGCTGATCCTGGGCGGGATCATGCTGAATGTGTGGGCGGCCGCGCTGCTCTTCCAGCCCGTGGAGGAGCACATGGTGAAGAAGTTCAAGGAGCCTGAAGAAGAGGAGGAGGGACCACAGGTTTGTGACTCCTGTCAAAATACGATCGGAAATTTCTTAGTAAAAAAGTGCTATCTCCCTTCTTCTAAGTAATCAATTTTCTGAAAATGGCAACCATGTGGATGTAGGATTCCGTACCAAAGAATATACGGTATATTACGATTAGTGTTGCCGCAAATAAAGCTACCAGTCGCGGCTACTAATCGTAACCACTAATTACATATCGATGGTTAACAACCAAAAAGCTGTGAACGCCATAAAGGTTCGGAATAATCGGAAAAAATGAGCGACAAAAAGGCTGCCGTATAGTCATGAAACTTAAACCAAATAGCAAAAGATAAGAAAGAAAAGCAAAAAAAATAAGTCGTATTTAGGTTTTTTATTTTGTCAAAATTGTCGCTTACCACTTTTTGCCTGTTAGCCATCGGTATGGGGTTAGTATCTAGGGCGGGAGGCCAGCTAGCGTCGGCCACTCTGGCAACTTGTGGCTCAGTCGAGGCCACTCGAGCGCTCAGTGGGCGCCGATGCCTTATAAAATGTATGAAATATGCTCGCAGCTTTCGGCCACCTGTGGCCTATGCGGCAACACATTTCTGTGTCCGTTTCACTGATCATTTGTTCCTTTTTTATTTTATATTATTTAAGATCAATTATCTTTTGACCGATGATAAAATATTTAAAAATATACACATGTTATTTTTAAGTAATAGTTTTAGTTATACCTTCCTCAAATAATCTATCGTCTTCATTTCTTAACTACATACATACAACAATTAATTTTATAACATTATTCCACTCTGTTAATTGTTAAACTACTGTATTTTGTTCCACGATTGTTAAACTAAAAGCCCAGTAAAAATCAGAACACCATTTTAATAAGTCGGCAGCACATTATTGACTGTTATACAAAAGTCTCACGCTTATCTGTTGAAATCTGACTTGAAAGAACATTCGTTTGAATGATTCTGTATCAATTTAAAATTATATCAAAGAAAATGCCAATTTGTTAAAAAACGTATAAATTTTAATTTTTCGTTGATATTATGCGTTCAGTGTTGGTAATTTGGGCGTATTTAGAATCTATTATTGAATTATTATATAAATATTCATTAAAATGATTTTGTATCAGTAATGTTATATCAAAGAAAATGTCAAATTGTTGAAATTTCTTTTTTTTATTCGATTAACTCTTCATTTTTCGTTGCGTTCCATATTACGCATGAAATTATAATTATTCATTTAAATGATTTTGTATCACTAATGTTCAAGTTATATCAAAGAAAATGCCAAATTGTTAAAACATAATGATTAATTCTTCCTTTTCGTTTATATTGCGCGTTCCATGTTAGTAATTTGGGCGTATTGGTTTTTTTGATACCATTTATGAAATTATAATTATTCATTTAAATGATTTTGTATCATTAATATTCAAGTTTAAAAAAATATTAATACTTCCTTTTCCGTTGATATTGCGCGTTCAATGTTGGTAATTTGGGCGTATTTAGTAGCTTTTTTGATACTATTTATGGAATTATGCAGTACTTAGTTGCTTTGTCAATTGAACGTTACAAAAAAACAATGATTCATGGCTAACGTTTTACCAAAAGGCGTTGTGTGTGTTTTGAAAATGAAACAAACCCAGTGAATGGTGATTTCTTCTCATAAAGTAAGATACTATGGATTTTTCTACTTTGAAATATATGAAGTTGTCACAAAAATGATATATTCGTGAATAGAAACAGAAATTAAATATTGTTGTCTTTTATTAAAGCGAGTATCACACATTTAAATAAAATACTGTATACCGGATTAAAACAGAAAGCATTCTGTCTCCCCGCGACTACGGTTGCTGAAAAGCATCCGAAACGTCGGGATAAATAATTTAAACAATATAAATAATAAATCGCGTTTTAATCCGGTATACAGTATTTTATTTAAATTAAATATTGATTGTACAATCGTATTCACTCAAAAATTCCTTATTCCTCGGCAGCAAATTCATTTTGACAGCTCTTTTGAGTACATGTCAAATATACCAAACTAGCAGCACGCCCCAGCTTCGTAAAGCAATGTAGATGTACTATACACAAAAAAAAAATATATTTTTACTTTAGCCTATGTTATATTGGTGAAAGAATTTTTAAAATCGGTCCAGTAGTTTTTGAGTTAACAAACAAACACACAAACAAATATTTTTTTTTAATTTTTCTCTTTATAATATAAGTATAGATGACAATAACAGACATGTATAGTAAGTGTTGCCATTTCAAAGAATTACAATAATTACCAAATCCGGGGAAATAGATGGCGTAAGTGTGTCAACTTGTTAGATTCCAAATCAGACAGCTGTCACATTTTAGTCTGCGCGTGCGCACGCGCACTCGAAGCGTGAAAATATGTATAGAATGAATAAATCGCGTTTTAATTCATTAAACGCTATTTCATAATATGTGAACGCTATTTTATAATGTGTTGAATAAATATACATTTTTGAGAAAACTTCATATATTTCTTGGCTATGTGTTATGCTAATATTGCTTCACGTTGTGTTGTCTTGGTATTTTATTGCAAGTTGGTGGCAGCTTAACATATTTATCGAATAACCAATCTGTGAAAGTGTTTTATAATATTTACATATTGGGGTCTGCGGTGATGTCTAATCGTTACCAATTCTTTGATCTCTTTAGGAAATTTAAAAAAGCTGTAGGCTGTATGTTGGGACCACCAAGCCCAAAAGCCCGGCTTGCAGAGTTAAACGTAATACGTGTTTATATATCCTACTTCCTACTAATATTATATATACGAAAGTTTGTGAGGATGGATGGATGGATGTTTGTTACTCTTTCACGCAAAAACTAACGAACGGATTTTGATGAAACTTTACAGTAATATAGCTTATATATCAGAATAACATATAGGCTTCAATTTATATAGATTTTTTCTATATTGGCCATAATATTACGATAATTATCAAGTAACTCGGAAAAATTCTTGTCTTGGACTATCTTGGAGTGCGCTGCCTAAACCGTTGGAGTTACACAAAGATAATGGTATAATATGATGGCATTGTTTATCTTAAATAGTTCTAAATAAAAGTCCGCGACAGCATATATCTACCTTTTATGTGGAAGCCAATATATCCGAAATTATAAGCCATAAATACATTTAATTGAATACTTTTTTTACAATGCACATTTTAGAGTATTTAGCTAATTCTTATTAAAATTAATACATTTGTAGCTTTCAGTATTTAATGTACATGAACTTTGTCTTTAACACTAAGTAATTCGGACGAATAGTTTAAAAAATATCACGATAAGATTGACTTGAGTGCAGCGCCATTAGGCGGAGATTGATGAAAAAACCAGAGACTGAAACCGGTTAATTTTTATTTTCCAAAATACGTGTCTGACTGAGATACCACGATATTAGTTTTAAAGAGTAATACACACTAAACTTACCACAGTGATTTTTTTCAGTAAATATCAATAAAAACCACAGAATATTAACAAAAACCTTTATTATACCGGTATAACTCCCATAGTAAATTAACCGGTATTCAGTCCCTGGAAAAAACAACTCGGTTAAAAAGCTACCCGTTGTACTAATTCTACGCAGACGAAGTCGCGGGCAGAAGCTAGTAATTTATATAATTAAGTAGTCATATATGGGTTATTTATGACTTACTAGCGTTCCGCCCCGGCTTCGCACGGGTGCAATGTAGATGTACTATACACAAAAATGTAGCCTATGTTACTCGCTGATAATGTAGTATCATTTTGCAAATGTTAACAAGTTATTTAGAGAAGCCAACGAACTCAATCTAATAACAGCAAACTTACTCATCAAGTTAGCAAGCACATCGATATACCTGTGGAGGAAGGGAGGTGTGGTCTTCCTCCAACCTAAAGGGAGGATCCTCGACCAGTCGAACCACTGACTGGCCGGCCCTAAGGCCCCAGTGGTTGATTCGAGATGTTGTATATTTACTCAGTGCGCACAGAAACTTTTGATAGCGTGATTCAGGATTAGACGTCTTTGTATTGATTCTTGTAGCGGATTATAGATGTCGCTACATACCTCTTTATTTCAATTTATATATCAGGCTAGATATTTGTAATTTTATGTATGATAAGGTGGTTTGGGCATGTAGAAAGGGTGGATGAAAGTAGGGAACTAGCTAGGCGAACGTACCTGGGTCAGATCGGGGACGTTCTTCAAAATGGCCAGGAGACCTATTACCAAAACAAAATACGAAGTTTCGGCTGACGTATCGTACATTTTACTATTATGAATAAAAAAAAAAAAAAAAGTAAAATTGGCGTGAAAGCGTTACTTTCGCATTTATAATATTAAAGTAGGGATCACGCGCAAAGTCGTGTGAAAAACTAAATATGTATTTTGTATATGATCGTTATATCAATGAGGGATATAAAAATGGTAGATAAATCAAAGATAAACAAATAGATTTAGGTTTTCTTTGGAATTTCGCTACCGATATTTAACCTTTTAAACCGTTTTAAAAGCATACCGAAATAAAGGTTTTGAGTTGAATCGGTATCGTTATGACAAATTTCATATGGATACCGTTTCAAAAAGGTAGCCCATATCAATCGGTTATTCAGTCCCTGGCGGCTAGTGTATTGGCTCGTCTCGATAAAAACAAAAGCCTGTCATGTAATGTCTCATTTAGAATCCGATCTAACTGAAATTATTCGAAACTTTTAAACTTTTATAAATGATTCGTTTAGGGTTACAAATAGATTCTTATATCGGATATCCGATAGTTTTGGATACGGAGATCCATAAAATCCCTGGTTTGAATTGCCACACCAAGCTTTTGCATGTCACTAATGCACATATTTTAATCACTTTCCTCACACTCCCAACCAGGGGTCACCTATAAAGTATGTCACACTAATTTCGTAATTTTTTGACCCCTCTCCGTCCATGTCACCCCGTGTTGGTCACATTTGTGAAAAGAACCTCCTTACCCTACCTCCACCTCCCCTCACACTCCTTACTCCATGAATAAAGAAAGACAGAAGAAGTGATCACTTTCTATAATATGATGTTTCATTTTCAAACAGCGGTTTTCCTTTGGCTGTGAATTTTCCTTTAAAATAACAATTGCAGTTGTTGAAGTGATTATCGCGATTAGCGCGATGCTTTTCGATATAATATTGTAATCACAGAACAGGGAAGTAGAAGTGCGAAGTAGGCGTGGCACGCGTGTCACAATTTAGCGCGGTGGCGCTAAATCGATCACAGTCAGCCAAAATCAACCCTTTTTTTTATATATTAGAGGAGGCAAACGGGCAGGCGGCTCACCTAATGGTAAGTGACTACCGACGCCCATGGACATCCGCAACACCAGGGGTCTTGAGGATGCGTTGCCGGCCTTTGAGATGAATGTATGCTCGTTTCTTGAAGGTTACCAAGTCGTATCATCCTTATATCTTTCACATGAAGTTTAGTTTAGTATTTATATATTAGTTTGTTTTAATACTACAAAACGTCGTATGTACTTTGTGCGCTAAGCCAAAGCAACAATTATCGCCAAGCACTAAGATATATTATCAATTGTAGGACCAGTGTGATTTAGCTAGTTTTGAGTTAAATAAATACAACGATCGGAAAAAAATTGTAACTGTGCAGTATTAAATACTCCATTCATTTGTGTGAATTTGGCGAAGGTCGATCCGGTACAAATTTGTCGACAGTCGACCCGGTACAAAGTCGACAGTCGATCCGGTACAAATTTGTCGACAGTCGATCCGGTACAAATTATGACACATCGCACTTCTACTTACTTCTTTTCTGTGTTTGTAACATAATATTTAGAATAGAAATAACAGTATTTTGGGTTTGGTTATAGTTTAATTTACTGCTGCTGCCATAACATGCGTCTATAAGTAGTAATAGTTAAGTGAATTCCTGTGTCCCCTAGTGGGGCATGGGGCGGACACATTTCTGTGTCTGTTTCACTGGTCATCGCTCACTAATAATGCTAGTGTATTCTTTAGTAATTATTAACCAGTATACATTGATAGAACACTTGTTCCATATTTCTGATGTCCTGGTACTTAGAATTCCCGAGTCCCCTAGTGGGGCATGGGGCAGACATATTTATGTGTCTGTTTCATAATTTTTCTTTACAGGGAAGTAGATGATCAGCCTTCTGTGCCCTACCCGACCGAATCATTTTTTTAAATCTTTTTCCCTTTTCCCTGGGAAACCAAGGACCTCCGGTGCTAAATGCATCACGCTGACGCTGACATCTACCAGGCGATCTACCTTGACTTTTTTAAAAATAAAAAGTTTAGTTAGTCATTAATATTCTACTCAAGGGTTCCGAACTAACAGTCATTTTCTTTGGCTTTTTTATGTAAGATATCGTCAGACGAACATGAAGATCACTTGATGGTAGGTGATACCTCAGCCACAGAACATCAGTCAATGATGCGCTGTCGACCTTCATTTTACTTTGAACATTCGGAAATTCATAGACAGACCGAAACGCGCAATGTGTACACGGTTTTTCCAACTATGAACGGTGGTTCGTTACCCGGTCGGATTTGGATATTCCTCCCACCTGTTCAATGCCAAAGGTCTTATTATTTAAGACTTTAAATTTGGAGTTTTCTATGGAGTTAAAACGCGAAAAAAAATGTAAACGTCGTATACCGTATTTTTTGTTTCATTTTGTGTTGTACAGGGGGTTTGTTAAATAAGCAGTGACAGATACGTGAGTCCGTTTTTCATCAGATGTTCGGAACCCTTACAAATAATAATTATGTTTTATTCGCCGCTTTCATGCTACGCATGTATATGGGAAATGGTGGAAGGCATATATAAAATGAAATAGCTTCAAAATAACCAAGATTTTTTTTATTTGTGCTTCTTTTTTTTAGTAATTTTATATAAAATGTTACTATTTATAAAAATATAAAATTCAATTTATGTTAGCAACATCGATGTAGTTCGCACTAACACTTCATATTATATTCTGTGTTTCGTTTTTGCTCCAGTTTCGTGTAAAATTATAAAACAAAGCCCATTTTATCAATTTTAAACCACAATCTGTCCTGACAGAGTAAAAATAAAGTTCAACTGTCAAAAAAGGAGGTACAATATGTCTCCAAAAGTTATTTGTAGATGTCGCCACTTTTTGACATGTTTTTTGTATATTATATAAATGAAGCTGACGCCTTATTTAAAAAAGTGGATAACAGATCAGATGATTAACTGTCCATACCAAAATAGCCTTAATTTTACTCGATATTGGAGCGAAAATGGCACACGCTGTATGTTCAAACTGTTCTACGTATTTTTTCTTTTCAGGACGACATCCTATTCGAAGAGGAAGAGCCCATAGAAACCTTCAACTTGGCACGAACAGACAAGCAAAATGGTCAACCTGAGGGCATTAGCAAAGAGAATTCCGAACGAAATCTCTCTCAAGTGCAAATTCATACACCACATACTAATTCAACACAAAACCTCAGACATAACGTTTCCAAACGCAAGCTTTCCTACACCCGTCCTATTACTAAACCCACACTAAGTTCTGCGTCTATGGCCTTAGATGGCGTGCCGGATAGTAGAAAATTGGGCTCCACAGAAACATTTAGTAGACGTTTGAGTAGCACAAAGAGAAATATGTCTACCACCAGCTTCGCATATGTTTCTACACCGTTTCATGGTTCCACTTTGTCCGCGTTCGACCAACCCAATGAATTCGCGTCTCAATTTTCCCTAAAGTCCATAACAGATAGTGTCGCAGAGGTGGCGTACTGCTGTTTTTGTTGTAAGCGAAAAAAGCGTAAAGAGCCTAATAAATTCTTCGACGTGTCGCTACTGAGCGACCCGACGTACCTTGTTATCTTGATATCAAGCAGCACAGTAGCCATTTCGGTCACGAATTTCATTATCCTCCTACCCTCATACGCGCAAAACATAGGTTTCGATAAGTCGCAGGGCGCGTTATTGCTCAGTACGGTCTCAGCGCTCGACTTGATCGGACGTATCGGCGGCTCCGCGCTTTGCGATTTGAATATAATACCAAAAACCTTTTATTTCGTTGGCGGTTTATTTTTTTCTGGCGTTATTTTGACTATTATACCATTTTTGCAATCATATAGCACACTTAGTATATTTTGCGCGATGTTCGGTTTTACGTCTGGGATTAATAATGGTGTTACAACATTAGTCATGGCAGATATTTTGGGGGTAGATCGATTAATGTCGACTTACGGCATTAGTTTGTTCGTGAATGGGTTGTTGCAGTTGATCGGGCCGCCAGTTTGTGGTCTATGGTTTGAACACGATAAGAATTTCGTGAACATGTTTGTCACGTTTGGTTTCATTTTCATCGCGGGTTCGTCTCTATGGTTGTTTATGCCCATTATTAAGAGACGCAAAAAGAAGCAAATGGAAGGACAGAAAGTATGATAGAGTAATATATTTTTAATCAAACTATATTTTTGTTTGTTTTGAACAAAATTTACGCGTACAAATGTATGAGAAAACGTAATTTAGATTAAATCATATTTTATAATTACAATAATTTTGTATAATTTTCTTAGTATGTAAATTACATTAAAAATTATTATATTATATTGTACTGCACAAGTATTATTATTCAAATACTTTTAGCACAAAGTATACTTAAAAATTGTGACCAAATTTAGTAAATTAGTGACTTTTTAATAATATTTTGTTTAAGTAATCGAATTTCAAATTAATTTTATATCTATCAAATATAGTTTATATTATAGTTAATGATAACAGCCTGTATTTTTTAAAACTAAAAAGCTTAGGGATTTATTTCCTATATTATTTCACTATCGATATATCTTATTATGTAGTCTTATTTAAACAACCTATATAAAAAAGAAAAATATAATCAATAGACTGGTGGCAACGAAATCTTTTTGTCCATTCAAAAAAGACTTCATTTTATACAATATATATTACTAATAACGAATTTAGCTTTGTATTTTATTTCTAAGAAATATTTTTAGGAAACTTCGCACAAATTCATTATACTCATTTATATGCAGAACAGATATCGAAGCGTGAACACCTTGCAAGAAACTTTACATATCGTCAATCGTTGTAATTACAAACAATTGTCACATTTAAATAAATTAATTAAGTATAACAGATTAAAACGCGATTATTATTATTTATCCCGTCGTTTCGAATGCTTTTCAGCAACCGTGGTCACGGCAGACTGAAAGGTGACTGTTGTCTGATTTGAAATGTCACAAAGTTGCCATATTAACGCCATCTATTGCTACGGAGTTGATATTTACTGTAATTTTCTATATTGTGACAATATTGACTAACGGTGTCCGCTTGTTTTTTAGTATGTTTGATTTGGGGTTTTAGATTTTTAATTACTGCATCCCAGGTGTTGGAAAGTCTCAAAATCTCTTCTCTATTGAAGTTAGCGTGTTTTTTAATTTCAATAGCTTCGCGTACAAGTCTAGAAAATAATCTACTTTCTCTTGCAAGGATTTTCGGTTGGTCGAAACGTATGTAACTACGGTGTTGATATTTACTGTAATTCTCTAACGCGTTCCGGTGTTAATATGGCAAAGTGACATTTCAAATCTGACAGCTGTCACCTTTCAGTCTGTCGTGACCATGATTGCTGAAAAGCAATCGAAACGTCGGGATAAATAATAAATCGCATTTTAATCCGGTATAAAGTTATTTTATTTAAATGTTTGATACTACAATTGTTTTACAATACATTTTCTCGCAAGTTGTTCTAGCTAGGTTCTCTGACGTGAAGATATAATTCTACTCAATGCGTTTGTGTGTATATCTTTCAAAACGAAATTGAGAGGCTGAATGTCGTGATTGTTTGCATAGAGATAGGCTATTTTTACTGTATGAAAGTAATAACATATATAGTAAAAAAGTTTATTTGCTCTGACTTCGCTCAAAGATTCCTAGTTAAATAGTTAATGTTTTTATTAAATAATCATTTACTGATAAAATATTATATTATCGTTCAATTTTAACTTCATATTAAGTATATAAAGATATCTCATCAATGACTTTCTAAGAGAAATTTAAAATATCAACATACATTCCATGATGATGGATGTTGACAGTTGACATTTATATATAGACGTCAGTTTTATAAATCAGTGTTTTAATTATGGAGGGTAGAGATAAGGAGGAATATCTCATATGGGGCTTTACTTTCAAAAGTGTCCATGATAATCTGTTAGATTATAGTTCCAAAACCAACTAAAAAAAAGGCGCTGATGACCACTGATGGTTCGATGTGAATTTGGCGATAATAAATGAAGTGATGTATGCCAAACGGAAACAGTAAAGTACAGAAGTAGTTGTACTGAATAGAGTAGTTTATAAAAATAAAGTAAATGAGTATGCAATTGAAAACGTCATTATTCAAAAGAATTCTGAAATTTTTAAAATTATTGTTTTATATTTAATCAATGTATGAAATTACTTTACTTTACAACTAAATTTTTGAAAGTCGTTACGGACCGGATATATGTCTTCCTTCGTTTCATTCTGTCCTACTCTTACAGTTTTAGGCGCTTTCTTTCAAATGCAGTCATCAGCTTACAGCAGCGCCCCCTTTATTTCACATGACTTTATGGACACTTCTAATATACAGAGAGAGTACTCCTTATCTCTACCCTACATAGTTTTAATTTTGACGCTAGAGGGCAGTTGTTAAACTTAATACCAACCTAACTTTCCTGCCAACATTTAAAAAAAGTTAAGTTTTTTTTTTAAATTCCATAGTAATAGCCAAAAGTTTTTTTATCATCGTTGTTGTGAATACCGTTATATTTGAAAAAATGTGACTGACTATAGCCTGTGTAAGACATTTTGTATCGAACATTGTTTTTATGATGTGATCTTCGAATTTATGCACAAAATATTAAGAAGTTATGTATATAAGTGTTATTATTAATTAGTTATTATTGTTAATTATGTAAATAAATATTTTGATATATTATAACGTGTTTTTATTTACAAATACAGTATCTATACTTGTAATGAGGTTGTAGGAGTAATCTCTGGATCTACTAAACTGATTTTAAAAATTCTTTCACTAATAGAAAGCTACATTATCAGTAACATAGTCTATTTCTTTTTGTGTATGTTATTATAAAGAGGAAATATTTGTGGGTTTGTTTGTTACCATTAACCTCAAAAACTACTTGGCCTATTTTAAAAATCTGTACAATGGGGAATGTTACTAGTAATATAAGTTATGAAGCGAATAATCGTATTAGATGAGGTATTGAGTCCTAGTTAAAACAGTAATTGTCATAAAACATATGAGGATGATAATGATATATACACGTATATATTTAATTCTGAAATTATTTATTTTGTTTGTTGGAAATTTCTAAATAAATCGTCAATTTTAGCAGTTTCTCTTAGGAGAGTCAATATTTGTGGCCATGTAGGAATTTATTTCTCAAAATAAGATAGTTCAGTTAACATGAGATATATAAAAAAAAACTTACTGATTATATTTCTCTCTAACTTACTAGTTAAATGAAATACTAATATAATTTATAAATATTGATAATAATCATTTTTTTTTTTCGAGAATTGAGAAAGGAATGTTGAATTTGTTTTGGCATGTAGAAAGTATGGATGAAGCGAAAGTGTATGTGAGGATCGGAGCATATGGAATTCCGTGATCTCTGCCTACCGCAGTGGGAAAGCGTCATATATATGTATGTATGTATGTAAATATTCTTATTAGTTATTAGATTCTATGATTTCTATTGGTAAACTATTACTTATATAACTCTGCTCCTTCAAACAATTTTCCAATGTTTTGACCATGAACTTATAATACCATTTTATCCAGTACCTTCGTATATATATTGTATATTGGTATAAAAAATAGCCAATCTTGACACTAACGGCATTATTCATAAACGTATTATAAACTTGATATAGTTAAAATAAGTTTTGTCTCGCTCTGTCGAATATAAAAAGACTACAGAACGAAAGAAACAAAACATATTTTAACTATATATCAACAGGGACGGATTTAGAGGTGTGGAGGCGTTGGGGCAACAAAAGAGTGGAGGCCCCCTGGCCCCAAAATATTTTCATGTTATCAATATAGTCATGTTTGTACAAAATACAGTTATAGGTTAAGGTAAACTAGCTAAAATAAATATCAAAGGAAAAGATGTTTACTAGTGTTTACTAGACAGACTGAAAGATTTTTTCCGAATTTCTATTGTGGGGTCCCCACTTTTGTGGAGGCCCGGGGCAATTGCCCCGTATGCCCTCCCCTAAATCCGGCCCTGTATATCAAGCTTATAATACATTTATGAATAAGGCCGTTATATTGCACCAAAACGCATGGTCAAAAAAGTTTTTCTAATTTTATTATGAATTGTTTGTCATATTTCGTAATACTTGAAATTGTACACTTAATTATTTTGATTTTATGTGATGTATATTTTTTCTGTCATGCTATTTGTAATTTCATATAAAGTATGACGTCTTAAACTGTACATACGTACCTCTTACCCCGTTCACAGCGGCAGTGATTTTTCTGTACTTTCCATTCCTGTAGTACGGGGCGTTTTAGACCTTGTACATAAACTAACACGAGACGAGGTCTTTTGAGCCTGGTAATGGTACATTCTTTTTTGGCTTATAAATAAAATAGTTTATGGATTTATCTCAATACCAAGGCGTACGGTTACGTGAGGTCCAGCTACTAATTCTCAATAGGTCAATTAACCCCTACTACACACGTCATTCGATCCTTATCAATGCCCCAAAACACCACTAAAAATTACTAATCATTTTTATTAATTAATTATTATTAATTTTTCAGTTGGAAACATTCCTGGAAGAAGACCCAAACGAACTCAACTTATCGAACCCAAAATTAGTCTTTACATCAGAAGATGAACAAGGAGAGAAATATCCGAACGGATCCCCGCCCGTCCACAATCACAAATCGCATTCAGATGAAAGATCCGACGTAATTCGTTCAGCTAGCGCCGTCCAATTCAATGAGAGGATACGAAAAGTATCAACATCCAAACACGGTCTGCAGCATATTTCAAGCAAAATATCGAACCATCTACCGAGCAATCCGTCTCTGTTAGAGTCTGTGCCCGAAGGCCGGTCCAGTCGGGTGAATTCACAAGAAGGTTTCGGTAAAAAGTTGTTACCAAAAACTCCGAAACGCAGTCCGTCCACCTCAAGTTTTCAATACATGTCCACACCTTTTCATGGGTCAACTCTATCTGCGTTTGAAAAACCTAGCGAATTCGCCTCGCAGTTCAGTTTGAAGTCCGTCACAGATAGCTTAGCACCCATAACCTATTGCTGTGGATGCAGAAAACGTAAAGACGACAATGCCAAAAAGGAACCAAATAGGTATTTCGATGTTGAATTACTAAAAGACCCGATTTATTTAGTAATTTTAATATCAAATTGTACTTGTGCTATTTCGTACACGAATTTCATTATTTTAGTTCCGTCGTACGCGAAGGAATGCGGTTTTGACAAGACGTTGGGCGCGTATTTATTATCTATAATTTCTGCGTTAGATTTGGTCGGTAGGATTGGAGGTTCCGCGCTGTCAGATGTCGTTACGACGCCTAAACGATATTTTTTTATTAGCGGTCTGTTACTCTCTGGTATAAGTTTGTCTATGATACCTCTGGTTTCGACGTATTCAGCAATAAGTGCGTTTTGCTGTGTTTTCGGCATTGCTTCTGGGATAAATGTGGGTGTAACTGCGTTAGTGATGACCGAAATGTTGGGTACGGAGAGATTGATGTCATCGTATGGTATCAGTTTGTTTGTAAATGGTATAGTTCAGTTGATAGGGCCGCCAATATGCGGCGCGTGGTTTGAATACACACACTCCTATAAATCTTTATTCGTCACGCTCGGGTTTATATTAATATTTGGCGCGTCGTTGTGGAGTTTCGTTCCCATAATCCATAGACGAAGAAAGAGGTTAGCGAATGCTGAAAAAGCGTAATTTTTTATTATTTTGAATCTGTGCAAGTCAAACGATTGATAATCTATGGTTGGTTTTTGTTTTCTAAGTATTTGAAGTTGGACTTTTTTGTGATATCGATTTATATTCCAAAAGTTTCCGGATAATTTTCCTAATATCGTTGGTTCAAATTTAAAACTCACTAAGCGTAATTTTGAATAAAAATAAATATTACTACTATTCCTTAACTTAAGCTTACATTCATAGATGGAAAAGCCGTGAAGTGCATATTGCGCGTTTCGGTTTCAGTCTATGGATTTCCGAATGCTCGAAGTAAAAAATAGGTCGACAGCGCATCATTGACTGATGTTCTGTGGCTGAGGTCCTACCATCAAGTGAACCTCATGCTCGTCTGTCGATATCTGACATAAAAAAAAAAAAACATTTACGATAACAACAAATTACTAAGTGTGCGCTTCATAGTTTTGTTATTCAATATGTCACTTAGTGAGTTATATCTTTAAACCAACGATATGTAGTTAATATAGAATATGGCGCTCACACAGCAAGTTTATATAATTTTTCTACGAATTATTTTATGTTTTTACTACGTTACGTCTCTATAACGTCACAATATATTAAGAATTATATTTAGGTACAATAATTGGCGTCAAATTATGCACATTCGTGCTCAAACCAGATGTCACAACCGATTCTACCGGTTTTTTAACGCGGGTCGATTTCTGAATACCGGTTTTTTCGGTTTTGACATGTACATACCGGCCATTAATAAACGCCTTAAATACTTTAAATTCAAGAAAAAAAGCGATAATAGTGTAGTATAAAAACTAGAAATGAATTACAACAGATAAAACTGTCAATTTTTTACAATTTGACCATATTGCCTTATATTTTCCAATCAGAGGGTCTAGCATGAACAACTTACCAATCTGTAATTTTTATGCAATTTCAAATAGTTTATAATACAACTTACAGATTGCCGATATTTATACTTTCTCGCAAGTTTTTCGTGCTTGGCCGTCTAAATTATTATTTATAATTATTAGTATGGTAATTTTTAGTATTAGAAAAGTTACCAAGCTTAATATTATTTACTTCAGTCGTTACAATTAATTGACTGAATGTATAAAATAGATTTCAAACATTTCTATCTAAACTGCATGGGAAAACGCAGTTAAAATAGGTTAGTTTTATTTTTTGATAATCACGAAGTTAATATTCCTTGTATAAAAGAATTATGCAAGATGTACAAATTTTATGATTTTGATATTCAATACTGTCATAGTACAGTTTTAGTAACATAAGAATAATTTAGCTATTTTTAAATAGCTATCATTTAGTTCAATTTAATTTACTCATTTATTTAATTATTGCTTTTTAGAATGTATTATATTTATTTAAATTAGTTTTTAACATGCGACAAGACATGTTAAACACGAACTAGTTTTAACAAAGAATATAGATGTACATAGAAGAACAGGCCCATACAAACTTTTGGCACAGAAAAAGTAGTTTTACTTTTGACCTGTAGAGCGCGCGGCAATGTATCGGTGTGACACACACACAAGCAGTCCGCTGACTCCTCCCCTCGCGCTGTCTCGCTCGCGAACGGCAATACCGCTCTACAAGCGGCTGGGTGCGAGAGAGTGCGCGCTATGACTCCACGTCAGAGTGTCGTCCACACGGACACTAGCAGCCCGCGGCGGCTGGGGGGAGAACTACTCCTACCCCAGAGATACCGTGACAAGCGCGACTATAAGGCCTGTTCTTCTCTGTACATCTACAATGTTCTTTGCTTTTAATTAAATTATTAAAAAAATACCCATAATTTGAATTTAAATCGTTGGCTATACCACAATATCTTATAGCAATAGGATTGAGGATAGAACAAGACAAACTATACATGATATTACATTGTCACTTTCGCTCCTAGTGTATTCTAAGTACGAATACTTTGCGAGAAATTATCCGTATCGTTATTGTAATTTGTATGAAATTTCAATTCGCTAGCCTGGAACTAAAGTGGTTTATGATACAAAATAAACATTTTAAAATAACAAACGAAACGCGTTTGAAGTCAATGTGTGCTGACGCCGCCATCTTGAGTATGACGACTTATACATGTATAGTATTATCTCGTTCTTATTAGAACGAATTCCAATAGGTTAGAACGAGATAGCATTAGATTCCATAGAGAATTTGGCGCGAAATTCCGAGAAGTTTATGAAGAACCGCCTGGCGGAGAGAAACTTAGCTATCCATATATAATTAGAGTGATAAGCAGTGCCCGTGTTAGAGGGGCGCTCGATGGGGCGCTCGATGGGGCGACGGCCCAGGGCGCCAAATTGGTGGGGGGCCAATGGGTGGTCTACCTAAGCCTTGTTTTATTTAATGTATAAAAAAATTAAGGAGAAAATTAACATTCGATATTGATTTTCTAAAGTGGGCGCCACAATATTCTTGCCCGGGGCGTCAGTGGCCCTAACACCGGCACTGGTGATAAGTAGGATAATAAACGAAAATAAAATAGTGAAAACCATTAAAAAAAAAACTAAATTTGTTGATGAAAGTTACTAACGAAAACCTCGTGTCGGATTTATTTATTAAATTTTTTATGTTCAAAAATGCTCTAATCCATCTATGTTACATAGATCACTTTGATTCCAGGCCAAATATTTTCTCATACAATATTTCAGAGAGGCTAGCACGAACAACTAGGTATCGAAAAAGTATTCGTATCGTCGAACTGTCATTAGTATGAAATTTCAAATGATTTCTCATACAACTGACAGTTTGATGATTCGAATACTTTCTCAATAGTCGTTCGTGATAGGCCCTCCGATGATTCGAATACTTTCTCGATAGTCGTTCGTACTAGGCCCTCTAAGATATTGTGGTACGGGCCCAAATAGTTTACGGACTAGCTGTCGTAATTTATTCATTAAAATTGGTAGTTCTACTCATTTTATAAATCCCAGTGTCTTTGTAATACTCTCTACTACTCTACTTCTACGCAAAAAGATTTACTGTTTTTTTTGCACAGAAGTAGGTCAGTAAGTAGTGCATTTAGGCGAGTGATATAGGTTTTTTACCAAAAGAATGAAAACCCATTTTGTTCTTGAAATCGAACGGGTAAACTCTTGTTAAATTTTAATAAAGGATAACGTAGGTATACATTTAATTAAATAAAAAATAATGCGCAAAGAAATATAATATAACCATTGTTAATATTTCAAAATCGTGCTAATATTGTATTTCGACTAATGTACTTTTTTTATTTAACGTATACTACTGAAATGAAATTGTAGTCTACGAAATCTTGAAATACTGAATTATAAAAATGTATACAGGTTTTGTAATTGATAATTTTTAAATATATTTTTATTCAATACAAAAATGTTTTATTTTTTGCTACTGCTTGGAGGCAGAGTATCTGACGCTGCAGTGGTACCTACATCGACGAACTTAGACACAGTAGTGCTTACACACTGCTGCTTGGAGCTTAAATTAAAAATAAAACGAATATATTTTTCATATAAAAATTTTATTCAAGAGTAAATTGATCACAAATTTTTAAAGATATGTATTCAATGGTATGTAAATTCATTATTTCTTATCCAAAAACGGTACGGTAAAGTCAAAAATATTTCGATTTCACATTAAATGATATTTATAAATTACAATTATATTTAGAATGGACATCCGCTTTTGAAAAAATATTAAAAAAATCACAAGACCTTACAAACTAAAGTAAATATATCTTTTTTACAATAAATTACCAGTTTAAGCCAATTACAGAGATCGTGTTAAAAATTTAGAATTAATATATTAATCAATATTTGTTATAAATTTCAACTAAACGTTGCTTAAGATAAGTAAATTTCAATATCATCGAAAAACATAGATGTACTTAGAATCACAGGCCCAAACAAACTTTTGACATGGAAAAAGTAGTTCTACTTTTGACCTGTAGAGCGCGCGGCAATGTATCGGTGTGACACACACATCTGAGCAGTCCGCTGACTCCTCCCCTCGCGTCGTCTCGCTCGCTCTCACAATACCGCTCTACAAGCGGCTGGGTGCGAGAGAGTGCGCGCTATGACTCCACGTCAGAGTGTCGTCCACACGGACACTAGCAGCCCGCGGCGGCTGGGGGGAGAACTACTCTTACCCCAGAGATACCGTGACAAGCGCGCCTATAAGGCTTGTGCTTCTATGTACGTCTATGTTCTTTGATATCGTGCATCTTTGAAGTTAGACTTAATTGTAAATAGAACCACTAATAATAGCATTAATATCCACTAAAGTGCCTGTTAGGATAACATGTAACAAAACTATATAATTATTTCCTATTTTCCATGATATTTAGTTTTAAATAGTATTTTTAATATGAAGCTAATTTTTAGAACCGATCAGCATGAATAATAATTATAAAACTCTAGTTTGTGCCAATTATATTAAAAATTCTGCCATTCGATAAGTGCCACTAAGTAGAAAGACGAAAATTGCTGCCTATAAGTATATATTAAAAAAAGATATAACATTAACTAGTATTTTAATAACGTCTAGAAAAATTGTATAATTATACAGTCACTTAAATGTGTACGAATCAACAATAAAAAAAAGAAAAATAATGACTAAAGCAACACTTGGAGTTATGACATTTTGATACTATTAGAGTTACATCATATTGTACAGTAGAACCTTGATTATCCGAACCAATTGGGACAGATACGAGTCCGGATACACAAATATTCGGATTTTGACGGGCTCGTTGGCGCGTTCGGTAGAACACCTGCCGTGCGCATCGATGGGTCGTGGGTTCGAATCCCACCGGGAGCACATGCTTATAATTTTCTGTAAGCATGTTTTTCCCACGTCTGGTAACTTCGGGCATTGATCGGGTGGGAGGAATATCTAAATTCCGACCGGGTAACGAACCACCGTTCATAGATGGAAAAACCGTGAAGTGCATATTGCGCGTTTCGGTTTCAGTCTATGGATTTCCGAATGCTCGAAGTAAAAATTAGGTTGACAGCGCATCATTGACTGATGTTCTGTGGCTGGGGTATCACCTACCATCAAGTGAGCCTCATGCTCGTCTGTCGATATCTGACATAAAAAAATAAAAAAAAATATTCGGATAATCGACGTGGGTTTTTGGTACGAGATCATAGACAAAACCTTTCTACTAGATGAGCGCTGCGCCGTGCATTACGTCAACAACAAAAACTTTAGGGTTTTTAATCGATATTCAGGGGTATTTAAAGTTGGTCCTAGGGGGAATATTTTGTAGGAGTTGGCATCACTGACCCAAAAATACATTTACGTATAAAAAGAACAACTCCGTGCATACTACAAACTAGGGATGTTACGGAAGTGGTTTTATCGGAACCCTATTCGGAATCGGCGTTTTTATATTTGATTTAACGGAACCGGAATCGGAACCGGAACCGAAATCGGAGGCAGAGGCAAAAGAGAGATATGTAATAAAATAAAATTACAAACTTTATTCATCAGTTTCATTCATTTCAATTTTTTCAATTAAAAAAAAAAACTTTTCTGGGTGTTGAAAATAATAAATAAACGAATTTTCTTAAATTTTATACATGAGTAAATTAAAACAAATAGTGCTGACCGCGGCCGTTGCCGCCGCTATGCTTCGACCTCCGATTCAAATTTATCGGAACCGAAATCGGAATCGGAGGTGCAAAATCAATCGGAAGTTCCGACTTTTCGGAACCGGAATCGAAACTCCGTAACATCCCTGCTACAAACGTACTTACTGTTGAACTATCAATGTATTGTATGTATATATAGTAAAAGTTACAACTACTAGTTTTATTAAAAGTCAAAAAACAGAAAAATAACTTAAATATCGGCTGTCTCACGGAGTGAACCCTTAAAATCGCTTTAAAATTCGATATCTGTTATAAAGACATTTAAAATATTATGCCTTATTATTAATTAGGCCAAAAAAAATAACACCGATAGGCCGTTCTAATAAAATCAACAAAGATACATAGATTTACCATAGAGTCTAGAAGTTGAGACTGGAAAAGCGCGGCAAATTAAAAAAAAATTATGTGGCAACCCCAAAATAAAAAATTTAATACTTTATTTTAAATAAACGGTATTTTATTTTATAGTACTAAATTATGTTATTTTTATTATTATTCTAATTTTGGGGTAGCCACGTTAATTTTTTTTTTAATTTGGCGCGCTTTTCCAGTCTCAACTTCCAGACTCTAAAGAATCCATTCCAAACTCCAGAATCTATTCAATGTTGCATCAAAAAATGCCATTTTGACAAATATCTACCTACAACCGTCAATTACGTATTAAAACAGAGCACAATAGCTCGAAAATTTAAAAATTATTGCAAAAATTCTATAAAGTGTCATCAAAAATTTTTCTATCGTAAATCACATTTTTGCATTTGGTACGAATCTTAGCTTACGTTAGTCTAAACAGTGTAAAAATCGATATATTTAATAAAAAAATTGTCAAAACCAGTCCTTTAGTAGTCTAGCTGGCCTAGTCAGTTAAGTAAACAATAAGCCGCCAACGCATCATTAACTGATGTCTTATTGCGGATGAATACCTAACATGCAATTTAACTGATTTCCTATACAACTGACGATACGAATATTTCAACATATCCGAAGAACAAAGTTGTTAATCTCTACTTACGACCTTATTCTTTGTAGAGATGAACAACATACACCATTCGATTGCTGTATTCAAAAACATGTGTATTTAAAATTTTGATTTTACTCGAATATCGGTCAGTTTATCCTTAAAAATACAAATAATATCATAATCATATACGACTTTGTTCTTCGGAAAGGTCGAGTTTCGTGCTTCTGCCTCAGATATATAAAAATAGGCAATAATTACACTAGTAATAACAATGGTGCCTATTACTAGTAGATCCAGGGAGGAATTAGTCTTATCTTTCCTCATAGTTTAAAAGGGAAAGCTAAAGTATTTAGCTTTTCCTTCCTGTATGTGGGAAAACTGTTCTATCATGATACAATAACATATCTGCTTCAATTAACGTCGTTACACTAAGATATCTCCAATTTCTCAGTCCCAAAACTCTTGATCCGCGATATTAACTATTGTATAAGAAACATATTTCGACTTACGACATTTTTAAAAGATGCGATGTTACATTTTAACACTTACGACATTATATCAAACGAACTATATATTTTCATCTATTTTCTGTGTTCACAATAAAAAAACCTTTTGTTTTTATTTTTCTATATACATACTCACAAAACGTGTATTATATCGTTATAATAAGATAGATGGAAACAGATACTACAGTTTAAAAAACGTAAGGTCACTAACTTTATTGCTTACAACAACTTACGTGGGAGGCTTCAATATTTTCACTTACGACATTTTTATAACACACGTTCCAATGATTGCTGCCTATGAAACCAATTGTTACTTACGTCATTTCAACACGACGTAATACAAAATTATTGCTGCCAAATCCGAAACTATCGTAACCTATTTTTTTAAATTCGATACGAATTTCGACTTAAGTCGTTTTGACTTACGTCATAAATACACTAAGCGCTGCCGCACACTAGACCATCGGTGGCGGCCACAAGCTGCGGACATATTGCATGTACGGCATCTGAGGGCTCGAATGGCCGCTTCTAGTGGTCACTACCAGTGGCTACGTTTAGATGTCACCACCAGTAGTCACGACTAGTGGTCTCCACCAGTGGCCGTGTCTAGTAGCCGGCGTCAGTGACCGTGTCTAGTAGTCACCACTTGTGGCCGCTTCTAGTGGTCTCCACCAGTGGTCGTGTCTAGTAGCCGCTACCAGTCACCATACCTAGTAGCTGCCACCAGTATACAGTATACACGTTTAGTGGTCGCCACCGGTGGATACGACTAGTGGTCGCCACCAGTGGCCACGTCTAGTAGTCGCCACCAGTGGCCTAATGTGCGGCAACACCAATTGTATATATTTATATATTATCTTATAGCTAACAGTGGCCTGCCTTTCATAGCTGCTCGCAATTTTTTGACAAGCGCAGTCGGTTGTATCAGAATCGATACCTCCGTCCCTCTCGCACTCAGTCTGTTCATCTCTTCTTCGCCGCCCTGGGAGACATTGAATTTAATGGTGAACTGAATTCAAAATTACAGATACACAAAGATATATACGTAAATAAAGCTAAAACACACATTCCTAAATTAAGAACTGACATTTTCATTCCTTCATGCATTGAATACATCGTCGGCGTCAATGCAAAAAAGTTATTTTATGTTTGCAAAATCATATTGTTTCATTTCAAATCTCACTTATCCCACCCGTTTGCACTTAGGGGTGGGGTCATCCATAAAGTACGTCACACTAATTCCGTGATTTTTTGACCCCTCCCCCGTCCTTGTCACAGTTGGTCACATTTGTGAGACCCCCTCCCTAGTGTGACGTCACATATTTTGCAATTTTACATACAATACTGGAAACAATTAAAGGAACAATTTCCTCATTTTTTTCACCAAAATTTGGAAGGCTGTAACAAATAGTCATTTCGAGATAAAAGAAATAGCATTTTGAAGTTTCATTCTTCTACTTTTTATTTTTTCTCATATACATTTTGGTTATTGAGAAAATTTATGAAACAAGCAAGGAACAAATTCGCATTTTTTTACGATCGTGCACGGACTTGGATTGTTTTTCAACTCGTTTCAGCTTGTTCATTAAGCTTCAATTTTGTTTTTAGTTGCCTATGTGCGATTTTTTTTGTGGACATATCGACGGTTGAATAAAAAAGACAATTTCCTCTTCAATCATCGATATTTCGGCAACAGATTATCGCACAGTAAGTCTGAGGACAGTTTTGTCTCCCCTTGTCACACAATGTCACACTTCGTCAATCCCCCCCCCCCCCCTTTACGTGTGACGTACTTTATGGATGGTCCGTTATATCTGTCAGTTGGCACTTACCTTATAAAGTATTTTATTTTTTGTCACTTTGCTTGCATTTAAGTGTAAGGTAGATATTGAGTTATTGACAATATTTCCTTTTTAAATAAGAATTTCCTTTTTTTTCTAATTATAAATTATTTCTCCTTTTTTTGTGTAGCTTAAGTAGATATTATTTTTAATTTTTAAACCAATTAGGGAGTATTTTTTGTAATTCTTATGTTGACCATAATTGTCATATATTTTAGAAAAACAAATGTAACTTAAATTGTATTATATATGATGTGGTGTACTTTAATAAATAAAAAAATATATATTGACTCTTCTCTGTAAAGTTTAACCTACCTTGAGCAAGTTGACCGGTCGATTGTTGACCTCAGTGACAGCCCACTTGCCCGGGGGCAACCCGACCCGACCAGCCGGACCATTGCTCTCCACAGATTGTATCGTGCATTCATTGTCCAACTTTATACCTGAAATACGAATATAAATGTGAAACCCCGAGTCCCCGAGTGGGGCATGGGGCAGACACATTTCTGTGTCTGTTTCACTGATCATCGCTTACTATTGCTAGTGTATTCTTCAGTAATTATTAACCAGTATACATTGATAGAACACTTGTTCTGTATTTCTGATGCCCTGGTACTTCTTAGAATCCCCGAGTTAGGGGACTTAAAAATTAAAAAAAAAATGCATATTTCCTATTGTGAAAGAAAACTTACCCAAACTCTCGTAGTCCTTCTTGTTTATAACATAAATTTTTCCTAACGGCACCCGGTGAAATAGTATGTCTACCTGTTGAAGACATTATTTGTTAAAATACTGTGGGTGAAGGTGCCTAAAATAGGGGTAAGTGTTAAAAAGGGGTTCAATGTTTTGTAACATGTTTAATAGAATAGAAAGACGTTTATTTCTGAACGTAATACACAAAACAAATAACTATTTTTTTTTAGTTTTTTATTTATATCAGATATCGACAGACGAGCATGAGGTTCACTTGATGGTAGGTGATACCTCAGCCACAGAACATCAGTCAATGATGCGCTGTTGACCTTACCTTTTACTTCGAGCATTCGGAAATCCTGAGTTCGAAACGCGCAATATTCACATTTTTCCATCTATGAATCTTTTCGTTACCCGGTCGGAATTTCGATATTCCTCCCACCCGTTCAATGCCCCACGTTACCAGACGTGGGTAAGACATGTTTACAGAGAACTATAAAAATGTCGTACCGGTGCGATTCGAACCCACGATCCATCGATGCGCACGGCAGGTGTTCTTCAAGTGTTTTTGATTCCTACAACTCACCATATGCCTGTGGGAAGCTTTGATAAGCTGCCTCGCGTGCTGGGCGGACGAGGGCTGCGTCCCGCCCACCGCCGCCAGCCTGTCCCCCGCCCGCCCCCCGCACCGCGCCCCGCCGCCGCCCCAGCGGGACACCCTGAGTTACGGTAATATATATTATGTACATAATTCCAAGGACAATATAGTTGGACGACCGATTATATATGATTACTAGCAATTGCCCCCGCAACCCCCCTTGTGGGTTGAATTTCGTAAAATCCGTTCTTAGCTGACCTCTACTCGGCGAAAGGAATATTCCTACCATATTTCAAGTCGCTACGCCTTATGGTTCCAGAGATATCGTGATGAGTGACTATATAGGTGGAAATCTCTTTTATATATATAGATTATGATTATGGATTTCCGAATGCTCGAAGTAAAAATGAGGTCGACAGCGCATCGTTAACTGATGTTCTGTGGCTGAGGTATCACCTACCATCAAGTGAACCTCATGCTCGTCTGTCGATATTTGAGATAAAAAAAAATGAATAAGGTTTAGTTTCTTTGACATTTAAGCAAAGTTTGCCGCGTTTAAAATATTATCAGGAAATATATAAAATAATTATTTTATTGATAATATTGTAAGACATTAAAAATATGCTTAACAATATTTTTTGATAAAATTGTTTTTCACCATACATTCTGCTGATAGAGGACAAATCTTTGTTTTTATTTATTTTTATTTTTTCGTTTATATATATATTATTCGATTATTATAGTTAATTACTTAAAGATGTCATGTGGAACATGGTGTAATGGTTGCAGCTCCTTACAAAACATTTGTAAAACAAAAACTTGGCGATTAAAAAAGAGTGGCGGCGAGTTTCTTGCCAGTTCTTCTCGTCCGCTCTACGCCCTTGATTTGAGAACTGGCAGTAAATGTAAAACTAGAAGCATTTAATATGTATTTTTTATTGACGTTCATAAGTGTACATTGTGTTACCTAAATGAATAAATGATTTTTGAATTTGAATTTTGACTAAATAATTACAAATAATTTCAATTGTGTCAAATTTATTTATAGTAACAAAAACAAAATTCTAAATAGTTGGTCAGGCGATCAATTAATTGCTGATCTTCTATGTACATCTATGTTCTACGCCATTTATCATAACTTAGTTACTGATAATTGGAGAGTCAAGGACACAAAACACCCCATGATAATGTGTCCTCGTCCGATACTTACCATATTTGCTTCTCATAGTCACAGAACAAGGGCGGTTCCCTGGCGGGCACTGTGGTAGCTACGCACGCGCCGCGGCGTTGCTCGGCCATCAGGGCTGCCGCTTGGCGAGCGCGGAGGGGCAACAACGCGGGAGGAGATTGCGGTATCCTTGGAACTTGGCCTAAAGCACATAAAAAAAATCCTAAAATATTCGTAGCAAATAGGCAGTATACATTAGAAAAAAAAATACGCAGGTCACTTTTAGGGACCAACCTCGAATCTGAAATTAAAAAGATAACTCGCCACAAAAATGTACGAAATTACATTTTTGGAGAAGATTACGGTATTCTTGGAACTTGGTGTAAAACACATAAAAAAAATTAAAAAAAAACCCTCAAATATGCGCAGAAATAGGCACTATACATTCAAAAAAATAATACGCAGGCCGCTTTTATGGGCCGAAATTTAAAAAAAAAAACTCGCCTCATAAATGTACGAAATGTCATTTCTGGATAGTTATTAAATGAAAACGCGCCTGCAGTTGTACTAAAACCCTTTGGTGGAGACTGTCATAGTCCGTTCTTTTTTTAAATATTATAAATTCCTGAGTCTATGGATTTGACATTTGAGTACTGACATCTCTAAATAAAAAGGTAAACGGCGGGAAAACATATGCAACACGTATATACCTACCTATAATAATTATATGTATAAAAATTATTGTTAAAGTTATTGAAATTAACAAATAAGTTTTAAAAATAATAAGTTTCTGTGAGTTAAAAGAAATGGATATCTAATTTAAGGTTAGTCAAGTCAGTCAACTGTTCGAGCGAACTTCATACCGCCTAACAGTCAGCTATACTTCTGTACTAATATTATAAACAGGTAAAGTTTGTGAGTTTCTAGGGGGTAATCTCTGGATCTACTGAAATATTTGTATGTTTGTAACGATTTTACTCAAAAACTGCTCGACCTATTTTAAAAATTCTTGCAACAATAGAAAGCTACATTATCAGCGAGTAACATAGGCTTTGTGTATAGTACATCTACATTGCACCCGTGCGAAGCCGGGGCGTGTTGCTAGTCTATACTTTCTATACTAATATAATATAAAATCTATATATCTATCTATATATATATAAGAGACAGTTGTGTTAGTTACAACGTTTATAACTCAAGAACGGCTGTACCGATTTTAACGATATCTTATTTGTTGGATTCCTCTATGTCCGGAATAAGATATTAGCTATTTTAATATTGGAAAAAATCAGGAAAAAAATATATGCATAAAATTAATTATAAAATAAATTAGTTTCGGAACTCCGCCATCTTGACAGCTCACGTCATGCATTCTTAGCTTTTTTGGAATAACAGATGTCCACTGCAAATCAGTGACATATTAGACAATTATAGAGGGCAAATGGGCATATTCAAATTTAAGAATAATTATATAATTTCGAAGCCAAAATTGTGGCAGAACCACGTCTGCGTGGTCCATTAGTAATATTATAAAGAGGAAAGATTTGTATTTTTGTATGTTATGAATAAACTCAAAAACTACTGGACCGATTTTAAAAATTCTTTCACCAGTAGAAAGCTACATTATCAGCGAGTAATATAGGCTTTTTGGTGTATAGTACATCTACATTGCACCCGTGTGAAGCCGGGAGTGTTGCTAGTATTTAATAAATCTTACCATTACTGAGGGAGTTACTTCTCCTCCTACTGCTATCGACTCTTGTTTCTCCTCTCGACCGGTGGACTACCTTCTCGGGCGAGGCGACTGACCTGAAGACATAGTTCTTTTGAAGAGCTTGTTGGCGCGTTGCGTTCCGGTGGGTCATGAGTTCGAATCCCGGAGGTTATTTGAGATAAAGATATAAAAAAACATCGATTTGGTCGGGCAGTCCCCAGAAGACCTATAAATGCCAATAAATGAAAACGACTAGTAAAACAAAAAATAGCGAGTCCCCTAGTGAAAAGTTCTTCACTAGGGGACTCGGTAATTCTAAGAAGTACCAGGACATCAGAAATATGGAACAAGTGTTCTATCAATGTATACTGGTTAATTATTACTAAAGAATACACTAGCTTTAGTAAGCGATGATCAGTGAAACAGACACAGAAATATGTCTGCCCCATGCCTCACTAGGGGACTCGGGAATGAAATCGTCCGATAAAATAGTTTTGATCTTTTTCTAAGCTGATTTCAGTTTACTTTTGTAAGCAATTACTTATATAATATAATTCTTATTGAAAAGCTATGAATACTTTATTCAATAATCATTAGCCAAAACATAATGAGGGTAGTCAGGGCCGAATTTAGAGGAGTGCATCCAGGGCTACTGCATCCGGGGCTACTGCCCCGGGGCCTCCACAAAAGAGGGAGCCCCACAATAGACTTCGGAAAAATGTATTTAAAATTCTGACGAGTAAATTATTTGTTCTAACGATAAAATTTAGCTATTTTACCTTTACTGATTATATTGTTCTTAATTTTATTTGGAAAATAATTTGGGGCCAGGGGGCCTCCAGTCCTTTGATTCCCCAGGGCCTCCACATCGCTAAATCTGCCCATAACGGTATTTATTCAAAATATCCTCAACAAGCCTTAATTTACCTGTCATTTTCACATTCCTGTCGCGATGGACTCTCCTGCCGTTTCAATCCGATACTTTTCAGTCTTGTCAACAGAGATAGTTCCGTCAAACCACGCCGCCATATTGGTTTCTGTTGGGGCGCTTCCGGTTTATCTAAAAAAAAACGGTATAAACCAATGTATTTGGTATTTGTAAGGCTAAGTGCTAAACTATTATGTTATACGCTATTAATGACGCTAATTCTTCATATTTTTGATGTTTTTTAATAATGTTTACTATTTATTTTTAATTAATTTCTATTCTTATCCCCACTAAAAATCCTTTTAAGCGCATTTTTGGCGCTGCTAGACGGATGTAAAGCCTTAAATATTCGAGCAGTCATAGATTAAAAACGAAATGTTAATTTCACTGCTAATAAGCAAATATTAAGTTTCTAAACACATAATTAAAATATATTAATGATTTTTTTATTAATCTATAAAAAAAATTAACTTACCATTTTTAGCTTCTCTCTTAGGACTGTTATTCAACACTCTCCGTCTCTCTCTAACACCCGGCGCAATGTCATACGCATTCTGACTGTGGGACCTTTCGATATTCGACCTTAAGCCCCTAGTAGTAGAGTTTACATTAGATCTTAGCACATTAGCATTCGAATTTTGAAAGTTCAAATTAGGAATAACCGAACTCGATATATTTGAATTCGGAACGTTCGTAACGTTGCTAGAATTCAAAATTGGAACATTCGAATTCGAAACGTTGTTTGAGGCATTCGAATTTGGAACATTCGAATTCGAATTGACTTCGACGCCATTCAATCGATTATTATTATCTTGACTAGGATATAAGCACTCGTAAGTCGATTCCGTAAGATCCAAGTTTGGCAACGACGATTTTCTGACTTTATCGACATTTCGTAGTCGTCTTATCGACAAAGGGGAAGCGTTCGAAGTCGACGCCATGCAAAGCCTCTCGTAAACACCGTCATTTGTCACTTTGACGTTTGTGTTATTAGTGACGTTTGCGTCACCGTTGACATTCGTGACCGATTTGACATTTGAGTCACTTCTAGCGACACTGACAGTCGTTGTCAAGCTTATATGGCCGTAATCTGACTCCGGTTCTTCGAAAACGGTTCCATAATCGTTACTTTGTTCGGTATTCACTATATTTACAAAATCCGGGCTTTGTTCAGGCTTTATGGAAAGGTTTTGTTTGAAATTGAAGTCGAATACGTCTGTTTCCGGACCTAATACCGGTATAGCGGTGTGTGGGGGGCCCTTATTTGATACTTGGATGACCGTGACGTTAGTAGGCTGCGGTAGGCTGAAATCATTACTGAGAATTAAAAATCTTTATTAAGCAATAACATTATTACATTACACTTTACAAATGGGTATTTTTTTAGTTTCGGTTTATCGGTCCAACAAGATAAAAGGCTAATATATTTAAAAAACCAATACCTTTGCAAATTTTCGGCATTTCGGTCATCATTTATCCTCAAACGTTGGGTGTATCCAAAATCGTCCAGATTCTCAGCAGAATCACTTATTTTATCAAGTTCCGCAAAAAACTCTTCATCGCTATGTGCAGAACTTCTTTTGAATATTGAATCATCGAGACACACATTTTGACCACAGATTTTAGCCACACTTTTGGACTCGATTTTATCACGACACGGAGGCTTGGATTCAATTCTTTCTCTACTCGTACTTGGAAGAGACAACGGCCCGTCCCAATTCGAAATGTCAACGTCAGACGTCACTATGCTGTCCAGTGCGTTTCTGACATTTGTTAGTGACGCTGTGACATTAACGTCATTCAGACTACAATTGACATTGTTGACATTTATCAAGTTCCTGACGTTGGTCAAAGTAGTATTTATTGTATTTGCGGAACTGACATTCCTCACATTGGTTAATGAACTATTCGTGTCAATTATCGTGTCATTAAAATTCCTCGTTGACGTGACATTTGTGTCACTGATGACATTGACGTTTGTGTCAAGAGTTGTCACGACAGTTGTGGTGACATTTATTGGTCTCACATCGGTGACAGTGTTATTACATCTGACATTCGATTCATCGTTTGTATTGTTGACATTATGTGTGCTAGTGTTAGTGCTAATAGTATAAGTGTTATTAATATTTGTTTGTGTGTGTTCTGTGCTGTTTTCAATTGATTGATGTGTTACTGGACGGATATTTGGACCTAATTCTATTCCTGGAACCCTGTAAACAATTTTATAAATAAAAATTGGAAACTTCAAATTTCAGGCAGCTAATTGGGTGATATAATATCATGTATGAAATTTTATTCACAATAATATCATGACTGAGTGAGCCTCACATTCGTTTTCCACCTATGTGATAAAAAAACCACCTAGGTGGGACTGAATCGTTCATTTATCTGACGGGATGCAAAATTTCGATGTTATTTGTTGCATAATTTTTAAGTTTAAAAAATTCTTAGACAAATTATTATATGCAGTTCAAGAGATTTTTCTGCCTCACATAGCCACTCTAATTGGTTCCAACTAGTGATATTTCCTACAACTATAGACTATAGATCATCAAGAAAACAGCCATCTCAAAGGTCAAAAATACAATTGAAGGCACTACTTCATCACATCACCCACCAGCAAGTGAACCTCACGCTCATCCATAAAAACCACCCAGGTGGTATCAAATTATTCACCTATCTGGCGCGATGGTGGTGTACTAAACACAAGAAGCCTCTAAGTTGCCTTTATTATGCAGTTCATGTTATTCTTAAGAAACTTTTTTACTCCATTTAACCCATACTAGTGACAAGTGATATCTTCTCAAGCTATGACTTAGTGATCGTTTAGATCTGACATACCACCCAGGTGATACCGAAACCTCAAGCTATGACTAAGTGATCTTTAAGATCTGACATACCACCCAGGTGATACCGAAACCTCAAGCTATGACTAAGTGATCTTTAAGATCTGACATACCACCCAGGTGATACCGAAACCTCAAGCTATGGCTAAGTGATCTTTAAGATCTGACATACCACCCAGGTGATACCGAAACCTCAAGCTATGACTAAGTGATCTTTAAGATCTAACATACCACCCAGGTGATACCAAAACACTTACCTATCTGGTGGAACGGGTGGTGTGGGTGGCAACGGCGAGTTGGGGTCTCTAGCCGCGGCACGGGGAAGAGGAGCGATCGGAGGCGCTCCATATACATTCTCGCCACGAGTCAATATACGAAGTTCGTGGAGTTTATTACGGAGTGTTGTTACCCAATCTTGCATTGCATCCCTGAAAGGAGGCGATTTTTTGTGATCGATTGTTATCTGAAGACAATTTGATATAGACTTTTTTTATATCAATGATGCGCACTTCACTGGGTGTCAAATTTTTTACTTGTGATGAAAATCTTGTGTAGTTCTTAGTACTGAGTGTTTAGGATGTAATTTTGTATGTTGAACATTATATTCACCTATATTACACCTATATTAGTCAGTGCCCGTCTATAATCTAATATATAAAATTTCCATGTCACAATGTTAGTTACCGTACTCCTCCGAAACGGCTTTACCGATTTTTACCAAAATTGTATATGCGTATTCAGTAGGTCTGAGAATCGGCTACTTTCTATTTTGTGATAAGGTTTGTTCACCGTTTTTTTTTTTTTTAATTTTTGGACGAAATACTTGTTTTTATTTTTTTATAATGTGGCATTAAAAAATACACACAACCCTAAATTTTTACTTTTTTATCACCAACCCCTGCTTTTTAGAAATTATTTACTTGGCAAATCAATGTTGCCGGGTCAGCTAGTATACATATATATACCATACTCTAGCTAAAGGATGGATGACACATTTGAATGTTATTATTTATTTTAGATATCAACAGACAAGCGTGGGGTTATTATTATGGGTATTATTCTACTACATTATTATACAATGATACCCCTTCGACCTACTTTTTATTTCGATCATTCGAAAATCCATAAGATTGTTTCGAAACATTGAATAACATATTTTCGTTTCGTTTTAACTCACCAATCAGGAGCGAGCATTCTAACCGGCCCAACATCTGTATCAATCAGAAAATCGTATTCCTGGCCCAAGACTGGTTTAACACTAGCCGTGACGTGACGCGTCGTCTTCAGACACGCGCGCCATATTGGTCTATGCGCATGAGTGCCAGGGCAGTCCTGTTGGGGGTACTGTTCGAGGTATGGTGTCTTGCCGTTATGCACACAGAATAACGTCCACATCGGTTTGAGAGGTGGCTTCTGAAAGATAATAATGTTTTTGTATACATAGTGTGTCAAGATTTTGCAGATTAGGTGTGTAACTCTTTGCTGAAACAGCTCTTCAATTATTCAACTGATTCGAATAAATAACACAAATAAAAATGCATTATTTGAATAAATTGAATTTCGAAATTAATCTTACTCAATCCGCTCACAGCCAGCAAGACTGAACGATCAGGTTGTTCAGGAAAAGTCAGATCAGGTTTAGTTGTGTTATGGGAATCACTGATTACCAATGCTAATGATTCAAATGAAATGTTTCACTAATTTAAATAAAATACTGTATACCGGATTAAAACGCGATTAATTATTTATATTTTTGGTAGCTTGGAGCTGTTGCGCGCTGTCGCTACATATTGTTTAAATTATTTATCCCGATGTTTCGGATGCTTTTCAGCAACCGTGGTCACGGGCAGACAGAAAGATGACAGTTGTCTAATAGTTGATAATTAATCGCATTTTAATCCAGTATACAGTATTTTATTTAAATGTGTGATACTCACATTAATAAAAGACAATATTATGTTTCATTAAGTCGAATCTTTGGACTGATTCAGATACAAAAGATGTAATCTCAAAAAAGATATGTATTTGCCACCTCTATTGTAGATGGTTAATGTATAAATAGTGTCCTGAAACTCAACATCAAACGGGACTAGATAAGTTGCAAGGTTGTAGTAGTTCTAGAAAAGATACCTTATGCACCAATGGTCGCAGCTTGCCAGTGAAGTCATCAGGAATCCTCTTAAGATATGCATTTTTCTGTATCTCCCGGTAGTATACGGGGCCTTCATCCCGCCCCGATGACATTGTGACAACATTCAGATAAACTGGAAAACAGGATATATGCAAGGATTGTTTAAGCTAGACAAAAAAAAACATTTGTGGTCCAATGTAAAAACCATATGTAATAACTATATCTGTGGAGAAAGTCAATAGTAAACTCTCCCACTAGTATGTAAAGGCTGGAGAAAATATCCAACAAACTCTATTAATGATCACCTAAAACAGGATATCTCTGGAGGAAAACAGGATACCCTCCAGAGATCCAAATTGGCCTTCCAGTCAACACAGAAAACAAATAGCCTGTATTTTAACCATTGCTAGTAGTTATTCATATTCTACATTTATATGAAAATATGTAGTCAACTAGAATATACAATAAGACTTTAGCATAAATAATTTACTACATAACTATATTTGTGGAATCGGTTGAATGAAACTTGTTCCTAATAAGGTTGCAAAACGACTTGACCAATTTAAACGTAGCAAACAATTAAACGATCCTGACGCCAGCATTAATCAAGAATACATTAGGTCCTCGGTGACTCAAAAGAAAAAAATGCGCTCACCATTTATGGCAAGTAGGTAAAATTAGTGAAAGTATATTGTAACGTGAAGAAATCATTACTTTAATCGTTTAATACATAAAAATTAAATGTGTTCGTTAGAAATTTATATCGAAAATGATCAGTTTTATTCAAAAATCAGGAAGAAAAGCAGCTTTTTACCACAATAATAACACAAAATAATATATGGTTTACCTTTTGAAAGTAAATAGTTGATACTGTTCCACTGGTTAAATATTCATTTAATACGGTCGACCTTCATTATTCTAACGATACATATCCTTGTTTCAAATAGACAGTCTTCATAAATAAATAAATTATGAACCAAGAGTGACAGCAGACATTGTCACTCAACAACGTAACAAATATTGATAAATGATAATTGAAGGATCTAGGAAGCCATGTTTGTTTATATTTAACTTTTTTTATTTTACTTATGCTAAGTAGTAAGTTAGCTGTCCGAATACTGGTGTAATTGAGGCATAGAGAAATTAGTTAAAGTGCGAAATACAATACATATTATATTGCACAGTAGGTATAGATTCCAAATAATATTTGCCCCTAAAATCTTTGTAAAACTTGATTAACAAGCAAAAAACGAAGCTATAGGTAATATATTTACCTATTATTTAGGGTATTTTTTTTAATCTGTCCATTTAAATAATACATTTCCCCCTAAAATTCCTGCTTAGTCTGTGGTTCTGACCAAACAGCTGATTGACGTTTTGAGTTCTTGACAATTGGGTTGTTGTTATCTGAGAAGTGATAAGTTTAATCCAGTCTCGCAGTAGAAAACAAAGGTAACAATGATTTAAATTTCTCATCTTTATCACTAACATTTAAAAGATATATTTTTTCTTATAACTTTTACATAAATGAAACATACCTATTTAAAGAAAACAAATTAATATAATATTATCATATGCATATGTCAAAAGTTGATACGTAAATTATCCGCATAACGCGCGGAGCGCTGCCGTCGCGACTTATTTTGGTCACGTGATCAGTTCAACCGCCAAAATATTTGTCATTGTCATTCTATTCTGCGAATCGGCGTTTTTCTGAATCTTGTTGAAGATTTTCTAACGTATTTATTGCATATATTGTACAAATAACAAAACGTGTTAATCAATTCCTTAACAAATATTCGTGCGACCAAAGAATTTTACAGTTTATTTTCAAAATGGCAAAGGTTCACATAACCAACGTAGTTGTACTAGACAACCCCAGTCCATTTTTAAACCCTTTTCAATTCGAACTGACTTTCGAATGTATAGAAGAATTGAAGGAGGATCTAGAATGGAGGATGATTTACGTAGGATCTGCAGAGACAGAGGAACACGATCAAGTTTTAGATACCATATACGTTGGTCCCATACCAGAAGGAAGGCACATGTTTGTATTTCAGGCGCCACCACCAGACGTTACACGCATACCTGAAAACGACGCGCTAGGGGTCACTGTAGTATTATTAACTTGCTCATACCGAGGCCAAGAATTTGTCCGAGTTGGATATTTCATTAATAACGAATACAGTGAAGCGGAGCCTGAATTACGTGAAAATCCGCCAGCTAAACCTCAATTTGATAAGGTGGTCAGGAATATACTTGCATCAGAGCCTAGAGTAACCAGATTCAAGATAAATTGGGCGGAACCAGATGCATTACCGACGGATTCCGGCGACGGTAACATAGAATCAACTCACGCACCAAGTTGTGATTCTTATGGAGCGTCATTCAATGCAGATAGTCAAATCAGTGGTATTGAATTTCAAGGAAGTCTGAGCGGGTATGGGGATAATTCAAATTCTATCGCTCCTATGGAGTGCTGAGGTGAGTACCAATTTGTTTTCAATTAATTTTTTGGATTGAATTTCACATTACAACCATAGTTGTAAACTATATACCATAATATGTATATAATCTTTTGAGAAATATTGTTAGACATTATATTGATGGGTCCCAAGAACAAAATCGTATCTGTGAAGTTGTTTATTTGCAGATACGATTTTGTTCTTAAGACATGTCGATATATACTAGTGCTCTTAAGGATTTATACTGATTTAATTACAGCTATATACATATAAGGTTGCAACCTTATTTAGTAAAGCTTTCAATACAGCCTTTTGCTTTTGAGAAACATAGGGAGATTTGTATTATTTCCAAGAATCTTACTCAATTTATTTGTATTTAGTTTTGTCTTGTTGTGTAAACAGCTACAGCACAGCTATTAGTAGTAACAACGATGTTAACACTCAGTATCAAACCATTTGACATACTTTTATTTTACCATCAAACTGCATGACTAGTTTTGGTGATATTTTTTTTAGACACATGTTTTCTATTTATTGATGATAATTATTTCCTTTACAGATTGTTACGAGTAGTGAATGTTATGATGATTAAACTGAAGCTCTGTTAGCTTCAAAACTAAAGGACTGTTGTGATAATAATGTTTATATAACACTATGTAGGCTATTCAGAGTCCCTAGCAAAAGTGTGGCAATTACTGATATCAGAGTGTACTCCCACTTCAAAGGTTTCTGATGACTTGATTAATCTTGCTGAATCTTGTAGCATGTACAGGCACTGTCGGGACCACCATACAAGCCCAAACGCCTGTTTTGCCTTATTAATGCATTAAAAAGAAATATAATAATGTTGTTAGTGATATATAACTTATACGATTACGTAATTATATAAGTTATATAATATAAATTTATAAACACATATGTTAAAATCAGTAAGACGGGCTTTTGGGTTTGTATGGTAGTCCCGCCACTGTGTACAGGCAGGGGTGATTACTTAATACCAAGTTACCCAAGGGTTTGTGTGACTCCCTATCATATAAAAATTAAATATTTATAATCTTATTCATATATGTAATATAAGCATAATATATTCAAAATATCTTTTGTTTCTTTTGTTCTGTAGTCTTTTTATATTCAATGGATCGAGACAAAATATACTTTAACTATATCAAGCTTATACTATATTTATGAATAAGATGGTTAGTGTATAATAAAAGTTGTGTGATGTGATGTTATTGATTGCACCTAGGGCATGCATTATTCGTTCGAAGTAGGTATTCGGATATTTCGAATTCTATAATAAAAAATATTCGAATAATTCGAATAATACGAATTTTTCGAATAGTGTTTTATTTAATGTGTGTAAATGAAAAGAAACCTTTTTAGTACTTAAACATTTTAATTAGGAACCATTATATGCTCAAAAAAGTCGTCTAAACATAATTATAAGTTGAAAAAAATTACTTTGTTGTGTTCCGAAAATACGACCGTAGGAAACTGAGGGCGTCTAAAGTATCGTTATTAAATGAACATCTCAAATGATTAAAAAAAACCTATTAGCCGAAAATACCCGTTCAGCTTCAACACTTGTAGGTGGAATGTTTAGTAAAAAATCATACATTTACCAAAACGAAGTAGAATAGTAGGTATTCGAAATGTTCAAAAAAACCGAATAATTATATAGGTACTATTCGAATAGTTAATGTAGCGAATATCCGAATAATATGAATATCCGAATATCCGAATTGCATGCCCTAATTGCACCTAAACGCAAAAATTGGTCTACTTTTGCTAAGGACCTATTTCTGTAAAGGTGCTAACTCCATTTTTTATTCTCATGATGTAATTTAAATAGGATTCGTGTTTTCTTTTATCCACATATGTTTAAGAAAATTAATTGTAAATTAGATATTGCCAGTTAAAGCCGTGTTCAAATTATTTTGAAGTATGAAATGTTAACACAGCATATTTTCAAAAATGAATGTAATTTTTAAGCATTTTATCAGCAGGCATTACCAACCAGAGAACATTTAATTAGTCAAAAAAAAATAAGCAATACTTTTTGTTATTAATTTAGTAAAAATTACTATGCATTCACTTTGATAATGCCGCTGTCGACTGTTATGATGTCACAGCTAACAGTACTGTAGACAAATAAATAAATGTAGATTAAAAATATTAAAATATAGAAGAGAGAAAATAAAAAAAATCTTAAAACTTTATTTTACTCTGAACATTCGAAAAATATTGTTTTAAATTTATTATTTGCGAATGCGCAAACAAAACATCGAAATCACTCATTTCTTTATCACTATCATAACTCTATTTTGTGTTGCTATTATCACTTTCAGCACCAACTGAAATAATTTGTTATATATAATAATTAGTTTTTCTTGTTTGACGAATGTCATTATTATCTTATATAACAAATTGCGTTCACCACGGTGTAGAACCATTATAGCAACACAAATATGTCCGTATGTACATTCGTAGTAAATAAACCAACAGAAACAAAAATTTAACGAAAACAAAAATAACAATAAAATCAAAACACGGCAGCGTTGCTATCTGTACTTACCGGGCGACGCTTGAGGAGCGGTATGAGGAAGCAGCTGAAAGTAATGGCATTCTTAAAAAAAACGACTAGTACCTACATATTATATTATACTTGTGAGCTTTCTGAAACTATAGCATATACATATTTATAAATACAAGCGTATAGACAGTTCAATTTTTAGTTTCTATTGCTGGTTCGAAAGAAAAAATTACCTATCTTGAAACTGTTCCTATTGAAAGAACTTTTAAATTATTGTGTGATTTCAAAAAAATTAAGACAATTTTCATTTTTTTATAGATGTTGAATGTATATTTTTAAGTATTAAATTAACAATTCTTTAAGTATTATAAAATTATGGTTTAAGTAGTCGCGTAGCACAGGTAGGTAACTAACATCCGGTGCGGATCCCGAATTTGCCGCCCCCTTATTTTTGAAATTGATTATAATAAATTGGGGCTCTTATTGAATAACAGTAACCTAAAGAGAAACTCTGTTATTAAGGTGATATACTGACAAAAAAACATAAAAATAGAACGTTGAAGGATGCCATTTTTGTACCGTTACCTGTGAAATGCCGCCCCTGGCAAAGTGCCGCCCGGGGCGGAACCCCCCCCCCCCATGCTACGCCACTGGGTTTTAGACTCATATTCTGTACACTCATATGGTAACACACTACATATTTATAAATATACTTATCATATCATAGCATAATAAACCCTATATATTGTAATCTTAGTATTAATTTTGTTAGACCCATAGTGACATAAAAATCAAATTAATTGCCATTATTAAGGTGAGATCATAGGAAAATATTTGAGTCATTGATTGCTTTTTTTCATTTTGAACAGCATCGCACTGCATTCATGAAAAAATTGTATATAAACATGCTTGTGTTGTCCGATTATGTACGAAATGTTGCTGAATTTGTGTTAAGTAAAGCTTGATTGTATATTTGTACGAAAATCTAATTCTGATTGAGGACAGTTTATGACCCAATATAATATAGTACTAGCTTTGTTGGAAGAAATAGCTCTCAGATATCAGGACTAACTTGAAACTCATGGTTATAATTTGGCCAATTAACTCAATATTGTGATAAATTGTAGCCTATATGTTATTCTGATGTATAATCAATAATACTGTAAAGTTTCATCAAAATCCGTTCAGTAGTTTTAGCGTGAAAGAGTAACAAACATCCTCACAAACTTTCAAATTTATGGTATTTGTAGGATTATTTTATTTAAAACCTAAAATCTATGATGTATAATTGCTTTCAAAGTCAGTTATCTTCAAACTTTTCCCACTTACCCCTATTGCTTTTGTGTAAACTGCTTACCATATATTGAAAAATCATCTACATCAAATTACTATTTGACATTAGTATACTGTTCTAGAAAATATAATGGAGAAAATAGCAGTTGCACTGATTTAACGAAGGACTGCTAGCAAAGCTTTATTCATGTTCTGTCCTCTTGAAGTATTTTTTTTGTGGTGTGCAAGCAATGAACTGTATTGTATTTTAAATTAAGTAAAATTGTACCTAACAAATTGTAGATATCAGCGTTATTTTTAATATTAAGATAATAAAAAAAGAAATGGTATTTTTATTTTCATTATCATAAAATATTCCTATTTAAAAGAAATCTGTTTTCTTGAGACATTTAGTATGAGGCGATGGGCTAAAAGCTTACTTCGTGAGGGTCAATTGCAGCTATATTTGAAAATATCAAGTCAGTAATATCATCAAGTCGACTATAAAATGTGACCTTATCAGAAATAAAACAGTTAATCAATATTTCTATATGCTATAAGCGATGAAATGTATATATGCCAACACCGACGTTTTTATTCAATTTAGTAAAACCTAAGGGTTAAAATATGTATATACTATATATGTATATATATTAGTGTTATACTATTATATATATATATATATATATATATATATATATATATATATATTAGGTGTACAAATAAGTTTCCGCCGTTTTTTATCAAACTTTAGATATTTATTGTGAAAGAATGGTATATTATATTTTATTCAAAGTATTGTCAATTACTAGCCACTACTTTTCCCCATATTTCTGGTAGCATTCGGATACCACATCGGAAGAACTCTTCATCTCTTGAAGCTACCCACGAATCGACTCAATTTTTATTATCTTCATTTGTTGTAAAGCGCTGCTCAGACATATCATGCGCCATCGGCTGGAGAAGGTGATGATCGGAAAGGGCAATAGCTGGTGAAAATGGCGGGAAGGGGAGGGCTTCCCTATTAAGCCTTTCCAAATAGTTCTTGACCGGCAACGCAACATGCAGACGAGCTCTATCATGTAGAAGATTCATTTTATCATGTCTGGAGTAGAAATGGAAGCGTTTTTCTTTATGTGCTCGCTTAATCTCATTAAATGTGTTCGATAGAAAGGTCCAGTAAAGGTTTCGCCCGGTTTGAGCTACTCATAATACTAGACACCGAGTTGATCCCACCAAATACACAGCATAAGCTTTTTCCAACAATATCTCGTTTGGCTGTCGATGTTGAAGTATGACCAGGTGGTCCCCATGATTTTCTCATCTTTAGGTTATCAAATTGAATCTATTTTTCATCACCAGTAACTATGCGATGCAAAAAACTCTTTATTTTAGGGCTGGCAAGTGAAATTTCGCACGTGCATAATCAGCGTTCAACATCTCTCGGTTTCAGTTCATGTGGAACCCAATTTCCTTGTTTTAAACGATATGAAATTGTTTGCTGAGTAACTTGTAATATAAGTGAGAGTCTTTCTAGCCTTTGGCATGAATATTCCTTCAAAAATTCTTCGAATTCCAGGTCTTTGTGCGATTTCAGCCTTCCACTACGTTTTTTGTCTTTCACATCAATTTCACCGATTCTAGTCTTTTAAAACCACTCACAACAAACTCTCTTGCTTAAGGCAGCTTCGGCATAAGCTTTTACAAGCAATCGATGTACCTCAACTGCAGATTTCTCCAAAAAAAAGAAGTAAATCAACAGTTCCCGCAAACGGCACTTATTCGGCACAAAACTTTTTCTTTTAAACGAAAAAAAATATGTGACGCTGATACAAAATCACTAAAACTCCAATGTAATGTTTTTACCAAATGTCCAAAATTACAATATTTCATGTCACATCTGACAATTTCAACGAAACTTTTTAGTGAGGACATATTTTGTGTAACGGCGGAAACTTATTTGTACACCTAATATATATATATATATATATATATATATATATATATATAAGTGTTATAATATTGAAAGGCGAACATTAATTGTTTCTGTAACTTTGAAAATAGTCGTGGTCGAGTTAAAATGTCGTCTTGTGATGTCATAAAAACTTGAATTTTAGCCCTTTCTAGTACTTTTGATGTCAAAATTTGCTATCTAGTTTAACCAACAGACCCTTTAAAAAACAAAGGGTGCACTGGCTGAGGTACTACCTACCACCAGTGCATACACATGCACTTTTGGCAAAGAAAAAGTGGTTCTACTTTTGGCCTGTAGAGCGCGCGGCAATGTATCGGTGTGACACACACATCTGAGCAGTCCGCTGACTCCTCCCCTCGCGTTGTCTCGCTCGCGAACGGCAACACCGCTCTACAAGCGGCTGGGTGCGAGAGAGTGCGCGCTATGACTCCAGCGTAGGTGTCGTCCACTCGGACACTAGCAGCCCGCGGTGGCTGGGGGGAGAACTACTCTTACCCCAGAGAAACCGTGACAAGCGCGCATATAAGGCCTGTTCTTCTATGTACATCTATATTCTTTGCTGTAGGTAGGAGTTCTGGAAATAATAACAGAGATTTAATTGACTTCCAATAAACAATTCCACGAGATATGTCGCGGACGAGAGAAGACAAACTAAGATGTAAGATATGGAGATATATTATATCTCGACATCGACAATTTTGACAGAAAATATATCTCGATCGACAAATATATCTATTTTTGATATTAAAAGTCGAGTTTTAAGTGTAATTGTCATGTTAGACCCGAAAGAAATAAAGCGATAGTCGATTAAAACACGAGAAACGGTAGACAAAATTTTGTCGCGCTTGTCATGCTAGCCCGGTAGATCTAACAATGCAGCCGTGAAAATAGAATTTACATTAATCATTATATGGACGCTGTTAAGCAATACAGTGTCAACCCACACGGTTGCCATTTTGAGAAAATTGAGTTTGACGTTTTAATTAGGTTTTATTAAATTTTAAAAGGTAACAGAAATAATAGATATTTTGTAATTATTATTATTACACTAAATATACGAGTATATCGTTTTATAATATTGTCTTTTATTAACGCGAGTATCACACATTTAAATAAAATACTGTATACCGGATTAAAACGCGATTTATTATTTATATTGTTTAAATTATTTATCCCGACGTTTCGGATGCTTTTCAGCAACCGTGGTCGCGGGGAGACAGAAAGATGGCCTTTAGGCCTACAATAATTTAAACAATATAAATAATAAATCGCGTTTTAATCCGGTATACAGTATTTTATTTAAATATATCGTTTTTCTTGGTAGCAATCAAAGTAATAGAATTTAGTGCATTATTGTTAAATATTCTAAACATGTTAGGGTTTCGTGCCCGCTAGTTTTTTAAATATTTTTGCTATTAAAACGATTTAAATGATATATATCTCTTGAAATATGTACTCCAGCTCATAAGGAAGAGATTGGTATATTTACCATTAAATCATTTTGTGAGTTGACACTGTATTGCTTAAGATCGTCCATATTTCATTTTATATGCTATAATAAAAACAATAAGGTGAACTATGCATAATAAATCATTATTTTTATGACTGTCCTAGATTTTTTGCTTGATTTGTATTATTTTTTTATTTTGATTAGTTACTAGCTGATGCCCGTGGTTCGTTCGTGGGCTTTATCTAAAGCTGAGCTTGAAAGTGGCGAAATAAACAAAATAATCAAATTGTCTTTGACTCTCGCATCAGAAGCTACGCTATGGGACTGCATATCCACTATTCTACGAATACATATTGGCGAAATAATCAAACTATTTCATTTACATATCAGACTGTGATTAACATCTGACAATTCGATAAAGTTCGACATGAGTTAGTTTGCATTGCAATTTGTTGATATGGTGCCTTTAAATGATGATAACTTTTATTTTCCGACAACCAATTTCGATGAAACAAAGCCTATATGTTGCCCCGGGCTTTGCTGAATATATTTGTGTAAATTGCATGAAAATCGGTTTAGTATCTTCGGAGATTAGCTCGTACACAGAGAAACAATTTTTTTTAAAAAATCTGGGTTTGTTCTATTTCTCTTTTGGTTGGTTTTTAGCATTTTTTTTCTATATACAGACATTCAACATCTACAGTTTTATTATATGTATGTATAGACTAGCTGATGCCCGTGACTTCGTTCGCGTGAGCTTCATAAATGATGATAACTTTTCTTATCGACAACCGATTTCGATGAAACAAAGCCCATATGTTGGGAACTCTAAAATTTTCCGGGATGAAACTGAGATGTCGATCGGGGATATAAGGTACCACCATGCAAAATTTCATGTAAATCGGTCCACCAGTTTCGGAGATTAGCCCGTACAAACAGACAAACAGAGGGGAAAAAATTGGGATTTGTTCTATTTTTTTCTTACATCCTCCTGACTCGGTTTTTAGCATTTTTTTTCTATGTACAGACATTTGACCTCTACAGTTTTATTATATGTATGTATGTGATTATCATTTATACATACATTTTTGTATGCTCATTTAGTTTTTAATTACTGTGTGGAGTGTTTTAGTATTGATAATGAATAAGTAATAATGTCTTTTATTTTACTTTAATTACTCTTAACTATAAAATTAATGCGGTGGTATGTTTGTTAGTTTAAAAAAAAATTAAAATTACTTTTAGAAAGTTTTGTTCGAAATTTTAATACACATTATGTAGGTACATATAATATATCTAAACTAATATTATAAAGATTATTTGTTTGTTTGTTTATTACGATTTTACTCAAAAACGAATCGGCCTATTTTAAAAATTCTTTCACCAAAGAAAAATCCGTGCGAAGTCTGGTTTTGCTAATTGCTAGTGAACACCTGCCGTGCGCAATGGGTCGCGGGATCGAATCCCACCAGGACGACATGTTTATAATTTCTGTAAGCATTTCTTCCCCACGTCTGGTAAATTCGGGCATTGAACGGGTGGGAGGAATATCGAAATTCCGACCGGGTAACGAACCACCGTTCAAAGACGGCAAAACCGTGAAGTGTACATTGCGCGTATCGGTTTCAGTCTATGGATCTCCGAATGCTCGAAGTAAAAATTAGGTCGACAGCGCATCATTGACTGTTCTGTGGCTGAGGTATCCCCTACCATCAAGTGAACCTCATGCTCGTCTGTCGATATCTGACATAAAACAAGTAATTGAAAGAGGTTGGTAAAATATGAGAAACAGAATACATAAAAAAAATTGTTGTCTTTCTAATAGTTCATGCTTACCTTCGAAACTGCTTTGTTATTTTTATTATTATTTGGTGATTTTATCTGAACAAAGTTTTTCTATTCAATTCCGTGCGAACGAAGTCGCGGGCAAAAGTTAATCGATACTTCCATACTAATATTATAAAGAGGAAAGATTTGTATGTTTGTATGTTATGAATAAACTCAAAAACTACTCGACCGATTTAAAAAAAAAAAACACCAATAGAAAGCTCCATTATCAGCGAGTAACATAGGCTATTTTATGTGTATAGTACATCTACATTGCACCCGTGCGAAGCCGGGGCGTGTTGCTAGTTTTAATTAAAAACAGATGAAAATGCTATTTGGCGCATTTATCGGCGTGGGCTGACTAAAGGTGAAAGTTACGTAGTTTGTTTATTAAGATTTTACTCAAAAACTAATCGTCCAATTTTAAGAATTATTTCACCAATAGAAAGCTACATTAGTGTATTATAGTATGGGTTTTGCTAGTTGCTAGTTGGTAATAAATTGAAAGGGGGTGGTAAAATATGAGTAACAGAACATAAAAATATATTTTTTGTTGTCTTTCTAATTGTTCATGCTTACCTCCGAAACTGCTTTGTTATTTTTGTTATTGTTTGGTGATTTTATCTGAACAAAGTTTTTCTATTCAATTCCGTGCGAACGAAGTCGCGGGCAAAAGTGAATCGATACTTCCATACTAATATTATAAAGAGGAAAGATTTGTATTTTTGTATGTTATGAATAAACTACTGGACCGATTTAAAAAAAAATCACCAATAGAAAGCTCCATTATCAGCGAGTAACATAGGCTATTTTATGTGTATAGTACATTAGACATGGGTAACTCAGCGAAATTCCCTGCGCCAACTCAGCAACTCAGGCGCAGTGTAGTGTGTCGGCTCCTTGAGTCAACTCAAAATTGCGCCACGACGCAGTAAAAATGGGACGCGCAAAGCGAACAGTGAAACCTCCGAAACGCACGCAACCCCACGCTCATAGTTCACTCAGTGAGTGGGTACTGCGCCGTGCGCCAACACATTATGAATGTGTGAGCTGACTCACCCTGCGCACTGAAGCGTGCCGGCGCAATTGCGCGGCGCAGCGCAGTGTTACCCATGTCTATAGTACATCTACACTGCACCCGTGCGAAGCCGGGGCGTGTTGCTAGTTTTAATAAAAACAGATGAAAATGCTATTTGGCGCATTTATCGGCGTGCGCTGACTAAAGGTGAAAGTTACGTAAAACTGTTAGATTTAGGGCACAAAACAGTATTGCTAGTAAAATAAAGTATCAACGATTTTCGACATCAATATCGTTTAGAATATTGTTGAATGTTTAAATGCCTATTAAGTTTGTGAAAAAAGGACCTGATTAATAGAAATTGTTTATTTTGTAATAAGTGCTATGAGAATAATATCTTTCGAATTATGGATAATTCTTATGTAAGTATGCATGTTTATATGTTTTTTATTTTTTATGTTGTACGAGCATGAGGTTCACTTGATGGTAGGTGATACCTCAGCCACAGAACATCAGTCAATGATGCGCTGTCGACAGTAATTTTTTCAGTAAATATGAATAAAAACGAAAGAATATTAACAAAAAGCATTAGTTTCTTTATTTTGTAATAAGTGCTATGAGAATAATATCGTTCGAATTATGGATAATTCTTATGTAAGTATGCATGTTTATATGTTAATTTTTTTATGTTAGCTATCGACAGACGAGCATGAGGTTCACTTGATGGTAGGTGACCCCAGCCACAGAACATCAGTCAATGATGCGCTGTCCACAGTAATATTTTCAGTAAATATGAATAAAAACGAAAGAATATTAACAAAAACCTTTATTATACCGGTATAACTCCCATAGTACATTAACCAGTATTCAGTCCCTGGTTTCAAATGGCGGCGACTTTCTGCGCGATGTATCAGCGCATTTTAAATAGCGATTTTGACGGGCTCGATGGCGCGTTCGGTAGAACACCTGCCGTGCGCATCGATGGGTCGTGGGTTCGAATCTCACCGGGACCACATGTTTATAATTTTCTATAAGCATGTTTTCCCCACGTCTGGTAATTTCGGGCATTGATCGGGTGGGAGGAACATCGAAATTCCGATCGGGTAACGAACCACCGTTCATAGATGGAAAAACCGTGAAGTGCATATTGCGCGTTTCGGTTTCAGTCTATGGATTTCCGAATGCTCGAAGTAAAAAGTATGTCGACAGCGCATCATTGACTGATGTTCTGTGGCTGAGGTATCACCTACCATCAAATGAACCGCATGCTCGTCTGTCGATATCTAACATAAAGAAGCGATACAAACGCAAGGATCGTGTGCAAAGGTAACAACGTGAGATCAGTCTTGCGATTGCTGCCGGCCTAGCATGACAAACACGACAAAATTTTGTCGACCGTTATATCGTATTTTAATCGATTATCTCTTTATTTCTTCCGGGTCTAACATGACAATTACACTTAAAACTCGACTTTTAATATCAAAAATAGATATATTTGTCGATCGAGATATATTTTCTATCAAAATTGTCGATGTCGAGGTATAATATATCTCCATATCTTACATCTTAGTTTGTCTTCTCTCGTCCGCGACATATCTCGTGGCGGTCATGCTAGGCCGGCTGAGCGTCTTTATTGCGTTCTACGCGTTGTGCAAATACTCTAAGGCATCATTACCATCTCACGCGAATTCACTTTGTTTTTAACCAACATGATTTATTTTGTTACAGATTTATAATCACGCATGCTGCAAGCCGAAACATGGCGTTACAACGTTTGACGACGCTTCGGGCCCTTATGGCCAGTCAGCCCACGGCGTTGGCAGCTTACATCGTACCCACTGCTGATGCTCATAATGTAAGTTTCCGAGTTATACAAACCATGCTATATAGAAGATTTTTCTTGTTAGATATCGACAGACGAGCATGAGGTTCACTAGACGGTAGGTGATACCCGAGCCACGGAACATCTGTCAATGATGCACTGTTGATCTATGTTTTTTTATGTTAGATATCGACAGACGAGCATGAGGTTCACTTGATGGTAGGTGATACCTCAGTTACAGAACATTAGTCAATGATGCGCTGTCGAGCTATGTTTTTTATGTAAGATATCGACAGACGAGCATGAGGTTCACTTGATGGTAGGTGATACCTCAGCCACAGAATATTAGTCAATGATGCGCTGTCAAGCTATGTTTTTTATGTTAGATATCGACAGACGAGCATGAGGTTCACTTGATGGTAGGTGATATCTCAGCCACAGAACATCAGTCAATGATGCACTGTTGATCTATGTTTTTTTATGTTAGATATCGACAGACGAGCATGAGGTTCACTTGATGGTGATACCTCAGCCACAGAACATCAGTCAATGATGCGCTGTACTGCTGTCGACCTAATTTTTACTTCCAGCATTCGGAAATCCATAGAATGAAATCGAAACGCGCAATATGCACTTGCAATTTCGATATTCCTTCCACCCGTTCAATGCCCGAAGTTACTAGACGTGGAGAAGACGTGCTTACAGAAAATGATAATCATGTCGTCCTGGTGGCATTCGAACCCACGTCCCATCGGTGCGCACGGCAGGTGTTCTACCGAACGCGCCAACGAGCCCGTCTAATACAGTGCAACCTCGATGTAACGAAACTGAAGGGAATTAGAAATTCTTCGTTATACCGAGTAGTTCGTTACAATGAAGTTTGTTACATAGATGTTAGGTTGGACTACGATTCGCTATAACAAGGTATGAAAACTGTCTTACGAGGATTTTAACGTGTCTGAACCTGTCGAGACATAAATTATTGTGGAATTGGTAGGACACGTTATATAAAGTTTTAGTTGAAAAGGAATCGTTAAATAGAGTTCAATAATATTATGTTTTGGTTTATCCAGAGTGTGTTCACATACTGCTGATTTAGAGTGACGTCTGTGTTTGATATCCGCAATGTGTTCCTTAAGTCGGCTTGAAATGCTACGTTTAGTTTGCCCAATGTAGGATAAACCACAGTCACAATCCAGTTTATATACACCTGAATCTTGCAAAGGAATATACTTTTTATTGGTCTCAAGAACTGTTGAATCTTCTACACACTACATACGTTTCGACCAACCGAAAATCATTGCAAAAGAAAGTAGATACTTTCCCAGACTAGTACGTGAGGCTATTGAAATTAAAAAACATCCTAACTTCAATAGAGAAGATGGTTTGAGACTCTCCAACACCTGGGATCCAGTAATTAAAAATCTGAAACCCCAAATCAAACATACTAAAAAACAAGAGGACACCGTTAGTCAATATTGTCATAATATAGAAAATTACAGTAAATATCAACTCCGTAGGAATAGATGGCGTTAATATGTAATGTAAAACAAAAACACTTGTAAAACAAAAACTTGGCGATTAAAAAGAGTGGCGGCGAGTTTCTTGCCAGTTCTTCTCGTCCGCTCTACGCCCTTGATTTGTGAACTGGTAGTAAATGTTCAATAATACATTCAACCTATATTCCGCAATGATTAAAAATTCGTTATAGAGAGGTTTGTTGATAAATGTTTTCACAATGCTATGGTCATAGTTCATTAAATCGAGGAATTCATTATATTGAGGCTCGTTATATTAAGGTTACACATACTATGTTCTTTCCAGTCTGAATACATAGCACCAGTGGACGCCCGGAGAGAATGGTTGACGGGTTTCACCGGGTCAGCCGGCACTGCTGTTGTGACCGGCAGCAAGGCGCTCGTGTGGACCGACGGACGATACTATACCCAGTTCGAGAAGGAAGTCGATCTTGGCCTGTGGACACTGATGAAGCAATGTTAGTATTATGACGCTGGTATACTGAAAGTTTTTTTTTTTATGTCAGATATCGACAGACGAGCATGAGGTTCACTTGATGGTAGGTGATACCTCAGCCACAGAACATCAGTCAACGATGCGCTGTCGACCTAATTTTTACTTCGAGCATTCGGAAATCCATAGACTGAAATCGAAACGCGCAATATGCACTTCACGGTTTTTCCATCTATGAACGGTGGTTCGTTACCCGGTCGGAATTTAGATATTCCTCCCACCCGATCAATGCCCGAAGTTACCAGACGTGGGGAAAACATGCTTACAGAAAATTATAAGCATGTGCTCCCGGTGGGATTCGAACCCACGACCCATCGATGCGCACTGCAGGTGTTCTACCGAACGCGCCAACGAGCCCGTCAAAAGTCGAAAGTATGCCTCATTGTTACTAGTGTAATCGATTTTATAGAGAGCGCGAAACATTAATTAGTAGTTTGGTCATCGCACGCCGATAGTACATTTTCTACCATCTCTATTAATCAATATTACAATTTCCATCTTCTAACTCAATTTCGATTAGATCAATCCTGAGTATCTTGTTCCTCGGCTTATCAACAATTCATCCCTAGTCTGTATATCTTGTCCCTCGGCTTATCAACGATTTACCATTAGTTTGAGTAATTTGTCACTCGGCTTATCAACGATTTACACTTTTTTATAGAGGGGAAAAAGACTCCTTTTCACCAGTAACAAGATTGGTCACTTTCAATATTTCATGCACGAGGCCTATCCCACGGTTCACTATTCTCCCCGCGGGTATGCAATGCAGGGGGGGTGTGGGGGTCTGGTCAACCGCTGACTCTGCTAGCCAGAGAGCCTGGTGACCCATACCCACTAAAAACCTCTTGACACTCATGTCACTCGCCATAGTGGGGCACACGGGATCGTAACGATTTAATCCTAGTATAAGTATATTGTCCATCGGCTTATTAACGATTTACCCCTAGATTTACATTTTATTAACAGCTTAACAAATTAAAATATTAAAGCCTAAATTAAATACTATGTTCATTTCTAAAATTTTCCATAATTGGTGTTGGTTTAGTTTAAATATTCATTATAATACTTATTACGTTAGGTTATGGAGGAAGGGAGGTGTGGTCTTCCTCCAACCTAAAGACAGGATCCTCGACCAGTCGAACCGCTGACTGACTCCAGTGGTTGATGTCGAGATGTTATGTTCTGTTGCTGAGATATCACCTACCATCAAGTGAACCTCATGCTCATCTGTCGATATCTGACAAAAATAAAGTTGGGAATTTACAAAATGTCTACATACACATTGTATTACAGCGCTGCCAGACACGCCGTCGATAGAAAAGTGGTTGAGTTCAAACTTGGAGGCCGGTTCTGTTGTGGGGTACGATCCTCATACTATGACGAGAGAACAAAAAAATCCCTTACAGGTAAACATCTATGTATTATAAAAAATCCTCTTTATTTGTGTCTAGTGTTTAAGCACAGCGCCACCTGTCCAAATCGATAAGTATCGGAAATAATACAACGTGAAGAAATCATCGAATCTCTGCATCTTCTATCGCATATACCATGGGGAGTGTTCCGAGGAATTGTTCGGTTTAATTCCTGCCGCTGAATTCCACCATCGAACATCGCGAATAAATTCCAAATTTCATCCTCACCACCTCGATGTTTGGAAATCCACAACCGTGCGTTTTCTAAGAAATTTTCTGCCTCGCACACTTACTCTGTGGACCAGTTGTCGCCAGCGGTATTTCCGAACCGATACGACTTGGAAACCTTCAAAAAAAGAGCCTACTCATTTCTTAAAGGCCGGCAACGTAGCTGCAAGTCCTCTGGTGTTGCAGATGTCCATGGGCGCCGGTAATCACTTACCATCAGGTGAACCGACTGCCCGTTTGCCCCCTACTCCATAAAAAAAAATCGAAGATCAGCAGCGGTCTCGGCAGATGGCGTTATAGTAGCTCCTCATTTAATTGTAATTTAAAATAAGTAATTTAAAGATTGTCTGTGGTCCTCCCTTTAGAATCTTTGGAATTTTGGATTGTCATAATTTTTGCTTATTCATTCTTTTACGCCATAACGCCTAGCAGTACACCTCGAAAAACGCTTTATATATTTAATGTACTTTACTTTCATTGTTGGAAATTCAATTATCTAATACTAGCAATTGCCCCCGCAACCCCCCTTGTATGTTGAATTTCGTAAAATCCGTTCTTAGCTGACCTCTACTCGGCGAAAGGAATATTCCTACCATATTTCAAGTCGCTACGCCTTATGGTTCCAGAGATATCGTGATGAGTATCTATATAGGTGGGAATCTCTTTTATATATATAGATATAAAATTCTCGTGTCACAGTTTTCGTTGCCATACTCCTCCGAAACGGCTTTCCCGATTCTCATGAAATTTTGTGTGCATATTGGGTAGGTCTGAGAATCGGACAACATCTATTTTTCATCCCCCTAAATGATAAGGGTTGTTCACCCTTAAATTTTTTTTTTAATTTTGGACGATTTTTTTTGTTTCTATTTTTTTCTAATGTGGCATTAAAAATACATACAACCCTATATTTTCAATCTTCTATTATCAACCCCTGCTTTTTAGAAATTATTTACATGGCAAAACAACGATTGCCGGGTCAGCTAGTCTAATATATAAAATTTCCATGTCACAGTGTTTGTTACCGTACTCCTCCGAAACGGCTTTACCGATTTTTACCAAATTTAATATGCGTATTCAGTAGGTCTTAGAATCGGCTACTATCTATTTTTCATACCCCTAAGTGATAAGGGTTGTTCACCCTAAAATTTTTATTTTTGGACGATTTTTTTGTTTTTATTTTTTTTATAATGTGGCATAAAATAATACATACAACCTTATATTTTCACTCTTCTATTACCAACCCCTGCTTTTTTGTCTAAAAATCTAGACCCGTGCGAAGCCGGGGCGGGTCGCTAGTAATACTATATAATTCATAAACATCTTTTAATCTCCTGAGAATAGTGTTGAGTAGGACATACAAGAGGCGGTACATTTGTCCCGGACATGACGTCAAAATGTAAGAGCGGCTCGAAATTATAAAATGTACTACTTCAAATTTTATGTCGCGCTAGTTTTTTCTCGATGTATTTGGGTCCTAAATAACCATTAAAAAAAACCATCAAATGTCAAATTAATACTCGCTAGTACAAATTATGCTTCGAGCTTCATACGCCTCGCCTCATTTGAAGTGGGACATTGTACTGGCTCAGAGTGAAAAAGAGGCTACTCTTACAAACTCTTTTTGAAGTCCTGTACTACCCAACACTACCTGAGAAAAACTTGCACAACTAGCTACCTATCTGCTCCGGCTTCGCAATCTAGATGAAAAAAAGAAGAAAAAAAAACTCGCTGATAATGTACTTGGTGATGATTTTCTATTGGTGAAAGAATTTTTTAAATCGGTCCAGTAGTTTTGAGTTTATTCATAACATACAAAAATACAAATGTTTCCTCTTTATAATATTATATTATTAGATATTAAATAAGTAAGTATTAGTATAGAAGTATTGATAACAAAAAATCGTCCAAAATAAACAGTTCAAATCAGGGACTGAATACCGGTTAATTTACTATGGGAGTTATGCCGGTATAATAAAGGTTTTTGTTAATATTCTATCGTTTTTATTCATATTTACTGAATAAAACTACTGTGGTAAGTTTAGTGTGTATTACTCTTCAAAACTAATATCATGGTATCTCAGTCAGACACGTATTTTGGAAAATAAAAATTAACCGGTTTCAGTCCCTGTACAGAAGAATACGTTAGATAACAACAATTCGTCCAAAATAAACAGTTCAAAGTAGTAATTTCTATTAACAGCTGGCACTGAAAAAAACCAAAGTGCAGTTACTGGCATTATCGAAGAACTTAGTAGATGAGGCGAGATTAGAACTCAAGGACCCGCCCCCAGCCAGACCGCACAATGACATCATGCACCTTCCACTTAACTACACAGGTGGGTACATGCTATATTATTATTATTTTTATTTATCATATCTATATTCGACGGCCTCGTTGGCGCGTTCGGTAGAACACCTGCCGTGCGCATCGATGGGTCGTGGGTTCGAATCCCACCGGGAGCACATGCTTATAACTTTCTGTAAGCATGTTTTCCCCACGTCTGGTAACTTCGGGCATTAATCGGGTGGGAGGAATATCTAAATTCCGACCGGGTAACGAACCACCGTTCATAGATGGAAAAACCGTGAAGTGCATATTGCGCGTTTCGGTTTCAGTCTATGGATTTCCGAATGCTCGAAGTAAAAATTAGGTCGACAGCGCATCATTGTCTGGTGTTTTGTGGCTGCGGTATCACCTACCATCAAGTGAACCACATGCTCGTCTGTCGATATCTGACATAAAAGAAAAAAAAAAAAAAAAAATGATATTACTGAAAATTTATTATTTTAAACGATAGTCCCGATTAGACCAAAGCTTGGCATCCCATAGGTAGTGTTTACTGTAGTTTTTATTTAATAAGTGTTTTTAACGTTATATGTGTAAAGAAAACATCAAATCTGTATGTTATAATTTTTTTTCAAAATTCTAGGGTCATAATGAGGCCTTTGAAAATCGGTTTATTTTATCTCACTGACCCCTGACTGATTACTAGTTACCAAAAAGGGGTGAATGGAGTAATGACTAGTACGTATGATGGGGTCAATAGAGAAAAGACCAGTAGGTATGGGGGGTAAATAGAGAAATTACCAGTATGTTAGAGAATATATTTATGTGTTTATTATTTAAAGTGATACAACAGATCGAAGCCAGGAAGAGTATGTTTATTAACCACTCTTAGTCTTTCAGGTAAAACAGCTGGTAAGAAAATAGAAGAGCTTAGAGGGAAAATGTCCGAGAAAAAAGTTTCTGCGTTGATAATAACCGCTTTGGATGAAGTGGCTTGTAAGTACATATTTTAAATTATTTATTTTTAAAAAACGTCACATTTTATTTGCGTATATATAATACAAGCAACACGCTCCGGCTTCGCACGGGTACAATGTATATGTAGTGGCTTTCCCTATCCATGCAACCATAATAACGAGAATAATAATGTCTTTAACGTAATAATATAACTAAAAAAAATATTCAAACAAATAATGTATGCACAGCCATATCGTTATTACGTATATTTAATGATTAAACGAACTTACCTGTAAGTGAAGTTCTATCATAATTATGCTCGCGCCGAATCCGAAGAGATTAGTAGATTTGTTATATTTTACACATGTAGTTACGCATGCTTAGGAACTACCACTCTGCACTTAGTTGAGAATTTTATCTGTATAAATTATTTTTAATCTGTTCAAAATATTATTTTTGGACGATTTATAGTCTATGCATAGTCTATGGTTCCGCCCACTTCTCAGAGATACAGACGCTTGTTTGTCATTCAGTTTAGAGATACCTGCCTTAGATACATTCAAAATATTAACCCCATGAAACATATTATTGATGTTAGTCCCGTGTATACACAATATGGTATGTAATCAGGGAGTGTGCGCCAAAGCACGCAACGGGGGGGCGGGACTAACTAATCTCTTCGGATTCGGCGCGAGCATAATTATGATAGAACTTCACTTACAGGTAAGTTCGTTTAATCATTAATTATACTCGCGCCGAATCCTCAAGATTAGTAGATTTGTTATATTTTACACATGTAGACTTTGAGAGTTCGCACGGGAACAACATCAATCTGACCTTAATAACAATAGGTACTAATTCAGAAAATTAAAACTATAGTTTATTTACTAATTATAGAAAACATATAATTGTACTCATTGATTGCAATTATAATTAATTACCCTATTCATACTTAATATTAATAGTACCTGATAGGGTAAATATTATAATAATTTTATTAAAACGGATTCACAAAATCAAAGTCTGTAATCCCTTCGAATAATCTGAATCACCGATAAATATTAATTAAAGTTTAATTAATATGAATATAAAATTTTAATCATAATAAACTTGATTTAAGGCATAATTAAGGAACGAGCTAAATCTGATTCAGAGCTATCGGTAATCAATCTTTTATAAAAGCGGGCAAAAGGGTTAGAGCGTCCACTCCACCCGGCGGTGTTGCGAATAGCGTCAACGCTAATGCCACGTGCACGCGCCTGGGACGTGGCCGTATGTCGAGTACTATGCGCACTGAACACATTTGTGTCAATTCCGCATGTGTTTGAACCAACGGCTGAGCGTTTAGGCTCCTACTGCCCTGTGTGGGTTTTAAATTCCAATAAATATCATATCCGAATCTCGCAAGGGTGACGTTTTTTCTATATAGTGAAGGAATTAGCCGGACATACTGTCGGTATGTCGGAAAATAATATTAAGTATATGACGGGTTGATTACTTCCGGTTCGGGATGTTTTTATAATATGAGGAATTTTGAAAATTATGCGGTCTGGAGAAATATGAATATTTCTAATATAGATTTTGGAAAGAGTCTGGACTCGTTGCGCTGATACCAAAGCTATTAGCATCACAGTCTTAAAAGTAAATTTCTCAAGGGAAATTTCATCGTTAGGGTACTAGGAACTGATATGATCTATATCTGCATTGGAAACCAAGTGACATTATATTTTGGCTGTGGCGGCCTTAGACGAAACACGCCCTTTAGAAATCGCTGTAACCTATCATCTTTTGTCAAGGTTGATCCTAATACTAAAGATAGAGCGAATCGGCATGAGATCAGAGTGTCATATTGACACCCGTTATTACACAATTCAGTTAAAAAATAAATAACATTTGGTACCGATGAATCGTAATTTTTGTGAATTTTTAGAGCGTTACTAATTGGAGGGAATGTCACGAGTTCTGACATGAGAAGATATCTTAACAGACGATACCATGGTTGTGTTGGCCATAATGATACAATCACAATAGCTTCTCCTTTGTCAAATATAATTTTACGAAGAGTTTTAAGTATGACGGAGAAAAGAGTAACGTTAAATCTTAAATCGGTCCAGGAGACAGTGAATGCGTCTACTGCTACAGCGTCAGGGTCTCCATGCCATGCACATTTTTTGTTGATGCGGCTAGCGAATAAAAATATCCGGCCTAACAAGGAAGTTAATTATAGAGTTGAAAGTCCAGTCCGCTAGTTCCGATTCTATATCTGGATGGCACTTTCTTGATTCATAAATAATCAGATATTATCCTTAACCTCATATATGAGGCATGTACAAATAGTCTTTTATACTCACACCACTCCCAGGTTTCTTGTGTTAGTTGTGTGAGATGAGGGTATTGTATGGGTGGAGACCCATTCTATTAATATAGGATATAGCAACAGAGTTGCCTATACGTAACAATATATGGCAGTCATTTAGCTGCGGGGTGATGATTTTAAGGTCATTAAATGCTGCAAGGAGTTCCAGAAAATTTATTTGCCTTTGTTTCTCGATAAACAATCACTGACCACTTGCAGACTCCCCATTACAGCTAGCCCCCCACCCCATCGTTGAGGCGTCAGAAAATATTTTGATACTGTCATTATCGTGTTTTATACCGAATGCTCGATATGATCGAGCTACCAGTACAAGTCAGAATGTAATGACTCAGGTAAGTTCATGAGTCGGTTATAATCATCACCGCTTAGGTTTTTTTTTTTTTTTTTGTATTTAAATTTTTGAATCGAATTCTTAATACGTAGCCGTTTATCGTTAGGCAAGGACAATTAAGGGTACAAAACCTTTTATCTAGAATCTATGATCATTCCAGGGAATTTATGACATAGTAAGAGGACGCTCTTATCATGATTAATTATAAACCCGAGTGATATTAGAAATCTTTTTGTTATATCTATGTTTAACGATCAATTTCCATAATTATTCCCAAATAGGAGCCAATCGTCTAGGTAAGGCGTTAACAGAAAACCAACGGAGCGCAGAAGTCTAAGGTATACATATGTTTAGTCATTTTTGTAAAAATGAAGGGTGGCGAATTGAGACGAAAAGTAAAACGTTAAATTCAAACAATTTGTCGTCAAATATGAATCGAAGGTATTTTCTAGAATGTTTATGCATTTTTATCAAACAATAAGCATCCTTTAGGTCGATTGTGGCCATATTAACATGTGTCTATAACATATATAAAATATATGTGTGTCATAACTATCTTAAGACCTGTTCTTAAATCTTCTAATTTGAAAAGATCAGTTTCGATAAATTTATTTAAATTCAATATAAAGTGCATTTTATCGTTCGGTTTCGGAACGAGAAAGAAACTTGATATAAATTCTTGATGAACTTGATATAAAAACTTCACATGGCTCACATTTAAAAATAGCACCAATGTGCTATTATTGATAATTTCAATATAATGGACCTTTTCAGTATCAGTGTATGATATTTTTGCCGGCAATGAGTGTTGTACAACAGGTTTGTTGAATTTTATTTTGTAAATCCTGATGCCCTTGTCTCTTTTGAAGGAAGCCTCATTAACAGTTGCCTTGATTTCGGCGTTAATTGTAAGTGCATTGATCTGAACGCAATTTTGCCGGCGTCAAAAATTTTGAAATAAGCTCCTTACGTGCCTCCCTTGTAAGTCCTTCCGTTGCGATATGTGCGCTTGGCGAGCTCATCGCGTACGTTGGGGCCATGTTGGCGGTACTAGAGGGATCTTCGCCTAATATCTGCAAGGCGGCATTGTCTAATATGCATCATATTAATGAGTTTTGACCCGGTTGTGGCAGGGGTTTTGAGGTGCTGGGACCTGGTTCTGAGGTACTGGGACCTGGTTCTGAGGTACTTGGACCTGGTTATGAGGTACTGGGTTCTGGTTCAGGGTTATTAGTGTCCTCTATCGGACCTTTTAATATCCAATCGCTTGATTGGAGCTAAGGAATGGCTAAAGAGACAGTATGCGTCTTATTCTAATGTTACAGTAAACGAATTGCATTCTATCACACGATCATTAATAATGATCGTTTTATTCAATTCTGGTTACGTTAAAGAACTAACCCAAAATGAGGGTAGTTGAAAAAAATAATAATTATAATTTAATTATTTCGAACGGTCATTAAATAATGCTGTTTATTTAATTAAGTTTAGGTTTCAATCCCCAATGGAAAGAACGCCATCCGTAAGGTCCATGACTGCTCAGGTTGCATAAAAATCTTAACGTAGTCACGTTATGTACCAAAAGTCGAGAGGTTTGAAAAAATTATAATTTAATTATTTCGTACGGTCATTAACTACCGTAAAGTCCATGCGTCGAGACAGTCCCAATGACTGCTCAGGTTGCATAAAAATCTTAACGTAAACACGTTAGATACCAAAATCGAGAGGTTTGAGAAAATTATAATTTAATTATTTCGAACGGTCACTAGCTACCGTAAAGTCCATGCGTCGAGACAGTCCCAATGACTGCTCAGGTTGCATAAAAATCTTAACGTAAACACGTTAGATACCAAAATCGAGAGGTTTGAGAAAATTATAATTTAATTATTTCGAACGGTCACTAGCTACCGTAAAGTCCATGCGTCGAGACAGCCCCAATGACTGCTCAGGTTGCATAAAAATCTTAACGTAAACACGTTAGATACCAAAATCGAGAGGTTTGAGAAAATTATAATTTAATTATTTCGAACGGTCATTAACTACCGTAAAGTTCATGCGTCGAGACAGCCCCAATGACTGCTCAGGTTGCATAAAAATCTTAACGTAAACACGTTAGTTACCAAAATCAAGAGGTTTGAGAAAATTATAATTTAATTATTTCGAACGGTCATTAACTACCGTAAAGTTCATGCGTCGAGACAGCCCCAATGACTGCTCAGGTTGCATAAAAATCTTAACGTAAACACGTTAGATACCAAAATCGAGAGGTTTGAGAAAATTATAATTTAATTATTTCGAACGGTCATTAACTACCGTAAAGTTCATGCGTCGAGACAGCCCCAATGACTGCTCAGGTTGCATAAAAATCTTAACGTAAACACGTTAGTTACCAAAATCAAGAGGTTTGAGAAAATTATAATTTAATTATTTCGAACGGTCATTAACTACCGTAAAGTTCATGCGTCGAGACAGCCCCAATGACTGCTCAGGTTGCATAAAAATCTTAACGTAAACACGTTAGTTACCAAAATCGAGAGGTTTGAGAAAATTATAATTTTAATTAATTTTTTCAAACGGTTATTCAATAATGCCGTTTATTTAATTAAGGTTAGGTTTCAGTCCCCAATGTAAAGAACGCCAACCGTAAAGTCCAAGCGTTGAGACAGCCCTAATAACTGCTCAGGTTGCATAGGAATCTTAACGTTAACACGTTAGGTACACTTATGTATTTTTTAAAAAACACTATAAATACCTGTACCAAAGTCTAGAGGTAAAATCTTCTTCCAAATCGACATTCCGACATTGTCGAACTAGAGTCATCGCTCTCAAGCTCCTGTAGACGTCTTTGTAACTTTTTAATCTTAATATAAAGATGTCGTTTATCTTCTTCCTTGGAACGTTTCCTTTTTGGCAAACTAATTTCCGCGAATCCACGATATACTATTTTTTTTAGAAAAGAGTAGTGTTGAGTGGTTGAGCACTAAAATGCGAATGACAAACAAGCGTCTGTATCTCTGAGAAGTGGGCGGAACCATAGACTATGCATAGACTATAAATCGTCCAAAAATAATATTTTGAACAGATTAAAAATAATTTATACAGATAAAATTCTCAACTAAGTGCAGAGTGGTAGTTCCTAAGCATGCGTAACTACATGTGTAAAATATAACAAATCTACTAATCTTGAGGATTCGGCGCGAGTATAATTGCGCCATCTTACGAGTAATCATGTAACGGTGTAGACGATCACAATATTTAATAATCGTCACACGTAAAAACATCGCAAATCTGAAATTTAATTCGTGTGGCGTTCGTGAAATTTCGGTCATGTGACGTTTTTCTCTCTCTGGTATATTGGCTTGTTAAGGGGCTTGCCTTTTTTGTCTCTTCTTCGTACAAAACTCAAGATGACAGTTATAAAACTGTATAGCTAATATGTGGAGAACGTAACCCAGGCTTTATGTGTGAAGTTAGTGAATTAATTTCAGACACACTGAATCTTCGCGGCAGTGACATTCGCTACAACCCAGTGTTCTTCGCGTATCTAGTTATAACTCCCGCGAAAGTGAAATTATTCTGGCACGAGGGTTGTATGCCAGACGGAATTGTGAAGAGTTTGGAAGAAGAGGGGGTCGTTGTGGAGGGGTTTCCGTACAGTCAGATTGTGCCTGCGTTGGAAGATATGGCGGTGAGTGTACTGGCTGCCAGTGATGGGCAGAAAATAATTAGATTAATAATTACAGTTACATTCTAATCAGTAATTAAAATACTTAGTAATCGGTTACTTATGTAACTAATTACAGTAATTAATTACAAAGTAATTTAATTACAAGTTAATATAAAACATGGTATATTATTCAATGTCTGTGATCTGATCGTGTAAATCTAATATATAAAATTTCCATGTCACAATGTTAGTTACCGTACTCCTCCGGTTTTACCGATTTTTACAAATTTTATACGCGTATTCAGTAGGTCTGAGAATCGGCTACTATATATTTTTCATACTAAGTGATAAGGGTTGTTCGCCATTAAAATTATTTTTTAAGTTTTGGATGAAATTTTTCGTTTTTATTTTTTTATAATGTGGCATTAAAAATACATATAACCCTAAATTTTTAGAAATTATTTACAGTGCAAATCAACGTATGCCGGGTCAGCTATTATATTTTTAAAAATGTATTTGGTTGCTTGTCAAATAAAAAAAAAACATTTAATTTTTAGTTTCAAAGAGGATTTTTTCACGTTTCCAGAAGGAGTTGTCGGAGAGTGGTGACGGTGACCACGACGTCTGGCTGTCGAGTGACGCCAGCGAGGCCGTACACAGGGCCGCTGGAGGGGTAACGTATATACGTACACACACACTGGCAACATTTACCCCTAATTACCCCCTTTTTCCTTTGTACTCATTTGCGAAACAATTAATTAGCTTTTGAAGTTGTTTTTACGTTTTATATTGTGATGAGGGTGCAAAGAGGTTATTCCAGCCATTGCTGGATGGATACTTAAATTCAAATTATCATTTATAATACATTTAGGTAACACAATGTACACTTATGTTATGTTAACGTCAATAATAAAAAAAATGCTTCTAATTTTACATTTACTGCCAGTTCTCAAATCAAGGGCGTAGAGCGGACGAGAAGAACTGGCAATAAACTCGCCGCCACTCTTTTTAATCGCCAATTTTTTTGTTTTACAAAATGTTTGTAAGGAGCTAACCATTACACCATGCTCCACATGAGATCTTGAAGTAATTAATAATAATAATTAAAAATAAATGAATAAAAAACGAAGGTTTGTCCTCTATATGTATCTCATGTAGGCATGGTGAAATAGAAGCACGCACTTACATTATCGTGGGAACAACACGCAAATACAGTAGTTATTAGAATAAACAGTTTCTCAAAGTGGGTGAGTGAACGCTGAGGCATTAGCTTCCTACACCAATCAATGCCCTAAAATGGCTATAAAAATAGAATTAGTTTAAATAAAATACTGTATACCGGATTAAAACGCGATTTATTATTTATCCCATATAGCAGTCTCCCGCGACCACGGTTGCTGTAAAGCACCCGAAACGTAGGGATAAATAATTTAAACAATATAAATAATAAATCGCGTTTTAATCCGGTATACAGTATTTTATTTAAATGTGTGATACTCGCGTTAATAAAAGACAATATTATAGAATTAGTTGTTGACGGATAGCAAAAAATTATTGCTTTTGTTTCAAAATCAAATAATCCCGTTTGCTCTGTGAGTTACTTTTACGATATAAATTGTAATGGGGGCTGAAAGAGGTATTTCCAGAATTTGCTGGTTCATTACTTAAAGCTATCCCTAAACGCTCACGTCCTATATTTAGGCATCAGGATTATATTAAGGTCTGGGAGCGCACTGTATACTAATCCTGCTATAGGTGTTTCTCTGGGTATTTTAACAAAACCTGAAGGATCACAACATGCAAGGGCACTTTTAAAAAACCCTATAGGGTCACATGGGGGCACCTTTATCGAACCCTGAATAGCAAGAAGGGGGTACTTTTAACAAACTCTGAAGCGCCACAGGGGCCCCTTAACTGAATCCTAAAGGGCCACCAGATTACACACACTTTTACCGATTTTATAAATAATGATCGAAGAAAATGTCTATATCTAGTATATTGTAGTTTTTTATCTATAATTATTCATGTTTTTGTTTTGACAGGAGGAAGTATTGAAAAAGCCATTGAACTTAATATCGGAAGTCTCGCCCGTCGCTCTGATGAAGTTGATTAAAAACGATGTCGAAATGGAGGTAAGTTTTGACACCATTTATAGATATGAAAACGGTTATAAAATATATGGATTTTTTTTATGACAGATATATACCTATAACAGATGAGCACCAGGCTCGTTGCCTCGGTCAATAATGCGCTGTCGACCTATGTACATGTACAAAGTATTCGAAAATTTAGAATCTGAAACCAAAACGTGTATTTTAAGGTTTTTCCATCTAGAATTACACTTCACTAATTTCTTAGAATTTCCATTTAACTGAAGTACTTAACAATAATATGATTATGAACCCGCGACCCATCTATAATTTTTTTTCCAGGGTTTCCGACAATGTCATATCCGAGACGGCATAGCGGTGGTTCGATTCTTCAAATGGCTTCACGATCAGGTCGACGCCGGTGCAAATATCACCGAACTGCAGGCGGACGATAAATTGTTGAAGTTCAGACAGTGAGATATATTTTATTTATAAACTCCACAGCATATATTATTGTGCAGTTAATTGGTTTATCATTTATCTTTTCTAAACATTATGTAAGAATGTTATTTCGCTGGAATGGAAGATTTTTTTTTATTTACCTTAAACGACTGAACGGATCCTGATGAAATTTGGCAAAAAGAGAAAACCTGACAAATATCGGGGAATAATAGAATATATTATTATTCTTACTTCTCTCCTAGCCCGCTTCTACGACCCAAAAAAATTCTGGACCTGGATATCGTTAAAATCGGTGCAGCCGTTCTTTAGTTATAAATGGTGTAACTTACACGACTTTATTTTATTTAGATAGATTAGCGACCTGCCCCGGCTTCGCACGGGTCAAGATTTTTTGACAAAAAAAGCAGGGGTTGTATGTATTTTTTAATGCCACATTATAAAAAAATAAAAACAAAAAATTTCGTCCAAAAATTAAAAAAAAAACTTTAGGGGTGGATTACCCTTAACATTTAGGGGGATGAAAAATAGATGTTGTCCTATTCTCAGACCTACCCAATATGCACACAAAATTTCATGAGAATCGGTCAAGCCGTTTCGGAGGAGTATGGCAACGAAAACTGTGACACGAGAATTTTATATATTAGATATTATGGTCCTGTAACCAGCCGGCCTAGCATGACAAACACAAAATTTTGTCAACCGTTTTCTCGTGTTTCAAGCGATTATGTCTTCCGGGTCTAACATTACACTTACACTTAAAACTCGACTTCTAATAACAAAAGTAGAGATATTTGTCGATCGAGATATCTTATATCTTAGTTTGTCTTCACTCGTCCGCGAAATATCTCTAGATGGTCTTGCTAGGCGGGTTGTTGTGTGTTTGTGTTGCTAAATATATCAAAAATAAATGTTACTTTTGTTGTTAAATAAATGTTGTTTATTTCTTATTTTAAGCAACGTAACGTACAATAAGAACAAAGCACTAATTGCATATTCTGGTCCATAACTAAACTATGAAGCGAAATATCGACTTAATAATTTCTTTTTTATGTCAGATATCGACAGACGAGCATGAGGTTCACTTGATGGTAGGTGACACCTCAGCCGCAGAACATCAGTCAATGATGCGCTGTCGACCTAATTTTTTACTTCGAGCATTCGGAAATCCATAGACTGAAACCGAAACGCGCAATATGCACTTCACGGCTTTTCCATCTATGAACGGTGGTTCGTTACCCGGTCGGAATTTAGATATTCCTCCCACCCGATCAATGCCCGAAGTTACCAGACGTGGGGAAAACATGCTTACAGAAAATTATAAGCATGTGCTTCCGGTGGGAATCGAACCCATCGATGCGCACGGCAGGTGTTCTACCGAACGCGCCAACGAGCCCGTCAAAATAATAATAATTGGTTCTTATCGTAGATGTACGCTTAAAATAAGCAATAACAGACAATTTTTTTATTAAAAATTACCTTTGAACCGACGATATATTCATATTTATTAGAGAGGAAGAGGATTTCATGGGTCCATCGTTCGAAACGATCCCCGGTGCGGGCGAGAATGGCGCCGTCATACACTACAGTCCGACCCCAGACGGGCCACAACGGGTCATTAAAAGGGAGGACATGTTCCTTTTGGATTCTGGGGGACAATACAGGTAAGGTATTACAGAATTACAGAAACACTTGAATGGGGGTTAATACAAGTTAGGTTTTACACAAACACCTGAGTGGGGGTCAATACAAGTAAGGTTTTACAGAAACACCTGAGTGGGGGTCAATACAGGTTAGGTTTTACAGAAACACCTGAGTGGGGGACAATAGAGGTAAGATTTCACAGCGGCACCAGAATTATACTCCGTCCAACTATTTTTTTTATTTTTGACAGCTCGAGTATTAATCAATTAGTGATGTGCGTTACCGGTTCGATTTCGTTTAACAATCGATTTTATTTATTAAGAAATTTTAATCGATTTGACACAATAAAAAATTTGTTCAAAAAGTATTTTTTGAGGTGAACCTTATAATTATTACTGTGGAAAAAATGTGTGTCAATAATGCAGTAATTACGTATATTCAAATATACTTTTCTATACTATCAAAACCTTGATGTGAATAATATTTTAGTAAAAAAAAGTCATTGTACGTATATATTCGAAAGTACCATCTTTTTAAATCGGTCCAGTAGTTTTTCGGCCTTAATCAAAAACGTATTATAAGCTTGATATAGTTAAAATATGTTTTGTTTCTTTCGTTCTGTAGTCTTTTTATATTCGATAGAGCGAGACAAAACATATTTTAACTATATCAAGCTTATAATACGTTTATTAATAAGGCCGTTTGAGTTTATTCATAACATACACAAATACAAATCTTTCCTCTTTATCATCACTACATAGTATAAAACAAAGTCGCTTTCTCTGTCCCTTTGTATGCTTAAATCTTTGAAACTACGCAACGGATTTTGATGCGGTTTTTTTTAATAGATAGAGTGTTTCAAGAGGAAGGTTTATATGTATAATAATAACAGATTTTCTGTAGTGTATTTAGTATCAGCATTGCACCGGTGCGAAGCCGGGGCGGGTCGCTAGTATTAAATATAATATTAGAATGTGAAGGTAACGAAACACGCATCTAATAGTACAATCTTGATAGAGGATTCTTATGGTATCAACAGTTTATCTTAAGACTAGCATTCAGCCCCGGCTTCGCACGGGTGCAATGTATCAGGATCATGATAATAAAATCGGTCGAGTAGTTCTATATGGATAATTTTCCCCGTTTTTGCAACATTTTTCACTGATGCTTCGCTCCTATTGGTCGCAGCGTGATGTTATATAACCTAAAGCCCTCCTCGATAATTGTACTATCCAACAATAAAAGAATTCGAACCAGTAGTTCCTGAGATTAGCGCGTTCAAACAAACAAACTCTTCAGCTTTATAATATTACTAGCAACGCGCCCTGGCTTCACACGGGTGCAATGTAGATTTACTATACACAAAACATAGCCTATGTTACTCGCTGATAATGTAGCTTTCTATTGGTGAAAGAATTTTCAAAATCGGTCCAGTAGTTTTTGAGATTATTCATAACATACAAAAATTCAAAAATACAAATCTTTCCTCTTTATAATATTATATAGTATAGATTTGTCTCCGCTGTTCCAGAGATGGAACAACGGATATAACACGCACTCGCCACATGAGCGAGCCGAGCGCGGAACAAGTGGACGCGTTCACAAGAGTTCTGAAGGGGCAAATGGCGTTGGGGAGCGCAACCTTCCCTAAAGGTGTTAAGGTATTATGAAATGGGGGTCCGAAAAGTGTTGGGGTTGTGTGTAGTTAGGGTGTTAAGAAAAGGGGGTTTGGACTTATTCAAAAATAGGGTTATCAGTAGAACTATTTTGACGTTTTGAAAGCACGGCTATTACATGTATTTTGTCAAATATCGACAGCACACTAAAGAATTTAAATTGATAAATAATGAACCGTCCCTATTTTAATTTTTATTTACATATGGATAAAGATTGTTTACACGTTAAACACGACAGGATTCGAACCCGTGATCTTACAGAACGCTAGGTAGGCGCACCTATGCATCGACATTGTCATCTGCCCAGTTTATTATTTCATTTAAATGTATCAGGTCCAGTTTTAATTCATTAATATGCATCAGTCCCAGATTTTAATTCATTTAAATATATCAGACCCAGTTTTAATTAATTTAAATGTATCGGGCCCAGCTTTTTAATTCATTTAAATGTATCAGTTCCCGGTTTTTTTAAATTCATTTAAATGTATCAGTCCCAGTTTTTAATTCATTTAAATGTATCAGGGAAACGTCCTAGACACTCTAGCCCGCAAGGCTCTGTGGGACGTGGGGCTGGACTATGCCCACGGGACGGGACATGGGGTGGGACACTTCTTGAACGTTCACGAGGGACCGTCCGGTGTGTCCTGGCGGCCTTACCCGCACGACCCGGGCCTAAAACCCGGACAAATTTTGAGTAACGGTGAGTAGTTTGTATGTTGCCTAGTGTATACGTTGTGTAGTAGTATTTAGGTTATATAGTGTAGTCTATACATTGTCTCGAGAATTGAGAAAGGTATGTTGAGGTGGTGTGGGCACGTAGAAAGGATGGATGGAAGTAGGAAAACGAAAAAGATTTATGAAACTGGTGTGAGTGGGAGAGTCGGGAGTGGTCGAGCTAGGCGAACGTACCTCGATCAGATCGGGGACGTTCTTCAAAATGACGACGAGCGTATATGAAAGCATTGATGAAAGTGGAAGAAGCGAAAGTGGTATGTAAGGATCGGAGCATATGGAATTCCGTGATCTCTGTCTACCGCTATGGGAAAGAGGCGTGATTTAACATACAGTCACTTTAACATACAGTACTTTATTCCAGAGCCGGGCTTCTACAAAGTGGGTGAATACGGCATTCGTCATGAAGATTTGGTTGAAATCATCGCTGTTGATAAAAATTCCAGTCATCCTAAGGTAAATATTTCTCAACAGCATTTATATCATAGATCGCTTGGAAGTAAAAAGTAATTAATAAGTAAGCGATGATCAGTGAAATATGGGTCTCTAGAATTTTAAGAAATACCAGGACATCAGAAATATGGAAAAAGTATTCTATTATTCTATACTGGTTAATAATTAGTAAAGAAGTACTAGGGCATCAGAAATATGGAACAAGTGTCCTATCATTCTATACTAGTTAATCATTACTAAAGAAGTACCAGGATATCAGAAATATGGAACAAGTATTCTATCAATCTATGCAGGTTAATAATTAGTAAAGAAGTACCAGGACGTCAGAAATATGGGACAAGTATTCTAACAATCGCCTCCGGTGCTAAACGTATCTCTCTAACCAGCTTTGGGCGTGGACAAAGAATATTTCAAAAAGTTTCTGTAAATAAGTCGAGGGCCCCAGAGACAACAGCCCCGGGGCCTCCACTAAAGAGGGACACAGAGATGTTCGAATAAATCTTTTAATTTAAAGTAAACTAAACACTAGTTAACAACTATTCCTTTGATATTTTTTCTCTGTTTAACCTTTAACTACTGTAATATGTACGAACATGATAATATGTTCTTAAATATTATAAAAGTCTGGAAAAAAATTGGGGCCTCCACTCCTTTGTTGCCCCAGGGCCTCCAGACTTAAGTTGGGCCCTTTATTAGAAACGAACATTTCTATCCCTGATAGGCATCAAACCTGCTCGGGGACTTCGACGGGCGCGGTGTTCTGGGTTTCGCCACGCTGACGATGGCACCACATGACAGTAAATGCATCAATGTGCAGTTGCTTGATGACTTTGAGGTAAGACTTATTTATGACTAGCAACGCTCCCCGGCTTCACACGGGTGCAACGTAGATGTACTATACACAAAACATAGCCTGTATTACTCGCTGATAATATAGCTTTCTATTGGTGAAAGAATTTTTAAAATCGGTCCAGTAGTTTTTGAGTTTATTCATAACATACAAGTCTTTCCTCTTTATAATATTAGTTTATAATATACTAGTGACCCGCCCCGGCTTCGCACGGGTAGTAGAGCATATTATGCCTACATGTTTTGTCTGTCGTAGGATCGCATCGCGCTCGTTACAAATGCTCGTCTGTCGAAATCGAACATTAAAAAAAAGTTATTTTTCAAAACCGTTTTAAATTCTAGAATCGTCGAATAAAAACCGTGAAGTGCATATTGCACATTTCGGTTTCAGTTTATGGATTTCCGAATGCTCAAAGTAAATCTTAGGTCGACAGCGCATCACTGACTGATGTTCTGAGGCTGAGGTATCACCTACCATCAAGTGAACCTCATGCTCGTCTGTCGATATCTGACATAAAAAAAATCTATTATGTAGATAATTTAAGTTATTTCTCAAAATCCTCTTGAATTATAAAATCGTTTAATAAAAGCTTTTTTGTGTGTTTACAGCTCTCTTATTTAAACTCGTACCACTCTAGAGTACTGAGCATTCTTGGACCGATTTTGCAACAGAGAGGTCTTTTGGACGACTTCCGGTGGCTGGAACAGCAGTGCCAAGCCCTCACTCGTTGATTTACGGGAACTTGACTGGGGAATGATACAAAATAAAGGTGATCATAATCACATTTGAACTTTATTCCTAAAAAATATATTTTTTGTGCTCAATACTATTTTTTTATAATATAGTATATAGCATTATACACTGAACTCGTTCTTGTTTTATATGAGTTGTCAATGCAAGGAATATTTTTATATTAAAATTCTTTATATATTTTTCTTTCTTTACAAAAGTTGTTAATTTATGTTAGTTGACAGCTGATTAAATATACCTAAGTTTGTGCAGTAAATATAAACTGAATACAATAACTACATCTAAACGGTACATACTCGTATAACAACTTAATATTGTCTTTTATTAACGCGAGTATCACACATTTAAATAAAATACTGTATACCGGATTAAAACGCGATTTAATATTTATATTGTTTAAATTATTTATCCCGACGTTTCGGATGCTTTTCAGCAACCGTGGTCGCGGGAGACAGAAAGATGACGTCGAGATAAATAATTTAAACAATATAAATAACTAGCAAAACGCCCCGGCTTCGCACGGGTGCAAATAGATGAAAAAAAAGCAAAGCCTATGTTACTCGCTGATAATATAGCTTTCTATTGGTGAAAGAATTTTTAAAATCGGTTGAGTAGTTTTTGAGTTAAATCGTAACAAAACCTACTACCCCTCGCCGTATTGCTCGATGCCCTGCGTGGAGCCACAGCGCGGTGCGAAGCGGACGGCGTGTATTTTTTGTTTACATTAATATTTTTAATTTCGTAATATCTTTTGAATGGAATGTCCGATTTCAATATTTCAAAAACTTATCAACAGGTATTGAAACAGTCTTAAATATGAAATAATTTATTTAGATAAGAATTAAAACAAAGATATGGAGAGCAAGGTCTGAATTTGATCGGCATTTCTATCTACTTTTTAAATGTTAAAAAGTAGTTATAGTAACATAACTACAATAGTTAGACATATGGTCTCGCGAAGTTTTTTGTAGATATTTATATGTTCTATAATATTGTAGAACTTTATTTTGTTCTATCATCAATACTTTTCGCAGCGCATGCGACGAACAACATTTTTTGGCAAATTTTTTTACACCTCTGGTTGGTTTTAGTAGGAAATTCTAAGGATCTCTATTTTTTTCTAGTAATAAATATAGGTCTAGTAGTTTTTAAGTTTATTCAATACATACAAAAATACAAATCTTTCCTCTTTATAATATTAGTATAGATAAATAGCGTTTTAATCCGGTATACAGTATTTTATTTAAATATAACAACTTATCCTAAATAAAAATGGAATGTCAGGACTGATTAATTTACATATTTCAGTGGTAAATATTCAGATATGTGACAATATTAGAATACAGATTCTTTCCATTCTTTCCACTTGATAGTACGAGTCTGTACGACCGAACTACATCTAGGTATGATCTCTGCTATAAAGCTTTTAGTTGGACAGGTCTTTACGTTTTTGCGAAACTTGCAATTAATAATAAAAACTTTTTGTATTTTAGATACAATTTGTATGAGTGAATGTAAATTTTATTCGGCTTCAACATAATAAGATGTAATGTTGTGGTCATAATTCGCGTGCTTAAAGGTAAAAGGACTTATAGCTTAGGGTTAATAGGGATTTGTGCTGAAAGGGCATATAAAAAAAAAAAAAATTGCCATTCGGTTTGAAATTGTCTGAAACGTAAAAATCTGTGAAAAAAAAGAAGTTGGTATCCTAAAGCAGAAAGGGCGTATCTCAAGACATAGGCCCTTTCACCTTTAAGAAAACTTCTACTTAAAGGTAAAAGGGCGTATAAAAAAAAGATTGTATTTTTTATACCAAATAGTCAATAATAGTTTCACAAGACAAGTTATACTCAAATAACAGCCTCATATACAAAGTTTGATATAAACAAATAGAAAATAAACCATTCAAAAACAAATTACCTAAAAATTAAGTAATAAAAAAAATTACAATGACATTCAAATATTTTCAAGCTTTAATCGCCATATTGAATATAACTACTGGCGCCGTTCACACAACAGCTGCTTAAATCAACAAAATCTACGAATTTTTAAACTACAAAAGGTAAAAGGGCACATAAATTTTTATAAGTCATTTTACCTCTAAGTACGCGAATTATTATACACTATATCTAATATAGGAATTCAAAATTGTTAAATTTTGCCTTTTACTTGATAGGGATTCCCATATTTTATGAACATATTAAACATAAAATACAATAAATCTGGACTCTTTTTAAAAACTTAAAGTTAAAGAATGTATTTTTGACACTTGTGTAACATTAAAACATTTTTACCACAAATATAAAACATTATTTTTTGTTTCAGGAACTCCTCATAAGGAACGCATTTATTAACTGCTTTGTATAATCCATACATTATATTATATATGTATTTGTATTAATAAACTATATGCCATATATTGATTGGTTTATTTTCCATCTTTCTATTTCAAAATATTGTTCCTTACGATTGTAACAATAAATACATAATGAATTAAGAAAAGTAATAGGTATAGAACATTACTATTTAAATATTATATTTATATAGTTTTATAGTGAAGGCTGGAGCGCCCAACTGTCTCTTTGACCGCATACAAAGAGATATACTTGCCAAATTCAATACCAGGCCTTCCAAGTACTAGTCCGTAGAAATACCAGGGTCGAAAACCAGGTTTTATAATACTTTCACCAAGCTCCGAACTCGCCATATCAAAAAATACTTACATACAAAAACAATCCGTATTTGCTTAACGATAATGAACACCATCGTATTTGCAAGATAATACTTTTAAGTATAAAATACTGTTTCGTATCTATGCAACACGTCATTGGGCATAGATGTCGTCATCGCCGGCCAATCAACGCGCAGGAAGATGACGACAGGTCCAGCGAAGCAGGCGATCGAGCGGTGCCGCCACGCAGCACATTCGGCTACAAGATTTCGACACGCGCGCATACTAATTAAGTTATATAAGAAATCAATTGTAAAAGTCTATATTAAATTGAAGAAATTATACGCCTATTCATTTACGAGTAAAACCAGCGACCATCAGTAATCAAACATAATTTTTTGGACCTTCGTACCCGGATTTTGGAATACGAAATAGAGGAGAAGACACACGCCTACAGTGCTGTATCGGTAAGACGTGCCAGCCAAAATTCCTAAACCTCTCCTTTCTTCATCTGAATGATACTGTGCTTTTCTCAATTCCAGTGCTTTGGATGCTGCTTGCCTGCTCACGTATTTTCATAGTGCTTGCCTGCACACGTGGCGCTTCCAGATCGTATCTTCACAAAGTTTCATCCGTGAGTACTTACTGCTTTTCACTTTAGTGCAATATGGAGGAACAAAAGGTTGAAGACATTTTAAAAGATCTTAAGAAAAAACGGGGTTTGATTAAGTGTAGGTTAACTTATTTTAAAAAATATGTCTCATCATTTAAAAACGTAGATCTAACAATTCATCAACGAGCAGAATTAAAATTGCGTATAACAGGAGCTCAAAGTTTAATGAACGATTTCAACCAAGTGCAAAGTAAAATTGAAGATTTAATTCCAGAATCAGAATCTGATAAACTAATTGAGTCACGCGTAGAATTTGAACGGGAATATTATGTAGTTCTTGCCATGTTAGATTGTATGGTTAATCCCGACAATTCCGATGAGAAGTCTGTTAACAAATCCATTGACTGTTCCTTAATACACGAATCATCCAGTAATAATCATAATGAGTCTGTTAAATTACCAACTATATCAATTCCTACCTTTGACGGTTCGCGTGAACACTGGGTGGAATTTCGCGATACATTTTTATCGCTTATACATGACGCTAAAAACATTGCAGACATTCAAAAGTTCCATTATTTAAAAGCTAGTTTGAAGGGTGACGCTAAAGTGGTGATAGAAAATGTCCAATTTTCGTCTGATAATTACCAAGTAGCATGGGAACTCCTGTTACACAGATTTAATAATGAAAAATTAATTATTCAAAGTCATATAAAGTCAATATTTTCCATTCAGAATATAACCCAGGAGTCACCAGCTCAATTAAATAACCTTATCGATACCGTTTTAAAAAACTTACGAACTCTCAAGCTTTTAGGCGAACCCACTGAGCATTGGGATACTCTGATTATTTATATTGTAGTCTCTAAATTAGACCCTGCCTCTGAGCGAGAATGGGAACAGTTTAAAAATACATTTTACAAAATAAACACCAAGTCAAAAATAAAATTAAGGGATTTGTTAGAATTTCTAAAGGAAAAAGCAGATTTATTAACTACACTGGTCGTTAACCACAGCACTAAATGCTCTAATACAAATAAAAAAGCAACTTACCAAAATAAAGTTAATTGTAACATTAGTTCAGAGAATAATAATCATTCCGTGAGTAAACCACAACATAAGAAATTGCGTAGTTTTGTTAAGCTATGTTTATTGTGTAACAATCAACATCCATTGTATTCATGCCAAAAATTCCTGGATCTTAATGCGAAAAATAGATTTAACTTTATTAAAGATAAAAACTTATGCATTAACTGTATGCGTTCAGGTCATACTGTGGCGACTTGTGTTTTTGGTCCATGCCGAAAATGCGATCAAAAACATAATAGTTTAATTTGTGACGCAATTAACTTAAAAAATAATATATTAACGTCTGCTACCTGTGAACGCGCTTCGAGCACTAATACGGGTCAAGTTCCAGCTGATAACGCACACACGCATAATGTTCCGTTGCAGCTACACAATATGCACGCGCTAAGCAATTTGTATAGCAATGACTTATATATTTCGGACCAGCTGGTTATATTACCAACAGCTGTTGTTGAGGTATGTAGCGCTTCGGGAGAATATTACAGCGCTCGCGCAGTTCTCGATAGCGGAAGTGAGCGTTCATTTATCACGGAATCATTTTGTAATAAATTAAATATTAATATTATACAGTCCACTCAACATAATATACACGGGGTAGGTAACGCTATCGCGCATTGTTCTCAATCGTGCAAAATAACATTAAAATCGCGCAACGGGAATTTTTCAACCCAAATTCAATGTTTGATTTTGCCTCAGATAACGTCAAAGTTACCTACAACCACTTGTAATATAAATAATTTCAATATTCCTCATAATATATCGTTAGCGGATCCGTACTTCTACGACAGTCAATCTATTGATTTATTACTAGGTGCTGATTTGTTCTGGGATTTAGTTTCAGAAGGAAAGATTCGTCTTAAAAATGGCCCTTTCCTTCAAAATACCAAATTAGGTTGGATAGTGTCCGGTGCTATTCAATCTTCTCTTTATAAACAAAACATTAAAAATATTAAATGTAATTTTTTATCGCATTCCACTGATTTAGTATCACTTGATCAGTTAGTTAGGAATTTCTGGGAAATAGAAGAATTACCGGTGACTTCTGATAAATCATACTCTAGTGAGGAGTCTGCCTGTGAGGAACATTTTATTAAAACAACGAAACGGCTTTCCGATGGTCGTTTCTGCGTTCGATTCCCGCTAAAAAAATCACCTGAAACTTTAGGTGATACACGCGCGCAAGCTGAACGTCGTTTTTACGCTTTAGAAAAACGACTTCAACAAAATTCTACTTATCAAAAATTGTACTCTGATTTTATTCATGAGTGTAAGGTGGTAACACGGGAGAGAAATGATAGGCACGACTGCTGAGTGAATACTGCATTTAATATCATAAAGCATTCCTATAAATAAGGTGTACAATATATTATATGTTTATATATGTATTATATTATCTATCCTTACATCTCATCTCCACCCTATTAAAAAAATAAAATAAATTACTATAAACATTTATTTTATTTCAGTACATATTTAGGTACGAGTATATTAATACAATAAACAAAAAAACTAACAATAACATTTTTCCCTAAACATTTTTTTTAAAAGTAGTCTAGTGTCTGGTAATACAAAAACTTATAACAAAATTCCTAATAATAATTAAGTAATTGGTTCAAAATACATTTTTGTCCTATTTTTATGTACTATATAATTTTTGTTATCTTTTATAATTTCTACATTGGGTGAACATTCTCTAATCACTTTGTATGGACCTGAATATATGCTTTGAAACTTATTTCCAACCTCATTCTTTATTAAAATCAAATCATTTGGCTTATATGCCACAGGATTAATATTACGATCATACTTTGTTTTCCTTTTTAATTTACTAGTTATTAAATTATCCCGTGCTTCTTTTTGTGACGTCTGTAATCTAAATTTTAATTCTAAAGGATAATTATCAGAATTATATAAAGGTTCTACTTGTTCTGATTGTAAATTAGACGGTAAAGTACATTTTTTACCGAACACCAATTCAAAAGGAGTAAATTTAGTCTCTGTATGTACCGTAGTATTATAAGAAAAACACCAAAATGGAAGCCATGTGCTCCATACATCCGAATGATTTTCTGTCTGTATTCGTAAATAGTTACCTAAATGTTTGTGTGAATTCTCCAAAGCACCAATACTTTGATGATGGTATGCAGTAGACTGCATCTGGTTAATATGTAAAAGTTTACAAACCTCTTTCATTGTATTTGATATGAACTCTGTTCCCCTATCTGTTGCTATCTCTTTTGGAATACCATACCTGAGAATCCAATTATTTACAAAGCTTCTAGCTACTTCACTCGAGCTTTTTGACGTCAGTGGATAAGCTTCAATATATTTACTCAACTCACACTGTATAGTTAAAATATACACATAATTATAGCAATCTCTATCTAACGGCCCTACTAAATCTAAATATATTTTTTCAAACGCAGAATTTGCCGTTGAACTAATTGTCATAGGCTCTTTAGTGTGATGTGACGAATGTTTTTGTTTTTGACATTTGTCACACCTTTTTACAAACTCAGTAACATCAGCTTCTAATTTTGGCCAGAAATAATATTTCTTTATATTATTGACCATTCGTCTTACACCTGCATGACCACTAGTGGGCAATATATGAAAATCATTTAAGATCACACGCTGATCATCTTTATCAGTAATTCTTTTTGTATCCCTTAAAATACATATACGTGGTCCGGACCAGTTACCTATGTTCTTAACTTCTTTAACTAATTTTTCCACAAATATATTATTCCTCTCATTCTTAATGAAGTATACTTCTTTTATATTAATCTTCCCACAAAATATATTCAGCTCTCTCACAAATTCGTCTGGCGATAGTTGCGATCGAGAAGCTAAATTAATAAAAATAGTATTCATTGCTGGTACATAACTCAAACATCCCTTCTCATGCGTAATCTCTTTCAAATTACGATATCGATTTAATTCATAAGCGCTTATAAAACGTAATTCCGTGAAATATTTCGGTTTATTATATATTTCTATAACTTTTGGTTGATCAGGCCAATCGTTTCTAAAAATAATAACATCCCGTTTTGTTTAGTTTCACTGAGCCATAATGATAGAGTATTATGTTTCATATCTATCACCGCTCCATACTTTCCTAAAAAGTCCTGCCCCAGAATACCATGCGACTTACAAGGTAACGTATCAAATACATAAAACTTATGACGAATACTCTGCCCGTGTATTGCCAACTGTAAACATACATATCCGATTGCTTGAACCTTACCACCTATTCCATTTATGGTTATGTTTTCTTTGTTAATTGATATATTAAATTCTAGAACATACTCATATTTTATGGCCGAAATTGAAGCTCCTGTATCTATGAGCCATTTAAACGCGTGTATGGTGTTATAAAATAATTCTATATGATAGCTACTATCGCTGGCTAAAATATTATATGTTGTAGGTAAAAAAACATTTTCAGGATGGGAATGATGTGTCGATGTACTCGACTGAGGTTGTGAATCATCCCTCACTGCTGTCCTAATTTGACTCCTAGACTGACAACGACCTGTATAATTATTATTATAAGTTCTACCTCGATATTGAGCTCTACCCCGAGGCGCTCCTCTCTGCGGCTGAGACTGCTGGAACCACTGCCCAGTGCTGCCATGTGGCTGCTGCCAATTATTTCTGAGGCTGCTTCGCCAACGCCCAGCGCTATACATACCTCTCTGAGTATTCTGATGTAGTGTATGCCTGGAATTGTTTTTAAAGTATCGGTTATTACTATGCCTTAGTGTTAACACTTCAACTGCCGAACTTAAACCTGAAACGTCCTCGTCAATTGCAGCTTGAATCGCATCTTTCAAATTCTCAAATTTCTGAGCCGTAATAATCGTGCCAATCCTACGGTTTCTCAATCCGTCGCTGAATTGTCGAATTGCCTGTTTCTCATTTATAGATTTTAAAATATTAAATTTCTCAACATTTCCCTCGGACTGGGAAATTGTGAGATCAACAAATAGTTCAGATAAGGTTTTTCCAAAAGCATCAATAGATGTATCATTCTGTTTACAGTTTAAAAATTGTTTTTGCAAAGCATTGGTAGATTTTTTCGGTAACAATAATAGCTTCATATCATTTAAAAGCTTTGATACGGTATCATAATTTGTCGCTAGTTTTAGCTTAGCAGACTGCGACAACCTACTTTTCAAAACAAAAGCAATTAAATGAGTCTGTGACTCATCGTTGAGAACCGAACTATAGTACTCTATACCATCTATTAGCTGTCGTAAATTGGGAATTTCGTCATTCATTATTGGCAATAAGCTCAAAGCAACTTTCAAATCGAATTTATCCATTGTTAAAAAACAGCTAGAAATATCTGACAACTGACACAACTGAGTAATTTCCTTATACAAAGTGTTAATATCCTCACAATATTTTTCTAAAATGAAAACCTCGTCTTCATCTAAGCTTCCACTATCAATACTTTCTATATAGTTATTATATTGCTCTTTAACAAATGTAGCTTCGTTTAGCTTTTTCTGCAATATCTTACCCTGCCGTCTTGAGGGTCCTATTTTAATTAAATACTGTCTTATAATTAACAAATCATCATACAATTTCTTTAAAAATATTTCCATGGGTACTCTAAATTAATCAATTATCTAAAGAGAGAAGAAAAAAAATATTTATATAACATATATTCAAAAGTATGCATCATACCTGTTTGGCTTAGAACCCCGGATCCTCAGCGCATGAAAGAATATACTGTAAAATTTTACACATAATATTATGATTATACATTATAGGGTACATTAATTATGATAATCATCATCATTTTTTTTTCTTAAATAATAACATTGATTACATTATATTAAAATAATACTAATAGTCTAATAAATATAGTCCACTAAATAATGTCCGACAATACTCTGATGTACCTCCAACGCTTAACTGCACTTCACTTCACTTCACTTTTACTTTTACTTTTATTTTTTATTTTAACACTATACTTTACTATCCTCTATCTTCAAATCGGGGTAAATCTGTCGTCGTCGAAGGGAATTCCGACGCGTCCTGCTGCCATTCGCATTCAATTCGACCTCCTGCCGTATCCACCGCAAATGACATTTCCTATATATCCGGAAAATCAAATATAAAACTCCCAAAATCACGCCGAAAACTATAATACATAACAGTATGCTTGTTGTTTTCAAATGGAAACGGACTTCCTCTATTGGCGCACTATTTGTGCCCCCAGCTGCATTTTGCGCAATCACAATGTACTCTTCTTTAGATTGTTGCTTCCCCATTTTCGAAACACACTTCTGTCGCTGTTAAAACTTCTTATAATATTCATTTTATTAATCGAATATAACATTGTTCAAAGAACACAATGTTTTTAATTCTTTGCCCATATATGTAAAATCGGTCGGCGACACGGCGACGCCGCGCCGCGCGCCGCCCGCGCCGGTGTCAAAATACTCGCGCGCGTGTAACTACGTTTGGCAGGGTCGCCATGTAAGGTGGTAACACGGGAGAGAAATGATAGGCACGACTGCTGAGTGAATACTGCATTTAATATCATAAAGCATTCCTATAAATAAGGTGTACAATATATTATATGTTTATATATGTATTATATTATCTATCCTTACATCTCATGAGTATATTCAGTTAGGTCACATGAGTCTCGCTAATACTTATGGTAATCCGCATTATTTTTTACCGCATCATGGTGTGTTTAGAGAACACGCTACAACCACTAAATTACGCGTAGTGTTTGATGCGGGTATGGCGTCTAGCTCAGGTGTATCTCTAAATGATTTACAAATGATAGGACCTGCAATACAGGGTGATTTAATTTCAATATTATTACGTTTTCGCGAAAAAAGATATGTCGCGTGTGCTGACATTGAAAAGTTTTATCGACAAGTGTACATCTCTGAAGATCAGCGAGATCTGCAGCTGATCTTGTGGCGGGATAATCCTTCAGAGCCGCTGAGAGTGTACCGGTTAAATACCGTAACGTATGGTACGGCCTCGGCACCTTATCTTAGTTGTAGGTGCTTAAAAGAATTAGCACAAAAATGTGAGGTTCCGTATGTTGTGATTCGTTAATTTAAAAGGCAAAATTGTATATTGTAATCAAATTTAGTATTAAAAATTGAAATAATTTATATTAATTATAATGAGTTTACATATTGTATCGATACTTTAAAGTGTATTTAATTCAGATGTTCAATTGTTCTTACTGTGGAAGTAATATCAGTCATTCAATTCATTTTGACAGTTCACTCGTCACGCGTTCACTCACGTCATTCGTTCCTTTCATTCATTCAATATTGAGAGAGTGTCGTCTAATGTCAAGCTGTTAAGCAAAATTATTAGAAAACGGGCATTCTGTCTACAGTCGTGCTCCAGTAAAGTCCTAGTTATACTGTTCGTAATCTCGTGATGTATTAACGTCTATACAAAGTGAATATCGATATTTTAAGAAATTGTACACGTGTTGGTAGTTGAATATATTCATGTCCGAGAAGTCAAATCTGTATTGAAGATGGAAATATACGTTTGGATACCGTACACTGGTGATTTTACTATAAATCAGAAGTGTAACGACCCACGAGCCACGTCAAAGGACATTTTAGTAAGTACAAATTTGAGTAATATGGACAAAAAAAAAGTGTAAATTTGACTAGATCTAAGTAACCTGGTCCAGCCATAAGTTCTGTTACAAATGAAAATGCATTTTTTGTGAAGTAGTAATTTTATTAAAACTTATATTTATCGAAGTATTAGAAAATTATTATACTCGAATTCGCCACTCTTGGCTTTGAATTTGGATTTATGCATAAACACATGGGAAATTAAGCCATTATGCCCCAGAGATTTCTTAAGATACTTAATGTTGACGTGTCGTTTAGAGCAGACTATATTCTCTAAAAATAACCAGGTTTTGAACTGATCAGTAAGCAGGTGGAAAGTACACAGTACATTTTTAGAAAAATATGATGACCATGTATACCTTTTCAACCACTTATTGTAGTGCTCTTCAATCGTGAGAATTTTTTCATCAGTATAGAAGATATTTAATTGACTTTCACCTGTGTTCGGGACAGAAGGCGTTTGATCGATCCACTCTTAATTGTAGGGATTGATTTTGAACATGTCCTGTATATCGATGATAAGAACTCAGCTTCAGGTTTTATTTTTGTTATAAATATGCGACAACAGGAATTTTCATTTCTCGCAATAAGATTTTTGTTTCCTAGTAGAGTTTTGGCTACTTAGAACTTGTATGTGCTATCTTCCCTTCTTAGTATACCTGTCGATAGTACGATATACAAACATACAGCTGATACTAAACTTTTCAAGTGTCTTGAATATGACCGACGCGGACGCAACGACTCGATACCCACTTCGTCCATTCTATTTTCGACATTCCATATTGTAAGTTGATATGAATAAAAAAAAAAATGTATGTGATATGGTGGGAAATCGAAATAAGTTTTTAACATAATAACAATTTAAAATAATTGAGTTGAAAAGAAAAAAGAATAGATTTTATGTAACAGTATTTATGGTCATGCTAGATATAGTAGTCATGAAAGTGAGCTATATCAGCCATGTATGTGTGCTGTAGATATCAGCCATGTATGTGTGCTGTAGAGATCAGCCATGTATGTGTGCTGTAGATATCAGCCATGTATGTGTGCTGTAGATATCAGCCATGTATGTGTGCTGTAGTGATCAGCCATGTATGTGTGCTGTAGAGATCAGCCATGTATGTGTGCTGTTGAGATCAGCCATGTATGTGTGCTGTCGAGATCAGCCATATAGGTGTACTGTAGAGATCAGTAAAGATACAATAGCCATGTAGGTGTGCTATTATGATCAGCCATGTATGTGTGCTGTGGAGATTAGTAATGACACAATAGCCATGTAGGTGTGCTATTATCAGCCATGTAGGTGTGCTGTGAAAGTCACTGATGATACAATAGCCATGTAGGTGTGCTATTATGATCAGCCATGTAGGTGTGCTGAAGATATCAGTAATGACCCAATAGCCATGTAGGTGTGCTATTATGATCAGCCATGTAGGTGTGCTGTAAAGGTCACTGATGATACAATAGCCATGTAGGTGTGCTATTATGATCAGCCATGTAGGTGTGCTGAAGAGATCAGTAATGAAGCAATAGCCATGTAGGTGTGCTATTATGATCAGCCATGTAGGTGTGCTGTAGAGACCAGAAATGACACAATAGCAGTGTAGATGTGCTATTATGATCAGCCATGTAGGTGTGCTGTAGAGACCAGAAATGACACAATAGCAGTGTAGGTGTGCTTTTATTATCAGCCATGTGTGGTGTTGATATCAGTTATGATACAATAGCTATGTAGATGTGCTATTATAGTCAGCCATGTAGGTGTGCCTTAGAGATCAGTAATGACACAACAGCCGTGTAGGTGTGCTTTTATTATCAGCCATGTGTGGTGTTGATATCAATAATGATATAATAGTCATGTAGGTTTGCAATTGTCAATCAAAGTGTAGTAGTAATAATATAAAATTGCTGCTATTAGTTTTTCTTAATGTGCGACATTAATTATCTAGATACATGTTTTTATATGAATAACATAATAGTATTATGTATACTGTTTAAGACATGTATTGAATGAACAGAAATATTTGAAATTAGTTTCAAGATTAAAGCAGATGGCATAAAGTTTATAAAGTTTACTTACAGTGTATTGTAAGGTGGTAACACGGCAGTATAGAGTTTATAAGTTATTATAAAATGATATAAAGCGTGTGAAAATATGTATTTCAGCCAACCAGAGAAGAATACGGGTTCACCCCGGAAGCTAAGTAAGCGAAGGACGCAGGACACAGAAGTACCAGATGTAACTAAGAGAATATCGGAAGGCTGGATACCTGCTAAAAATGAAAGCGGCGTTAAGTGGTATACAACAAAACTATGGTATCTACGATTTATTTATTTGGGAAAGATTGGGATCAAAAACTAAAAAAAAAAGCCATTTTTGGCTGATGAACATTTGGTAAATTTTAAGGGAATATTACTATGTAAAAGTAGTTTACTGCAGTATTTATGGAATTATTTATAGTTCAATAGGTAATGGAGCAAAAGATCTTTAATTTAGCGAACCAAAAGATTTGTTAACATTTAGCTTCTCAGCAATTCTATCAAATTAGAGATAATTCTAGGATAAATACTACTACTAATAAATACTAATTATTTTAGAAAAACTCAATTTAAGGACTGGTTCTGTTATCATAGTTAATGTTTGCAAGTCAATACAATTAGAGGAAATTATTCTACATGTTTCAGTTATCAGGAATGTTGGCATATATATAATTATTATTGCCAAAAGCCAATTATTAAATGTAGTAAATGTGATAGAATAAGTCATAACCTTTATGACTGTACCAGAAACCTCTCTTCATGTGCATGAAAGTAATAGTACAAACGAATTGACAAAAGTTTTTAAGATATTTAATAGAGATATTAATTTCCGATATAAATTGTTTAAAAAAAAAAATCCTTTAAAACGAATCAGCATTTGATAAAATAAAATATTTTTAATGTCTTAAGTAAAAGCACTCATAATTTCAGTAGCGATCGTAATATTCAATTATATAAACTTCTCAGCCGATTATTACTATTGTAACCGAGACTTTGTAAGCTAAACCATTATTGAAAAGAGTATCCATGGAGTTTCTTGCCGGTTCTTCTCCATGAGACCCACTTTTTGGAACCGTGCAACTAGACGTTTCATAAGATAAATACAAAACTTTTGATTTTGATAAAATGTGCTCAATGAGTGTTGTGATTTTGCGTGCTCCGGAGATAGCACGCTTGTGGATGGCCGAGTGTTGTGATTCGTTAATTTAAAAGGCAAAATTGTATATTGTAATCAAATTTAGTATTAAAAATTGAAATAATTTATATTAATTATAATGAGTTTACATATTGTATCGATACTTTAAAGTGTATTTAATTCAGATGTTCAATTGTTCTTACTGTGGAAGTAATATCAGTCATTCAATTCATTTTGACAGTTCACTCGTCACGCGTTCACTCACGTCATTCGTTCCTTTCATTCATTCAATATTGAGAGAGTGTCGTCTAATGTCAAGCTGTTAAGCAAAATTATTAGAAAACGGGCATTCTGTCTAGACATGGGTAACTCAGCGAAATTCCCTGCGCCAACTCAGCAACTCAGGCGCAGTGTAGTGTGTCGGCTCCTTGAGTCAACTCAAAAATGCGCCACGACGCAGTAAAAATGGGACGCGCAAAGCGAGCAGTGAAACCTCCGAAACGCACGCAACCCCACGCTCATAGTTCACTCAGTGAGTGGGTACTGCGCCGTGCGCCAACACATTATGAATGTGTGAGCTGACTCACCCTGCGCACTGAAGCGTGCCGGCGCAATTGCGCGGCGCAGCGCAGTGTTACCCATGTCTAATTCTGTCTACAGTCGTGCTCCAGTAAAGTCCTAGTTATACTGTTCGTAATCTCGTGATGTATTAACGTCTATACAAAGTGAATATCGATATTTTAAGAAATTGTACACGTGTTGGTAGTTGAATATATTCATGTCCGAGAAGTCAAATCTGTATTGAAGATGGAAATATACGTTTGGATACCGTACACTGGTGATTTTATTATACGTATATAGCTGACACTATTAATAGTTCATTTTACGTAGACGATTTAATTTTTTCATCTGACAGTATGAAAGAGCTAGAAAACATTTGTGAGGGCATTAATAATGTTTTAAAGTCAGCAAATATAAATTTACGTAAATGGGTTTTTAACTATGACCGCGTGAACTCTAATTCAATTATCAGTACCGATAAACAAGTACAACAATTTTCTTTTTTCGACAAAATTTCACAAAATAAAACGTTAGGCGTTGGTTGGAATAATGAGCATGATGAGATCTCTTATTTGTCCTAAAATGTTTATGATTCTATTAAAAACAAGAAAACTTTAAAAGATTGTAATCAACTTTCCAAATTAAATTTATTTCTTGATTCTAATAATATAATTCGAGTAGGTGGACGCATTCAAGATTCTCCTAATTTTAATTACAATAAAAAAATTCCAATTTTACTTTCGGCTAATCATTATTTTTCCATTTTACTTTTCCGGTTTGAACACCAACGCTTGCTACACGCTGGACCGCAGCTTCTTCTATTCACGTTGAGGGAGATGTGGTGGCCTGTCGGGGGTCGAAACCTTGCTAGAAGGGTAGTGCATTCATGCATGCGTTGTGCGCGGCTGCGAAAAACGACGATAATTCCCATGATGGGAAATTTGCCACAGGAGCGTTTAGACCCAGGATTTCCATTCTTACGTTGTGGCGTCGATTACGCTGGTCCAGTGTTCATGTTAAACCGTAAAGGGAAAGGTGCTAAATTACAAAATCATATATTTGTCTTTTTGTATGTCTAGTGACGCGCGCAGTCCATTTGGCACTAGTTAGCGACCTTTCATCGGAATCGTACCTTTTAGCTTTAAAACGTTTTATAGCTCGGCGAGGTAAACCGAGTGAAATATTTTCTGATAATGGAAAAAACTTTGTCGGTGTAATGAATGAGTTCAAAAAATTTTTGACTTCCTGTTCCGATGATATAAAAGAATACGCAATTTCTCAAAGTATAAACTTTAAAATGATTCCTCATTACGCTAGTCATTTCGGGGGATTATGGGAAGCTGGAGTGAAAAGCTGTAAGCATCATTTACGACGTGTGATAGGCAATGCGCATTTAACGTTCGAGGAGTTTAGTACAGTATTGACTCAGATCGAGGCTGTCCTGAATTCCCGTCCACTAACTCCTCTGTCCACAGATCCGTCTGACTTACTTCCCCTTAGCCCAGCTCATTTCTTGGTTGGTCGTCCACTGACTGCACCTGTAACGGCTGATTTAGACGACTTGTCTCCGCATCGCCTCACCAGATATCAGCGTGTGGAGCAGATACGCCAACATTTTTGGCGTCGATGGTCCAAGGAATACGTGTCGGAGTTACAGACTAGAACCAAATGGCATCAGCATAAGGGAGACTTAAAGGAGAATATGCTTGTCTTGATAAAGGATGACAACTTGCCGCCCTTAAAATGGAGCTTGGGTCGTATTGTAAAAACTTATCCAGGGAAAGATGGCGTGTCACGAGTTGCCGACATACGAAAGGCAGATGGCATTGTACGACGCGCTTTCCCCAAAATTTGTCCACTCCCAACGACTGATTGCTGATTTCATATAATTAATTTGTTTATATAATCAATTCTTTTATATTTCCATATCATTTGTCTTCATGTTGGAATCTGGCGCAGCTTCCAAGGCCGGGAGTATGTTTCGTATCTATGCAACACGTCATTGGGCATAGATGTCGTCATCGCCGGCCAATCAACGCGCAGGAAGATGACGACAGGTCCAGCGAAGCAGGCGATCGAGCGGTGCCGCCACGCAGCACATTCGGCTACAAGATTTCGACACGCGCGCATACTAATTAAGTTATATAAGAAATCAATTGTAAAAGTCTATATTAAATTGAAGAAATTATACGCCTATTCATTTACGAGTAAAACCAGCGACCATCAGTAATCAAACAAATACTTCTATAAATCAAATATAAATACATATATATAAAGCTCCTTATTTATGAGCTCATACGGTTCGTTTTCCTCTGCAGTATTTTCAATTTCAACTCTGCACGAACCCTAATAGCTAATATTTTACCTAGTTTTAAAACCTGGTAACGTAAATGTCTCATCTTTATTTTGAATACACTGAATCTTGGAGACATCGCACCACATGTCATAAACAGTATTTCACCCTCATCACTTCGACAAATAGAAGTCGAACACAGACGACAACACATCTAAGGTGTTTGTCTTGGATGTCCGGTGGTTGTGGCCAATTGCTGGATTCTCCACTCTACTTGTATCCATATCATATCAATAAATTTAAAAAAAGTCTACTCTGTGATAACAAAAATTACTAAAATGACAGCATAAGCTTTGAAGAGATTTAGAAGTTTGAACAATCCTAGCTTATCCCAGCCTCTGAGCTAAGAATATTGATATATTGTCATATGTTTGGAAATAAGTTTTTTTTAGTTCAAGCTAAGTTTTCTTTATTTTGAATTCACATGGGATATATTAGCAATAACTTATAACAGGAAGGAAAATAAAACAACCGATCTTCATTATCGAATTCCAGACTAAAGATAATACAAGTGTTTTCTCAATAACAACTTAAGAGGCTGGACCATAAACCATCTATGCAATTTTGACATTCATATCAATGCTACAGACAAGGTAAAAAGGACAAATTTAAATAAAATACTTAATACTTTTGATAAATTAACTTTACTTAAGACAAACTACAATACATATAACTCCAAAATATACATTTATTCTTTAGTGCGGTAGTGCTTCATGTTGACAAGAACCCATGAAGGAATAAACAGCCATCCGAAAACCATACTTACAGAGAGAAAAGCCATTTCCTGAAAAAAAAAAACATGTCTTAATTTACTTTGCTTTCCTAGTTTAAACTTAAATTTATAACTATCAACAACAGAAAGCTTATAATACAGATGTTTTTATTATTTTGGAAGAACAGCCCATAGTAGTAGTCATATAATTATCACTCATACACAGACTACAATCACCATAATTTTGTTAATAAGTTTAATATGCTCGAGGCTTTGTAATTGTTTAAAAAATAAATTTAATTTAAATTTGGTCTTTCAATATTTTTATTCTAGTAGTAGTTTTAATATATATCTCTAGTTTCTTGGTCAGCTACCATACAACACGGCACAAGTCGTTTTTATCTACTATAAAAAATTATGTTACTATACTCACAATATAGTCAATAAATTGATGAGGACAGTTAACAGTACTAAGTAGAGGTCACAAATAAGAAATTAGTAAATATATTAACTTAGAGATACATAAAAAGAAACAGTTATTGCCCCGTCCCTTGTAAAGTAGATAAAAACTAGTTATGCTGTGTTGTTTGCTAGCTGATGATACATTTTATTAATTACTATGTTGCTGACAAAAAACATCATAAAATTTTAATGCATGTTTGATTGCCTGTAAGTAGAAATGCAAATGTAGTTTTTAAGAATCTTTATTTATGTATGTTGTAGTTTCTATATGTATTCTCAAATAAGTATGGAGTTAGTAATTTGGCTTCAATGCTATCCCAAATCTGATCTGGAATACATTTATTGTAGTGTATACACCAGTGAATGAGGCTAAATATAAACTAAACTAATATATATTTTTTTTACTTTCAAACTTAATTGGGCTGTACAAGATAAACATAAGAGGATAACATATAACTTATTGGGTATACAAAAATAATACAGAACAGAATTATGTCATGAAGTATTCTTGGTATTTCTACATAATTCGCTTTAAAGCTTCACTAAAGGTGCTAAATACGAGCAGGTGTTATCTTCAGATACGAGTACAAAATATGTATTGTAAAAGATAACCTATTTTCATGAAAATTACGTAATAATTAAGTTCCCTTCAAACTGATAAATTTCCTTTAAATATTAAAACATACCCGATGAGGATATAATAATATTAATTTATACAAAGTAAATTGGTATACAAACATCGCAAAGGGGAGAAGAGTGAAAAATCAATTATATGCTTACCCCCTTTGAAACCTTGTTCCTAGCTGGAATAGGGATGGCGCTCATGTTCCTAACTGGAACAGCATTCTTCGCGACTTGCGAAGTCCTCAAAAGGCTCCTGACGGCTTGCATTTTGTATGATTTATGGATACGAATTAGTGCAATGCAGGAAAACGCGTAGTAATTTTTTTAATGAAATAGAACGAACCACTGCGAAATGTCAGTGTTGAGTTTACATCTGCATTAGTGTCACTGTCAGACGTCAGTCATCAAATAACTTTTTCCTACAGAATATATTATAAAGACTATATTCTAGTGTTTGGTCAAGTAGGTATGAGTTGTTTTGCAGTCGCATTTAAAAATATTAGAGGAAATGGGACAGGTAGGTTTTAACCCTTACTTTTTTAGAAAAACCGGAGATATCTGTTGTATTCCATTAAGAGATCCTAACCTACTTACTATACCTCGTTGCAAAACTGCGTTATATTATAAAAGCGGATTGATGACAATGATTAGGATTTTTAACCACTTGCCTAAGACTTTAAGGGATAAGCCACTCAATGTTTTTAGAGGCCAACTGAAAAAATGGCTAATTCTGTTTAGCTTCTATGACTTCAAAGAGTTTTTCAGACATACTACAATACGGCGACCGGTGTGATGTAATTGATTATTATATTGTGTGTAAATCAATATTTGTATGCCTAATTACTGGCAAAACATGTGATCGCTAGAAGATATTACCAACTATTGTACCATGTTTTTGACAAATAAATAATTCTTATTCTTATTCTTAATAAAACCTAAACATATTAATTAGTAATAAGACCAGTAAAAAGAGGCTAAGTTGGTGGTAACTATTTTTCTGTAGGACCTGAAAACCTGGCCTTAGGTTAAGTCACTGACGCTGAATCGAATAGTCTAAGGAACCTGAGGCATCATCCACCGAGAACTTTGCATAAAATGCAGTTGCAGTTTGCACATGCATTTTATTCAAAACCTAGGCGTTCAATCGAAAAAGCTTTAAACACAAGTTGTAGAGAATTAAAAAATACAAAATAATATATTTAATAAAAATATGTATTCAGATATGATGATTCCGTGATGATAATTCCGTCATCCATCACGGAATCGTCATGATAATTCCGTGGTGATTCCGGCATTATTCCGTGATCATGATTCCATGATGATGATTCAGTGGTGATGATTCCGTAATGATTCCGAGATGATTCTGTGGTGATGATTCCGGGATGATTCCGTAATGATGATTCCATGATTATGATTCAGTGGTGAAGATTCCGTGACACACAATATAATAATCAATTACATGTACTCCACGGAATATACGCTACGGATAGTACGCCACGGAATGTACGCCACGGAAAGTACGCCACGGAAAGTATGCCATGAAATGAATGCCACGGAATGTACGCCACGAAATGTACGCCACGGAAAATGTACGCCACGGAAAGTACGCCACGGAATGTACGCCATGGAATTTACGCCGCGTAGTGTATGCAGAGGAATGTACGCCACGGAATGTACGCCAAGTAATGTACGCCAATGAATGTATGCCACGGAATGTACGCGAAGTTAAGCACGCCACGGAATGTACGCCACGGAATGTACGCCACGTAATGTATGCCACGGAAAGTACTCCATGAAATGTACGCCACGGAATGTACGTCATGGAATGTACGCCACGGAAACTACGCCACGGAAAGTACGCCATGGAATGAATGTCACGGAAAGTACGCTTTGGAATGTACGCCAAGGAAAGATAAAGATAAATATATAGATAAAGAGAAACTTATTGATATTATGGCGACAGCTATGCGACAGCCATGCGTCAGCGCGCAACAAGCGCTCGCTGGCTGTTTAATTAAATCAAATATTCTATTTTAGAATTAGGTTGAAATAGTATATATAGGCTCAAAATCATAAATTAGATATCAGTTACAAATCTTCTGTCTTTGAATAAACATCTCAGTGATAACTAGTAGTAGTACTACTAAATTGGTGACCCCGAAATGGAAGAACAACTCGCACCATCGGAAACATGATTCATCACAACCTTTCATCAAACAGTCTCACAATAGACTTCAATCAATTATCAAAATCAACAAAATGACGTCGTATCACAAAAATACAAGGAGAAACCCTAGCCTCAGGTTCACGGACATCGTGCTTCCTGGCATTTCGCACACAACCACGTGCAAAGCATCAACTTCGCATATTTGATCTTACCTTCCATTTGCTTATCGTCTTGTTGCATTCAAAGCACAACACGAATTAAGTCTACATGGAATAAGAAGAAAAATAATGACAACAAAATTACTATGGCCTTCAATTAAATCAAGACGCAAATTCATCAACAAGAACATGCAATGGATGACTCCGAACATTTTGCTGAGCATTTTTGCTCATATCCGAATGTACGCCACGGAAAGAACGCCAAGGAATGTACGCTACGAAATGTACGCCAAGGAATGTACGCCACGGAATGTACGCCACGGAAAGTACGCCATGAAATGATAGCCACGGAATGTACGCCACGAAATGTACGCCACGGAAAGTACGCCACTGAATGTACGCCATGGAATTTACGCCACGTAGTGTATGCCACTGAATGTACGCCACGAAATGTACGCCACGGAATGTATGCCACGGAAAGAACGCCATGGAATGAATGCCACGGAATGTACGCCACGGAATGTACGCCACGAAATGTACGCCACGGAAAGTACGCCACTGAATGTACGCCATGGAATTTACGCCACGTAGTGTATGCCACTGAATGTACGCCACTAAATGTACGCCACGGAATGTATGCCACGGAAAGAACGCCATGGAATGAATGCCACGGAAAGTACGCCCCTGAATGTACGCCATGGAATTTACGCCACGTAGTGTATGCCACTGAAAGTACGCCACGGAATGTACGCCACGGAATGTATGCCACGGAAAGAACGCCATGGAATGAATGCCACGGAATGTAGGCCACGGAAAGATTTTTTGGTCGATTTGTTGGTCGATTTGATTATCCATTTATTTTTCGATACTATTTCGAAACGGTTTTCGACAGGTTTTCGATACGTCTTTCGATTTGATTGTCGATTTGTATGTCGATTTGTTTGTCGATATATTTTCGATACAATAGTTTTTTGATCGATACATTTTTTAATACTTTACTGTACCACGGAATGTACGCCACGGAATGTACGCCACGAAACGTACACCAAAGAATGTACGCCACGTAGTGTATGACACGGAATGTACGCGAAGCTAAGTACGCCACGGTATGTACGCCTTGGAATGTACGCCACGAAATGTAAACCACGGAAAGTACGCCATGGAAAGGACGCCATGGAATGAATGCCACGGAATGTACGCCACGGAATGTATGCCACGAAAGAACGCCATGAATGAATGCCACGGAAAGAACGCCATGAATGAATGCCACGGAATGTACGCCACGAAGTGTACGCCACGGAAAGTACGCCACGGAATGTAAACCATGGAATGAATGCCACGGAATGTACGCCACGGAATGTATGCCACGGAAAGAACGCCATGGAATGAATGCCACGGAATGTACGCCACGGATTGTACGCCAAGGAAAGATTTGTTGGTCGATTTGTTGGTCGATTTGTTGATCGATTTGATTATCGATTTATTTTTCGATATATTTTCGATACAATACTTTTTTCGATCGATACATTTTTTAATACTTTACTGTACCACGGAATATACGCTACGGAATGTACGCAACGAAACGTACCCCAAAGAATGTACGCCACGTAGAGTATGACACGGAATGTACGCGAAGCTAAGTACGCCACGGTATGTACGCCATGGAATGTACACCACAGATTGTACTCCACGGAATGTACGCCATGAAATGTACACCACAGAATGTACGCTACGGAATGTAGGCCACGGAAACTACGCCACGGAATGTACGCCACAGAATGTACGCCACGGAAACTACGCCAAGGAATATACGCCACGGAATGTACGCCATGAAATGTACGCTACGGAATGTACGCAAAGGAAAGAACGCCACGGAATGTACGCCACGGAATGTACGCAACGGAAAGTACGCCACGGAAGGTACGCCACGGAATGTACGCCACGGAATTTTGCCGAGCATTATTTGCTCGACTCCGAACATTTTTTGCTCGACACCGAACATTTTGCCGAGCATTTTTTGCTCGACTCCGAACATATTTTGCTCGACTCCGAACATTTTGCCGAACATTTTTTGCTCGACTCCGAACATTTTCCCGAGCATTTTTTGCTCGACTCCGAACATATTTTGCTCGACTCCGAACATTTTTCCGAGCATTTTTTGCTCGACTCCGAACATTTTGCCGAGCATTTTTTGCTCGACTCCGAACATTTTATAACAATATACGCTACGGAATGTACGCAACGAAACGTACCCCAAAGAATGTACGCCACGTAGAGTATGACACGGAATGTACGCGAAGCTAAGTACGCCACGGTATGTACGCCATGGAATGTACACCACAGATTGTACTCCACGGAATGTACGCCATGAAATGTACACCACAGAATGTACGCTACGGAATGTAGGCCACGGAAACTACGCCACGGAATGTACGCCACAGAATGTACGCCACGGAAACTACGCCAAGGAATATACGCCACGGAATGTACGCCATGAAATGTACGCTACGGAATGTACGCAAAGGAAAGAACGCCACGGAATGTACGCCACGGAATGTACGCAACGGAAAGTACGCCACGGAAGGTACGCCACGGAATGTACGCCACGGAATTTTGCCGAGCATTATTTGCTCGACTCCGAACATTTTTTGCTCGACACCGAACATTTTGCCGAGCATTTTTTGCTCGACACCGAACATTTTCCCGAGCATTTTTTGCTCGACTCCGAACATATTTTGCTCGACTCCGAACATTTTGCCGAGCATTTTTTGCTCGACTCCGAATATTTTGCCGAGCATTTTTTGCTCGACTCCAAACATATTTTGCTCGATTCCGATCATTTTTTGCTCGACACCGAACATCACGCCGAGCATTTTTTGCTTGAAACCGAACATTTTGCCGAGCATTTTATCTCGACTCCGAACATTTTCCCGAGCATTTTTTGCTCGACTCCGAACATATTTTGCTCGACTCCGAACATTTTGCCGAGCATTTTTTGCTCGACTCCGAATATTTTGCCGAGCATTTTTTGCTCGACTCCAAACATATTTTGCTCGATTCCGATCATTTTTTGCTCGACACCGAACATCACGCCGAGCAATTTTTGCTTGAAACCGAACATTTTGCCGAGCATTTTATCTCGACTCCGAACATTTTCCCGAGCATTTTTTGCTCGACTCCGAACATATTTTGCTCGACTCCGAACATTTTGCCGAGCATTTTTTGCTCGACACCGAACATTTTCCCGAGCATTTTTTGCTTGACTCCGAACATTTTGCCGAGCATTTTTTGCTCGAAACCGAACATTTTTTGCTCGACACCGAACATTTTCCCGAGCATTTTTTGCTCGACTCCGAACATATTTTGCTCGACTCCGAACATTTTGCCGAGCATTTTTTGCTCGACTCCGAACATTTTGCCGAGCATTTTTTGCTCGACACCGAACATTTTGCCGAGCATTTTTTGCTCGACACCGAACATTTTTTGCTCGACTCCGAACATATTTTGCTCGACTCCGAACATTTTGCCGAGCATTTTTTGCTCGACTCGGAACATTTTGCCGAGCATTTTTTGCTCGACACCGAACATTTTCCCGAGCATTTTTTGCTCGACTCCGAACATATTTTGCATGACTCCGAACATTTTGCCGAGCATTTTTTGCTCGACTCCGAACATTTTTTGCTCGACACCGAGCATTTTGCCAAGCATTTTTTGCTCGACAACGAACATTTTCCCAGGTCTTAGAGGTTATAACATCAAAGAGTAGAGAGGCAAAGTGTAGACGTCTACGATTTTCCATCTTTAGGATGCCAGCATCACGAAGATATGTGTGTTATGTGAGCACGAGAAGGAATATTCCATCAATATCGCGCACATGCGTTTTGTACGCGCTGTATGGCATTTTTGGTACACTCCGAACATATTTTGCTCGACTCCGAACATTTTGCCGAGCATTTTTTGCTCGACTCCGAACATTTTGCCGAGCATTTTTTCCTCGACTCCAAACATATTTTGCTCGATTCCGAACATATTTTGCTCGACTCCGAACATTTTGCCGAGCATTTTTTGCTCGACACCGAACATTTTCCCGAGCATTTTTTGCTCGACTCCGAACATATTTTGCTCGACTCCGAACATTTTTTGCTCGACACCGAACATTTTGCCGAGCATTTTTTGCTCGACTCCGAACATATTTTGCTCGACTCCGAACATTTTGCCGAGCATTTTTTGCTCGACTCCGAACATTTTCCCGAGCATCTTTTGCTCGACTCCGAACATTTTGCCGAGCATTTTTTGCTCGAAACCGAACATTTTCCCGAGCATTTTTTGCTCGACTCCGAACATATTTTGCTCGACTCCGAACATTTTTTGCTCGACACCGAACATTTTGCCGAGCATTTTTTGCTTGACTCCAAACATATTTTGCTCGACTCAGATCATTTTCCCGAGCATCTTTTGCTCGACTCCGAACGTTTTGCCGAGCATTTTTTGCTCGAAACCGAACATTTTCCCGAGCATTTTTTGCTCGACTCCGAACATATTTTGCTCGACTCTGAACATTTTGCCGAGCATTATTTGCTCGACTCCGAACATTTTTTGCTCGACACCGAACATTTTGCCGAGCATTTTTTGCTTGACTCCAAACATATTTTGCTCGACTCAGAACATTTTCCCGAAAATTTTTTGCTTGACTCCGAACATTTTGCCGAGCATTTTTTGCTCGACACCGAACATTTTTTGCTCGACTGCGAACATTTTGCCGAGCATTTTTTGCTCGACTCCAAACATATTTTGCTCGATTCCGAACATTTTTTGCTCGACACCGAACATCACGCCGAGCATTTTTTCCTCGACTCCAAAACATATTTTGCTCGATTCCGAACATTTTTTGCTCGACACCGAACATCACGCCGAGCATTTTTTGCTTGAAACCGAACATTTTGCCGAGCATTTTATCTCGACTGCGAACATTGTGCCGAGCATTTTTTGCTCGACTCCGAACATATTTTGCTCGACTTCGAACATTTTGCCGAGCATTTTTTGCACGACTCCGAACATTTTTTGCTCGACACCGAACATTTTTTGCTCGACTCCGAACATTTTGCCGAGCATTTTTTGCTCGACTTCGAACATTTTGCCGAGCATTTTTTGCTCGACTTCGAACATTTTTTGCTCGACTTCGAACATTTTTTGCTCGACACCGAACATTTTGCCGAGCATTTTTTGCTCGAAACCGAACATTTTCCCGAGCATTTTTTGCTCGACTCCGAACATATTTTGCTCGACACCGAACATTTTGCCGAGCATTTTGCACGACTCCGAACATTTTGCTGAGCATTTATTGTTCAACTCCGAACATTTTGCTGAGCATTTATTGTTCAACTCCGAACATTTTGCCGAACATTTTTTGCTTGACTCCGAACATTTTGTCGAGCATTTTTTGCTCGACTCCGAACATTTTTTGCTCGACTCAGAAAATTTTTTGCTCGACACCGAATATTTTGCTGAGCATTTTTTGCTAGTCTCCGAACATTTTGCCGAACATGTTTTGCTCGACTCCGAACATTTTGCCGAGCATTTTTTGCTCGTCTCCGAACATTTTGTCGAACATTTTTTGCTCGACTCCGAACATTTTGCTGAGCATTTATTGTTCGACACCGAACATTTTGCCGAGCATTTTTTGCTCGTCTCCGAACATTTTGCACGACTCCGAACATTTTGCTGAGCATTTAAGGTTCGACACCGATATTCGATCACTAAATTAATCAACTTTATGTTTTCCGGTAATGTCAATCCAGAAATTGTTCCCTTTCTTTTTGGCGCGAACCTCATTGCCCTCACCAAAAAGGACGGAGGGGTGAGACCAATTCTGTTGGATCAACACTAAGACGTCTGGCCTCCAAAATTGCTGTTCGACATATTTTACCAAAATTAAATTCGGTATTTGAACCCGTACAGTTAGGCTTTGGTGTAAAAGGAGGTTGTGAGGCAGCCGTCTATGCCTTACGCTCGTTCCTAACTTACGGCCACCCTGACGTGTTGCTCAAAATTGATGTGAAGAATGCTTTCAATTCGGTAAATAGGGATATCCTGCTGACGGAAATAAAACAACATATACCGGAAATATACAATTATCTTCTTCTCAGTTACGCTGACCCAACAAAATTATTATATCGTTCTAATGAACTGTCCTCTGAAGTAAGTTGTCAACAGGGTGATTCCTTTGGGCCTGCAATTTTTAGTTTGGCTATAAATCCGATAATCAAAAATTTAAATTCTAAATTCAACGTTTGGTATTTGGACGACGGAACCCTAGGAGGTGATGTGGATACTGTGTTTTCGGACCTTCTTTTAATCAAAAATACATTTGAAGCCATTGGTTTGGAGTTTAATTTTAGCAAATGCGAACTTTTTATAAATAACTGCAAATTAAATTTAACTGACGTAAAACAAAAATTTAATACTTTGGCTCCAAATATTAAAATTGTTAACAGTAATTCCCTTTACCTTTTAGGTTCTCCAATTTTTGATGAATCTTTTTCTGAATATATTGATATTATTTCAATTACAAAATTTCAAAATTCTGCTGTCCGTCTCCTTGAAATAAGTCCACATTATGCACTTTGTATCTTAAAATTCTGTCTTTTCGTCCCAAAATTTACGTATGTGCTCCGTTGCTACTTCTTTTGGAATCATCCAGATCTTTTGACTCAAGTAGACGACTTATTCAAAATTACCTTAGAATCAATTCTTAATATGCAGCTGAACGAGCAATCTTGGACCCAAGCATCCCTACCCATCCGTTATGGTGGTTTAGGGATTAGCAAAATTTCCAGTGTCGCTTTACCAGCCTTCCTATCTTCTGTCCATAGCTCAGCAAAACTCATAAGTAAAATTTTAAGGGAATCCCCTTCAAACTTTGAGATTGCTGGCTTGGAAGAAGCTAGAAACGCTTTCTTAATTGCATGCCCAGGTCAAAATTTTCCAGTTTCTCCAAATTCACAGCGGAGCTGGGAAGACATAAACTGCAAATTGTCTTATGACAATCTTTTGAGCTGTAGTACAGGTTCGGCGCGTGCTAGGCTTTTGGCCGTGGGTGCACATGAGGCTGGCTACAGGCTTCATGCGTACCCTTCTTCAAATACAGGAACATTTCTTGAGCCAGACACGCTCCGAATCGCAGCCTGTCTACGGCTTGGGATTCCGGTCTGCATTCCATATAAATGTTCCCGTGGCAGTAATGTCTACAAGCTAGGACATCACGGACTGTCATGCCTAAAAAGTGCAGGCCGCTTCTCGAGACATGCCGCACTTAACGATATCATACGCAGGTCCCTTGCCACCGTCAACGTGCCAAGTCTACTTGAGCCGACTGGTATTGCAAGAGACGATGGCAAGAGACCGGAAGGTATGAGTTTGATTCCATGGAAGATGGGCCGGATGCTGGTATGGGATGCAACTTGTTCAAACACGCTGGCCCCTTCCCATCTACATGGAACCAATAATAGAGTTGGTGCGGCTTGTGAAGCGGCTGAAAAAGCTAAAACTTGCAAATACAGGGGTGTCCTAGCGCTATAAAGCTTTTTAAGGAAATAGCAAAAAGGTTAGTCGAAATCAAAGGAGACCGAAGAGCTGGCAGCTAACTCGGACAAAGAATTAGTCTTACCATTCAAAGGGGGAATGCTGCCAGTATCTTCGGAACCTTGCCTAAATGGACTCCTTTTAATAATATATTTTAGTTTTTATAATATATATTTTAAGGTTTTTAGTTTTAGGTTCTTTATTATTAGTTATTCATATAATATGTTAGTGTGTTTTGTAATCAACTTTTTTATTTGCATATTATGTTGTATAAGATATAAGATATAAGATATAAGATATAAGATATAAGATATTAGATATAAGATATAAGATATAAGATATAAGATATAAGATATAAGATATAAGATATAAGATATAAGATATAAGATATAAGATATAAGATATAAGATACTTTTTTCGATACATTTTTGTACGTATTTTGTATGTACGCCACGGAATGTATGCTACGGAATATACGCCACGGAATGTATGCTACGGAATATACGCCACGGATTGTACGCCACGGAATATACGCCAGAATGTACGCCACGGAATGTACGTCACGGAATGTACGCCAAGGAATGTACGCCACGTAGTGTATGCTACGGAATGTACGCGAAGTTAAGTACGCTACGGAATGTACGCCACGGAAAGTACGCCACGGAATGTACGCCACGTAGTGTATGCTACGGAATGTACGCGAAGTTAAGTACGCTACGGAATGTACGCCACGGAATGTACGCCAAGGAAAGTACGCCACGGAATGTACGCCACGGAATATACGCCAGAATGTACGCCACGGAATGTACGTCACGGAATGTACGCCACGGAATGTACGCCAAGTAATATACGCCAAGGAATGTACGTAGTGTATGCTACGGAATTTACGCGAAGTAAAGTACGCCACGGAAATTAATCGTAATCGTATCATTATCAATACTTTTTCTATACTTTTTTCTGTACTTTTTTCGACACTTTTTCGAAAAAATAAAATGTAAGATATAAGATATAAGATAATATAAGATATATGATATAAGATATAAGATATAAGATATAAGATATAAGATATAAGATATAAGATATAAGATATAAGATATAAGATATAAGATATAAGATATAAGATATTAGATATAAGATACTTTTTTCGATACATTTTTGTACGTATTTTGTATGTACGCCACGGGATGTACGCCACGGAATGTATGCTACGGAATGTTCGCCACGGATTGTACGCCACGGAATATACGCCAGAATGTACGCCACGGAATGTACGTCACGGAATGTACGCCAAGGAATGTACGCCACGTAGTGTATGCTACGGAATGTACGCGAAGTTAAGTACGCTACGGAATGTACGCCACGGAAAGTACGCCACGGAATGTACGCCACGTAGTGTATGCTACGGAATGTACGCGAAGTTAAGTACGCTACGGAATGTACGCCACGGAATATACGCCAGAATGTACGCCACGGAATGTACGTCACGGAATGTACGCCACGGAATGTACGCCAAGTAATATACGCCAAGGAATGTACGTAGTGTATGCTACGGAATTTACGCGAAGTAAAGTACGCCACGGAAATTAATCGTAATCGTATCATTATCAATACTTTTTCTATACTTTTTTCTGTACTTTTTTCGACACTTTTTCGAAAAAATAAAATGTAAGATATAAGATATAAGATAATATAAGATATAAGATATATGATATAAGATATAAGATATAAATTATAAGATATAAGATATAAGATATAAGATATAAGATATAAGATATAAGATATAAGATATAAGATATAAGATATAAGATATAAGATATAAGATATAAGATATAAGATATAAGATATAAGATATAAGATATAAGATATAAGATATAAGATATAAGATATAAGATATAAGATATAAGATATAAGATATAAGATATTAATATAAGATATAAGATATAAGATATTAATATAAGATATAAGATATAAGATATAAGATATAAGATATAAGATATAAGATATAAGATATAAGATATAAGATATAAGATATAAGATATAAGATATAAGATATAAGATATAAGATATAAGATATAAGATATAAGATATAAGATATAAGATATAAGATATTAGATTTAAGATAAAAGATAAAATAAAAGATAAAAGATGTAAGATGTAAGATGTAAGATGTAAGATGTAAGATGTAAGATGTAAGATGTAAGATGTAAGATGTAAGATGTAAGATGTAAGATGTAAGATGTAAGATGTAAGATGTAAGATGTAAGATGTAAGATGTAAGATGTAAGATGTAAGATGTAAGATGTAAGATGTAAGATGTAAGATGTAAGATGTAAGATGTAAGATGTAAGATGTAAGATGTAAGATGTAAGATGTAAGATGTAAGATGTAAGATGTAAGATGTAAGATGTAAGATGTAAGATGTAAGATATCAGATATCAGATATCAGATATCAGATATCAGATATCAGATATCAGATATGAGATATGAGATATGAGATATGAGATATGAGATATGAGATATGAGATATGAGATATGAGATATGAGATATGAGATATGAGATATCGATGGCTCCTACGTAAAGGGGCGAAACTGCCGCTTAAGCCTTTTTCCAATTATTAGTGCATTGAGTTCCTTGTATCCTATTCTATGACATTCACAAATAAAAATTTTATTTTTTTTACTAGATACAAAATAAAATTTTAGGCACATAGGCGTATGTACACAAATCGGTAGCGTATAAAAACCGATCAAACGTTTGGTTGATTTACGGCGTCGTGTGAGCGCGTCGGGGGCGCGGTGAGAGGGCGAATGTGCCGTTTCAGTCCTTTTATTCGGTATCCGAAAACCTCGTATAAACGCGAAACATCACATTTGCCTTTTTACGTGATTCGGTTTTTAGTAAATCGTATTCGCCTGTTTTGTAGACATGTCATATTTTGTACTTAATGAAAACTTATTAATATTTTTTTTATATCATTACGGATAGAACTATACATTTGTATACTATGACAGTTCCTTTGTTAGTTAATTATTACCATTGACTTAATAACCTCCGATGGCGTAAGTGCAGGCAGGCTGTTTGTATGGAAATTACAGTTAGTATTAAATGATTTGCTATTATTGTAAACACCGATTTAATGTTTTAATTTGTTTGTTTTGTGAAAGCTCTATTCCCAGATCAGATAATGTGTAATTGCTTTTTTCTGTTCAAATTCAGAAGACGGCAACTAGTGACGTATTTTATCTAAAACTTCTTCTATGTGATAAAATTATCTTTTATTGCAGTGTCTCCTTTTCCATCTGGTGCAGAGTATGCAGTTAAATATTTATCTTTTTATATATTTGCTCATACAGATTTATAGCTAACAAGGACCATCGATAATGATGTACAAACGTCTTTTATTGATAACACTGAACCAATAATTTGCAATACACCGATGCCGTCACCAGCAAAGTCATTTTCTGCTGATTCTAGTGAAGATAATTCTTTTGAAAACGTTCCATTTGTTAATTGGACTATTTGACTTCAACATCAGAGCTAGCCGAACCTATTGATGGTAATTTATAGTATTCTGAAAATCCTAAGTGATACATATTAATTGAACATTTAGTTAAATTTCCATGTCGTATTTGATCTCATACCAACCTATTTTTAAAGATATATTTTTAAAATAAACATTATTCTACCAAAATCATTTTCATATAAACTAACGCCAAGACGAGTAGGTACATATTTCTTGCACTGTAAAAAAGTTATCGGTTCTTATGGAGATCCAGGATGCCAGCTCCATATGATCTAACTTAATACTCTCTCTCATAATAGCGTATAATAATCTGCGGAATCCGAGTCTTAAGTTTTCTATCAGGTGACCAAAAAAATTCGTGCGGTTTTTATGATAAAAATCAAGGACTTGTAGATTTATTTATAAAACAATTTATTAATTTTTATAAGCATTTTTGCATTCTACAATTCTTTCGTAACGAGAAGTTTATTTATCCCGTCCTCGTAAAAGCTTTTTCTTTTAGACGCAAAAAAATTGTCTGTCTCCTCTTCGATAATTACTTTATTTCGATTTATGTTATCATATTATTATATGATTATTTAAAGTCAACATAATGTGATAATCCGTTGTAGTCATACCAGAAGACTAAGGAGGGTGAGGTAGTAACTCCCATTTTAAAACACTTGTTTTCCAGAGTGAACTTGACAACGTGTGGCTTAGCATTATCGTGTAAAAATATTCCTTTATTCCGGTTAACTAATCCAGGCTGCTTCTGAAGTAAAGATTTGTATACTCAATCAAGCTGCATCGAGTAGAGTTTAGCAGTTATAGTTTGACACTCGAGAAGAAACGGTAGTGTATTATACCAGCAGCAGTCGACAATACACAAAGCATGATCTTCTAGTTACCAATTGTCGTCTTTGATATTTTCTTATTGATTGGTACTGGTTGGTTTGGGCTAACCAATGGTGGATACGTTTTGTATTATTGTACATAATCCATTTATTATCAGCTGTAAGCAAATAGTTCGATAACGGCTCGGTTTTATAGCGCGAAAGCATAACTGAACAAACTGAAATACTCGATGAAACCTATGTTCGTCTGATAATTCATGAGGAACCCATTTACATAAACTCCCTAATTTACCTAACTGATGTAAGTGCAACCGAATTGTTTCATCACTTACACCAAACAGCGAAAGTTTCTGGCAAGTTAGTGTTGTTTTCAATGGCAGCTCATAATTTTTGAATGTCAATAACAGAGGGTCTTCCCGAACGAGTGAATCTTTAAGCGACTCGTCACCAGACAAGAACTTTTTAAACCACTTTTTTGCAGTACGTTCTGATACTGCATCTTCGCCGATTGCCGTACATATCGTACAAGATGCCTCTGAAGCCGTTTGTTAAGCAAACAAGTGCGAATCACATTAGTATTAACCAACATTTTAGATAATAATAATTTACTTATGAATGGCGTGTTAGCATAATAGAGTGAAGAGTCTGTGCATATTATATTGATACTAAATATTGGGCGCTAGCGATTTCTAGCGCCCAACAGGTTCAAAAATGTATTTATAGCGAACCACGACTAAAACCGCATGAACTTTTTTGGTCACATGATACAAACCCTACCCTAACAGCTGATGATATGGCGAGTGAAAGGAGAGAATGGAAAAAGAGAAAATACTGCGCCGACCCCAAATAAATAAAAAGGGAACTGGGCAAGTAGAAGAAAACTTTTGATTTTGGATAACTGTTTTGTTCTGAAATTGTAGCCGGTAAAAAGACCTAACAGTTACTTGCACACTGAATATGGGCGTACAAGTTTTAAAACTGAAATCACGCCAAGTTAGGTACAATTTTCTGATTGACCGTTGATTATTTTAGCTCATAATAGTATTAGAATTTGATATGTATTTGAAATAAAAACAATGTTGCATTCAAACGTTAATTAGTGTTGACCCTTGTAAATAGGCTGAAAGTCATTTTAGCCTTTTTACGTTGAACAATAAAACTGAAATCGTAAGAAACCAACAAAGTAAAAAGACGAATGTGCAAAATCTCGAAATATATAAAAAATATATAAAATTTATGTACATATATATAAAAACCACCATATGTTAACACTAACTGCAAAATTACATAAAAATCGATTCAGTAGTTTAAAAGATATGACCCAAAATATAGTTCTGGCAACTTTAAACCGCTCTCCTGTAAAATTCACTTTTTTCACTTAGGCCTGTATACGTAGGAGCCATCGATATGAGATATGAGATATGAGATATGAGATATGAGATATGAGATATGAGATATGAGATATGAGATATGAGATATGAGATATGAGATATGAGATATGAGATATGAGATATGAGATATGAGATATGAGATATGAGATATGAGATATGAGATATGAGATATGAGATATGAGATATGAGATATGAGATATGAGATATGAGATATGAGATATGAGATATGAGATATAAGATATAAGACATAAGATATAAGATATAAGATATAAGACATAAGACATAAGATATAAGATATAAGATATAAGATATAAGATATAAGATATAAGATATAAGATATAAGATATAAGATATAAGATATAAGATATAAGATATAAGATATAAGATATAAGATATAAGATATAAGATATAAGATATAAGATATAAGATATAAGATATAAGATATAAGATATAAGATATAAGATATAAGATATAAGATATAAGATATAAGATAAAAGATAAAAGATAAAAGATAAAAGATATAAGATATAAGATATAAGATATAAGATATAAGATATAAGATATAAGATATAAGATATAAGATATAAGATATAAGATATAAGATATAAGATATAAGATATAAGATATAAGATATAAGATATAAGATATAAGATATAAGATATAAGATATAAGATATAAGATATAAGATATAAGATATAAGATATAAGATATAAGATATAAGATATAAGATATAAGATACTTTTTTCGATACATTTTTGTACGTATTTTGTATGTACGCCACGGAATGTATGCTACGGAATATACGCCACGGAATGTATGCTACGGAATATACGCCACGGATTGTACGCCACGGAATATACGCCAGAATGTACGCCACGGAATGTACGTCACGGAATGTACGCCACGGAATGTACGCCAAGGAAAGTATGCCACGGAATGTACGCCACGGAATATACGCCAGAATGTATGCCACGGAATGTACGTCACGGAATGTACGCCACGGAATGTACGCCAAGTAATGTACGGCAAGGAATGTACGCCACGTAGTGTATGCTACGGAATTTACGCGATGTTAAGTACGCCACGGAAATTAATCGTAATCGTATCATTATCAATACTTTTTCTATACTTTTTTTTGTACTTTTTCGACACTTTTTCGAAAAAATAAGATATAAGATATAAGATATCAGATATCAGATATAAGATATAAGATATAAGATATAAGATATAAGATATAAGATATAAGATATAAGATATAAGATATAAGATATAAGATATAAGATATAAGATATAAGATATAAGATATAAGATATAAGATATAAGATATAAGATATAAGATATAAGATATAAGATATAAGATATAAGATATAAGATATAAGATATAAGATATAAGATATAAGATATAAGATATAAGATATAAGATATAAGATATAAGATATAAGATATAAGATATAAGATATAAGATATAAGATATAAGATATAAGATATAAGATATAAGATATAAGATATAAGATATAAGATATAAGATATAAGATATAAGATATAAGATATAAGATATAAGATATAAGATATAAGATATAAGATATAAGATATAAGATATAAGATATAAGATATAAGATATAAGATATAAGATATAAGATATAAGATATAAGATATAAGATATAAGATATAAGATATAAGATATAAGATATAAGATATAAGATATAAGATATAAGATATAAGATATAAGATATAAGATATAAGATATAAGATATAAGATATAAGATATAAGATATAAGATATAAGATATAAGATATAAGATATAAGATATAAGATATAAGATATAAGATATAAGATATAAGATATAAGATATAAGATATAAGATATAAGATATAAGATATAAGATATAAGATATAAGATATAAGATATAAGATATAAGATATAAGAAATAAGATATAAGATATAAGATATAAGATATAAGATATAAGATATAAGATATTAGATATAAGATACTTTTTTCGATACATTTTTGTACGTATTTTGTATGTACGCCACGGGATGTACGCCACGGAATGTATGCTACGGAATGTTCGCCACGGATTGTACGCCACGGAATATACGCCAGAATGTACGCCACGGAATGTACGTCACGGAATGTACGCCAAGGAATGTACGCCACGTAGTGTATGCTACGGAATGTACGCGAAGTTAAGTACGCTACGGAATGTACGCCACGGAAAGTACGCCACGGAATGTACGCCACGTAGTGTATGCTACGGAATGTACGCGAAGTTAAGTACGCTACGGAATGTACGCCACGGAATGTACGCCAAGGAAAGTACGCCACCGGGAAGGCACACACTCGACGCGATTGTCCCGCTTTTAGACAAATGGGTGAAGAGAAGTTGGGGCCACCTCAGCTTCCGGCTTGTGCAGGTGCTGTCTGGGCATGGCTGTTTCGGCAGTTACCTGCACAAGATAGTAAGGCGTGAGGCGACACCCGCCTGCCACCACTGCACCGTCGGTGCAGTAGACGACGCAACACACACGTTGGTGAGCTGTCCAGCATGGGCGGCGGAGCGAAGGCCACTGCTGGACATGCTTCAAGGCGAAAATGTCACCCTCGGTAATGTCGTCAAGGCGATCCTCAACGCAGACGATGACGGCCGTTGGGTGACATTTCAGAATTTTTGTGAGGAGGTGATGAGGAAGAAAGAAGAAGCGGAGCGGGCCAGGGAGGTCGATCCTGCAGCCCACCCATCACGCCGCCGGAAAAGACGACGCCGCCGCGCCACTGCGCGGACAGCGCCGTAATTCCGAAGAAATAAAGTCGCAAAAGCGGGGGCAAATGGTGCAGCTGCGTCTAATAGAAGGGATGCTGGTGCATCCCTGTAAGCAACGGTCCCGAACCCCCAGCTCGTAAACACAAGGCGATAAGGGCGATTGGCGTATGGTCGTTGGTATGGCAAGGGCCATTGCCAATCAAAGAAGCCCAAGAAGAACCGGGACCAACGGTGAATCGCGTGGCGGGGCATGGACAAGGTCCGCTGTTACCGTGTCCCGCCTAGTGCGAGTGTTGATGGCGCCGTGGGGTTTTAGTGGGTAGGCACAGTTAGCTAGTCCCACATAACCCTCCACACTAAGCAATCGCGCCGCGGAGGGTATGCGTAATGCATTTCCCCACGATAAAAAAAAAAAAAAAAAAAAAAAAAAAAAAAAAAAAAAGGAAAGTACGCCACGGAATGTACGCCACGGAATATACGCCAGAATGTACGCCACGGAATGTACGTCACGGAATGTACGCCACGGAATGTACGCCAAGTAATATACGCCAAGGAATGTACGTAGTGTATGCTACGGAATTTACGCGAAGTAAAGTACGCCACGGAAATTAATCGTAATCGTATCATTATCAATACTTTTTCTATACTTTTTTCTGTACTTTTTTCGACACTTTTTCGAAAAAATAAAATGTAAGATATAAGATATAAGATAATATAAGATATAAGATATATGATATAAGATATAAGATATAAGATATAAGATATAAGATATAAGATATAAGATATAAGATATAAGATATAAGATATAAGATATAAGATATAAGATATAAGATATAAGATATAAGATATAAGATATAAGATATAAGATATAAGATATAAGATATAAGATATAAGATATAAGATATAAGATATAAGATATAAGATATAAGATATAAGATATAAGATATAAGATATAAGATATAAGATATAAGATATAAGATATAAGATATAAGATATAAGATATAAGATATAAGATATAAGATATAAGATATAAGATATAAGATATAAGATATAAGATATAAGATATAAGATATAAGATATAAGATATAAGATATAAGATATAAGATATAAGATATAAGATATAAGATATAAGATATAAGATATAAGATATAAGATATAAGATATGTGGTGAACTCACATATTTATTTATTTATAATTTATATTATATAATATGTATCATAATATATCATAAATAAATAATCTATAATAAACATATAAGTATTTAAATATATAATTATTATATAATTAATATTTACATAAACACATTCACAATATAATATTTACACATATAAATAAAACTATATCATAACACTAAATTTACCTATAGAATACAAGGCGCACCCGTTTGCCGGCTCGTCTAATGGAAACCGGTTCGGTCACTTACCTGAGCCCGCCGGGCGGCCGCTGATCGCGCTGCGTAGGCAGTCACATCTTGTCACTAGCGCCTGCGCACGTCCGTTTATGCTTAATTTCGCTTTGCTTACTTAGTTATTTTCTCGCTTGTTTATTTATATTTTGTGTCTAATTGTGAACTATTAATTCTTTCCTTTCTGTTTCACTTCTATACTGACATTCTCCTTCAAATTCTATTGTATTGATGTGTGTTGAATATATTGAATAAACTGTGCTTCAAGTATATTGTGTTTGGACTTTGAATACCAGTATTTACATTACTAGCACACTTAAACAACTAAAGATATAAGATATAAGATATTAGATTTAAGATAAAAGATAAAATAAAAGATAAAAGATGTAAGATGTAAGATGTAAGATGTAAGATGTAAGATGTAAGATGTAAGATGTAAGATGTAAGATGTAAGATGTAAGATGTAAGATGTAAGATGTAAGATGTAAGATGTAAGATGTAAGATGTAAGATGTAAGATGTAAGATGTAAGATGTAAGATGTAAGATGTAAGATGTAAGATGTAAGATGTAAGATGTAAGATGTAAGATGTAAGATGTAAGATGTAAGATGTAAGATGTAAGATGTAAGATGTAAGATGTAAGATATAAGATATCAGATATCAGATAGTCCGGGAGCCAGGTGCAAATTTGGTTAATTATTTCCTCTCGAGAGATAATTCGTCAGACGCATCAGAGTATATTATTATAAAGCCTCGTGAACGTCAGCTGGCGCTCGGGTGGGGGGATGAGCGGTCCCACGCACGAAGGAAAAAAAAATACATTCATTCATTTCCTCTCAGCTAAAAATTTGTCAAATTGTAGCTAATCCAATATCTCAACGAAAAAAAATAATCAGCTGCTTACAACATAGTGTATTATACGTCAGCTGGTGTCTCGAACATGAAAAAAAAAACTTATTTTCCGTGATTTCCTCTCAAACAAAAATTTACCTGATGATAGCTTATATGTAACTGTGGATAAATATATAAGTCAGCTGGCTGTATCTTGGTGGAAAAACCGTCAGCTGCTCCACTTAAGGAAGGAGGCTACAACCGCTCATCCCCCCACCCGAGCGCCAGCTGACGTTCAAGAGGCTTCATAATACTATACTGTGATGCATTTTACTAATTACCGCTTGAGAGGAACTTGGTCATGAAAATCTGTTGCTGGCTCCCGGACCAAGATATCAGATATCAGATATCAGATATGAGATATGAGATATGAGATATGAGATATGAGATATGAGATATGAGATATGAGATATGAGATATGAGATATGAGATATGAGATATGAGATATGAGATATGAGATATGAGATATGAGATATGAGATATGAGATATGAGATATGAGATATGAGATATGAGATATGAGATATGAGATATGAGATATGAGATATGAGATATGAGATATGAGATATGAGATATGAGATATGAGATATGAGATATGAGATATGAGATATGAGATATGAGATATAAGATATAAGATATAAGATATAAGATATAAGATAAAAGATAAAAGATATAAGATATAAGATATAAGATATAAGATATAAGATATAAGATATAAGATATAAGATATAAGATATAAGATATAAGATATAAGATATAAGATACTTTTTTCGATACATTTTTGTACGTATTTTGTATGTACGCCACGGAATGTATGCTACGGAATATACGCCACGGAATGTATGCTACGGAATATACGCCACGGATTGTACGCCACGGAATATACGCCAGAATGTACGCCACGGAATGTACGTCACGGAATGTACGCCACGCAATGTACGCCAAGGAAAGTATGCCACGGAATGTACGCCACGGAATATACGCCAGAATGTATGCCACGGAATGTACGTCACGGAATGTACGCCACGGAATGTACGCCAAGTAATGTACGGCAAGGAATGTACGCCACGTAGTGTATGCTACGGAATTTACGCGATGTTAAGTACGCCACGGAAATTAATCGTAATCGTATCATTATCAATACTTTTTCTATACTTTTTGTTGTACTTTTTTCGACACTTTTTCGAAAAAATAAGATATAAGATATCAGATATCAGATATAAGATATAAGATATAAGATATAAGATATAAGATATAAGATATAAGATATAAGATATAAGATATAAGATATAAGATATAAGATATAAGATATAAGATATAAGATATAAGATATAAGATATAAGATATAAGATATAAGATATAAGATATAAGATATAAGATATAAGATATAAGATATAAGATATAAGATATAAGATATAAGATATAAGATATAATATATAAGATATAAGATAACTAGCCTTGAACAATAAGCATTTTTTGCTCGACTCCGAACATATTCCCGAGCATTTTTGCTCGACTCCGAACATTTTCTCGAGCATTTTTTACTCGACTCCGAACATTTTGCCAAGCATTTTTTGCTCGACACCGAACATCTTCCCGAGCATTTTTTGCTCGACTCCGAACATATTTTGCTCGACTCCGAACATTTTCCCGAGCATTTTTTGCTCGACTCCGAACATTTTTCCGAGCATTTTTTGCTCGACACCGAACATTTTCCCGAGCATTTTTTGCTCGTCTCCGAACATTTTGCCGAGCATTTTTTGCTCGACTCCGAACATATTTTGCTCGACTCCGAACATTTTCCTGAGCATTTTTTGCTCGACACCGAACATATTTTGCTCGACTCCGAACATTTTGCCGAGCATTTTTTGCTCGACACCGAACATTTTTCCGAGCATTTTTTGCTCGACACCGAACATTTTCCCGAGCATGTTTTGCTCGTCTCCGAACATTTTGCCGAGCATTTTTTGCTCGACTCCGAACATATTTTGCTCGACTCCGACCATTTTGCCGAGCATTTTTTGCTCGACTCCGAACATATTTTGCTCGACTCCGAACATTTTGCCGAGCATTTTTTGCTCGACACCGAACATTTTGCCGAGCATTTTTTGCTTGACTCCAAACATTTTGCCGAGCATTTTTTGCTCGACTCCGAACATTTTGCCGAGCATTTTTTGCTCGACTCCGAACATATTTTGCTCGACTCCGAACATTTTGCCGAGCATTTTTCGCTCGACACCGAACATTTTGCCGAGCATTTTTTGCTTGACTCCGAACATTTTGCCGAGCATTTTTTGCTCGACTCCGAACATATTTTGCTCGACTCCGAACATTTTCCTGAGCATTTTTTGCTCGACACCGAACATTTTCCCTAGCATTTTTTGCTCGACTCCGAACATATTTTGCTCGACTCCGAGCATTTTGCCGAGCATTTTTTGCTCGACTCCGAACATATTTTGCTTGACTCCAAACATTTTCCGAGCATTTTTTGCTCGACTCCGAACATTTTGCCGAGCATTTTTTGCTCGACTCCGAACATTTTGCCGAGCATTTTTTGCTCGACTCCGAACATATTTTGCTCGACTCCGAACATTTTCCTGAGCATTTTTCGCTCGACACCGAACATTTTCCCTAGCATTTTTTGCTCGACTCCGAACATATTTTGCTCGACTCCGAACATTTTGCCGAGCATTTTTTGCTCGACACCGAACATTTTGCCGAGCATTTTTTGCTTGACTCCAAACATTTTCCGAGCATTTTTTGCTCGACTCCGAACATTTGCCGAGCATTTTTTGCTCGACTCCAAACATATTTTGCTCGACACCGAACATTTTCCCGAGCATTTTTTGCTCGACTCCGAACATTTTGCCGAGCATTTTTTGCTCGACTCCAAACATATTTTGCTCGATTCCGAACATTTTTCGCTCGACACCGAACATCACGCCGAGCATTTTTTGCTTGAAACCGAACATTTTGCCGAGCATTTTATCTCGACTCCGAACATTTTGCCGAGCATTTTTTGCTCGACTCCGAACAAATTCCCGAGCATTTTTGCTCGACTCCGAACATATTTTGCTCGACTCCGAACATTTTCCCGAGCATTTTTTACTCGACTCCGAACATTTTGCCGAGCATTTTTTGCTCGACACCGAACATTTTGCCGAGCATTTTTTGCTTGACTCCAAACATTTTGCTGAGCTTTTTTTGCTCGACTCCGAACATTTTGCCGAGCATTTTTTGCTCGACACCGAACATTTTGCCGAGCATTTTTTGCTTGACTCCAAACATTTTCCGAGCATTTTTTGCTCGACTCCGAACATTTGCCGAGCATTTTTTGCTCGACTCCAAACATATTTTGCTCGACACCGAACATTTTCCCGAGCATTTTTTGCTCGACTCCGAACATTTTGCCGAGCATTTTTTGCTCGACTCCAAACATTTTTTGCTTGAAACCGAACATTTTGCCGAGCATTTTATCTCGACTCCGAACATTTTGCCGAGCATTTTTTGCTCGACTCCGAACATATTCCCGAGCATTTTTGCTCGACTCCGAACATTTTCCCGAGCATTTTTTGCTCGAATCCGAACATATTTTGCTCGACTCCGAGCATTTTGCCGAGCATTTTTTGCTCGACTCCGAACATTTTTTGCTCGACACCGAACATTTTGCCAAGCATTTTTTGCTCGACACCGAACATTTTCCCAGGTCTTAGAGGTTATAACATCAAAGAGTAGAGAGTCAAAGTGTAGACGTCTACGATTTTCCATCTTTAGGATGCCAGCATCACGAAGATATGTGTGTTATGTGAGCACGAGGAGGAATATTCCACCAATATCGCGCACATGCGTTTTGTACGCGCTGTATGGCATTTTTGGTACACTCCGAACATATTTTGCTCGACTCCGAACATTTTGCCGAGCATTTTTTGCTCGACTCCGAACATTTTGCCGAGCATTTTTTCCTCGACTCCAAACATATTTTGCTCGATTCCGAACATATTTTGCTCGACTCCGAACATTTTGCCGAGCATTTTTTGCTCGACACCGAACATTTTCCCGAGCATTTTTTGCTCGACTCCGAACATATTTTGCTCGACTCCGAACATTTTTTGCTCGACACCGAACATTTTGCCGAGCATTTTTTGCTCGACTCCGAACATATTTTGCTCGACTCCGAACATTTTGCCGAGCATTTTTTGCTCGACTCCGAACATTTTCCCGAGCATCTTTTGCTCGACTCCGAACATTTTGCCGAGCATTTTTTGCTCGAAACCGAACATTTTCCCGAGCATTTTTTGCTCGACTCCGAACATATTTTGCTCGACTCCGAACATTTTGCCGAGCATTATTTGCTCGGCTCCGAACATTTTTTGCTCGACACCGAACATTTTGCCGAGCATATTTTGCTTGACTCCAAACATATTTTGCTCGACTCAGAACATTTTCCCGAGCATCTTTTGCTCGACTCCGAACGTTTTGCCGAGCATTTTTTGCTCGAAACCGAACATTTTCCCGAGCATTTTTTGCTCGACTCCGAACATATTTTGCTCGACTCTGAACATTTTGCCGAGCATTATTTGCTCGACTCCGAACATTTTTTGCTCGACACCGAACATTTTGCCGAGCATTTTTTGCTTGACTCCAAACATATTTTGCTCGACTCAGAACATTTTCCCGAAAATTTTTTGCTTGACTCCGAACATTTTGCCGAGCATTTTTTGCTCGACTGCGAACATTTTGCCGAGCATTTTTTGCTCGACTCCAAACATATTTTGCTCGATTCCGAACATTTTTTGCTCGACACCGAATATCACGCCGAGCATTTTTTCCTCGACTCCAAAACATATTTTGCTCGATTCCGAACATTTTTTGCTCGACACCGAACATCACGCCGAGCATTTTTTGCTTGAAACCGAACATTTTGCCGAGCATTTTATCTCGACTGCGAACATTGTGCCGAGCATTTTTTGCTCGACTCCGAACATTTTTTGCTCGACACCGAACATTTTGCCGAGCATTTTTTGCTCGACTCCGAACATATTTTGCTCGACTCCGAACATTTTGCCGAGCATTTTTTGCTCGACTCCGAACATTTTCCCGAGCATCTTTTGTTCGACTCCGAACATTTTGCCGAGCATTTTTTGCTCGACTCCGAACATATATTTATTTTATATAGATAGACAATGTATGACACGGAATGTACGCGAAGCTAAGTACGCCACGGTATGTACGCCTTGGAATGTACGCCACGAAATGTAAACCACGGAAAGTACGCCATGGAAAGGACGCCATGGAATGAATGCCACGGAATGTACGCCACGGAATGTATGCCACGAAAGAACGCCATGAATGAATGCCACGGAAAGAACGCCATGAATGAATGCCACGGAATGTACGCCACGAAGTGTACGCCACGGAAAGTACGCCACGGAATGTAAACCATGGAATGAATGCCACGGAATGTACGCCACGGAATGTATGCCACGGAAAGAACGCCATGGAATGAATGCCACGGAATGTACGCCACGGATTGTACGCCAAGGAAAGATTTGTTGGTCGATTTGTTGGTCGATTTGTTGATCGATTTGATTATCGATTTATTTTTCGATATATTTTCGATACAATACTTTTTTCGATCGATACATTTTTTAATACTTTACTGTACCACGGAATATACGCTACGGAATGTACGCAACGAAACGTACCCCAAAGAATGTACGCCACGTAGAGTATGACACGGAATGTACGCGAAGCTAAGTACGCCACGGTATGTACGCCATGGAATGTACACCACAGATTGTACTCCACGGAATGTACGCCATGAAATGTACACCACAGAATGTACGCTACGGAATGTAGGCCACGGAAACTACGCCACGGAATGTACGCCACAGAATGTACGCCACGGAAACTACGCCAAGGAATATACGCCACGGAATGTACGCCATGAAATGTACGCTACGGAATGTACGCAAAGGAAAGAACGCCACGGAATGTACGCCACGGAATGTACGCAACGGAAAGTACGCCACGGAAGGTACGCCACGGAATGTACGCCACGGAATTTTGCCGAGCATTATTTGCTCGACTCCGAACATTTTTTGCTCGACACCGAACATTTTGCCGAGCATTTTTTGCTCGACTCCGAACATATTTTGCTCGACTCCGAACATTTTGCCGAACATTTTTTGCTCGACTCCGAACATTTTCCCGAGCATTTTTTGCTCGACTCCGAACATATTTTGCTCGACTCCGAACATTTTTCCGAGCATTTTTTGCTCGACTCCGAACATTTTGCCGAGCATTTTTTGCTCGACTCCGAACATTTTATAACAATATACGCTACGGAATGTACGCAACGAAACGTACCCCAAAGAATGTACGCCACGTAGAGTATGACACGGAATGTACGCGAAGCTAAGTACGCCACGGTATGTACGCCATGGAATGTACACCACAGATTGTACTCCACGGAATGTACGCCATGAAATGTACACCACAGAATGTACGCTACGGAATGTAGGCCACGGAAACTACGCCACGGAATGTACGCCACAGAATGTACGCCACGGAAACTACGCCAAGGAATATACGCCACGGAATGTACGCCATGAAATGTACGCTACGGAATGTACGCAAAGGAAAGAACGCCACGGAATGTACGCCACGGAATGTACGCAACGGAAAGTACGCCACGGAAGGTACGCCACGGAATGTACGCCACGGAATTTTGCCGAGCATTATTTGCTCGACTCCGAACATTTTTTGCTCGACACCGAACATTTTGCCGAGCATTTTTTGCTCGACACCGAACATTTTCCCGAGCATTTTTTGCTCGACTCCGAACATATTTTGCTCGACTCCGAACATTTTGCCGAGCATTTTTTGCTCGACTCCGAATATTTTGCCGAGCATTTTTTGCTCGACTCCAAACATATTTTGCTCGATTCCGATCATTTTTTGCTCGACACCGAACATCACGCCGAGCATTTTTTGCTTGAAACCGAACATTTTGCCGAGCATTTTATCTCGACTCCGAACATTTTCCCGAGCATTTTTTGCTCGACTCCGAACATATTTTGCTCGACTCCGAACATTTTGCCGAGCATTTTTTGCTCGACTCCGAATATTTTGCCGAGCATTTTTTGCTCGACTCCAAACATATTTTGCTCGATTCCGATCATTTTTTGCTCGACACCGAACATCACGCCGAGCAATTTTTGCTTGAAACCGAACATTTTGCCGAGCATTTTATCTCGACTCCGAACATTTTCCCGAGCATTTTTTGCTCGACTCCGAACATATTTTGCTCGACTCCGAACATTTTGCCGAGCATTTTTTGCTCGACACCGAACATTTTCCCGAGCATTTTTTGCTTGACTCCGAACATTTTGCCGAGCATTTTTTGCTCGAAACCGAACATTTTTTGCTCGACACCGAACATTTTCCCGAGCATTTTTTGCTCGACTCCGAACATATTTTGCTCGACTCCGAACATTTTGCCGAGCATTTTTTGCTCGACTCCGAACATTTTGCCGAGCATTTTTTGCTCGACACCGAACATTTTGCCGAGCATTTTTTGCTCGACACCGAACATTTTTTGCTCGACTCCGAACATATTTTGCTCGACTCCGAACATTTTGCCGAGCATTTTTTGCTCGACTCGGAACATTTTGCCGAGCATTTTTTGCTCGACACCGAACATTTTCCCGAGCATTTTTTGCTCGACTCCGAACATATTTTGCATGACTCCGAACATTTTGCCGAGCATTTTTTGCTCGACTCCGAACATTTTTTGCTCGACACCGAGCATTTTGCCAAGCATTTTTTGCTCGACAACGAACATTTTCCCAGGTCTTAGAGGTTATAACATCAAAGAGTAGAGAGGCAAAGTGTAGACGTCTACGATTTTCCATCTTTAGGATGCCAGCATCACGAAGATATGTGTGTTATGTGAGCACGAGAAGGAATATTCCATCAATATCGCGCACATGCGTTTTGTACGCGCTGTATGGCATTTTTGGTACACTCCGAACATATTTTGCTCGACTCCGAACATTTTGCCGAGCATTTTTTGCTCGACTCCGAACATTTTGCCGAGCATTTTTTCCTCGACTCCAAACATATTTTGCTCGATTCCGAACATATTTTGCTCGACTCCGAACATTTTGCCGAGCATTTTTTGCTCGACACCGAACATTTTCCCGAGCATTTTTTGCTCGACTCCGAACATATTTTGCTCGACTCCGAACATTTTTTGCTCGACACCGAACATTTTGCCGAGCATTTTTTGCTCGACTCCGAACATATTTTGCTCGACTCCGAACATTTTGCCGAGCATTTTTTGCTCGACTCCGAACATTTTCCCGAGCATCTTTTGCTCGACTCCGAACATTTTGCCGAGCATTTTTTGCTCGAAACCGAACATTTTCCCGAGCATTTTTTGCTCGACTCCGAACATATTTTGCTCGACTCCGAACATTTTTTGCTCGACACCGAACATTTTGCCGAGCATTTTTTGCTTGACTCCAAACATATTTTGCTCGACTCAGATCATTTTCCCGAGCATCTTTTGCTCGACTCCGAACATTTTGCCGAGCATTTTTTGCTCGAAACCGAACATTTTCCCGAGCATTTTTTGCTCGACTCCGAACATATTTTGCTCGACTCCAAACATTTTGCCGAGCATTATTTGCTCGACTCCGAACATTTTTTGCTCGACACCGAACATTTTGCCGAGCATTTTTTGCTTGACTCCAAACATATTTTGCTCGACTCAGAACATTTTCCCGAAAATTTTTTGCTTGACTCCGAACATTTTGCCGAGCATTTTTTGCTCGACACCGAACATTTTTTGCTCGACTGCGAACATTTTGCCGAGCATTTTTTGCTCGACTCCAAACATATTTTGCTCGATTCCGAACATTTTTTGCTCGACACCGAACATCACGCCGAGCATTTTTTCCTCGACTCCAAAACATATTTTGCTCGATTCCGAACATTTTTTGCTCGACACCGAACATCACGCCGAGCATTTTTTGCTTGAAACCGAACATTTTGCCGAGCATTTTATCTCGACTGCGAACATTGTGCCGAGCATTTTTTGCTCGACTCCGAACATATTTTGCTCGACTTCGAACATTTTGCCGAGCATTTTTTGCACGACTCCGAACATTTTTTGCTCGACACCGAACATTTTTTGCTCGACTCCGAACATTTTGCCGAGCATTTTTTGCTCGACTTCGAACATTTTGCCGAGCATTTTTTGCTCGACTTCGAACATTTTTTGCTCGACTTCGAACATTTTTTGCTCGACACCGAACATTTTGCCGAGCATTTTTTGCTCGAAACCGAACATTTTCCCGAGCATTTTTTGCTCGACTCCGAACATATTTTGCTCGACACCGAACATTTTGCCGAGCATTTTGCACGACTCCGAACATTTTGCTGAGCATTTATTGTTCAACTCCGAACATTTTGCTGAGCATTTATTGTTCAACTCCGAACATTTTGCCGAACATTTTTTGCTTGACTCCGAACATTTTGTCGAGCATTTTTTGCTCGACTCCGAACATTTTTTGCTCGACTCAGAAAATTTTTTGCTCGACACCGAATATTTTGCTGAGCATTTTTTGCTAGTCTCCGAACATTTTGCCGAACATGTTTTGCTCGACTCCGAACATTTTGCCGAGCATTTTTTGCTCGTCTCCGAACATTTTGTCGAACATTTTTTGCTCGACTCCGAACATTTTGCTGAGCATTTATTGTTCGACACCGAACATTTTGCCGAGCATTTTTTGCTCGTCTCCGAACATTTTGCACGACTCCGAACATTTTGCTGAGCATTTAAGGTTCGACACCGATATTCGATCACTAAATTAATCAACTTTATGTTTTCCGGTAATGTCAATCCAGAAATTGTTCCCTTTCTTTTTGGCGCGAACCTCATTGCCCTCACCAAAAAGGACGGAGGGGTGAGACCAATTCTGTTGGATCAACACTAAGACGTCTGGCCTCCAAAATTGCTGTTCGACATATTTTACCAAAATTAAATTCGGTATTTGAACCCGTACAGTTAGGCTTTGGTGTAAAAGGAGGTTGTGAGGCAGCCGTCTATGCCTTACGCTCGTTCCTAACTTACGGCCACCCTGACGTGTTGCTCAAAATTGATGTGAAGAATGCTTTCAATTCGGTAAATAGGGATATCCTGCTGACGGAAATAAAACAACATATACCGGAAATATACAATTATCTTCTTCTCAGTTACGCTGACCCAACAAAATTATTATATCGTTCTAATGAACTGTCCTCTGAAGTAAGTTGTCAACAGGGTGATTCCTTTGGGCCTGCAATTTTTAGTTTGGCTATAAATCCGATAATCAAAAATTTAAATTCTAAATTCAACGTTTGGTATTTGGACGACGGAACCCTAGGAGGTGATGTGGATACTGTGTTTTCGGACCTTCTTTTAATCAAAAATACATTTGAAGCCATTGGTTTGGAGTTTAATTTTAGCAAATGCGAACTTTTTATAAATAACTGCAAATTAAATTTAACTGACGTAAAACAAAAATTTAATACTTTGGCTCCAAATATTAAAATTGTTAACAGTAATTCCCTTTACCTTTTAGGTTCTCCAATTTTTGATGAATCTTTTTCTGAATATATTGATATTATTTCAATTACAAAATTTCAAAATTCTGCTGTCCGTCTCCTTGAAATAAGTCCACATTATGCACTTTGTATCTTAAAATTCTGTCTTTTCGTCCCAAAATTTACGTATGTGCTCCGTTGCTACTTCTTTTGGAATCATCCAGATCTTTTGACTCAAGTAGACGACTTATTCAAAATTACCTTAGAATCAATTCTTAATATGCAGCTGAACGAGCAATCTTGGACCCAAGCATCCCTACCCATCCGTTATGGTGGTTTAGGGATTAGCAAAATTTCCAGTGTCGCTTTACCAGCCTTCCTATCTTCTGTCCATAGCTCAGCAAAACTCATAAGTAAAATTTTAAGGGAATCCCCTTCAAACTTTGAGATTGCTGGCTTGGAAGAAGCTAGAAACGCTTTCTTAATTGCATGCCCAGGTCAAAATTTTCCAGTTTCTCCAAATTCACAGCGGAGCTGGGAAGACATAAACTGCAAATTGTCTTATGACAATCTTTTGAGCTGTAGTACAGGTTCGGCGCGTGCTAGGCTTTTGGCCGTGGGTGCACATGAGGCTGGCTACAGGCTTCATGCGTACCCTTCTTCAAATACAGGAACATTTCTTGAGCCAGACACGCTCCGAATCGCAGCCTGTCTACGGCTTGGGATTCCGGTCTGCATTCCATATAAATGTTCCCGTGGCAGTAATGTCTACAAGCTAGGACATCACGGACTGTCATGCCTAAAAAGTGCAGGCCGCTTCTCGAGACATGCCGCACTTAACGATATCATACGCAGGTCCCTTGCCACCGTCAACGTGCCAAGTCTACTTGAGCCGACTGGTATTGCAAGAGACGATGGCAAGAGACCGGAAGGTATGAGTTTGATTCCATGGAAGATGGGCCGGATGCTGGTATGGGATGCAACTTGTTCAAACACGCTGGCCCCTTCCCATCTACATGGAACCAATAATAGAGTTGGTGCGGCTTGTGAAGCGGCTGAAAAAGCTAAAACTTGCAAATACAGGGGTGTCCTAGCGCTATAAAGCTTTTTAAGGAAATAGCAAAAAGGTTAGTCGACATCAAAGGAGACCGAAGAGCTGGCAGCTAACTCGGACAAAGAATTAGTCTTACCATTCAAAGGGGGAATGCTGCCAGTATCTTCGGAACCTTGCCTAAATGGACTCCTTTTAATAATATATTTTAGTTTTTATAATATATATTTTAAGGTTTTTAGTTTTAGGTTCTTTATTATTAGTTATTCATATAATATGTTAGTGTGTTTTGTAATCAACTTTTTTATTTGCATATTATGTTGTATAAGATATAAGATATAAGATATAAGATATAAGATATTAGATATAAGATACTTTTTTCGATACATTTTTGTACGTATTTTGTATGTACGCCACGGAATGTACGCCACGGAATGTATGCTACGGAATGTTCGCCACGGATTGTACGCCACGGAATATACGCCAGAATGTACGCCACGGAATGTACGTCACGGAATGTACGCCAAGGAATGTACGCCACGTAGTGTATGCTACGGAATGTACGCGAAGTTAAGTACGCTACGGAATGTACGCCACGGAAAGTACGCCACGGAATGTACGCCACGTAGTGTATGCTACGGAATGTACGCGAAGTTAAGTACGCTACGGAATGTACGCCACGGAATGTACGCCAAGGAAAGTACGCCACGGAATGTACGCCACGGAATATACGCCAGAATGTACGCCACGGAATGTACGACACGGAATGTACGCCACGGAATGTACGCCAAGTAATATACGCCAAGGAATGTACGTAGTGTATGCTACGGAATTTACGCGAAGTAAAGTACGCCACGGAAATTAATCGTAATCGTATCATTATCAATACTTTTTCTATACTTTTTTCTGTACTTTTTTCGACACTTTTTCGAAAAAATAAAATGTAAGATATAAGATATAAGATAATATAAGATATAAGATATATGATATAAGATATAAGATATAAGATATAAGATATAAGATATAAGATATAAGATATAAGATATAAGATATAAGATATAAGATATAAGATATAAGATATAAGATATAAGATATAAGATATAAGATATAAGATATAAGATATAAGATATAAGATATAAGATATAAGATATTAGATATAAGATACTTTTTTCGATACATTTTTGTACGTATTTTGTATGTACGCCACGGGATGTACGCCACGGAATGTATGCTACGGAATGTTCGCCACGGATTGTACGCCACGGAATATACGCCAGAATGTACGCCACGGAATGTACGTCACGGAATGTACGCCAAGGAATGTACGCCACGTAGTGTATGCTACGGAATGTACGCGAAGTTAAGTACGCTACGGAATGTACGCCACGGAAAGTACGCCACGGAATGTACGCCACGTAGTGTATGCTACGGAATGTACGCGAAGTTAAGTACGCTACGGAATGTACGCCACGGAATGTACGCCAAGGAAAGTACGCCACGGAATGTACGCCACGGAATATACGCCAGAATGTACGCCACGGAATGTACGTCACGGAATGTACGCCACGGAATGTACGCCAAGTAATATACGCCAAGGAATGTACGTAGTGTATGCTACGGAATTTACGCGAAGTAAAGTACGCCACGGAAATTAATCGTAATCGTATCATTATCAATACTTTTTCTATACTTTTTTCTGTACTTTTTTCGACACTTTTTCGAAAAAATAAAATGTAAGATATAAGATAATATAAGATATAAGATATATGATATAAGATATAAGATATAAGATATAAGATATAAGATATAAGATATAAGATATAAGATATAAGATATAAGATATAAGATATAAGATATAAGATATAAGATATAAGATATAAGATATAAGATATAAGATATAAGATATAAGATATAAGATATAAGATATAAGATATAAGATATAAGATATAAGATATAAGATATAAGATATAAGATATAAGATATAAGATATAAGATATAAGATATAAGATATAAGATATAAGATATAAGATATAAGATATAAGATAAAAGATAAAAGATAAAAGATATAAGATAAAAGATATAAGATATAAGATATAAGATATAAGATATAAGATATAAGATATAAGATATAAGATATAAGATATAAGATACTTTTTTCGATACATTTTTGTACGTATTTTGTATGTACGCCACGGAATGTATGCTACGGAATATACGCCACGGAATGTATGCTACGGAATATACGCCACGGATTGTACGCCACGGAATATACGCCAGAATGTACGCCACGGAATGTACGTCACGGAATGTACGCCACGTAATGTACGCCAAGGAAAGTATGCCACGGAATGTACGCCACGGAATATACGCCAGAATGTATGCCACGGAATGTACGTCACGGAATGTACGCCACGGAATGTACGCCAAGTAATGTACGGCAAGGAATGTACGCCACGTAGTGTATGCTACGGAATTTACGCGATGTTAAGTACGCCACGGAAATTAATCGTAATCGTATCATTATCAATACTTTTTCTATACTTTTTTTTGTACTTTTTTCGACACTTTTTCGAAAAAATAAGATATAAGATATCAGATATAAGATATAAGAAAGAAAGAAAGAAAGAAAGAAAAATCATTTATTTAAAATACACACACAAATAAAAAGAAATTGAAAACAAAATCAAACAAAAATAAAATAAAAATGTATGTGTGGTATCTAAAAAGGGAGCCACTCAGATATAAGATATAAGATATAAGATATAAGATATAAGATATAAGATATAAGATATAAGATATAAGAAATAAGATATAAGATATAAGATATAAGATATAAGATATAAGATATAAGATATAAGATATAAGATATAAGATATAAGATATAAGATATAAGATATAAGATATAAGATATAAGATATAAGATATAAGATATAAGATATAAGATATAAGATATAAGATATAAGATATAAGATATAAGATATAAGATATAAGATATAAGATATAAGATATAAGATATAAGATATAAGATATAAGATATAAGATATAAGATATAAGATATAAGATATAAGATATAAGATATAAGATATAAGATATAAGATATAAGATATAAGATATAAGATATAAGATATAAGATATAAGATATAAGATATAAGATATAAGATATAAGATATAAGATATAAGATATAAGATATAAGATATAAGATATAAGATATAAGATATAAGATATAAGATATAAGATATAAGATATAAGATATAAGATATAAGATATAAGATATAAGATATAAGATAACTAGCCTTGAACAATAAGCATTTTTTGCTCGACTCCGAACATATTCCCGAGCATTTTTGCTCGACTCCGAACATTTTCTCGAGCATTTTTTACTCGACTCCGAACATTTTGCCAAGCATTTTTTGCTCGACACCGAACATCTTCCCGAGCATTTTTTGCTCGACTCCGAACATATTTTGCTCGACTCCGAACATTTTCCCGAGCATTTTTTGCTCGACTCCGAACATTTTTCCGAGCATTTTTTGCTCGACACCGAACATTTTCCCGAGCATTTTTTGCTCGTCTCCGAACATTTTGCCGAGCATTTTTTGCTCGACTCCGAACATATTTTGCTCGACTCCGAACATTTTCCTGAGCATTTTTTGCTCGACACCGAACATATTTTGCTCGACTCCGAACATTTTGCCGAGCATTTTTTGCTCGACACCGAACATTTTTCCGAGCATTTTTTGCTCGACACCGAACATTTTCCCGAGCATGTTTTGCTCGTCTCCGAACATTTTGCCGAGCATTTTTTGCTCGACTCCGAACATATTTTGCTCGACTCCGACCATTTTGCCGAGCATTTTTTGCTCGACTCCGAACATATTTTGCTCGACTCCGAACATTTTGCGGAGCATTTTTTGCTCGACACCGAACATTTTGCCGAGCATTTTTTGCTTGACTCCAAACATTTTGCCGAGCATTTTTTGCTCGACTCCGAACATTTTGCCGAGCATTTTTTGCTCGACTCCGAACATATTTTGCTCGACTCCGAACATTTTGCCGAGCATTTTTCGCTCGACACCGAACATTTTGCCGAGCATTTTTTGCTTGACTCCGAACATTTTGCCGAGCATTTTTTGCTCGACTCCGAACATTTTGCCGAGCATTTTTTGCTCGACTCCGAACATTTTGCCGAGCATTTTTTGCTCGACTCCGAACATATTTTGCTCGACTCCGAACATTTTCCTGAGCATTTTTTGCTCGACACCGAACATTTTCCCTAGCATTTTTTGCTCGACTTCGAACATATTTTGCTCGACTCCGAGCATTTTGCCGAGCATTTTTTGCTCGACTCCGAACATATTTTGCTCGACTCCGAACATTTTGCCGAGCATTTTTCGCTCGACACCGAACATTTTGCCGAGCATTTTTTGCTTGACTCCAAACATTTTCCGAGCATTTTTTGCTCGACTCCGAACATTTTGCCGAGCATTTTTTGCTCGACTCCGAACATATTTTGCTCGACTCCGAACATTTTCCTGAGCATTTTTTGCTCGACACCGAACATTTTCCCTAGCATTTTTTGCTCGACTCCGAACATATTTTGCTCGACTCCGAGCATTTTGCCGAGCATTTTTTGCTCGACACCGAACATATTTTGCTTGACTCCAAACATTTTCCGAGCATTTTTTGCTCGACTCCGAACATTTTGCCGAGCATTTTTTGCTCGACTCCGAACATTTTGCCGAGCATTTTTTGCTCGACTCCGAACATATTTTGCTCGACTCCGAACATTTTCCTGAGCATTTTTCGCTCGACACCGAACATTTTCCCTAGCATTTTTTGCTCGACTCCGAACATATTTTGCTCGACTCCGAACATTTTGCCGAGCATTTTTTGCTCGACTCCGAACATTTTGCCGAGCATTTTTTGCTCGACTCCGAACATATTTTGCTCGACTCCGAACATTTTCCTGAGCATTTTTTGCTCGACACCGAACATTTTCCCTAGCATTTTTTGCTCGACTCCGAACATATTTTGCTCGACTCCGAGCATTTTGCCGAGCATTTTTGCTCGACTCCGAACATATTTTGCTTGACTCCAAACATTTTCCGAGCATTTTTTGCTCGACTCCGAACATTTTGCCGAGCATTTTTTGCTCGACTCCGAACATTTTGCCGAGCATTTTTTGCTCGACTCCGAACATATTTTGCTCGACTCCGAACATTTTCCTGAGCATTTTTCGCTCGACACCGAACATTTTCCCTAGCATTTTTTGCTCGACTCCGAACATATTTTGCTCGACTCCGAACATTTTGCCGAGCATTTTTTGCTCGACACCGAACATTTTGCCGAGCATTTTTTGCTTGACTCCAAACATATTTTGCTCGACTCCGAACATTTTTCGCTCGACACCGAACATCACGCCGAGCATTTTTTGCTTGAAACCGAACATTTTGCCGAGCATTTTATCTCGACTCCGAACATTTTGCCGAGCATTTTTTGCTCGACTCCGAACATATTCCCGAGCATTTTTGCTCGACTCCGAACATATTTTGCTCGACTCCGAACATTTTCCCGAGCATTTTTTACTCGACTCCGAACATTTTGCCGAGCATTTTTTGCTTGACTCCAAACATTTTGCCGAGCTTTTTTTGCTCGACTCCGAACATTTTGCCGAGCATTTTTTGCTCGACACCGAACATTTTGCCGAGCATTTTTTGCTCGACTCCAAACATATTTTGCTCGATTCCGAACATTTTTCGCTCGACACCGAACATCACGCCGAGCATTTTTTGCTTGAAACCGAACATTTTGCCGAGCATTTTATCTCGACTCCGAACATTTTGCCGAGCATTTTTTGCTCGACTCCGAACATATTCCCGAGCATTTTAGCTCGACTCCGAACATATTTTGCTCGACTCCGAACATTTTCCCGAGCATTTTTTACTCGACTCCGAACATTTTGCCGAGCATTTTTTGCTCGACACCGAACATTTTGCCGAGCATTTTTTGCTTGACTCCAAACATTTTGCCGAGCTTTTTTTGCTCGACTCCGATCATTTTGCCGAGCATTTTTTGCTCGACACCGAACATTTTGCCGAGCATTTTTTGCTCGACTCCAAACATATTTTGCTCGATTCCGAACATTTTTCGCTCGACACCGAACATCACGCCGAGCATTTTTTGCTTGAAACCGAACATTTTGCCGAGCATTTTATCTCGACTCCGAACATTTTGCCGAGCATTTTTTGCTCGACTCCGAACATATTCCCGAGCATTTTTGCTCGACTCCGAACATATTTTGCTCGACTCCGAACATTTTCCCGAGCATTTTTTACTCGACTCCAAACATTTTGCCGAGCTTTTTTTGCTCGACTCCGAACATTTTGCCGAGCATTTTTTGCTCGACACCGAACATTTTGCCGAGCATTTTTTGCTTGACTCCAAACATTTTCCGAGCATTTTTTGCTCGACTCCGAACATTTGCCGAGCATTTTTTGCTCGACTCCAAACATATTTTGCTCGACACCGAACATTTTCCCGAGCATTTTTTGCTCGACTCCGAACATTTTGCCGAGCATTTTGTTGCTCGACTCCGAACATATTTTACTCGACTCCGAACATTTTGCCGACCATTATTTGCTCGACACCGAACATTTTTTGCTCGACAACGAACATTTTGCCGAGCATTTTTTGCTCGACTCCGAACATTTTGCCGAGCATTTTTTGCTCGACTCCGAACATTTTGCCGAGCATTTTTTGCTCGACTCCGAACATATTTTGCTCGACTACGAACATTTTCCCGAGCATTTTTTGCTCGACTCCGAACATTTTGCCGAGCATTTTTTGCTCGACACCGAACATTTTCCCGAGCATTTTTTGCTCGATTCCGAACATTTTTTGCTCGACACCGAACATTTTCCCGAGCATTTTTTGCTCGACTCCGAACATATTTTGCTCGACTTCGAACATTTTGCCGAGCATTTTTTGCTCAACACCGAACATTTTCCCGAGCATTTTTTGCTCGACTCCGAACATTTTGCCGAGCATTTTTTGCTCGACTCCGAACATTTTGCCGAGCATTTTTTGCTTGAAACCGAACATTTTGCCGAGCATTTTGCACGACTCCGAACATTTTGCTGAGCATTTATTGTTCAACTCTGAACATTTTCCCGAGCATTTTTTGCTCGACTCCGAACATATTTTGCTCCACTCCGAACATTTTGCTGAGCATTTTTTGCTCGAGACCGAACATTTTCCCGAGCATTTTGTTGCTCGACTCCGAACATATTTTACTCGACTCCGAACATTTTGCCGAGCATTATTTGCTCGACACCGAACATTTTTTGCTCGACACCGAACATTTTCCCGAGCATTTTGTTGCTCGACTCCGAACATATTTTACTCGACTCCGAACATTTTGCCGAGCATTATTTGCTCGACACCGAAAATTTTCCCGAGCATTTTTTGCTCGTCTCCGAACATTTTGCCGAGCATTTTTTGCTCGACTCCGAACATATTTTGCTCGACTCCGAACATTTTCCTGAGCATTTTTTTGCTCGACACCGAACATATTTTGCTCGACTCCGAACATTTTGCCGAGCATTTTTTGCTCGACACCGAACATTTTTCCGAGCATTTTTTGCTCGACACCGAACATTTTCCCGAGCATGTTTTGCTCGTCTCCGAACATTTTGCCGAGCATTTTTTGCTCGACTCCGAACATATTTTGCTCGACTCCGACCATTTTGCCGAGCATTTTTTGCTCGACTCCGAACATATTTTGCTCGACTCCGAACATTTTGCGGAGCATTTTTTGCTCGACACCGAACATTTTGCCGAGCATTTTTTGCTTGACTCCAAACATTTTGCCGAGCATTTTTTGCTCGACTCCGAACATTTTGCCGAGCATTTTTTGCTCGACTCCGAACATATTTTGCTCGACTCCGAACATTTTGCCGAGCATTTTTCGCTCGACACCGAACATTTTGCCGAGCATTTTTTGCTTGACTCCGAACATTTTGCCGAGCATTTTTTGCTCGACTCCGAACATTTTGCCGAGCATTTTTTGCTCGACTCCGAACATTTTGCCGAGCATTTTTTGCTCGACTCCGAACATATTTTGCTCGACTCCGAACATTTTCCTGAGCATTTTTTGCTCGACACCGAACATTTTCCCTAGCATTTTTTGCTCGACTCCGAACATATTTTGCTCGACTCCGAGCATTTTGCCGAGCATTTTTTGCTCGACTCCGAACATATTTTGCTCGACTCCGAACATTTTGCCGAGCATTTTTCGCTCGACACCGAACATTTTGCCGAGCATTTTTTGCTTGACTCCAAACATTTTCCGAGCATTTTTTGCTCGACTCCGAACATTTTGCCGAGCATTTTTTGCTCGACTCCGAACATATTTTGCTCGACTCCGAACATTTTCCTGAGCATTTTTTGCTCGACACCGAACATTTTCCCTAGCATTTTTTGCTCGACTCCGAACATATTTTGCTCGACTCCGAGCATTTTGCCGAGCATTTTTTGCTCGACTCCGAACATATTTTGCTTGACTCCAAACATTTTCCGAGCATTTTTTGCTCGACTCCGAACATTTTGCCGAGCATTTTTTGCTCGACTCCGAACATTTTGCCGAGCATTTTTTGCTCGACTCCGAACATATTTTGCTCGACTCCGAACATTTTGCCGAGCATTTTTCGCTCGACACCGAACATTTTCCCTAGCATTTTTTGCTCGACTCCGAACATATTTTGCTCGACTCCGAACATTTTGCCGAGCATTTTTTGCTCGACTCCGAACATTTTGCCGAGCATTTTTTGCTCGACTCCGAACATATTTTGCTCGACTCCGAACATTTTCCTGAGCATTTTTTGCTCGACACCGAACATTTTCCCTAGCATTTTTTGCTCGACTCCGAACATATTTTGCTCGACTCCGAGCATTTTGCCGAGCATTTTTGCTCGACTCCGAACATATTTTGCTTGACTCCAAACATTTTCCGAGCATTTTTTGCTCGACTCCGAACATTTTGCCGAGCATTTTTTGCTCGACTCCGAACATTTTGCCGAGCATTTTTTGCTCGACTCCGAACATATTTTGCTCGACTCCGAACATTTTCCTGAGCATTTTTCGCTCGACACCGAACATTTTCCCTAGCATTTTTTGCTCGACTCCGAACATATTTTGCTCGACTCCGAACATTTTGCCGAGCATTTTTTGCTCGACACCGAACATTTTGCCGAGCATTTTTTGCTTGACTCCAAACATATTTTGCTCGACTCCGAACATTTTTCGCTCGACACCGAACATCACGCCGAGCATTTTTTGCTTGAAACCGAACATTTTGCCGAGCATTTTATCTCGACTCCGAACATTTTGCCGAGCATTTTTTGCTCGACTCCGAACATATTCCCGAGCATTTTTGCTCGACTCCGAACATTTTCTCGAGCATTTTTTACTCGACTCCGAACATTTTGCCGAGCATTTTTTGCTTGACTCCAAACATTTTGCCGAGCTTTTTTTGCTCGACTCCGAACATTTTGCCGAGCATTTTTGCTCGACACCGAACATTTTGCCGAGCATTTTTGCTCGACTCCAAACATATTTTGCTCGATTCCGAACATTTTTCGCTCGACACCGAACATCACGCCGAGCATTTTTTGCTTGAAACCGAACATTTTGCCGAGCATTTTATCTCGACTCCGAACATTTTGCCGAGCATTTTTTGCTCGACTCCGAACATATTCCCGAGCATTTTAGCTCGACTCCGAACATATTTTGCTCGACTCCGAACATTTTCCCGAGCATTTTTTACTCGACTCCGAACATTTTGCCGAGCATTTTTTGCTCGACACCGAACATTTTGCCGAGCATTTTTTGCTTGACTCCAAACATTTTGCCGAGCTTTTTTTGCTCGACTCCGAACATTTTGCCGAGCATTTTTTGCTCGACTCCGAACATTTTGCCGAGCATTTTTTGCTCGACTCCAAACATATTTTGCTCGATTCCGAACATTTTTCGCTCGACACCGAACATCACGCCGAGCATTTTTTGCTTGAAACCGAACATTTTGCCGAGCATTTTATCTCGACTCCGAACATTTTGCCGAGCATTTTTTGCTCGACTCCGAACATATTCCCGAGCATTTTTGCTCGACTCCGAACATATTTTGCTCGACTCCGAACATTTTCCCGAGCATTTTTTACTCGACTCCAAACATTTTGCCGAGCATTTTTTGCTCGACTCCGAACATTTTGCCGAGCATTTTTTGCTCGACTCCGAACATTTTGCCGAGCATTTTTTGCTTGACTCCAAACATTTTCCGAGCATTTTTTGCTCGACTCCGAACATTTGCCGAGCATTTTTTGCTCGACTCCAAACATATTTTGCTCGACACCGAACATTTTCCCGAGCATTTTTTGCTCGACTCCGAACATTTTGCCGAGCATTTTTTGCTCGACTCCAAACATATTTTACTCGACTCCGAACATTTTGCCGACCATTATTTGCTCGACACCGAACATTTTTTGCTCGACAACGAACATTTTGCCGAGCATTTTTTGCTCGACTCCGAACATTTTGCCGAGCATTTTTTGCTCGACTCCGAACATTTTGCCGAGCATTTTTTGCTCGACTCCGAACATATTTTGCTCGACTACGAACATTTTCCCGAGCATTTTTTGCTCGACTCCGAACATTTTGCCGAGCATTTTTTGCTCGACACCGAACATTTTCCCGAGCATTTTTTGCTCGATTCCGAACATTTTTTGCTCGACACCGAACATTTTCCCGAGCATTTTTTGCTCGACTCCGAACATATTTTGCTCGACTTCGAACATTTTGCCGAGCATTTTTTGCTCAACACCGAACATTTTCCCGAGCATTTTTTGCTCGACTCCGAACATTTTGCCGAGCATTTTTTGCTCGACTCCGAACATTTTGCCGAGCATTTTTTGCTCGACACCGAACATTTTGCCGAGCATTTTGCACGACTCCGAACATTTTGCTGAGCATTTATTGTTCAACTCTGAACATTTTCCCGAGCATTTTTTGCTCGACTCCGAACATATTTTGCTCCACTCCGAACATTTTGCTGAGCATTTTTTGCTCGAGACCGAACATTTTCCCGAGCATTTTTTGCTCGACTCCGAACATATTTTACTCGACTCCGAACATTTTGCCGAGCATTATTTGCTCGACACCGAACATTTTTTGCTCGACACCGAACATTTTCCCGAGCATTTTGTTGCTCGACTCCGAACATATTTTACTCGACTCCGAACATTTTGCCGAGCATTATTTGCTCGACACCGAAAATTTTTTGCTCGACACCGAACATTTTCCCGAGCATTTTTTGCTCGATTCCGAACATTTTTTGCTCGACACCGAACATTTTCCCGAGCATGTTTTGCTCGACTCCGAACATATTTTGCTCGACTCCGAACATTTTGCTGAGCATTTTTTGCTCGACACCGAACATTTTCCCGAGCATTTTGTTGCTCGACTCCGAACATATTTTACTCGACTCCGAACATTTTGCCGAGCATTATTTACTCGACACCGAACATTTTTTGCTCGACAACGAACATTTTGCCGAGCATTTTTTGCTCGACTCCGAACATTTTGCCGAGCATTTTTTTGCTCGACTCCGAACATTTTGCCGAGCATTTTTTGCTCGACTCCGAACATATTTTGCTCGACTACGAACATTTTCCCGAGCATTTTTTGCTCGACTCCGAACATTTTGCCGAGCATTTTTTGCTCGACACCGAACATTTTCCCGAGCATTTTTTGCTCGATTCCGAACATTTTTTGCTCGACACCGAACATTTTCCCGAGCATTTTTTGCTCGACTCCGAACATATTTTGCTCGACTTCGAACATTTTGCCGAGCATTTTTTGCTCAACACCGAACATTTTCCCGAGCATTTTTTGCTCGACTCCGAACATTTTGCCGAGCATTTTTTGCTCGACTCCGAACATTTTGCCGAGCATTTTTTGCTTGAAACCGAACATTTTGCCGAGCATAATTAAAAGGCAAAATGTGTATTTGTGGGTTGCCGCGATTTCTAACATTACATAATTAATATTTTTCTACCTACATTACTTTTCTATTCGTTCTCATTGAAGCAAGCTAAAAGTGTGTCCTTATTTCTATTAATGTAAAAATATATTTATAAAAGGTGAATACACAGTGAATTTGTATTTTATGGGAGTTTCAATCATGTACACCTGTGCATGAACAGATATAAGATATGAGATATAAGATATAAGATATAAGATATAAGATATAAGATATAAGATATAAGATATAAGATATAAGATATAAGATATAAGATATAAGATATAAGATATAAGATATAAGATATAAGATATAAGATATAAGATATAAGATATAAGATATAAGATATAAGATATAAGATATAAGATATAAGATATAAGATATAAGATATAAGATATAAGATATAAGATATAAGATATAAGATATAAGATATAAGATATAAGATATAAGATATAAGATATAAGATATAAGATATAAGATATAAGATATAAGATATAAGATATAAGATATAAGATATAAGATATAAGATATAAGATATAAGATATAAGATATAAGATATAAGATATAAGATATAAGATATAAGATATAAGATATAAGATATAAGATATAAGATATAAGATATAAGATATAAGATATAAGATATAAGATATAAGATATAAGATATAAGATATAAGATATAAGATATAAGATATAAGATATAAGATATAAGATATAAGATATAAGATATAAGATATAAGATATAAGATATAAGATATAAGATATAAGATTTAAGATTTAAGATTTAAGATTTAAGATATAAGATATAAGATATAAGATATAAGATATAAGATTTAAGATTTAAGATTTAAGATTTAAGATTTAAGATTTAAGATTTAAGATTTAAGATTTAAGATTTAAGATTTAAGATTTAAGATTTAAGATTTAAGATTTAAGATATAAGATATAAGATATAAGATATAAGATATAAGATATAAGATATAAGATATAAGATATAAGATATAAGATATAAGATATAAGATATAAGATATAAGATATAAGATATAAGATATAAGATATAAGATATAAGATATAAGATATAAGATATAAGATATAAGATATAAGATATAAGATATAAGATATAAGATATAAGATATAAGATATAAGATATAAGATATAAGATATAAGATATAAGATATAAGATATAAGATATAAGATATAAGATATAAGATATAAGATATAAGATATAAGATATAAGATATAAGATATAAGATATAAGATATAAGATATAAGATATAAGATATAAGATATAAGATATAAGATATAAGATATAAGATATAAGATATAAGATATAAGATATAAGAAATAAGATATAAGATATAAGATATACATACATACATACATATATATCACGCCTCTTTCCCATTGGGGTAGGCAGAGATCATGGAATTCCATATGCTCCGATCCTTACATACCACTTTCGCTTCTTCTACTTTCATCAATGCTTTTATACACACTCGACGGTTACGAGTACTTTTGATCTGGCCCTTTTGCAGAACGTCCCCGATCTGATCGAGGTACGTTCGCCTAGGTCGACCACTCCCGACTCTCCCACTCACACCAGTTTCATAATACTTTTTCGTTTCCCTACTTTCATCCATTCTTTCTACATGTCCAAACCACCTCAACATACCTTTCTCAATTCTCGTCACTACATCGTCTTTTACTCCACAACGCTCTCGAATTTCGCCATTTCTTAATCTATCTTTCAGAGTTACACCACACATACTTCTCAAGGCCCTCATTTCCACAGCATTTATTCTACTTTCATGTTTCTTCTGCCATACCCAACATTCACTTCCGTACGTCAAGGTTGGGACTAATACACCCTTATGCACTGCTAACCGTGCTTTTATGGACAGCAACTGGCTACTCATTAAGGAGTTCAATGCCCCATTCACTTGATTTCCGGCTTTCACTCTCCTTTCAATATCTCCCTCACACTTACCATCTCTAGTAAACATAGATCCCAGATATTTAAACTCTTTCACTTGTTCCACTTTCACTCCGTTAATCTTAAGGTCACACTTCGTATAACTATCATCCTTTTCAAAAACCATCGCTTTCGTCTTACTCACATTTATTTTCATACCTTTCCTTTCTAAGTTCCCTTGCAATATCGTTACCATCTCTTGCAGTTCACCTTCTGACGACGCAAGTATCACTTGTATAAGATAAAAGATAAAAGATAAAAGATAAAAGATAAAAGATAAAAGATAAAAGATAAAAGATAAAAGATAAAAGATAAAAGATAAAAGATAAAAGATAAAAGATAAAAGATAAAAGATAAAAGATAAAAGATAAAAGATAAAAGATAAAAGATAAAAGATAAAAGATAAAAGATAAAAGATAAAAGATAAAAGATAAAAGATAAAAGATAAAAGATAAAAGATAAAAGATAAAAGATAAAAGATAAAAGATAAAAGATAAAAGATAAAAGATAAAAGATAAAAGATAAAAGATAAAAGATAAAAGATAAAAGATAAAAGATAAAAGAAAAAAGATAAAAGATAAAAGATAAAAGATAAAAGATAAAAGATAAAAGATAAAAGATAAAAGATAAAAGATAAAAGATAAAAGATAAAAGATAAAAGATAAAAGATAAAAGATAAAAGATAAAAGATAAAAGCTAAAAGCTAAAAGATAAAAGATAAAAGATAAAAGATAAAAGATAAAAGATAAAAGATAAAAGATAAAAGATAAAAGATAAAAGATAAAAGATAAAAGATAAAAGATAAAAGATAAAAGATAAAAGATAAAAGATAAAAGATAAAAGATAAAAGATAAAAGATAAAAGATAAAAGATAAAAGATAAAAGATAAAAGATAAAAGATAAAAGATAAAAGATAAAAGATAAAAGATAAAAGATAAAAGATAAAAGATAAAAGATAAAAGATAAAAGATAAAAGATAAAAGATAAAAGATAAAAGATAAAAGATAAAAGATAAAAGATAAAAGATAAAAGATAAAAGATAAAAGATATAAGATACTTTTTTCGATAATTTTTTCGATACATTTTTGTACGTATTTTGTATGTACGCCACGGAATGTATGCCACAGAATGTACGCCACGGATTGTACGCCACGGAATGTACGCCAGAATGTACGCCACGGAATGTACGTCACGGAATGTACGCCACGGAATGTACGCCAAGGAATGTACGCCACGGAATGTACGCCACGGATTGTACGCCACGGAATGTACGCCAGAATGTACGCCACGGAATGTACGCCAAGGAATGTACGGGAAGTTAAGTACGCTACGGAATGTACGCCACGGAATGTACGCCAAGGAAAGTACGCCACGAAATGTACGCCACGGAATGTACGCGAAGGAAAGTACGCCACGGAATGTACGCGAAGGAAAGTACGCCATGGAATGTACGCCACGGAAATTTATCGTAATCGTATCGTTATCGTTATCAATACTTTTTCTATACTTTTTTCTGTACTTTTTTCGATACTGTTTCGAAAAAATAAGATGTCAGATATAAGATATATGATTTAAGATATAAGATATAAGATATAAGATATAAGATATAAGATATAAGATATAAGATATAAGATATAAGATATAAGATATAAGATATAAGATATAAGATATAAGATATAAGATATAAGATATAAGATATAAGATATAAGATATAAGATATAAGATATAAGATATAAGATATAAGATATAAGATATAAGATATAAGATATAAGATATAAGATATAAGATATAAGATATAAGATATAAGATATAAGATATAAGATATCGTCGGCTGTAATCTAAATTGGCGTAAGGGACATTTAGCCCAAAATGAGTTTTGAATGTAGTTCGATGCAGTTTTTTACGCTCTTTCGAATGGTATAGGTAACATATCCGTAGCTTGTATAGGCGCCATAAAAAATTAATATTTGTTAATGAATTTTTTAACAATAATATGACGTATTGGACAAAAGTAAAAATGTGATTGATGTATGTATTGTTATTTAATATTAGACTGGCGTAAAAGACACTATATTTATTAACTGTCCCTTACGTCAAATTGAATGCAATAATAATTAATTTTACCTATAATGTGATTTGTACACAGGCCAAACAAACACAACAATTCTGGGAATATTTCACTAATATTTTTAAATTTGAAAACTATTCAAATAAATTACCTTTTAACTGATCGTACATACATGCCGATAGACTCAATGCATGCAATTCTATTAAAAACTTAGAGGGCTCAAGGAAAAAGCCCGAACCATATACTGGATTACAGTGAATACTTAAATTATGATACTTATAACAAAGATACTTTTAAAAATAGAAACAAAAAACTAAGATATTTAGGGATTGTCACTTTTAAAAAGAAGAATATTGATTAAATGGCAGTAAAATATAGTATCGTTGAAATTGCTAATATGATTGAGAGTTTATTTGAATAGGAAGATATAGTAGTTAACGGAAAAGGAAGAGTGAAAAGTCTAGATGAAATAAAACAAAACAAAGAAAATAATACGGAAGGCACGTCTACTCGGGTCAATAATAAAATTTCAATTAATCACCTTTATGAATACAGACTTAAAAAATACAAAGATTTAAAAAAAGTTATATGTTGATGGAACTTTTCCAAAATATTATCACCATGAATTTTCTTCACATTCTAAATCAATTCATGACAAGTTACTACAAAGCGACAATTATGAAAATACTAATGATGAAGAGGGATGAAAGGGAATAAATTTTTCATATATTTTGTGTACATTATTATATCGTCACTTGTTGGCTATAATAGAATCTCTTCTTCTTGTAGTTCCTCTCCTGTCATTGGATAACATCATGGCTATTTTCACATTAGATACTGCAGTGCGGAATACGTTGTGTTCATCTGGAATTAATCTCTTAGGATTTTTAGCCAGAAATGTCTCCTTCTTCTGACGCTGCGTTTTCCGCCAATCTTCCCTTGTAGAATCAGTTGGGGAAAGCTGTGTTTTTGAGATCTCATTATGTGACCAAAGTAGGTGAGTTTCTGTGTTTTGTCGTATTTTACACCGTTCACACACACACAGCATGCTGAGTGTTTCTTGACTCTATCCAGTTCCCTTCCCATTGGTCACTTTATCTCTCCAGGAAATTTTCTGCATATTGCGAAAGACCCACATTTCGAAAGCTTCTAATTTTTTAGTGGTTAGTTAAGTGAGATTCCACGTTTCGCCACCATATAGCAATACCGCAAGCACATAGCATTGGACCATGCGTAAGCGTAGCTCTATGTTCATGTTCCTATCACACAAGAGTTTCTGCATTTCGAAGAAGGTGTTCCTAGCCATTTCAATACGGGTCCTAATTTCCTGTGAGTTATGTCAAATTTTATTCAACCAACTACGTAAATATTTAAACTTAGTGACTCTTTCAACTTCTCTGTCGTTTTTTGTAAAAAGTTTTCAAGTAAAGTCTTATTTCTTAGAAATGACCATGAATTTTATTTGAGCGATCTTAATTTTAAGGCTCATAGTATTACATGCTACATTGTATCTGTCTAGAAGCAATCGGATGAATTTCACATCAGTAGAAATAAGTGCCGTATCATCAGCGTATTTTATAAGAGGTTGATCATTGTCTATGACACCTGCTGTACCGTCTGATAATGCTAGTCTAAAAAGTTCTTCTGCATACATGTTAAATAGAAGTGGAGAGAGAAATACACCTTTCTCTAACTCCTCATTGCATTGGTGCTGTGTCGATTCTTCATTATCAACCCTTACCCTTGCTTTTTGTCCCCAGTATAGATTTCTGATGATTCTTAAGTCTCTTGAAGAGACTTGAGAATAAAAGCTCAAGCAAACTTAAATTAAATATTAATCCAAAATAATTGAATTAATATTAATGCGAAAGTAACTCTGTGAGTTTGTTACGTTTTCACTCCCAAACCGCTGAAAAAATTTGGATTACTTTTTGGTATAGACATAGATGGGACCTTGAAAAATGACGTAGACGTTTTTTGTCGCTATATTTTCACGGGATATGGATTTGAGTGGCTAAAACCGCGGGCCCATCTTGTACATAATTACACACTTACGCCAAGTTAACTTTATTAATAGAATATTGAGAGTTTTAAGTCATTTTACACTCATGTGAAAAAAGAATGTAAGGTCGTAATGGACATACATATATTTTTTTTGGACGTAAGGGACAAGCTATCTTTGTAACTAAAGCTTTAATGGGTAAATGGAATATATCAAATATTAGAGGCCAAAAAGTTAAACAAAATCATATAAACCACTTCAATATAACTAAAAAAATAAAAATGTTATGATCAAATTTCCAAAATAAAATTTGTTTTTTGGCTCTCCTGAAAAGTAGCAATTTGTCCCTTACGTCAAGTTAGATTACAGCCGACGATATAAGATATAAGATATAAGATATAAGATATAAGATATAAGATATAAGATATAAGATATAAGATATAAGATATAAGATATAAGATATAAGATATAAGATATAAGTTATAAGATACTTTTTTCGATACTTTATTCGATACATTTTTCGATTCTTTTTTCGATACATTATTCGATATTTTTATCGATACTTTTTTCGATACATTTTTCGATACATTTCTCTAGCGAGAAATATCTAGGTTTAATCATAGACAGACTTTCCTGGAAGCCGCATATTGAATATATGAAAAGAGTGTCCATGGAGTTTCTTGCCGGTTCTTCTCCATGAGACCCACTTTTTGGAACCGCGCAACTAGACGTTTCATAAGAGCCTGCAAAGGCCTATTTGAAATAAAAAACTTTTGATTTGATTTGATATCTGTTCGAAATTGCGATCACTGACTGGTGCCCTGAAAAGTTGCGTGAAGTGCTTACCAAAAAAAGTCCGCTATATTATTTATAATACGTTGATCAAGCCTCACATTGAGTATTTAATAGAAGTATGGGGCTCAGCAAACAAAACTAATTTAAATGTATTACAAAGAACCCAAAATAAACTGATTAAAACCCTCTTTAATTTAAACTATCTAACACCAACGATTAATTTATATCAAGATAAATACCTCATGAGTGTCAAAAAAACTTTTTTTTATCTGACATGCATACTTGTAAGTAAAATACTTAATAAAGATATCAATTCGCAAATAACCTTCACCATAAAAAAACAGGTTCAGAAACGTGTACTTAGAAACTCAAACACGTTAGTACTAAAAAAACCTAGAACCAATTACGGAAAAAATAATATTCTATACGAAGGAGCTCACACGTATAATAAAATTCCAAGTCACATTAAAGAAACAACTAATATATCAACTTTTAAAAATCTACTGAAACAATACAAAAAAAAACAAATAAGTCCTATTTAAGTTTATTTAAAAAGATCAATAACAAAAATAAATGCTATACAATTACATTATATCGTTAAACTCAGTACTAATACATTTCCTTAAAAAAAAAAAAAATATTAACATGTATATTAGGATTACTAATTTAGGTATATATTTTAAAAGATAAATAACTGTAGTTTATAATCATTTTTATTTGAGTGATACGAACACTTAAAAATAATATCGCATCACCGTGTCCACAATGTCACATCTAGTACACTTGAGCCATGTAACATATCACGCAATTTTCGAAATACCGACAAATGCTTAAATAATTAAAAATTGTAAACTAACAAAGTATCTTTGAAATTGAATTGTGAATGTGATGAGTAGTGGTTTATAATTTGTACTGTATAATATGTAGTTTTCCGAGTCAAGAAAGGTTTGTTATTTAATTACATGGACCTAAAAAAAGAGCGGACAGAACGTCGCTAAGAAATTTTTGAAGCACCACAATGGCGGCGGCGAACTATGTGTGAGTGTCTAAATTATTGCCAGATGGAAAAAAATTACCCAATTTTAAGGTGTGGTGACCTCAGAACTTGGATTTTATTATAAATAACAATACTCTAAAATCTAATTGATTTTATATAAATGAGCACTTTTAAAATAAATGATGTATTTTTTGTTTAATCTTTATATTCATTATTGCGTTTGTATTATTTATAAATGAACTGCATTCAAGCTCAAGGTAACATGTTAATTATTTTTTAACTTTTATTTATACTCAATAAAATTTGGTATAGGTACCTAAATAATATGTGATCTTCTTATTTAGATATTTGTCTTTTTTGATAATTGATGGTTTTTATATCAAGTGTGCCTTTTAATATTGATCTCCTAATAAATACAATTTGATCTATATTATAATTATAGTTTAAAAATATTCGATCAGTCTATAAATATTTTTGGTAAATATATTTAATGAAAAAATATATTTATTTCTAATATTATAGTAAATTTACACGGTGCTTAGTACATTAAGATAAAAATAATTTAACTCCTACGTTTTAGGTAATTTGCAAATTTAAATTACTGACAACACTGTTTGGTTGCGTTTTGCTAAATTATATTGAAGTATAAACGAGAATTATGGTGAATAAATAACTTGCTTACTTATGAAAGGTGATTCCCTGACTTTCTTTAATGGAACCATTATGGTTTCTACAACTTTTCATCACGTAGAACGGCATCTTTTATTTTTCGTCATATAACATCACGCGCAGGCGGTTGGGAGCGTAATGGCGAGCGATCGGCTTCCTATGGTGTGAATGTGTGCGTGCCGGCGTGTTTGTATTAGCGAGCTGGCTTCCTAGGGGTGCTTCAGTTATTGTAACGAGAGGTGGTGTCCGCTCTTTTTTTTAGGTCCATGTTTAATTATTAATTTTTAATATTTTCTCATGTAAGTGAATGAATGTGTTCTTTTTTGAGAAAAATAAATGTCTTAAACCTTTTTATATTTTTTTCGATACATTTTTATATAAATAATAAATCGCGTTTTAATCCGGTATACAGTATTTTATTTAAATTATTTACATGGCAAAGCAACGTTTGCCGGGTCAGCTAGTTATAGTATAGATTTAATCGCTTTCTACGTTAGACCAATTTTAGTCAGAATGCCCTCTTCTGGCTTCATACGAAACTTCTGTTTGACTTTCCTGCCATCTCGTGGCATTTCAAAGTGCCTGTAATGAGGCGCAGTTAAAACAGTAGCGTAAATTCATTGTCGTTTTTAAAATAATGCAGTAGATGGCAGTATTTACTATAATTTATCATCTTTGTGTATAACTATATTATTGTTTTTCACCACAGAGTACATTATATATGTTTTTCACTGATGCTTCGCTCCTATTGATCTCAGCGTGATGTTATATAGCCTAAAGCCTTCCTCGATAATTGGACTATCTAACACAAAAATAATTTGTCAATTCGAACCAGTAGTTCCTGAAATTAGCGCGTTCAAACAAACAAACTCTTCAGCTTTATAATATTACTAGCCGTCCCCGCCTTATTCGCTGGGCGAATTGTAAAGGATAGACGAATATGAACTATCCACATAAATTTGAAAAAAAATGGTAAAGGGTTGATGGAATTCAAAAAATGAATAGCCTAATACCTTCTACAATTAATTCCGCGTCGAATGGTCATAGTATCATGCCGATCGGTCCAGTAGTTTTCAAGTTTATCGATAACAAAGAAAAAAAAAGTTGCTTATATATATATAGATTTTTTTGTAAAGACTATAAAGTGTAAATCAATATAAAAATACAGGTGATTTGGATTAGACATTTTTTCTATACAAACACTGCATTAGTAGTTTTCTGTAGCTAAGTCAATTAAGCATTTCAAATGGCTTGTACCTATAAGATACTGTAATGTTGTTACAATAAAAATATTCGGGTAAATTCTCATTTATTCACTGCAATATTTATTTTTTTTAATCTAAAAAGTATGTTTATTCTGAACTTTCTAGACTTCTGCCTGTTTATTCCAATATAGTTAATAAAAAGTTATTAAATAAAACTGTCAGTGACAAAACGACAGTGTCAATTGTTTGGCAACATCTAATATATAAAATTCTCGTGTCACAGTTTTCGTTGCCATACTCCTCCGAAACGGCTCGACCGATTCTTACCAAATTTTATATGCGTATTCAGTAGGTCTGAGAATCGGACAACATCTATTTTTCATCCTCCTAAGTGATAAGGGTTGTTCACTAGGGTGGAGTGAAAATGTATGAAGGTTTTTTTTTTGTTTTTTTTTGTAATAGCATAGTGGTAAAAAGCTGCATATGGATGAATAAATGAAGTATGTCAAATATATTTTAAGTATTATAATGGTAAGAGGTGCCCCAGCATGAAGGAATTTTGAAAAAAAAGTATAATTTCGTCCATTTTTGACAGCCTTATTAAGATATATATATTCCTTAATAATTCATCAGACTAGTATTTTTTATATACTTTAAAACCTCTATTTTTACGTAATAATAAAAAAATATATAATCATTTTAGGTTCATGGTGCCCCTTTACCTCTAAAAACCAAAACTAAATGAAGAATTTTGCAGTGATTTTCACAACTGATATTTATGAAATATTTATTTGAAAAATGTTATAAAATAGTAAATCAGGTAGAAAATTCAAGTTAGGTATTGAAAAAGGCATCATCTGACGTGATGACAGTCTGGCCCTGATAAAATCGACACGTTTTTTCTGGAGATTTATCTGCATTTATTCGGCTCAACAATATTTTGTTATGTTAGTTGATTTTATACAATAGGTTCTTGATTAAAGAAAATGCAGTTAGAGGTAAATTATCACAAAAGCTGGTGCTGCTGGTAATAGATGTTTCGTTAACTTGAGAACGGGTCCTGTTCCCGTTTTCACAATTTTCAAAAAAGAAAACCTATTTTTTTCGTTATTGATTTTCTGGATCTGTTTTGTTGTAGTTACATCAATGTCCCAACAATAATTTTTCTTGTAATCCTCTGATCTATTAAGAAATTAATTTCCTGTTTTCGTATAAGTAAGACTGCTTTTTTCACACGTACAATCGACAGCTATATTACATTACACATTCGCAACTACTGATGTCGAATAATTTTTGGGAATCTTCTTTGAAATTTTATTTATTTATAACTTTATTTCACACAGAAGTAATACAATTGAGAAACTTCATTTTTCAAAAATAAAAGGTACAATAGGTGGTCTTTTTGCTAGAGTAGCAATCTCTTTTAGACTACCTTTGGGTGACAGAAATAACTTAAAGAAAATAGGGACGGTGCAAGAAATACATGAAAAGGGTATGGGATTTTTTTTTATTTTCTCTTTAAAGTTTTCAGTACTTCGACGTCCTTTAAATAATTTCATTATCTTTATATATTTTTCGTGGTAAGCTCTAATAAATTATTTGCAATACTCTTTTTTTTCTGACTGTTGAAAGCGAGGATTTATGCCATATTTCTAAAACTCGAGTCGCAATATTTTCTGAGATTTCTTGAACAGTCGGTTCTTTAGATGATTTTAGGCTTTAGGCTTTAACTCTTGCTTGATTAAAATAAAGTATTTATTACATTCAAAGTAAGTGGGTAATTGAGAGGAGGGTAATGTTTCGGGCGTGCCAAACACGGGACAGTTTGTCATTCGACGAGTCGTAAATTGAGTCATTTTTACTGTGAACCACAAACATACAACTAAATTAAAATCTGTTAAACGTATTTACTACAAATCATAACTAAATTACATTATAATCATCTAATTTACTTACCAAATGTTTCAAAACCATGATCTCAAAAAACACAGTCACTATCAATAAAACAAACACTCATTTCCCCCGAGAACGCTTACTTGAAACCACATGTTATAATTGTTTCAATAATTGTAAATTTTGATTCTTCTAATGATAAAATGCCGTCAGGAATAAAATAAAAATAATTTTAAAGATTTTTTTATTAAGTTTCACACTGTTGAACTTAGACACGTTTCGGATTTTTTTCAAAATTTTGTCCTACCGGGGGCACCTTTAAATATAAACTTAGACAAAAAATTATTTTCGATTTTGCTTCTTGTGCCTATCACGCAGCTTTTTGCCGGTATGCCATAGTGAATATCAAAAAAAACACATTTCACTCCACCCTATTGTTCACCCTTACTTTTTTTTTTAATTTTTGGACGAAATTTTTTGTTTTTATTTTTTTATAATGTGGCATTAAAAAATACATACAACCCCTGCTTTTTTTGTCAAAAAATATAGACCCGTGCGAAGCCGGATCGGGTCGCTAGTTATATACAAATAAAACAAAATTTGTATTAATTTTTATTTATTAACAAAATCGTAAAGCTAATTTCTTAAAGTAACTTAAAATTAATGTCCTCTTTTAAACTTAAATGCTTTCACTTTCTTCGCGTTGGCAACATTCCAAAATTACTGAGACACTTCCATAGATTGTGGTCCATCTGAAAGATAATAATAATAGATTTTATGAAACGCACCTAATACCATAGCCATTTTACATTAGATATTTTTTTTAACAAACAATAGCAACTAAATTAGCAGCCAAAACTCTATCTTAGGAAAATGTCAGTGAAATTTCCTATAGGGGTGCAGACATATTTACTGACATCAGCATATTTCAGTCATAGACAAACAAAATCTATGATGATCTACATCAGAGCTGTCCAAATCCAGGAATTGAATTTATGCGGCCCGCGAAATCTTTTTGTTTCTTAGAGGGCGTCCATAAATTACGTGAGGTGTTTTTTTAAATTTTCTGTCCCTCCCTCTCCCCTGGTGCGATGTCGTGAGATTTTATTCAACCCCCTCCCCCAACCCCCAATCTCACGTGAGATTTTTCAAAATGTGGGTTTCTTACGTAAACGCGTTGGATTGTTATTGTAAAAAGATTTTTTTTTTTTTTTATGTATACAATCTGGATTAAATGGACCAAAATAGTTTTTTTTTTTTTGTTTAAATCACAAAAAAAATTGCGTGATATTTGCCGAGACCCCCCCTCTCTCCAACGTAAGATTAGATGAGATTTGACTCGACCACCTCCCCCCCTTAAACACCTCACGTAATTTATGGACGCCCCCTTATTTCTTTTTGTATTTTTTAAATAATAAAAATTAAAAATAATGCTTTTTACACGCTTTATTATATTTTTCATTCGATATTTTGTAAATTATAAATATTTTGCGACTCAATCTATTAAGTCATTTTTATTGGCCCTAGCTCCCATCTAGTTTGGACAACCCTGATCTAGATCAAAGTATTGTATCTCGTAGCCCTGTTTTTCACTATTAAGAAAACCCCTTGTATTAAATTTAAGGGAATTCATCATCATCAAACATATGTTAGACTGCTATAGTCATTCTCATTAAGAAATATTAAAATTTCAAACTGAAGTGCATCGTTTTAGATCCCCGGAGGTCACTTTAGGTATCATTGATTTATTTCGAGAATTTTAGATTCATTAAATTCCGATACCATTGGCAGTATTTTAGGTATCATATTGGATCTTAACCAACCAAAAAATGACCAACGACGACCGTATACCTATAAAAATAGATTCATGTGTAATAGAATACGTAAATGAGTACATTTATTTAGGCCAACTCATTTCCCTTGACGATCTCACAGAAAAAGAGTTGAGTCGACGAATTGCTATGTCATGGAAAAAATTCTGGGCAAACAAAGATATATTCAAAAATAAAAAATTGCCAATGCACTTGAAGAAAAAACTATACGACAGCACGATCCTACCATGCCTCCTATATGGCTGCCAGACATGGGCTCTAACAAAAAAACAAATAAAAAAACTGTCAGTATTCCAAAGAGCAACAGAGAGATCGATACTGGGTATACGACTAAGTGATAGGGTAAAAAATATAGAGATCCGGAAACAAACCAAATTAATAGATGCCGCCGAAATGTACTGCAAACTCAAGTGGAAATGGGCTGGACACATAATAAGAGTAAATGACGGAAGATGGAGCGAACGTGTACTACACTGGTATCCCAGAGACGGCCGACGGAACAGAGGTCATCCCGTTATGAGGTGGAGAGATGATATCCATGAAGTGGCCGGCAACACCTGGACGAGGGATGCCCAGAACAGACACAGATGGCAATATATGGAGGAGGCCTTTACCCGTAATCGGGTACCCAACCAATAAAAACTATTTTTATTTTATTTACTTTTTTTAATATAAATATTTCACTGTAACACTAACAATAGATTAAGGAAACTAATTACTAACATAACCACAAAAATGTTACTTAAGGTTGGCAATAAAAGGCTTTTGAATTTGAATTTGAATTGGATCTTAAAAGATCGTCTCGCCCTCGGTTTGGTGAAACGTCCCCCTCTATAAAAATAAAAAAGAAATAAAAAAAAAAAAGGTATCATACTGGACTGGCAATTAACATTTCTAAACCTTGTCTCATCGTTTCAAGGTATGCAATGTCCGTCTGTTAGTAAGTTTAATGAAAATAATCACCGCCCGATCCGTCGTCGAACATAAATTCGTCCTGGTATTCCTTCAGGAACTGCTCCGAGCGGTGCTCGTCGAGGAACAGGGAGTACACCTTCTTGACATCGTCCATGCTCACCTGTACACCAAAATTATTGAAATTGTACCCAATTTTATTAAAAATTCAGTTTCAATTTAATACTGACTTGTCCAAACATGTCTTCAGAATAAAAAAAATTACAAAAAAAATTGGGCCAAAGAACCAAGGTATGGGGATGGTATTCCAAATGGTTTCAACAAAATTTGTTAATTTCAAACAGGGAATTCTCTACTGGTTTGAGAAGAATGCTCTGAACAAAACCCATTTGGGTTACATTGGCCTCAATATCTCTTGCACTAACTCTAACAACTTTCTCTTCTCACACTCACTTCTCTGCACTTTCCCCTAACACTCATACACACTTCTTTGCACCTGTCACACACAATACTTGCTCACGAGTGTGCATGAGTACGCACATTATTCTGCAACTCTCTCACAATTACACACAAAACTCTAAATTTCTCTCACACTTACACACACAGCTCTGCACCTCTACCACACACACACACTGCTCCGCACCTCTACCTCACACACACTGCTCTGCACATCTATCCCACACACACACACACACACCTCTACCCATCTCTTACACACACACTCTTCTGCACCTCTAACTCACACACACTCCTCTGCACTACTCTAACACACACACACACACACTCCTGTACAAATTTCTCATACTCACACACACTGCTCCGCACCTCTCTCTCACACATACTCCTCTGCACCTCTACCTCACACACACTCCTCTGCACCTCTACCTCACACACACTCCTCTGCACCTCTACCTCACACACACTCCTCTGCACCTCTACCTCACACACACTCCTCTGCACCTCTACCTCACACACACTCCTCTGCACCTCTACCTCACACACACTCCTCCGCACCTCTCTCTCACACATACTCCTCTGCACCTCTACCTCACACACACTCCTCTGCACCCCCACCTCACACACACCGCTCCACATCTCTCACTCTCCCACTCCCACTCCCCCTCCCGCTCTCACCTCGGTGCCCTTCCGCCGCTTGGCAACGAGCGAGGCGGTGGTGATGAGCTGTATCGCGTACCGCAGCGAGGTCTCCGTCGCGACGCGGGTCAGCACCGTCAGGGCGTCGCTCGACATCTGACAGTCCTCCTCCTCGCACCTACCGTAACGTTACACGTGTTAGAGAGAGACAAGTGAGACGTATAGAATCAAAGGCGGCAATCTGACATTTTTGGTCCGGCAATCTACCAAAATCAAATAAGTTCTTGTCGTTTAGACTGTTATGTTTTTTTATGTATTTGGTTTTATCTTTAATCACTACATAGTATAAAACAAAGTCACTTTCTCTGTCCCTTTGTATGCTTAAATCTTTGAAACTACGCAACGGATTTTGATGCGGTTTTTTTTAATAGATAGAGTGATTCAAGAGGAAGGTTTATATGTATAATAATAACAGTTTTTCTGTAGTGTATTTAGTATCAGCATTGCACCGGTGCGAAGCCGGGGCGGGTCGCTAGTTGTTAATATTAATAGATACCTTAACATGCAATGAATGATACCTAATACAAAAATAAAGGAGAAAAACGTTTTCTTTTCTAAATTGCTAACAATCAGCCATAAGCCTTTGATTCTATACGACTCAAGTGTTACATAAACTAAATACCAACTGTCATAAGTATCGCTAAACGTCAAGTCAACATCATGTCAATGTCACATCATTCATGTAAACATTGTGTAGGTCTTATAAGTCGGTGGCAGTGACTGGTGGGCATCTTTCAAGAACGAGCTCTCGTCGTGGTTAGACTCTCTATCTTCTCCACCTTGTAGCTTCGGGCCAAGAATAGGATTACAGAGCTGCTTGTCAAAGGAGAGCTTCTCTTTCAGACATATGACCCCGGGAGGGCTAGTGAAGATGGCCTCAGTTTATCTCTTTCTCTTTTCCTCTTAATGATATCATTAAATTAGACAACAGTAGGCGATTTGCCACAGTAAGTAGAACTATCAGTAGACAATCTGTCACAGTATATAGAACTATCAGTAGACAATCTGTCACAGTATATAGAACTATCAGTAGACAATCTGTCACAGTATATAGAACTATCAGTAGACAATCTGTCACAGTATATAGAACTATCAGTAGACAATCTGTCACAGTATATAGAACTATCAGTAGACAATCTGTCACAGTATATAGAACTATCAGTAGACAATCTTTCACAGTATATAGAACTATCAGTAGGCAATATGTCACAGTCAATAAAACTAACAGTGTCTCACCGTATATTAAGGATCTCCTTAAGCTCCTGGTGTGAGTAAGGCGCTGTTGGCACAATGATCATCCTATCGAGCAGATCCAGGGGAATCCCGTGCGGACTCTTGTAGTTTGTGCCGCGAATCCGGGTGATTCCCCGGTTCGTTGCCATTATCACTATGGGAGCGCTCTCGGACTCCAAGGCGCGGTTCAGGAATGAAAAGCATTCTATATCTAGCATATGAGCCTGAAAAATAAATTTACCTTTGTTGAAAAACAATATAACAACGAACATTCATTTGCCCAAATGTCTATTCTGAGAACGCCCATTTGCCTCAAATATCCATTTTCTCAAACGCATAGCAAATTAATGCCAGAAAATTTCATTCTTTGAACATAATATACCTAATTGCCCAAATGTTCACCATACTACTCAATATTCAACACTTCAAACAAAAACACAGAAAGAAACAACTACAGTACAATCTAATCCGGCATGTCCATTAATCCGACGACCTCCGCCCGCGCCTCTCGCCATATAAATTGCACAAAAACAGACCTCAATTAAGGAATATTTTAAAACTATGTATTATATTGTAAGATATGATACAGTTATAAAAACACGTGTAGAACATGAACAGAAATACGTTGTATTCCCTTTTTGAAATACTTTATTTTATTTATTGTGATTTTTACAATCTAGTAATTCGAACATTCCAATAATCCGGCACCCTCTGGATTTTAATAGTGCCGGATTAGCGAGAGTATACTGTATTTTAAATATGTCTAAATAGGTTATTAAGAACGACATAAGTACCACAATTATTTTGAATGGATATTGATATTTTTTCTCAAGAAATTAAAAAAAAAGTCTAAGACACAAACAATTATTGACACAATAATATATTATATAAATCTCGTGTCACGGTGTTTGTGGTCACACTCCTCAGAAACGGCTCGATCGATTTTTATGAATTTTTAGGTATGAGAATAGGTCGTAAAGTATATTTCATACCGCTAAGTGATTAGGGTGACCATATCTAGTTTTCTTTTTTAATTTTTTTTTTGTTTTTTTTTTATATATCTCAGCTTCCCATATTACTCACCTCATCAACGAAGAGAACCCCCGGAATCATCTCGGCCTTCCCCTCCTCCCTCCATTCCGCAACTTTGCTGTTAATCTGTTCGCGAATCTCCGATTTTATTTCACCAGTATCCCCTGAAAATACAGAGTAATTTTATTTGTAGAAATTTTTATGCAAATTGACCATTTCTGAGTAGTTTATATTTATGTTTGCCTAGCAACAAGCCCCGGCTTCACACGGGTGCAATGTATACAATATACAAAAATGCCTAAGTTACTCGATGATAATGTAGCTTTCTATTGGTGAAAGATTTTTTGACATTGGTCCAGTAGTTTTTGAGTTTATTCATAACATACAAAAATACAAATCTTTCCTCTTTATAATATTAGTATCTAATTATAGATTATAGATTAGCATCTAATTATAGATAATGGACAGACAAGCATGAAGTTATCTTGATGGCAGGTGATACCTCTGCTACAGAACATCAACAATGCACTGTCGGCCTATTGTTTTACTTCGAGCATTCGAAACTCTTTTTACTTCTCGATTTTTCCATCTATGAACGCAGAACCCAGTCGGAATTTTAATATTCCACCTGTTTAATCCGAATGCTCGAAGTAAAAATTAGGTCGACATCGCATCATTGACTGATGTTCTGTGGCTGAGGTATCACCTACCATCAAGTGAACCTCATGCTCGTCTGTCGATATCTGACATAAAAAAAAAATGCCCACAGTGACCAAACATACACACATGTCAAATTCAACCCGCAGCACATCAGAACGCAAGAAATTGTGACACCTGATTATTACTGCTCTAAAGCTGCTCTAATGCAATATAGTGACCGGCCAGTCTTTGCAATATTTCAGTAATGGCTCAGACATATATTTGATTTTTCCAATTAAGTTGCAGATATTTTAATGACCATTTATTTAACCCATTTTGAGCGACAATTTGACTGGACTATAAATAATTTTAGAGTGCCATTTCGTCAGCCATTTTTGCCTTTTTTACGAACACAAATCATAGGCCATATAGTTGCAAAACATGGCCCGGCTTTAAATTGAAATGATTTAGAGATAGCCGAGCAATAATTGCCAACAGTACAGCCATACATTGCCGGGAAAGTATAGCCCGTTTAGAAGCACCTTAAAAAGATAATACATAGACGGGCTCGTTGGCGCGTTCGGTAGAACACCTGCCGTGCGCATCGATGAGTCGTGGGTTCGAATCCCACCGGGACCACATGTTTCTAATTTTCTGTCGGCATGTTTTCCCCACGTCTGGTAACAAAAAAGTAAGTCGACAGCGCATCATTGCCTGACGTTCTGTGGCTGAGGTATCACCTACCATCAAGTGAACCTCACGCTCGTCTGTCGATATCTGTCATAAAAAAAACCCTTTCAATCAAGTTACCAGACGTGGGGGAAGACATGCTTATAGCAAAAATCTGCATAGCTCTAATATACAGCAGTACAACCCTTAACAAAAACTGTCACCGACAATGAACCCCACTGACCTGAGAACAGCGCCAGGAAGCCGTGAGTCCTGGAGTTGATGACGTCCACCTCGTGCAGCGTCACCGTGTGCACCACCTCCTTGCGCTTCTGCAGCTCGCCCTCTGGACACTGGACGAAACGGGCCTGCTGACCTGCGGAGAGCGGTCAATATCTATATTCTATACATTAGGGCTCGTGTTTTTAACCGACTTCAAAAAAGGAGGAGGTTCTCAATTCGTCTGTATGTTGTTTTTTTTTTTTTTTGTATGTTTGTTACGCGATAACTCCGCAAGTTATGGATGGATTTGGATGATTCTTATTATGGTAGGGGATATTTCAGAGGTGGTCCCATATAATTTTTATCGAAATTGGTTTAGTGCTTTTTTAAAAAATTAACAATAACAAAAAAATCTTATACGTGGATGATGTTATGGTTTGTAGTTCCTTTCACGACGCTGTCTCATTTGAGCAGCACGTTTAGTGGTAGGTCTACTAAATTATTATGTAAGGATTAATGAACTTAAAAAATACACTTCCTACAAAAATTTTGAAAAAAAAATTATTATTAAGCAAAAAAACAAAAACCGACTTCAAAACTATAACTAAAAAGTAAAAAATAATATTTAAATTACTTCAAAGCATTATTTATTAACAGTTATTTTTGGAGTCGGTGCCAGCAGAGGACTGTTTAATCCTGCTTTTGCAACTTTTTGAACGGTACGGAGCGGCATCGGTTGGGTGGCACCGACTTCAAAAATAACTGTTAATAAATAATGCTTTGAAGTAATTAAAATATTATTTTTTACTTTTTAGTTATAGTTTTGAAGTCGGTTATTGTTTTTTGCTTAAAAATAAATTTTTTTGTCCGAACTATCCGACTGTGACCCGGTGTGTGATACCGGGTATCCATGAAATCTGAAACTTCGAATCCGTATAGTTCGGATATCCATTTAGTTCATTACTTCAAGATGTCATGTGGAACATGGTGTAATGGTTGCAGCTCCTTACAAACATTTTGTAAAACAAACAACTTGGCGATTAAAAAGAGTGGCTTCGAGTTTATTGCCAGTTCTTCTCGTCCGTTCTACGCCCTTGATTTGGGAACTGGCAGTAAATGTAAAGTAAGAAGCATTTAATATGTATTTTTTATTGACGTTCATAAGTGTACATTGTGTTACCTAAATGAATAAATGATTTTGAATTTGAATTTACAGAATGTTTGTAAGGAACTTCATTACACCATTCTCCACATGACATCTTGAAGTAATTAGCTATAATAATAAAAAAATAAACGAATAAAACAAACGAAGGTTTGTCCATTTGACCGCTTGTGTCGTATTTATGCGACAAATATTTCCGTGTCCCTACCGTCCGTGTCGTATTTCTGCGACATGTTTTTTGTTCTATTTTCGTCCTGTGAAATGAGTGGTACAACTAAAACGATATTCAATAGTTCGTAGTCGGGCGCTAGGGGCACGGTAATTAATATTTGAACTCTGATAAACAAAACAGTGTCAACCCACAAAATGATAAAAAAATTGATACCAATTGCTTTCTTCTGAGCTGGAAAAAATATTTCGAAATAGTAACATATCATTTAAATCGTTTGAATAGCAAAAATATTGAAAAAACTAGCGAGCACGAAACCCTAACATGTTAAGAATATTTAACAATAATGCACTAAATTCTATTACTTTGATTGCTACCAAGAAAAACGATATACATTTAGTGTAATAATAATAATTACAACAAAATCTATTAATTCTGTTATTTTTTAAAAGCAATTTAAAAAATAACAGAATTAACCTAATTAAAACTTCAAACGCAATTTTCTCAAAATGGCAACCATCCCACATTGACACATGACACTGTATTGCTTAAAACCGTCCATTTAGCCAAGCGGTTATAAGGTTAATAATGTAAGATACCTGTAGCATCGTAGTCTCTGGCCCTCGCAAAACTCCTGCCCAGTTTGTTTATTTTCCCCGTCGCCTTGTCTATGGTGACGACGTCACCTGCTTGTACCTACAAATACAATCTCATATCAAAATTGTATCGAACATGCATGCGCAAGCGCACACGCAACCTGCACTCTACTTTTGCATCTGTTAAATGAGACGGAATTTAGATCTACTTAATAACAACGGTTTATATGAAGAAAAAGTAGACAACATATCACTGAATGATGTCAGTCACTAATGCGCTGTCGACTTATTAACATATCACGCATCATTGACTGACATTCACGTATCACCTACCATCAAGTGAACCTCATGCTCGTCTGTCAATATCTAACATAAAAAAACATAAGTCAATAGCACATCATTGACTGATGTTCTGTGGCTGAGGTATCACCTACCATCAAGTGAACCTCATGCTTGTCTGTCGATATCTGAAAAAAAAAAGAAAAAAGAAATACCTTCTCTTTGAGCAGCGAGTCGATCATCTTAGTTCCCATATCGTAGTTGGTCTCCATGTCCGTGGTCTTGAGCGTGAGGCGGCCGCTGCGGGCGCCCCCCCCTCCCGCCGCCCTCTCTACCATCACTTCCACCACCTCCCCCTCTATTATCTCTGACTCCTCTCTGCAATAGACAATTACAACATTTTTGGTCTTATTCACGGAACAAGAAATATAAGTGGAAGTGTGAAGTAGGCGTGGCACGCGTGTCACAATTAAGCACGGTGGCGCTTAATCGATCACAGTCAGCCGAAATCATCCTTATATCTATCACATAAAGTTTAGTTAAGTAATTATATATTAGTTTGTTTTAATATTACTAAACGTCGTATGTACTATGTGCACTAAGATATATTATTAATTATAGGACCAGTGTTATTTAGCTAGTTTTGAGTTAAATAAAGACAACGAATTGAAAACAATTGCAACTGTGTGCAGTTTTAAACACTCCATTCATTTGTGTCAATTTGGCGACACTCGATCCGGTACAAATTATGACACATCGCACTTCTACTTACTTCTTCTGTTCTGTGGTCTTATTCATAAACGTAGTAAGCTTCATTTTATTAACTATTAAAAGTATGTTTTGTCTCGCTCTATCGAATATAAAAATACTACAGAACGAAAGAAACAAAACATACTTGAACTAGATCAACCTTATAATACGTTTATGAATAAGACCGTTGTTCTATGGCTGAGGTAGACGTCTGCCACTTTTAAATGGCAACTTATATGAGGCTCGCGATCCGCCCCGGCTTCGCACGGGTGCAATTTAGATGTACTATGGATGGATGAAGGAAGATTTGGCTTTTCCTTACCAAAATCAAAAGTTTTTTATTTCAAATAGGCCTTTGCAGGCTCTTATGAAACGTCTAGTTGCACGGTTCCAAAAAGTGGGTCTCATGGAGAAGAACCGGCAAGAAACTCCATGGACACTCTTTTCAACAATGGTTTAGCTTACAAAGACTAGGTTACAATAGTAATAAAAAGTAATAAAAGGAAACGAAATTACAAATTCAAAGAATATCCTACTTTAAAGACAAACCAACACATTTTTTTTTCAAGAAACGTGTCATCAACGCTACCTTTCTGAAAAAAAAAAATTGTTTTAATAAAAACGCTGACTCAAATTACTGTATATCTAGACTGTTTTATAAAAAAAACAATGATTTTTATTAATATTGAAACTCTGCTGTATAATTTGGTAGTTTTGTATCGTATCAGTTTGACTTGTGCGATATATGAAAATAGATTTCAATATTTTAATTAACTCACTTGATTCTAATTCCTATGGACTTCCTTATAGCCTGAGTGAGAGCCTCCGTCTTGCTCATCTCTAGCGAATATATTTCAGAACCTGAAAAGACGATAATTAATCATACCATAATTATTTTTAATGGAGAATAATATCCTATGTACATTTCATCCCTAGGATATTATGCACATAGAATATTTCATCTCTATATATATTCAACAATGAATTTAATAACATTTTCAATGATACCCTTCCTTTAAAAACAATCAATTTCATATAAAGTAAATGATTTTTCTACATTTGTGAAACTTTACCACTTTAAATGTGTACATGTGCATACCTGCCATGCTTGTGAACGGTGTATCCGGCCCCAATGCCTGTGCTAGACCCATAGCAATGGCAGTCTTCCCCGTTCCAGGCTGGCCAGCTAACAGCACAGCTCTGCCGGCTATTTTACCTACAAAATATAGATAAATGATAGAATACAATCTTCGAAATTGGCAGGAAGACAATGGATGTGAAGAGCAGGGGTCAGAGGAAAATGGCGCGCTTTAGGAGAGGCCTACGTCCAGCAGTGGATACAGGCTGAAGAAGAAAGAAGATAGGATATTGAGAAGGAATTGTTGAAATAGTCCATTTCTCATTATTTATCATGACTTTGTATAATGCTATAGAAAACTTTTAATTCTTTAAGCATGTAAAGAATTATTATAATTAAAGTATAGTAGAACCCCACTTCAGAAGGTGCCAAATTATTGGATTGTTTAGACTACTGGATTGTATAAAAAAGCAGCATAAAGGTTAATGAATATCTCACAATTAACAAATTACATAGTTTTAAAATAATCCTTAATTGAGGTCTGTATATTGTGCAATTTATATGGAGGAGACGCGGGCAGAGGGTGCCGGATAATTGGATGTGGTGGTCTATTGAAGTACTGGATTAGTGAGATTCTACTGTATTACAAAGAATTTTCGTTCTCAAATATTTTAAAATTCCTTCTTTCATAAGCAAGCGAACAAGACATGTCTCTAATGAATTTCAAAGCACTTAGATGAAGCCAAGACAACACATTATTATTGGTAACCATAGCAACATAAATATTAGGTCAATACCTTCACGAATCATTTGTAATATTACACCAGCAGCCTTCCGAGCCATCTTCTGGCCCACCATGCCTTGGGATACTGCTCTCGGTTCCAACGCATCATCAAGTCCCAACCCTCGTATGTGAGAATGCGCGCCAATGCGTTCTATTCGAGTTATCGACCGCACTTCCTGTACTTGAGCCGCTGCTAGAGACTAAATTCAATAATAAACAATTAGGTAAACCCATACTATATACCCGGCTAGTTGAAATAGCAATAGTTGTGAGGGAAAATACTTTTCTAAGACAAATTTTAAATAACTACAAGTAGCCTACAGTTAGTGTGTTTAAATTAACAACATAGTTAAAAGTTTCAAAACATGAAGCCGTTGATTGTAAAGTATTTTAGGTTATAATCACGCATTATTTATATATCTTCGAAACAGAAACTCGAAATCTGGTTATTTTTTCTTGAGGAAATAAAAAATTACTTACAGCCATTTTTACGTTGTTTGTCGTTGCTATAAAAATTGAATTACACAAATACCTAAGCAACGTAAGTACTGAATCCGGCACAAAACAAAACTGGATGAACTGTCAAGTGTCAACACTCAAAAGTCAATGACAATGATCTTCGATCAAACATCACTTGACAGTTGTCATATAAAACACCAATTCTGAAGAATGCGTTCCGAAAAGTTCCATAACTAAATAAAAGTATACGAAAGGCTATTTATAATTTCTATATGATTTCTCATAATATGACATCAACAATATTATAGATAAATATAGAAAATGAAAGCTTGTAAATGTATTGTGAAGTAGATTTTTGCAAGAGCAAGAGCGCGTCGTTGTAATTTACCAGTAAAAACATTACGCCCACAGTACGTTGGATTCCATATTTGGCATTGTGCCAGAGGAACTCTGTATATTTTAGGATGATGATTGATGAATGTACATAAGATAATTTAATTTATTTTCAGAATTCCTTTGAAATAATATATTCTCTGCCTAGACCAACCAAAATTTTGTTTTCTCTAGTGATTCGAACCAGCATGGCACTCAGTGTTAAAGATAATAGAGGCCAGTCGAACTTAAACTGCACTGCCAAAGCATTATCGTCTTAGTATCTATTGAAATAAGATCGTAGTTCCTGCGCGCTTTCATTGTCCTGTAGTCGCTTCGTTGCTCTAAGACAGGGGTCGGCAACCTTTTGCTATAGCAGGGCCACATATGTTGCCAGAGTATCAGTGCGGGCCGCACTTATTTTTATATTTATATGTTCGGGTATGTATTTTTAATATTTGAAATAAAACGCATATATATTAATACAATCATGTCTATTTTAATTGAATTACTATACTAACATAAAAGTAAGAACTAGTGAGATTTTTGCGGCTGCATTTGACTTGCAAGTTTTTTAACGTCTGCTTTCATTTTAGTAGTAGACACGCGTAGAATCGCGTCCAAATGTTCATCCGTTAACCGCGAACAATTCTTATTTTTGCGGTAGTTGAGAATTGAAAAAGTCTGCTCACACAAATATGTACTACCAAACATAGTTATTATCTGCTGAGCAAACTTTTTCAATTCTTTGAAGTTTTCAGAACTCAAACCTCCGTAGAACAGTATCAAGTCAGTGCTTTCCTTAAATGCCGTTTTAAGTGTGCTATTACTTTGCAAATCTACTATGTTCATTTGCAAATTGCTTGGTACCTCACTAATATCAATTGCAAAAGGGTTTTGGAATATTTCCAGGTTAAGGGAGCTCTTTTTAAAGTCGGTGAATCGATTTACAAACTCAGTTTGTAGTTGTGTTAACACGTTTCTCATTGTAATATTTTGCCACACAAAATTATCTCCAGCTTCTTCCACGGCTTTCTTGCAATTAGGAAAATGGTCAAGCTTTTTTTCATCAATATGCTCGATAAACAGTTTCAGTTTCATCTCAAATGACTTAACATCTGAATACATATCGCAAATCAATTTATTTTTTCCCTGCAAGCGTTTGTTGAGCTGATTCAGTTCCTTAGTCAAATCAGTCAAAAAACCAAGATCGATAATCCACTGTTTGTTAGTAAGCTCTTCGACTGGCTTTCCTTTCATCTCCATGAAGTTGCCAATTTCTTTCCTCAAATCAAAAAACCGTTCCAAAACGGCACCTCGACTGAGCCACCTCACTTCACAGTAGTAAACCACGTCACCATGATCAGCTTCCAGATCTTCCAAAAACTTTTGGAACTGACGGTGTGTCAGCCCATTTCTTCTTATAAAATTAACAGTGGATGTTACAGTATCCATTATTTCTTTCCAGGATATAACCTTGGAGCACAATGCCTCTTGATGGACAATACAGTGAAAAATCAATGGCACAGTAGATCCAGAATCTTTCACTTTGCTGATGATTCTCCCAACAACACCTTTGTTTTGACCGCTCATGTTCTTGCCTCCATCGGTAGTGACACTTGTTAACTTTTCCCAGCTTAACTGCAATGAATCCAGAGCTTGTTCCACATGGTGAAATAAATCTTCTCCCGTAGTTGTACCTTTCAAACTGCACATTTTCACAAGCTCTTCGTAAACAGTAAAGTTTTCGTCAATGCCGCGTACAAATATGAGTAGCTGTGCTGTATCCGACACGTCCGTACTTTCATCCATCGCTAAAGAGAAGCAGTCAAAAGACTGCGCCTTATCCCTGAGTTGTTCACACAAATTAGCACCCAAGTCTTCAGTACGTCGGGTGCAAGTTCTCGCAGAGAGACTAAGACTTTCAAACATTTTTTTTTGCTCTGGGCATATTTCTTCTGCGATAGCTAAGACACACTCTTTTACTAATTCACTATCGGTAAACGGACGTCCACTTTTTGCTAGAATCTCTGCTACCCTGTAACTGGCACGAACATTCGATTCGCTGTTGTCTGCCACAACCTTAAATATGTTTTGTTGAAAAACTCTTTTTTCTTCTTCTATCTTCCTTTTTCTTGAAGCCATGTTTATATAAATATTCTGTAACAATAATGAAAAAAATTAAATTCGTTGTAAAATTATATGTTCCAGTTAGCACCTACAAATTCAACTCCACATTCAAAAAATAATTAAAACATGACATACTCGTAACTGACTTCATGTCATGTAACTACTATCCACGTCCTTATAACATTTACCCATCAATCTGAAGGTTCACATAAACAATCAGTAAATAAAATAATACAAATTGCTCGCGAGTGCATACAACGTACTTACCTCATACGTCGTGCGTGAGAAGCTATCATCGAAGGGAAGAAAGGTGAAACGAAACGCGTAGCCAGCAACCAGATGAGACGTGAGTTTCCGGCGAATTTCCACAACCGAATGAGGCGATAGCTGCGCGCGGCTGTGATTTTAACTAAAGTCGGTCGCTTTGAATTTTTACGCCGCCGCACACCTGCGTCTAATCAAAGACTGCCGCCGCCTATTGTCTCAAAGGAGCCGCCCGCCACCGACGGCCAGGTGCAGCGTATAAACGCAAAAAAAATTGCCAAGAATTGAATAAGTACAGCAAATATTTATTTTCGGTAGAAACAATACATAACATAACAGTTCTTAAAAAATGAAATAGGTACATTTTTATCACCCCGCGTGGGAGCGAGCTTTCAAGAATACTCTCATGGCCCAGCAGCATGGCCGTATAAATTCTAGTGATTCTAGTAATATGGCCTATTGCTTTGGTATTTTTTTCTTAAGGACCTGAGGCTTGCGGGCCGCAACGAGATAGAGCACGGGCCGCATGCGGCCCGCGGGCCGCCGGTTGCCGACCCCTGCTCTAAGAGATTATTTGTTTAGTTATTTTTCAATCTTATTTCAACGCATACAAAGATGCCATATGTGCGCCGGCCTTAATTAGGGGTCATCCATAAAGCTATCACACTAATTTCGTGATTTTTGACCCCTCCTTCGACCTTGTCACAGTTGGTCACATTTGTGAGACCCCCTCCTCCCTCCCTAGCGTGATGTCACATATTTTGCCTTCTCCACTCCAACCTTAAAAAGGTTGGAGTGGAGAAGGCAAAATACCTAGAAAATATTAAATACAGCAGTTTCGAAATTATTATTTACATTTGCAATGAGCTCAGGCAGCTAGTGCGTGACACTAGTAGATAATATATTCATACAGGTATAATTGAAAATATTTTTAAGTTTTTCGTTAATAGATAAAATCAAAATTGACATATTATCACTTAGATGTCTAAGATTATGAAATGTGACGTCACGAAACTTAGGACCCCTCCCATCCCTTGTCACACAATTTCACACTTCATTGATCCCTTCCCCCCCTTAACGTGTGACGTACTTTATGGATGGTCTATTATTGCTGTCCTATTTATTACTATAATTATTAATTATGTTAATGTAAAGTGCAGTAACAGAAAGAAATAAAACGCAATTTTAAAATAGTCTTATATTCAGTACTTAACGAAAACCAAAAAACATAATTATGGTACTAATATCCTAAGGTTGAACTTACAAAAGCACTGTACATCGGAGATTTATACAGTTCCTAATTACAATTTCAAGGCAATACATTTTTTATGGGATTTATTTGACACCATGATTTTTTTGTTTATCTCAAATTGCTTAGTATCATATTATGCATTTTATGGTTATCATATCATATTGTCATATTTATAAAGGCCATATACTTTCCAACTGGTATAATCTTCGAAAACAATATGGATTATATGAATTCCCGAGTGTCCTAGTAGGGCATGTGGCAGACACATTTCTGTGTCCGTTTCACTGATCAACGCTTACTAATAACGCTAGTGTATTCTTTAGTAATTATTAACCAGTATACATTGATAGAACACTTGTTGCATATTTCTGATGTCCTGGTACTTAGAATACCCGAGTCCTCTAGTGGGGCATGGAGCAGACATATTTCTGTGTCGAAAAATTATGTAATAAAGTTAAATTCCTTATTATGTTTTGTAAGATGCGGTTTTAAAAACTAATAATTTAGATAAGGAATTTCTTATGCAAATCAACTGGCAACAATTAAAAACATTTCGAGGGTACAGTAGTAAAACCCTATAAGTATGTAAAGATATTCAATTTCAAAGCAAGCATAGCATCAAAAGGACCTTACCAATAGATCACATCACATATATTAATTACAACGATATTCTTTGGTAATTTTGTCCCTAAGCTTCTAAAACAGAATAACTTAAAATTTCATATTTATTGGGTTTTAGCATTATGCTATTGTGAAGCCCGTTATTAACGATTTTAACCAAGCGGTTAAAAATGCATTTTTCGTTATTAACGGTTAATTATGCGCATTTTTGTTATTGTTACGTTTACGTTAAATTAATTAAATAACTGCAATGTTTCAAAACACGATTGCCCTACCAAAAAACGTTTATCTAAAGTTGTATAAGGATTCCAACGACACCTATTACAACTAAATATTTTCAAGCATTTAGAAGTTATAGTTGGTTAAAGAAACTTATGTTTTTTTACACGACTGTCCCGAAAAAGGAGCGTCATATTTAAGGTATTATATTATAGGTACCTTAAATATGACGCTCCTTTTTCGGGGCAGTGATGAAAAAAAAACAAATACATTACAAACTTAAGATCGCAGTCGGATAAATAACCGTTGCTAACTGCATTTTATTGGTTTTTAACCAAATATTTAGTTAAATAACGGTAGCTAACGGGTTTTTAACTATACACTGTACCCTCGATATTATTTTTTTATTAGTTAATGTCCAAATAAAAGTGCCATATTGTTTTCTAATTTTCTATAATTTCGTTAGTTTTACAAATTGCAGTCTCCGTATCTCGAAATTCATAATCACTTGATTGTGAAAAACTCGACTCAACCAAAAATGGCCTCGAGGAATTGAATTTTTTTTAAATATGAGTGTAAAGATGATTTTTCATGAGAAAGGAATTGCAAGTTATATTAAACTATTAAATACTATCCCAACAACATAATATATGAAAAAAAATCACCTTATTCTAATTTTTAAGCGGTCATAAGAAAACTATACTATAGACAAACAACGAGTAAAAAGTCATCTACCCACAATTTTATATCAGATATAGACAGATAGGTGATCTAGCCTCCTCAACATCAATCAATCATGTGTTGTTGACCTATTTTTACTTTGAGATTTTGAAAAAAAATCGTGTTATAATCAACTCCGGCTAAATTTTTGACCACGGATGGTTCAACACGGATTAAGTATGGGAATTGGCCCGTTTACTCGTACTACCCACTTCCCTGCCATTGTCTCACATAGAATAAATGTAATATAATACAAAAAGTAGAGAGGTGTCAAGGGACACCCGGATGGAACGAAGTTATATATATATGTACTCTGTCTGTCTATTCTTTCATACACGTCATAGATGCGCGGGACTATAGCAAAAAGTGTCGTGACAACTTTTCGTAAGAATTTTTTCCGTCTACCCCCCTTTGACAACGCGCGATAAGGAACTTCGTTCCAATACTATTTATTATTTCATACTGGCGGTAATTCATATTTATAATTTTGTAAAAATGCGGGTAGATGAATAATTACTTACGTTAAATAACGTTAATAACGACTCGAATTACACTAATAATGATTATTCAGGAAGCAAAAAAATACATTTATTATAATATATTAATATATATACTATAGGATCTCTAGTGATTGTCACCGATTTTAGATATTTTTCAATACAGGTATAAATGTTGGACTACCCTCCGAAATTTCTGTTTAATTTTTTATTTTAATACATAATTTTTGATACAATGTATTACAAATTCTTATTTTAATTCAATAAAATACGTCCAACCAAGAACGATTTGAGAAATCATTTGATTTTTCTCGATGGTACCTCAGCCACAAAACATCAGTCAATGATGCGCTGTCGACCTACTTTTTACTTCGAGTATTCGGAATATAGGATGAGACTGAAACGCACAATGTGCACTGTTTTTTCATCTATAAACGGTGGTTCGTTACCCTAAACGTATCGTATCGATCAACATTTACTGATAAGATGCCGACTGTGGAGCAACTTAATTTTTTAGGGTCATGGATAACCTAATTTTTTTATATAGTAATTTTGTTAAAAAAAGGTGTAATTTTTATAAGTTTACATACCAATAAACAACGTGAAATATTTCTTTAAATTAATTTCCATTGTTATCCACACTAAAAATAATAATTTTAGGGCATTTCTGACGTATTCCTTATTGTAATAAGTGTTCTTAGAGATCGCGGTACACTTCCTGATCATTTTTGGTTAATACCTTACTAAACTAAGGCATTTTGTTATATTTCCAATAGAAATGGACCTAATTGGACCTCTTGAAAGTATTACAATTGAGTTGTATAGAATCAAAGACGGCTGACATGACATTCTCATTACATGAATCTGTCATTTTTGATCCGGCAATCTACAAAAAGAAAATGTTCTTGTCATATTGTCTTTTATTAACGCGAGTATCACACATTTAAATAAAATACTGTATACCGGATTAAAACGCGATTTATTATTTAAATTATTTATCCCGACGTTTCGGATGCTTTTCAGCAACCGTGGTCGCGGGAGACTACGGTGGTCCGAAACGTCGGGATAAATAATTTAAACAATATAAATAATAAATCGCGTTTTAATCCGGTATACAGTATTTTATTTAAAAATGTTCTTGTCGTTTAGACTGTTATGTTTTTTTTATATATTTGGTTTTATCTTTAATTGTTAATATTAATAGATACCTTAAACATGCAATGAATGATACCTAACACAAAAATAAAGGAGAAAAAACGTTTTCTTTTTTAAATTGCTAACAATCAGCCATAAGTCAGATAGCCTCAATTGATGATTCTTGCGTTAATTCTATGGTTATTGTAAAAGTTTTATTTTCTTTAAGCTTGTATTAGATAAATACAGGATGTCCTAGTTAGGCCAATTAATACTTGTAAGGTATTAGATTTTTTTAACATAGGCTTTCTTGTGTATAGTACATATACATTGAGTGTTACTAGTAGAGAATATAATGAATAAATCGCGTTTAAATCCGGTAAAATTTATATGGAAGCATATGGAATTCCATGATCTCTGCCTACCCCAATCAGAAAGAGGCGTGATGTATATGTATGTATGTAAAAGTTGTTTTATTTAAATATTTTTTTATTCACCTGTTTGTTAGTTAAAACCTAAGCACAAGCTCAACACAGAACTAGAACACCCTGTATTCATAACCAAAACCGGTGCAACCACAAATCCCCTAAACCTAAGTGACAAAATCGTAGCCTAAATACTTTTTATTTTTTCTCCTAACCCGAGCTGCTTTCTTATCATCATAATCGTCTTGGTCCTGATCATATATATTGTTATCGACCACCCAGTCCTCCCCGATTTCTGTTTTTATCTGTTTCACCTGCTCTCGGACGGACGGGGAAGTTTTTTTTTTCCTCTTACGTTCCGGATCACGTTTCCTCGGTCTCTCCTCGAGCACCAAATAAGGGGATTCTTCAACTATATAGCTCTCTTGATCATAGCTGGTTGTAATCTCCACACCGACCGATGGATCAACATCAGGGAGGATGTAGTAGTTCTCAAAGTCCCCGTGGAGTGTTATTTCATTCATCTCCGATGTGAAGTGACGTTTCTTCTTGCCGGTGTTGCAGTGTTTTATGTAGGCGTACTTGGGTTTCGAATCATCGGGGATGATATTCACCGTCCATTCCTAAAAAAAACAATTTATTTTGATTAATTTTCTACAGTCTAGCCAAGTAATGTAGTCTGGTAAAAATTATGAGGTACTGATAACACTCTGAACCAAAACAATGCCCGCTGTACAGCAATTTGGTCCAAAAAAATTCCCCACCTACAGCAATTTGGTCCAAAACAATGCCCCACCTACAGCAATTTGGTCCAAAACAATGCCCCACCTACAACACTGGACCAAAACAATGCCCCACTTACAACACTCTGGACCAAAACAATGCCCCACCTACAACACTCTAGACCAAAACAATGCCCCACCTACAACACTCTAGACCAAAACAATGCCCCACCTACAACACTCTAGACCAAAACAATGCCCCACCTACAACACTCTAGACATAAACAATGCCCTACCTACAACACAAAAACCGGTGGATGATGGAAGCATGTGAAGGTGGATAGCATAAAGCTCCACCTTCACATGCTATAGGCCCATGAGCCCCAAAAAAGGCGGACTAACTAACTGTCATTAAAAAAATTTTTTTGGTAAGGGAACTTGGGAAGTGCTTGCTTGGTAAGTGCTTAATTATTAAAATAAAATACCTGGTTTTCAGCAGCAGGTATCTCCTTGACCTCGTCCATGGTGATCTCCTGTTCCTCAGCTATTTCATAGATGAAGTTGTCCGAGATGCTGCCATCGTCTATCATTTGCAGCACTTCGCTCTGATTCTGAAGATTGGCAGTGTCTGTGTGGGATTGACTGGAAGTCTGCGGTATTATCTGTGAGAAATACAATATTAGGATAATATTGTCTTTTATTAAAGCGAGTATCACCCATTTAAGTTATATACTGTTACGGAGACAGGCTGAAGAAAGTTCGGAAAGCGATCAACTTCTGCGATTTACGAGAGATCCGAGTGCGATAGTACGAGAGCTAGTACGGCGTAGTGTCAGAGTCAGTGTTTTGTGCGCAATGTAATTGTAGTGTTTTCTTTTAGTTTCAGTTTTCTCTAATTGTAGTCTAATTTTAATTAATTCATTAATTTTATTTATTTTCTTTTGTGTTATTTTCATAAATAAATCCTCAGTGAAGAAAAGCGGCATTTATTTATCCCGAACCCCTATAGCTCGCAACAATAGCTTTATAATGGATCAGGGACTGAAACCCGTTAATTTTTATTTTCCAAAATACATGAATGACTGAGATACTATGATATTAGTTTTAAAGAGTAATACACACTAAACTTACCACAGTAATTTTTTTCAGTAAATATAAATAAACACGAAAGAATATTAACAAAAACCTTTATTACACCGGTATAACTCCCATAGTAAATTAACCGGTATTCAGTCCTTGTAATGGATTAAAACGCGATTCATTATTTATATTATTTATGCCGACGCACGTTTCGGATTCTTTTCAGCATCCGTGGTCATAATATATATAATTAATCGCGTTTTAATCCGTTATTAAAGTATTTTATTTAAAAAATGGTAGGATTTCAATTCATTTTTTTTTAATGGTTGATATCGACAGACGAGCATGAGGTTCACTTGAAGGTAGGTGATAACTCATCCATAGAACAACAGTCAATGATGCGCTCTCGACCTACTTTTTACTTCGAGTATTCGGAAATCCAAAGGCTGAGACCGAAACTTTTAAGTATGTGTCGCTCGCGATTGAAAGATCCAAAAGAACCAGATCTTCAAATCTGTGCAATCGAATGGATTGAAAAGGACTCTTTCGTTCTATTACAGTCAGGCAGCGATCCGAGGTAGAGTGTGAGAAAGGAATGAACGGAGATCACAGATCTCAATCAATATCTACCATTGTTTGCTATGCTATGTTCGTGCATTTGGATGTCACGTGGAGCATGGTGTAACGGTCGCAGCTCCTTATAAAAATTTGTAAAACAAACAACTTGGCGATTAAAAAGTGGCAGAGAGTTTATTGCCAGTTCTTCTCGTCCGTTCTACGCCTTTGATTTGAGAACTGGCAGTAAATGTAAAATAAGAAGCATTTAATATGTATTTTTTTATTGACATCCATAAGTGTACATTGTGTTACCTAAATGAAAATGAATAAATGATTTTGAATGGGTCAAACGAACCAGATCATTTTGTCAACGGCTCAGTATTGATTCAGTTCTTGGTGTTCAAACGAACTACACATGCTTACTTCATTTACAGCCTAGAACTAACCTCAATAATCTGCTTGGGATCAGGCATCTTAGTGATGACCTGCTCCGACTGGGTGATAGAAGCCTCTGCCTTGTCACTCTCGACTTTCACAACCCACAGTTGCTTCTTCTGAAGATTCTTCATCGACCTGAATAAGAATAGTATGCTGTAGCTTATTTATCTATTATCTATATATTATAAAGAGGAAAGATTTGTTTGTTTGTCACGATTTAACTCAAAAACTACTTGTCCCATTTTAAAAATTCCTTCATATTGATGAAGCTATTGAGCTACATTATCAGCGAGTAACATAGGTATTATTTTTTTGTGTACAGTACGTCTACATGACACCCATGCGAAGCCGGGGCGAATCGCTAGATTATTAATATTATACTAGCTTCTATCCGCACCTTCTTCTGCGTAGAATTAGTACTATGTATTAAATACTTAAAGCGACAAATGTATCAATTTTGATAAGAATAAGCTAAATACTCTAAAACTAGTAACATGTGGATCCTTTTTTTTATGATGCAAATTTTTGTATATATTATAAAGAGAAAAGTTTTGTTTGTTACGATATGGCTCAAAAACCACTGGACCGATTTTAAAAGTTCTTTTTGCACCTACATTGCACCCCTGAGAAGCCAGGGCATGTTGCTAGTAATTAATGACAATCTGTCAATATATATAAAGAATTTTTTTTCTATAAAGATGTTTACACTCAAATATTTCACATTTTTTGTAAATATTTTCTTTCGTACAAAACTTGTCTTGACCTTGTACTCTTTTTTGCTCACAATTTTTTTACAAAACTTAATGTCCGAGGCATCTTCTTCCAGTTAACCCCGGCTTAGTTAGAGGAAGTATATAGTAGGCAGTACCGTAGAAAAAAAAACCATAAAGATTTTTCCAAGATAAATTTTTTTTAACACACATGGCAAAGCCTGTACGATCTGTTTTTATATCAAACCAGACAACCTGGCGTGAGTTGGCTAATGGACGTCTATGATGCGTTGTCGGCCTATATACTCACAGATATCCGAGTGTATCGACCAGTTGCCGCACATTGAGGCGCGATATCTCCTCAGGCTCCTTCTTGCACGCCTCCATGCAGTAGTTGTGCTCTATGCGAACTATTTCCGCAACTGAAACATGAGAATATTATCACTAAAGCCCATTAAATGACATAAAATATATTTATTTGACTAACATTTTACAATTTAAAAAAAAATCAACTCAATTGTACCTACACTACAAAAATTAAAAAAAAAAATATATAAAAAAAAAAGTCGAATACAGTCAAAATCTGTTATAATGACATCGAAGGGATTACTCATATTTGGTCGTAAAAACCGATTGTCGTGACAATCACCGGTTTTCGAGGTACAAAGTAGTTGATTTTGGTCGATATAACTGGTATGTTGTTCTAAACGGTTTTAACTGATATTCAACACAAAATAATATTATGACATAATAACAGCTGGCAAATTGTCGCCCCAAGTGGCTAGTTTTCAGATCTGAGCATATTTTTTTCTCTCAAATTTACCATGCCAGAGTAATCCTAAGAAAACCACCGAGAAAAAAAATAAACAACATTTTTGATCGTGTAATACTCCAAAAAACAACTAAGATAAAGATGGACAAATTGAAATGAAAAATGTATTTTTTAAAGTTTTTTTAATTTATATAAAAATGGTGGTACTACCATCCAGCGCGCCGAAGTCTTCCTCAATCCTAAAAATTAAGAGCTATTTTAATGTCAGATATCGACATACGAGCATGAGGTTCACTTGCTGGTAGGTGATACCTCAGCCGCAGAACGTCAGTCAATAATGCGCTGTCGACATACTTTTTACTTCGAGCATTCGGACTTACCTTTCTTCTGTTCCGGGGTCTGTTCAATCGGGGCGACGTGTTCCTGCGGAGCTAGGAGTTCAGGTAACATTGGAGAATCTATCCATAGTCCCTGAGCGTCTAGTTCGAAGTGATACCTTGAAGTGGAGTGTTTTGTTTTGTTAATATTTGGTTCAAAGGTCAAAACTCAGTGTAATATTTAATTGAAATAAATTTGTCTGTTATTGATTATTTTAAGTGTATATAAATACTAATATTATAAAGAGGAAAGATTTGTATTTTTGTATGTTATGAATAAACTCAAAAACTACTGGACCGATTTTGAAAATCCTTTCACCAATAGAATGCTACATTATCAGCGAGTAACATAGGCTATGTTTTGTGTATAGTACATCTACATTGCACCCGTGTGAAGCCGGGGCGCGTTGCTAGTCTTTGATAAAAACCAATTACTAAGTGCGTATTGCGCTTCATAGTTATGAACCACAATACGCAATTAGTGCTTTGTTATTGCAGTAGGTTTACGGTTAAAATAAGCAATAGTAGTAAGAAATATTTTTATTCAAGATTATGCCTGTCTAGGGAATGCAAATCTCACGAGATTGGGGCTCAAGCGAGATCCCGCGAGATTGGGAGTTATGTGTGTTTTTTGCAAATAATCACAATATTTGAATAAATTAGGAAAAAAATAATAAATATTATAAGTATTATAAGAAGTTTGCACTTAGCACTCAATCTATTTTCCGCTCTCAATCAAGTATTTTCCAAACCGACAGATCGTAACTCCGTCGGTGTCATTCCGCTCTTCCAATAAGATTTTTTTATGCTCGAGTGCAATCTCGTTAATCTCGCGAGATCTCGGCCTTTTTTCGTCCGAGATCAATCTCGCTAAAAACGGCCGAGATCTCGCAAAAACGAGATCTCGCGAGAACGAGATTGCATTCCCTATGCCTGTCGTATGTCATTCCGTTATACACTAGATAGATAAACAATTTAACTGTGAAATATTTATGTGCGAAAGAAACAATAATTAAAATCACATTATTTCAAATTACTTATATTTCAGATATTTTAATTCACAGTATTATTATTATTACCAACAATTGATGTTTTTCCATAATCTATATTCTATATTTAGGTAACGAAGTAGAAATTCATTTAAAGAAATAACAATTTATTTCAAACAGAACCAAATCCATTTACAACAATAAAATAAATAACAATTGGAGCAAAATTACCACAAACAAGATTAAATTAAAACCAAAGGATCGAACCATCTCGGAGTTGTAGACCACGTTGATGTGCACGCCACGAATGCCGCCAGCAGACTAACTTGTGATGGTTGTGCGCTCTGCTTTTATAGTCGATATTACGCACGTGGGGGTAATACCAACCTAAGAGTCGCACGTGGGCGTAATACCAACCTAAGAGTCGTTATTACGCACGTGGGGTTATGCCAACCTAAGACGGCTTCTCCTGACTATGCGGCGTCCTCGTTCGCAACCATAGCCACCAGATCTTCTGCGCCAAGGTCGCGCAGCTGTTGCTGCGGCGCTGTTGCTGCGGCGCTGTCGTCTTACGGTGCACGAAGGAGTCATAGAGTCGAACGATGACTCTTCCTCTGCCCCTTATGGTGCCAGAGCAGCCTCAGGTGTGCAAGAAGGATCAGCACCTTGGTCTTCAGCTCTATTGTCCTCGTCAGAAGTGAGCTCAATATAACACATTGCCATAGCTATAACAACAAACTGGCTTAGCAGTTCGAACGACTAAATGACTTGGTATTAGTTATGCATGTAAGTGAGCCATTTAGTTTTATGAAGTTTTTTCTATCACCTGGAGGTCTCCACGTTACACGTCTCAAACCTAGCACACACCCATGAACCACCATACAGCATGTCCATGTTAACTATCGTTGGCAAGGTTAAGTGTCCAATCAACATTGAACCAATGACTCGAAATGAAATGAACGTCAGATCGCAAGACTCGAGCACCAGTCGATAAACCAGTAATTTGGAATCAAATCAGCATCATACCACCTGACTCTGGCACCGGTCGATGAACCAGTAATTTGGAGTCAAACCATCATCAGACCGCCAGACTCGGGCACCAGTCGATGAACCAGTAAAAACATCATCAGACCGCCAGACTCGGGCACCGGTCGATGATTCCGTAATTTAGAATCAAAACATCATCAGACTGTCAGACTCGGGCACCGATCGATGAACCAGTAATTTGGAGTCAAACCATCATCAGACCGCCAGACTCGGGCACCGGTCGATGATTCCGTAATTTGGAATCAAAACATCATCAGACCGCCAGACTCGGGCACCGGTCGATGAATCAGTTATTTGGTGTCAAAACAACATCAGACCGCCAGACTCGGGCACCGGTCGATGAATCCGTAATTTGGAATCAAAACATCATCAGACCGCCAGGCTCGGGCACCGGTCGATGAACCAGTAATTTTGTGTCAAAACAACATCAGACCGCCAGACTCGGGCACCGGACGATGAACCAGTAATTTGGAATCAAAACATCATCAAACCGCCAGACTCGGGCACCGGTCGATGAGCCATTAATTTGAGATAAAATCAGCATTAGACCGCCAGACTCGGGCACCGGTCGTTTCAAACAACTCAAGTTACTGTAGGTGCAAAGATTAACACCAGCTGTATCCCAACCAGCCACCGTTGAACTTTGCTTGAGAGGTAAAGCATTACCGTAATTTGTTTAGTCATAGCATGAAATAGAACCAAAAGTAGATGTCGTATGTAAGTCTGTGAAAAGGTAGGTATGTCAGGGGGTAAGGCCTTTTAATTAGAACGATAAGGGCTTTTGGGGACTATGACTAACAAAACTACGATTTTTAGTTCACCACCCCAAAGTAGTCGACTGACTAAACTTACATTCAAAAGAAGTAGCACACGCATCTGGGCACTACTCCCCACGCCAATGCACCATATACTCGGCCACCGCTTGGGTGGTCTTGTCATATAACCCACTCAGCAGCTTCAGCTCGTAGCGGCAGCTTGGCAAAGTCCTCATGACCTTGTATGGCCCCGCTCAGCAGCTTCAGCTCGTAGCGGCAGCTTGGCAATGTCCTCAAGACCTTGTATGGCCCCGCTCAGCAGCTTCAGCTCGTAGCGGCAACTTGGCAAAGTCCTCAAGACCTTGTATGGCCCCGCTCAGCAGCTTCAGCTCATAGCGGCAGCTTGGCAAAGTCCTCAAGACCTTGTATGGCCACGCATACCTGGATCAAGCTTCCCCGTCAACTGGGAGTACTTGAACACAATCACCATGTCTCCAATCTGAAACATACGAGACGGACAGCACTCTGGTTAGCATAGGCTTCCCGACGGACTTGATTTCAACTCAGTAGCTCAATTGTATTGGTACGGCACATTTCACGCCATGCCGCTCTATCTGGCCGCGCAGTCTCAGTAGCCACATCGCGGAATAGACTCCTGATAACGGGAGCCGCGTCATTAATGCTTACAAAAAGGTTTAGAGAAGACACCTGCGTAGTCTGCAGTCTCCACATAGTGTCCGACCACAACAATAAAGTTGTTCCATAAACAAACCAAACAGTTAGCCTTGACTACGAACCGATGCAGGCCCGGGAACCAGAAGTGCTTCAGGATCAGGTCTTTCGGCACCGATGTGTTCGTGTTCACCGTCGAAGACCCACAGAAAACCAAACCTGGCGACCTTTGCGTATGTAGCACAACAACCGCGCCAAAAGGAGGGGCCTCACTGGTGAGGAGTGGCAGTAGAGCGCGTCATTTTGATGCACATACCGATGAGAGTCCAGCCGTCCCGCCCATAATCGCTCGACGAGCCGCTGCGTCTCCCGGTCCACGGCCCGCAGCATCTGGCTCCCGCCCTGTTGTGTGGCCTGGTGATATTGTTGACCTCCACTGTTGGGTTGCGGCCAAGATAGCCAGCACAACACATAATTGCACCCTTTCGATACTCTATGTCGAAAGTAAAGTCGTTGGGATACATCCACCAGCGGGCAACGCGTGGCAGTAGGTCCTTCCTATGCTCAGTGGCTTTGAGACAAAGCTCTCGGCCAGCCACGATCCTGAACTGAAATACCAACAATACAATCGCGGAAGGGTCGTAGACCTCTAACAACCGTCAGCGTCCCCCGCTCCCAAGAGCGGTACTTGCTCTCTGCACCCTGTGTGGCCTTGTCAAAATAGGCAACCACATGCTTCCCACAGTCACCGTGGGTTTGCATCAGAATCGCACCATAGCCGTTGCTTTCAGTGCTGGTATGTTCCTCCGTTGACAGCTCAGAATCAAAGACACGCCCTCGGTGGTGAGTCTCTGAATGATGCTCCGACGTACCTTTTCTGGCTCTGGGCCCCAATGAAAAGGAACCCTCTCCTTGGTCAGTAGTGCGATGTCGTCCGGACACTGCATCCCTTAATGTAGCGTCGGAAGCACCCAGACAGACCTAATAACTGAACAACCTGCTTGATGTTCTCAGGGGTAAAGGACTTGACAACATTTCAACCTTGTGAAGACTCGGCCTCACCTGACCGTAACTAATAACCCTTCCCAGGTACTTGACTTCCGTAAAGAAACATTTTCGAAGGGTAAGCGAGAAGCTGACATCAGTCAGGGTTTAGAGAACGTGTCTCAGCATGTTTATCCCCACTTCTACCGTCGAACTCACTAGAAGTACGTTATCGAAGGAAATCAGGATTGATCCTGAATCGTTGAAACATCGCAGCATACTGTTGATAATGCACCGATACGCTATGAGAGAATTGGTCAGTCCAAATGGCATTTTGACGTACTCATAACGTCCTTCCAGGGTATCAAAACCCGTCTTGTGAATGGACTCTATCAATGAGATGAATGGAATACACGAGTGATCTCGAGACCTACGGCTACTCCCCGCTGTCTCACATCGAAGTGCTCCTCTGTGCTCCAATGTCGATTACGACAACGATCACGGTCACGATACTCGCGATCCGACACAGTCACAAAACAAGTTCAAAAGTTAGCAGCTATAATCTTGCTCCAATCAAAACAAGATTTATTGTCAGGCTGTTGTTAACTTTAGTGGGTAATTGAATACGAATCCCAATTCTGAATTTAGGTAACGAAGTAGAAATTCATTTAAAGAAATAACAATTTATTTCAAACAGAACCAAATCCATTTACAACAATAAAATAAATAACAATTGGAGCAAAATTACCACAAACAAGATTAAATTAAAACCAAAGGATCGAACCATCTCGGAGTTGTAGACCACGTTGATGTGCACGCCACGAATGCCGCCAGCAGACTAACTTGTGATGGTTGTGCGCTCTGCTTTTATAGTCGATATTACGCACGTGGGGGTAATACCAACCTAAGAGTCGCACGTGGGCGTAATACCAACCTAAGAGTCGTTATTACGCACGTGGGGTTATGCCAACCTAAGACTATAATATTACACATTAACATATGGGTTTTGCATGAAAAGGAACGGTGAACGAATGAACAAATGATTTACTGACATTCGTTAATTATAATCTGTGGATACAATTGAACCAGGGACTATCTTTCGTACTACATAGATCTTGGTTGGTCTTCGATTTACATATAATAAGAATGAATTTTAGTCTGAGAACGAGTTTTACTTTTGGACCAACAATATCATCTAATATGAACGCCATTATCACACCGCAGAGGATCTAGCACGAACGACTATGGACAAAGTATTCGAATCGTCCATCTGTCAGTTGTATGAAAAATAATTTGAAATTTAATAATAAAATAAAAAAAATACTTCTCCGCAAGTTAGAAATACTTGAAACTTAGTTGACTCAGAAATAAGCGAAAATTAACTTGGTTAAAACCAAGTTTAAAAATAATATTAAGAGGGGCTACTACAAAAAATCCTAGTATTATAATGACAATGAACAAAACGCTTAATCATAAACATTGCAATTGATACTCAATTTACATTGTATAGTCATTGAGATTTCAACGTCTCACAGACTAAAGGCCCATACACGATGCAAGTTTTTGCCTGTTGTATACAATAAAACTGAAGCTATAAATGGCTTGCATGGTCAAAACATACGTAACATTGTTTATATGTTACACAAGTTTTGTTTCTATACTTTTCTTGGTGTAATCAGCACACAACATTTGCTTACAATTCTTAGATGTCAATTATTGCGTTGAAATAATTTCATTAATATATTGCTCTTGTATGTACAAGAAAATAGCAAGGCCCATCCTTTAATAATTGTAGGAAGTAATCTTTGGAATTACTGCACCGATTTTGAAAATTCTTTCACCGGAAGAAAGCTACATTATTCGTTAGAGATATATGTATATATTTAATATGTTATGTGATAAATAATATTTTTTGATATAATGTTATGAAATACTCACCCACATAACTGTAAATTAACATGCCTCCAAAGACATTCACTCTCCTCTTGCATGGCCCCCTCGATCCAATCCTGTCTCTTCTCATCCACCTCTGATGTGGTGTTAACACTGTAACAGCAGAATATTGTATATGATAAGTGATGTTCTCGGTCAGTACTCCAAGTCATTCTAGAAATTTATTTTTAAATACTGTCAACATTCTATAGAGAAAATAAATATTTGACAAATTTAAGCTTCAATCATTGTTTTTAATATGATTTCCTTTCAAATTATTATCCCTATTAAATTCCTAAATTATTAGCTCTACTTCTCCTTACAGTTGTAAATCCTTCTATTACTTTGATGTTGATGAATTACCTAAAATTTAATAAAAAATAGGACAAAGGGGTCAACAAGTGATACAAGTTTGGGGTTCTTCGATATAGATCATAGTTTCTCAAATGGTATCTGCTAGTCGACCTTCAAAGCTAGGGAAAAGGTCCACATTGCCTTTGGCTTCTGATGTAATCTAGAGAACCAGTGGCTCAACAGTTCGAACCCATTTGATAGTACCGTTTAGTAGTATTATAATTCTCATAAACTAAGCAATTAAACAATTTTTCACAATTTTCCAACCAAGTATTCTATTAGATATTCAAAAGTTTTGAACATTAACAGATTTATTTATTTATTATTTGAATTAATTGTTAATAATGGTGATTCCTATCATAAATTCTTAAAAAGGTGATACATATTGTTGTTATTTTATTAATAGACTACCTAAGCTGTTTAGGTCAATTCCAGATATATTTTTGTTATTATACACCATTTTTATTAGAAAAAAAATAAAGAAAACAGGTCATCATATAAGTTTCTTTATTAAAATACAAGAAATAAAAACAAATAAATTAACATAAACATTTTCATATTTCATAATATAAAATAATAGCCAATTTTTCATATATACTTTCAGACTTATGCATTAACTAACAAAAAAAATAGAAAGTTGACATATTTCGAAGGATTTAAGAGAAATTTAATGAGATGTGAATTATCAATCATAACACTATTGTGTGACCCTTATGCCAAGGCCATAGAGTTCAATATACGACGAAAAATATCATCTATATTTACAAAAGAATATAACCAATTTTAGCAATAAAATCTCATAAAACCACCAAATATATAGCATTTTACGGCAATAAGAATGGATATTATTGATAAAAGTGAAATGTAAACATCTTATAGGAAATGAAAATAAAGGACTCTGTTATCAAGCGTTACTGGTGGGAGCAACGCGTCGAGGTCACTGGGCGAAGCACGGATGATCAGAAACAACGTACATTGATTTTTTAAGATGCAACTAAGTAAAAGGCGGGAAAACACTTACTTGTAAAAGGAGAAGCTGCAGACCACATCGTATTCCAAATTGCAGCCCTCAACAACGCATTTTTGAGCACTCATTTTGGGTACCCTTAGTCGCGCTAACCAAACATGAATCCTGTTCACTCACATCCTCATTTAAGGGTAAAAACTTAAAAATATACACATTGAGCGCCTAAAGTAACTTTCAAACAAACTAATTTGATGGATCTTTGGAAAATTATCAATCAAATGTCGAAAATGACATGCTGTCACGAAAAGTCCAAGTCCCAAATGCGTGCCACTGTGACTGCCATGAAAATATGGTGATGTAATTTACCATGAGAATAAATAATGGCAACACAGGCTATGACTGCGAGTCGATTATCGAATATGGTATCGATTTGATTATTCCTTTCTTAGAATCGTTTTAATTACTTTTACGATTCGATTACTTGTGATAACACTTATGAAGTCTGTAAAGTTAATAATAGGTATAAATTATTGTGCGATCATTTATATTTTAGTGTGCATAATTTCAAAATAAAATTTTGACAAATCTTTTATGTCGATATAATATGAGTGAAAGTGTCGTACGTACGTTAAAAATATAATATAAAGCAAAAACTTGTTGACCATGCCAAGCATTTTAGGCCGTTATCCCATTTGTATTTATTTTTAATAAATAAAAACTCAAGTATGATTGTTTTGATCTTCATGTTTGATAAAGAATCGGTCAGTGTTGTATCTGTTTGAAGATGACAATTAGTTACATATTGAGGTAATTTTATTTTGAATATATGTATTATACCATCACCTAGTATTAAATTATTAACACAATATTTCGATTGTTCAAAAATGTCGATTAGTCGATAATCGAACCATCGAATATATTTTATTACCTGATACAAAAATTATAATCAGAAACAAAGTCTGTCTTTTTAAAGTTTATAGGAAAAAAGTTTATATAACAATGCTGCCAGAAATAAAAAATGAAAAAGCTATAAAACAAGGCTTATTTAATAATTTGAGCAATTTGTTGGGTGTCTAGCAGATTGTCTTATTATTTTCTTCACTTTACGCATAGTATTTTACTTTTATTATGAAAGTAACTGCATTTTTATTCCGACCATAGACATACAAATGAAGCGTATTGATCGTCGATTGCCTCCATTTCATGTAACTTCCGGTGCATCAAGGCTATTTTTAGAAATAACCTCATTATCATGAGTTACATTTGTTTTGCGCATGAAAATTATTACAATGACTGTTTCAGATGCAATCTCTGCATAAAGATTTTGAAAGTACAAACCCGTCATTGTCATATAATGATGTAACTAATGACAAAAATTGTCAACACTCAACAACTGTGTCAAGATGTCAAGGGTTTATTGAACATGACAATTATCTTTCCAAGTTTCCACTAATAAAATAAATAATTATCCATTTATATGCCTATTTTTATTGGCTAGGGTTTGACCTAATGCATTTTAGCTTATTCTTCTATGCAATTGCGCCTCATTTGCTATTTTAATTAGCATTCGACTAATGAATACCTACCTAGTCTACTATTACCTAACAATTGCCATAATATAATTCAGATTACGGAATAAATTATTATTTTACATTCTTACACACTCGTTTTCACAGATTTCCATATTACACACAAACATGTTCTAGACAAAGTATAGGTTAATCTATTGTGGCTTTGATAACCTATTTTAGTATTTTACACATACCTAGTACCTAAATAGGTAATCACTATAATTTGACCTCTGTGGTTGCGGCCTGCACAAATTTAGCACCCCATCGAAGGACTTTTGAACTCAAAATGACCTTAATCGATAGGTCTACGTTAGGTCTGTATAGGTCCACCATCATTTTTGTTAGGTCACCTATAGTTTTTTTATAAATAATTTTTTAAATTTTGCAAAAAAATAATTACATCTTAGCATCTCATTTGAACGGAAACTCATTTATCTTTATATTTCTGCATTCTTTATCGTTAGGTCAGTATTGGTCTATAGTTTTTGCTTTTATATTATTCATTTAATTCTTTTTATTAACAATTATAAATAATTTATACATAGGTTCATGCATAGTCAGACGTAAGCAAACATTTTTTTGGATATCACTTAAAGTGCAAAATGATGTTTAACATTACGCTTAAATAGTTACAAAATCAAAAATTTATTGCACTTCCTATAGGATGTCTTGGTTTGCCCTGCTACTGTTTAATAATAAAATCATTATTCGAATAAATATGTTGTTATAATGAGATTCAATGAAATAAGCAAATCAAGAGGATCAAAATTTAATATAAAATTAATTTTTATATTATATTTCTGATAAATTGATTTGATACGTTATGTACTTTATAGAATCATCAATACTTATAAGACGACAGCATAGCAGCCGGGAATTTCAAGACGCACTGGGATCGTCAAAGTTAAGCAGCATTGAGCGTGGTTAGTAATTGGATGGGTGACCGCGTCGGAGTTATAGCTGTAAAATCATCTGTAGCGATTTTTTTTTGGTTTAGAGGATTAGGTACGACCAAATCAAATATTATATCCCTAAAAATAACCACATATTTAATTAGGGGTAATGATATATCATTTAATGTTGTTACATGTAGTTATATATGAGTATATAAAATTATACATAACTTATATATAATTAGACCTGGCCAATTTTCAGGTCTAATTATATATAAGTTATATTATATATAACCATATATAATTAGGCAAAATCATTTTTTCCCGGGCTTTCCTAAGATATTTTGGGGTAAGACGATAGATTTGATTTTCATAGAATTTCTAGCAGGAGGTTTAATTGGGCACTTCCGGCCAAAATTTGAATTTTCAGCGGAAGTGCCCAAATTAAGCTCCAGTTAAAAAATTCCATGAAAATAAAATTTTTTTGCTCGACGGGCAGAAAGCGTCAACTTCCCGCCCGCTATACTAAACGAAGTTGCCACTTTCTGCCTTCGTCGAGCAAAAAAATAGCATACACTCCACGGGAAGTAAATAAGAAAGCCTCAGATCACATGTAATTGTTGGCCGAGGCGAAGCCGACTTTCTTACTTTACTTCCCTAGGTGTGTAATATACTATATCGTCTTACCCCAAAATATCTTAGGAAAGACCTAAACAGAGCTGCTTTTAAAAGCGGAACTCAAAATTTCAATTTTAAGAGGTCCATCAAGGAAGTTACATTTTGGCACACCCTAATGTATAATACATAATTTTTATTGTAATGTAAACATATTAATTTTTAGTTAAATTTTTTTTAATCTAAAGCCCATAATAGTTTACTTTGTTAATCCCATAATGATTTACTTTGTTCATAAAATTTCAAGTTCTACGACAAAAATTCTGCGTCAACTGAACTAGAGCATTATGGCAGTATTTTGATGTTGCAACTCTAATAGCCAGAAAACTTTTTTGGAATTTTTAAACTGCGATATCCTCCGAACGCGTTGTTTAATATTCATGTTCTTGATGGGATTAGATGCAGTTTTTTAAGCGTCGTTGAAAAAAATAAACAAATTTTTTTTTGCACGACAAGGTTTTATTTTTATAAATACTTTCATGCATACACTCACGGTTGAACGTCCAGTCAAAAATATAGCAGTACGAATGATTTCCTAAGATATCTAAGCATAAAGATCTGATAAAAACTCGATTTTTCAAAATAGGACCAAAATTAAACACTTTCCAAACTTTAAAAATTATAAACTTTCATAAAATGAAGGTAAAAAATCTATTTTTTTGTATATTTTGATAATCTATACTCTTAAAAATGATGTACTAAAATTTCAAGAGCATATATCAAATAGTACAAGAGTTACAGTCATATCTGAAGAGTACTTGCTTATTTTTCAGCTTTTTCTATACATGTTTCTCGGTACCGGAGAATTCCAGTTTTCTGATTGAATAAAAAATGTGACTAACAGGCAAAAAAATTATCAAATGTTCACGCGAAATTTCAAAACTTTTTTTCATAATCCGTCATTTTAATAAATTTCGATTCGTTTTCGTACGGGTAACATCCTCTAGTTTCAGGAACTTTTTAATTTTTTCCTATTCCAGGCACTGTAAATGGCACAAATCATCGCGGCAGTGGGGAGAGTTTTTTTTAGAGCCTTGGCTGATTGCGAATCACTGGTTGAAATTAAAATTTTTTAATTTAAAAATTATATTATTTTTTTATCATATATCTTCACATGTATCCTTAAAAAATTAAGACACTACATGCAATAGTTATGTTTAAAAAAAAAGTTCATAAGAACTTGTTATCTTTCAAATGGTCATACTAATGGTGGCCAGTACCATACCAATTATTCAGTTTTTACGTGAAATAGCTAGGAATTATACGCTATGAGAGCAGTTTGTAGTTTAATTAATTTTTTTATTGACGTAATGAAAACGGAACGAAAAAACTTTAAATTTCGCACCATGCTATGACTAGATGCGTTGAGCGCATGCGCCAGTGATAAATTATTTATAATTGTTAATAAAAAGAATTAAATGAATAATATAAAAGCAAAAACTATAGACCAATACTGACCTAACGATAAAGAATGCAGAAATATAAAGATAAATGAGTTTCCGTTCAAATGAGATGCTAAGATGTAATTATTTTTTTGCAAAATTTAAAAAATTATTTATAAAAAAACTATAGGTGACCTAACAAAAATGATGGTGGACCTATACAGACCTAACGTAGACCTATCGATTAAGGTCATTTTGAGTTCAAAAGTCCTTCGATGGGGTGCTAAATCTCTACACCAGTGGTTGCGTTAGGTTTAGTCTTTAGTTTGATTCCCGAGGGAATGAAATGTTATAGCCCGATAAAGTAACCTATCTTCCTATAAAAATGATTGAAAAGTACAAAGGAATTTGCTGTTTTTTTT